>JAHRHZ010000016.1:60401232-60526247 GCA_024137785.1 Ginglymostoma cirratum | reverse complement strand
GGCCTAAACCCTTCATCAGAAAAAGGGTTTAGGCCCGAAACGTCAAGTTTTCCTGCTCCTATGATGCTGCTTGACCTGCTGTGTTCATCCAGCCCCATGCTTGTTAACAGTCTGTTATGTTCACAATGCTAAGTGGGCACAGAAATGTTGACACAAACAGGTAGCACAGTAGTGGGTGTTATTAATTAATTAATCCACAATATAACAATGCTACGAGTTACAGTGCAACCAAGAACAGAACCAGATCTTTCCACTGTTCAAGAATTTACAGCTTCGGGACCTACTCATGCAGCCAGTTGGTAATTGTAAACTTGAATCAGCTAAACAGACATGCGCAGAAAGACATGGAAAGATTAACAAGGGAGAAGCAGGACTTAATTTTCCCCCAGAGCTGATAAGAAGAAAAGTGCAAGTGTGAGGTACAAGATTGCAAGTAAAAACTTGGCCATTACTGCTTCACTGGGATTTCAGAATCAATAGGAGCAGTCCTGATTAGAAGTTCATTCAGAAAAGGAACAGGCATTGAAGCTCAGTCAACAAGGTTTAGAGCTGGATGAACACAGCAGTCCAAGCAGCATCAGAGGAGCAGGAAAGCTGATGTTTCGGCTCTGGACCCTTCTTCAGAAAATAAAAGGCATTGAAGCTCTGTGAGTAAAGTCAAAGAGGAAAAATTAACAGCACAAAATGGGCTGAGGAGGTTAGATGCAAAAATGAAAGGATATTCATCGGTCACAAACGGTGTTGTTGTTTTCAATAAGAACATACAATGAGGCACAGTTACAGGAGGGAGATCCATATCAATGCAGCAAGTAAGTTTAAGTGAGGTTGCAGCACCAGGAGTATCATAAAGCCAGAATAAAGATGACAATGTGATAACTTAGAAATTTTGAACTCTAAACACAGCGAGCCTAACAGAAGAGACAGGAAGAAGATTGTTTTTCCACAATAAGAATAGGTGATCCATAATTTAGTCTGTGTTTGAGGAATGAAGAAATTATTTAGGCTGCAAGAACCAGAGAGATGAAAAATGGGAAATTGGCCATTTTTGACTAAAAACATATAGAAACCTCCAGTATGGCCTCAAAACTGGTTAAAACCCACAGTAAGCAGTTCAGAAATGCAGCATTGTCATGTTACAACACTAAAAGAAGGAAATAAAAACATCACCGCTATATAGCAGGTTGAAAAGTCTGTCCAGCAAAAAACAATAATGCAGCATTGATGTACATACAGAGCCGAGATGCTCAAAACTAGGCAGTAAAATAATCACATTCAGAAGAAATGGTTGACGGAATAATATAGTCCAGTTAATATAATTTCAGATATTGACCAGTGGAATACAGGGTACAACATTGAGAAAAATAAAGTTCTTAACAGGCATAATTACTTCCAACTTACAAAATAAGTCTTGAGTTGTGCAAATAAATACACAGCTGGATTCAGCATGAATTATTGCTGTTTATATTTAATGAGGCACAGATACAATTGATATTTTAGATTCTTTTGACAATCACTTTAATCTGTGATTAAAGAGCATATTTGAAAGAACAAGATTTAACAGAAAAGTTCAGCAGCAGAGTGAACCTATAGGTAATTTTATTCATGATTTGTCATTAGGAAAAAATTGTGAGCATGGAGTTTTGAAATCGGAATTCATAAGAGGCAGAAATTGTTGCTGGAATTATTGATGAACCTTTGCCAGTTCTATTAAAGTACAAAGAAGGCTCAACCTTGGATAAAGCTATTCAAACGGTGCTGAAGTAGAAACATGGAGGAGTCACAAACAAATCCTGAGAGGAGAAAGACAGCTTTCTGACAGGAGGACAACAGGACCTGTTTAATTTATAAATGACAAATGCTCCGAAGCCACATATGATAATTGAACACAAAAAAATAGACTTGACAGCAGATTGTAACATCATGACTGAATCTTAATTGTGTTGGCTAAATGCAAGTTGCATCAAGTTCTTTGAAGGGTTTGTCTCTGTGAATGTGACTAAGTCCTCTTGCCCTGTCTTAACAAAAAACAATTCCCTACGATTCTCCTATGATGTGTCTCAGGCCCAATTTCTGCCAATTTGACAATACGCTGTTCCCACAGTACTTCACCACTCAGTCGATGTCATTGGGATCCTTTGCACCATTGCTATCTTTCAAAGCCCTTTATGCTCCCAGAAAAGCACTGTCAGTCTCAAGCTGTCTTACACGGTTTCTGACATTTACTCCGGATATGGCAAACAGGGGGATATCGGGCTGTACTTTGTGGGTATGAAACTGGAGGTCCTGATCGACTGTGTTGCACTCAGGTGGGATTTGGTCTTGACCCAGGACCAGCAGTGAGGACCATGACACCAGATCATTCCAGCCTGGTCCAAGGTTGCTACCCAGGTCGAAGCAGTCTCAACCACCTGGAGGAATGTTCAGCAATGTAGGTAGGAGTCAGTATCCAACTCCACTCTGCCAGCTAAGTGCTGCCACTTTCTCTCCAACACCTCATACTCGCTCTATCTCTACTACTGTACCCACTCCCTACCAAATCTCATGCCATCACCTCACTCTCAAGATTGCCAGCAGCATTGTCGCTCCCTCATATTAACCCACCCCAATCTGCGATAGCACTAAACCTGCATGTCTACTGTGGTGCCTGGTCACTGCGATCAACTGTGAGTTCTTTCTGGGGAATACACTGATGTCAGATCCAAATGCCCAGGGATAAGGGGTGTGTTTGGCTGGTGCCAAGGAATGTCCCCTGAAATATTGGTGCTCACTTTCTAACATAGACGTTGTTTGGAGTAGGCATGCTGAATAGATCGGGTGTTCATTCTAGTTTCCTTGTAAAGTTTTCTATTTGGTGAGTTTATTAAGACGGAGTCTTAAAGAAGTGAGCTGTGGCATTCACAAGGTGTTGAACAAGTGATAAGGAGTGCCAGTTGATGGCTTTCCACTACCTAATGAGAACTTCACCATGCCTGTTGTGTCAAAGATAAACAGGGATTGTCTTGCTGCATTTGCAGTCACCTAATCCTGCTACGCATCTTGCCATAATCCACATCGTTCAGAACCCTGTAAAAATTCTGTCCTCAAAGTCTGTGATGTAGGACATGGAATCTCACAGGAACAAGAAAGGTCACAGCTGCTCCAAAAGAATATTACATCTCTAAAACTGCAGATAACTTATTGAAAATGTATAGAAAATGAATACAGTGACAGAGGAAAAAGTCAGATGGCTACTAATAAAAGATATCAAAGCAGTAGATCCACTAGCATTGGAAACAATAACTAATGTCTACCTTGGGAAAACTCTGTTGAGATAACAAGGTGTAGAACTGGATGAACTCAGTGGGCCAAGCAGCATCAGAGGAGCAGGAAGGCTGACGTTTCGGGCCTAGACCCTTCTTCAGTAATGGGTTTTTGAAAAAGAGTCCAGGCCTGAAATGTCAGCCTTCCTGCTCCTCTGATGCTGCTTGGCCTGCTGTGTTCATCCAGCTCTACACCTTGTTATCTCAGATCCTCCAGCATCTGCAGTTCCTGCTATCGCTGAAAACTCTACAGAGTTGGGTTTGATAGATCGGTTGCTGAAAGTGCAAACCTCATTAGTTTTGTTATTAATTAAGGGGCACTTGTCACTGTGTTTACACCTTGTTTACTATGGATGAGAAAACAGAATTAACAGCCAACAGAGATGAACCTACACAGTCCAGATGGAACATATCTTAAGATATTGCTGTGGAAAGACACATTTTGACAAAATATTTGCCTTGCACCCATCTAATTTGAAAGAAATAGCAAGGTAAAATGGGACAAAATAAAAATCATTGATATTGTATGAGAGGAGAGTGCTGGCTGGTTAGCAAGTGTACTCGGATTGGGAGAGGAGTTGCCATTGAGAGCACACCAGTTAATGATGACTGACAGTCAACTGCCAAACCTGTTTCGATTTTAAACAAAGTAAGTTGTTTATGATTGGTGAAAGCGTTGTCCTGAGAAATGAAAGAGAAAATAGGAGTCACCTATTGTTGTGCATTGAAACAGGTGCATGTGCATACAGAGGTAGTAGGAACTGCTGATACTGAAGTCTGAGATAACAAGGTGTAGCACTGGATGAACACAGCGGCCCAGGCTGCATCAGAGAAGCAGGAAATCTGACGTTTCGGATCTGGTTCCTGCTCCTCTGATGCTGCCTGCCCTGTTGTGTTCATCCAGCGCTACACTTTGTTACCATGGTGCATACATGTGCTCTCTCTCTTCATAGCACATGTCCCTGTATGTAAATTCATGCAGTTTCCAATACACACAGGGACACCGCACTGTCAGTACGACTGACAAATTGCCAGCATAATTCTTCATGCATTCAAGATTATTCAGCAAATGTTGTTCCATTGCAGATTCACGTCTAATGTTGAACACTCTGTTGTGACTCTTGTAAGCAAAGGCTGGTTGGGTGCAGCAGTACCTTTTTCATTGTGAATAGCTGAAAGGAGAGAACATGTGAACACATTGTTTCAGAGACAATAGGCACTTCAGACGCTGGAGAATCCGAGATAACAAGGTTGTGGAGCTGGATGACCTTTCGGGCCGACACCCTTCATCAGAAAAGGGGGAGGGGAAGAGGGAGAGAGGAGGAGGCGGACAGAAGATGGATAGAGGAGAGGATACGTGGAGAGGAGGCAGACAAGTCGAAGAGGCGGGGATGGAGCCAGTAAAGGTGAGTGCAGGTGGGGGGGTAAGGAGGAGATAGGTCAGTCCAGGGAGGACGGACAGGTCAAGGGAGCGGGATGAGGTTAGTAGATAGAGATGGGGGTGGGGCTTGAGGTGGGAGGAGGGGATAGGTGAAAGGAAGAACACGTTAGGGAGGCGGGGACGAACTGGGCTGGTTTTGGGATGTGGTTGGGTGAGGGGAGATTTTGAAGCTTGTGAAATCCACATTGATATCATTGGGCTGCAGGGTTCCCAGGCTGAATATGATTTGCTGTTCCTGCAGCCTTCGGGTGGCATCACTGTGGCACTGCAGGAGGCCCAGGATGGACATGTCGTCTGACGAATGGGAGGGGGAGTTGAAATGGTTCGCGACTGGGAGGTGCAGTTGTTTGTTGCGAACTGAGCGCAGGTGTTCTGCAAAGCAGTCCCCAAGCCTCCGCTTGGTTTCCCCGATGTAGAGGAAGACACAATGGATACAGCGGATGCAGTATACCACATTGGCAGATGTGCAGGTGAACACCTGCTTGATGTGGAAAGTCTTCTTGGGGCCTGGGATTGGGGTGAGGGAGGCGGTGTGGGGGCAGGTGTAGCACTTCCTGCGGTTGCAGGGAAAAGTGCCGGGTGTGGTGGGGCTGGAGGGGAGTGTGGAGCGGACAAGGGAGTCGCGGAGGGAGTGGTCCCTCCGGAAGGCAGATAAAGGTGGGAGGGAAAAATGTCTTTGGTGGTGGGGTCTGATTGCAGATGGCGGAAGTGTCGGAGGATGATGCGTTGGATCCGGAGGTTGGTGGGGTGGTACGTGAGGACGAGGGGGATTCTTTTTTGGTTATTATTGCGGGGACGGGGCATGAGGGATGTGTTACGGGAAATGCGGGAGACACGGTCAAGGACGTTCTCAACCACTGCGGGGGGGAAGTTGCGGTCCTTGAAGAATGAGGACATCTGAGATGTGCGGGAGTGGAATGCCTCATCCTGGGAGCAGATGCGGTGGAGGCGAAGGAATTGGGCATAGGGGATGGCATTTTTACAGGAAGGTGGGTGGGAGGAGGTGTATTCCAGGTAGCTGTGGAAGTCAGTGGGCTTGAAATGGACATTGGTTTCTAGGTGGTTGCCCGAGATGGAGGTCCAGGAAGGAGAGAGAAGTGTTGGAGATGGTCCAGGTGAACTTCAGGTTTGGGTAGAAGGTGTTGGTGAAGTGGATGAACTGTTCAAGCTCCTCGTGGGAGCACGAGGCGCCGCCGATACAGTCATCAATGTAACGGAGGAAGAGATGGGGTTTAGTGCCAGTGTAGGTACGGAAGAGGGATTGTTCCACGTAACCTACAAAGAGGCAGGCATAGCTTGGGCCCATGCGGGTACCCATGGCCACCCCCTTTGTCTGTAGGAAGTGGGAGGAATTGAAAGAGAAGTTGTTGAGGGTGAGGACGAGTTCGGTTAAGCGGATGAGGGTGTCAGTGGAGGGGGATTGGTCAGTTCTGCCGGACAGGAAGAAGCGGAGGGCCTTTAGGCCATCTGCATGGGGAATACAGTTGTATAGGGACTGGACATCCATAGTAAAAATGAGGTAATGGGGACCGGGGAATTGGAAGTTCTGGAGGAGGTGGAGGCTGTGGGTGGTGTCACGGACAAAGGTAGGGAGTTCCTGGACCAAGGGGGTGAAAATGGAGTCTAGGTAGGTGGCGATGAGTTCGGTGGGGCAGGAGCAGGCAGAGACAATGGGTCGACAAGGGCATTCAGGTTTGTGGATTTTGGGAAGGAGATAGAAGCGGGCGGTGCAGGGCTGGGGAGCGATGAGGTTGGAGGCGCTGGGTGGGAGGTCTCCTGAGGTGATGAGGTTGTGGATGGTTTGGGAGGTGGTGGTTTGGTTCTCAGGGGTGGGGTCATGATCCAGGAGTCCAACTACCTAGACTCCATTTTCACCCCCTTGGTCCAGCCCAGCTCGTCCCCGCCTCCCTAACCTGTCCTTCCTCAAAGCTATCCCCTCCTCCCACCTCAAACCCCACCCCCATCTCCTATCTACTAACCTCATCCCGCCCCCTTGACCTATCCATCCTCCCTGGACTGACCTATCTCCTCCCTACACCCCTCCCTGCACTCACCTTTACTGGCTCCATCCACACCTCTTCGACTTGTCTGCCTCCTCTCCACCTATCCTCTCCTCTATCCATCCTCGATCCGCCTCCCCCTCTCTCCCTATTTAGTTCAAAACCCTCTTCCCCTCCCCCATTTCTGATGAAGGGTCTAGGCCCAACACGTCAAGCTTTCCTGCTCCTGTGATGCTGCTTTGCCTGCTATGTTGATCCAGCCCCACACCGTGTGAACACATTGTGTCTGTTTAACAAGCATGGGGCTGGATGAACACAGCAGGTTCAGCAGCATCGTAGGAGCAGGAAAACTTGACGTTTCGGGCCAAAACCCTTCATCAGAAATGGGGGAGGGGAAGAGGGTTCTGAAATAAATAGGGAGAGAGGGGGAGGTGGATAGAGGATGGATAGAGGAGAGGATAGGTGGAGAGGAGGCAGACAAGTTGAAGAGGCGGGGATGGAGCCAGTAAAGGTGAGTGTAGGTAGGGGGGTAGGGAGGAGATAGGTCAGTCCAGGGAGGTGGAGATGAGCTGGGCTGGTTTTGGGATGCGGTTGGGGGAGGGGAGATTTTGAAGCTTGTGAAATCCACATTGATGCCATTGGGCTGCAGGGTTCCCAGGCTGAATATGATTTGCTCTTCCTGCAGCCTTCGGGTGGCATCACTGTGGCACTGCAGGAGGCCCAGAATGGACATGTCATCTGAGGAATGGGAGGGGGAGTTGAAATGGTTCGCGACTGGGAGGTACAGTTGTTTGTTGCGAACTGAGCGCAGGTGTTCTGCAAAGCGGTCCCCAAGCCTCCGCTTGGTTTCCCCGATGTAGAGGAAGCCACAATGGGTACAGCGAATGCAGTATACCACATTGGCAGATGTGCAGGTGAACATCTGCCTGATGTGGAAAGTCTTCTTGGGGCCTGGGATTGGGGTGAGGGAGGAGGTGTGGGCGCAGGTGTAGCACTTCCTGCGGTTGCAGGGGAAAGTGCCGGGTGTGGTGGGGCTGGAGGGGAGTGTGGAGCGGACAAGGGAGTCGCGGAGGGAGTGGTCCCTCCGGAAAGCAGATAAGGGTGGGGAGGGGAAAATGTCTTTGGTGGTGGGGAATGATTGCAGATGGCGGAAGTGGCGGAGGATGATGCTTTGGATCCGGAGGTTGGTGGGGTGGTATGTGAGGAGGAGGGGGATTCTTTTTTGGTTATTAACGCGGGGACGGGGCATGAAGGATGTGTTACGGGAAATGTGGGAGACACGGTCGAGGGCGTTCTCGACCACTGTCGGGGGATAGTTGCGGTCCTTGAAGAATGAGGACATTTGAGATGTATGGGAGTGGAATGTCTCATCCTGGGAGCAGATGCGGCAGAGGCGAAGGAATTGGGAATAGGGGATGGCATTTTTGCAGGAGGGTGGGTGGGAGGAGGTGTATTCCAGGTAGCTGTGGGAGTCAGTGGGCTTGAAATGGACATCGGTTTCGAGATGGTTGCCCGAGATGGAGACAGAGAGGTCCAGGAAGGAGAGAGAAGTGTTGGAGATGGTCCAGGTGAACTTCAGGTTGGGGTGGAAGGTGTTGGTGAAGTGAATGAACTGTTCGAGCTCCTCGTGGGAGCACGAGGCGGCGCCGATGTAGTCATCAATGTAACGGAGGAAGAGGTAGGGTTTAGGGCCAGTGTGGGTACGGAAGAGGGATTGTTAAAGAGGCTTCCTCTACATCAGGGAAACCAAGCGGAGGCTCGGGGACCGCTTTGCAGAACACCTGCGCTCAGTTCGCAACAAACAACTGCACCTCCCAGTCGTGAACCATTTCAACTCCCCCTCCCATTCCTCAGATGACATGTCCATCCTTGGCCTCCTGCAATGCCACAGTGATGCCACCCGAAGGCTGCAGAAACAGCAAATCATATTCAGCCTGGGAACCCTGCAGCCCAATGGCATCAATGTGGATTTCACAAGCTTCAAAATCTCCCCTCCCTCAACCGCATCCCAAAACCAGCCCAGCTCATCTCCACCTCCCTAACCTGTTTTTCCTCTCACCCCAAGCCACACCCCCATCTCCTATCTACTAACATCATCCCGCCCCCTTGACCTGTCCGTCCTCCCTGGACTGACCTATCTCCTCCCTTACCCCCCTACCTACACTCACCTTTACTGGCTCAATCCCCGCCTCTTCGACTTGTCTGCCTCCACTCCACCTATCCTCTCCTCTATCCATCCTCTATCCACCTCCCCCTCTCTCCCTATTTATTTCAGAACCCTCTTCCCCTCCCCCATTTCTGATGAAGGGTTTTGCCCCGAAACGTCAAGTTTTCCTGCTCCTATGATGCTGCTTGACCTGCTGTGTTCATCCAGCCCCATGCTTGTTATCTCGGATTCTCCAGCATCTGCAGTACCTTTTATCTCTAATACATTGTGTCTGTTTCTCTGTCGCAAATTGTCCTGATGAATGCAAAATAGAGAACTTCAACAAAATGTGTGTTTTCATCACAAAAGGTTGTTCTTTGCTACCAGACATGTCGATCTTGAGATAAAAGCTATGTTACAAGCAACTCTGTAACTGCAATCAACTTTGTGTCCCTTGAGGGGAATACACTGATGTGGACTGAGAATTGGTTAACCGAGAGAAAGCAGAGAGTAGAACTACGAAACTCATTTTCAAGATGGCAGTCTGCTGTTTGTGTAATACTTCAAGGATTGGTACTAGATGGAGGGAAACTTCATTGTAATATACAAACTTCATGCAGGGAATGACAGAGTGGGATATAGATAAGAGGTTTCCCCAGTTGGTGTCAAATCAGAGGAGATAATTTTTGGGAAAAGCAATGGGCAACTAAAAACTGCGAGGAATTTCTTCACTCAGAGAGTGGTGAATCTTTGGAATTCAGTACCTTAGAGGACTGTGGAATCATTTAGCAGGTCCAGGACAGAAATAATTTTGTTTCTGAAGATTAATGACATCAAGGGATGCAGAGATAGTACCGGATAGTATAACTGAGGCAATTGATCAGCTATGATCAAATTAAATAGCCGAGCAGACTTGATGGGTTGAATGGCCTCCAGCAGAGTTCGTCCTGGTCCCCTGTTACCCCACTAGTGTCTCCATATCCTCTTTTACCTCACTCTGCATCAACAGACCATACCAGAAAACTCTACATGTGTGGAGGCTCACCACATTGAACTTCAATGTCCTCCCTGGTCCCTGAGGAGTAACATTAGACCCTCTACACCCTGCACACCCACACCGCCCTCCCCAACCCTTGTGGAGGCACAATCATTACCATTGTCAATAGACCCACATTCTGCAGCCTCCAATGCTGTTTCCCCGACCTCCCAGCCCTCCCCCCACATATCTGGTGTTGACCTGGCATCATTCTGGTCCCCACCTGAACAAACGCCTCTGCTTCTCCCTCCAAACCTGACTCGCCAACTTGTTTTATTCCCGTTATCCTCTCCACACCTTCCTGAATGATTGACAGACTGACCCCCAAGACATTATTGGCCTCAGGACTGTGATTGTCTTGCATGAGCAGGCCATAGACATGACTGAGCTGACCACTGCCCATTGCGTTTGCAGCTTCTCAAATGATGATACATAATTCCCCTGACTGGTCCTGCTTGCCCTAAAGGACTGACCATTGTCGGGGCACTGCCAGGACAGTAATCAGGTTGTAGCCCCTAACAATATCCGGCTAAAGAGGACAACAAGCCCCTGGACTGTGTGTGTGCTGTGAATGTGATTGGTAATACTGGGATGCCCTGATGCACAGTGGCTGCCCCTTGACCAGACTTGTGAATATGTTCAGTGACTGACACGCATGATAAACGAAAATAAAAATTAAACTTATGGCTATAATGGCAGGTCTCACTCTGTGTTACCATCAGCTGGGGTCATAATAGTCAGCAGAAATGTTTCCTACCCCCAGTCATCACTGGGAAAAGTTTGGAGGGCTTAGACAACAAAATTCAGGCAAGAAAGCAAAAGATGAGTGCATCTCACTGGAGTTCATAAATCAATTTTTTACTGAAGGTGTTCAGGCATCAAAACAACCTGGTAAGTAAACCATGATAACAGATTGGAATTTAATGAAACAACACAAGTGCAAAAGAAATATTTCAATTCATTGCTTCCCAAGAATGGTGTTACCATCACTGAATTCCACCACACCCCACATCCCCACTATCAACATCCTGGAGTTATCGTTGACCAGAAACTTAACTGGACTCACCACATAAACACAGTAGCTACAAGAACAGGTCAGAGGCTAGGAATACTACAGTGAGTAACTCACCTCCTGACTCTCCAAAGCCTGTTCACCATCTACAAGGCACAAGTCAGGAATGTGGTGGAATACTCCCCACTTGCCTGGATGAGTGTAGCCCCAACAGCACTCAAGAAGCTCGACACCATCCACAGCAAAGCAACCCGCTTGATTGGCACCACATCCACAAGCATTCACTCCCTCCACCACTGATGCTTAGTACCAGCAGTGTGTACTATCTACAAGATGCACTGCAGAAAATCACCAAATATCCTCAGAAAGCACCTTCCAAACCAAAGACCACTTCCGTCCAGAAGGACAGGGACAGCAGATACGTGGGAGCATCACTACCTGCAAGTTCCCCTCCAAGCCAGTCACCATCCTGACTTGGAATTATATCACCATTCTTTTCCCGTTACTGGGTCAAAATCCTGGAATACCCTTGTTAACGGCATTGAGGGTCAACCCACAGCAGATGGACTGCAGCGGTTCAAGAAGGCAGCTCACTACCACTTTGTCAAGGGCAACGAGGGATGAACAATAAGTGCTGGCCCAGCCAGTGACACCCACATCCCACAAATTAATAAATAATACATAAAAAAGTGACAGAGCTAAATCACTGAAGTGCATAGAATATAAGACAGTACAGCACAGGAGCAGGTCATTCAGCCCATCATGTCTGTGCTGACCATGATGCCATTCTAACCTAACCACATCTGCTTGCACTTGGTCCATATCCCTTTATTCCCTGCCCATTAATGTGTCTGTCTAGATGCCTCTTAAACATTGCTGTCTGCTTCTACCACCTCCCCTCGCAGCATGTTCCAAGTACCTATCACTTTCTATGTAAGAAACTTGCCTGCCACATCTCCTTTAAACCTTCCCTTCTCACCTTAAACCTATATTCCCCCAGTATTTGAAATTATCACCCTGGGAGAAAGATTCCAACTGTTCCCTCAATCCTTGCCTCTCATAATTTTATATACGGCTGTCAGGTCACCCCTCAGCTTCCAACATTCTAGCAAAAATGAGCTAAGTTTGTCCAAGCTCTCCTTACAGCTAATGCAGTCGACCCCAGGCAGCATTTTGGTAAAGAGATAAAAGGTACTGCAGATGCTGGAGAATCCGAGATAACAAGCATGGGGCTGGATGAACGCAGCAGGTCAAGCAGCATCATAGGAGCAGGAAAACTTGACGTTTCGGGCCTAAACCCTTCATCAGAAATCATTTTGGTAAACCTCTTTTGCACCCTCTCCAAAGCCTCCACATCCTTCCTAAAGTACAGCGACCTGAACTGCACACAATACTCTGACTATAATTTAACGTTTTCTCCAACATAACTTGCCAACTTTTATACTGAATGCCCTGACTCATGAAGGGAAGTATGCCGTAAGCCTTCTTAACCACTTTAAACACTTGTGTTACCACTTTCAAGAAGCTATGGATTTACACCCAACATCCCTCTGCATATCAGGACTGGAAACAAAAATTGCTGGAGTTCACAGTGGATCAGGCAGCATCCCTGGAGAGAGAGCAAGCTAATGTTTTGAGTCTAGATGACTCTTCATCAAAGCTGAAGTGAAGTGTGGAGGGTGCAGCATTTATGCAATAGTTTGAGAGCTGGGGGAGAAAGGGTGTTGGTAGTGCAGATTAAGTGAGTGGAATGTGAGAATGGCAGAACAATGGTGTGTCTAACTGCTAGACTGGAAAGAACAGACAGTCCCACTGGGTTGACGGGAGGGCAGAGAGGGTGACAGAGAGTCTAACAAGCAAAGTAGAAAGAAAGCTGAAGAATGGGTTCACAATTTGAAGATGTTGCAATAAATATTGAGCCCAGACTGGGTGGTTTGAAGATGAGATGTTGTTCCTCCAGTTTGTGCTGTGATTCACTGGAGCACTGCAGCATGCCGAGGACAGACAAGCGGGCACGTGAGCAGGGCGCTGTGTTAAAATGACCAGCTACAGGAATGTCCGGGTCCTGCTAGCACACAGACTAGAGGTGTTCTGCCAAGTCTCACCCAGTCTGTGTTTGGTTTCTCCAGTGTAGAGTAGGCCACATTAGATGCAGTGAATACAGTACACAATATTGGAGGAGGTACAGGTCAAATGCTGGTTCTCCTGTTTAAATGTGGAGGTGCCGGTGTTGGACTGGGGTGGACAAAGTCAGAAGTCACACAACACCCCTTGAACCTTTGTAACCTCTTTGACCTTGATTTCCATTGATCTCTTAAGTAGACAGCTGCTGCCCACTGTTTAATTTAGTTCAGCCAATTTTCTGTCAAGACTTGATTTATCCTGCTGTGGATAAATTAAGAATGTCCAATTTTGAGCCATAGACACTTGACCACACGATGCAAACTTAAATTGCTCTTTCCACTTCATCTGAGAGAACTAGATACATTTCCTGCCTTAGAATGCTGCAAAAAGAACAATTCTTTTGCCTCCAGGCCTTGAAATGTTCACTGATTTGTTTCCAGCTTCTACACAAGAGTATTCAACACCATTCCTTGTTTCTCTGTTCACCCCATTTAATTAACAGACTTTGTCTCCTGCTATCAAACAGGTCAATGCACAAATTGCAGTCAATTTAACTTGAGTCCGTTAGAAAGCAATTGATTGTTGCATTCGCATCCAGTTGAAGGAGAGACTTGCATCACAGTGCAACTTGCAAAGAGAAGACGCACAGTATTAAATGCTGGTTAAACTGTTTATTAAAAGGACAACTGATGCAAATTCAGTAAATAAGTAAATCGAAAGGCGGGAGACAAATTTGTTACAGACAGCAGTCATGTGATATTCCAAAAGCTCACTCCTGTTGTGGAACATTACCTAGTGGGAATGCACATAAAGGAGAGGACTTGTGATTATAGATAACTCATTATTAATAATTTCAGGATGTCTCAAAGACCTTCACTGCCAATGAAGCACTTTTAAAGAATTGTCACTATTGTATTGTAGGAAACTCAGCCTTAATACAAGAATAAGTTCTGAAGATTTCCTTTATGTGATTTAAAGTGGGTTCATGGCAGAATACTTGCCTTTACAAGGTTGCATTTTGTCTTGGTTTTTTCATGAAGTGAGGTTGAGACAGAAGTGTAAGTTGGTTTGTTCCAAGCCGATAAAGTTAACAGTTTGTGAGGCCTTTTTACTAAAGTTGGAACAATAGAAGCAGCCTGAATGGGAATGTGGTCAAGTTTCCATAGAACCAGGATTTTCGTTTAACTTTCAATAGTTGGTGGGGTATTGAATTTGAACGTGGAAGCTATTATTCATCTCTCCATTACGAGTAAAAGCTATGGTTCTCTTCCTGCTGCTAGAATTGCATTTGAGACAATCTATTTTACTGAGTTTTCCTTTGTCAAAGGTGGAAATTGGAAGAGTTGCTGTTTAGAAGTTAAATAATCTATAAGTCTATTATGTTTTTGAATAAAGTGAAGTTATTTCAATTCCCGAAACGTCAAGTTTTCCTGCTCCTATGATGCTGCTTGACCTGCTGTGTTCATCCAGCCCCATGCTTGTTATCTCTTTATTTCAATTCTTCTTGCTTTTGTCTATATTTTAACTACAGTGTAAGAATAAAGTATATTTTGCTTCAAACCTGTTAGTTTGACCAATTGAATTGCATCCAGAACACAATGCCTTACACTTGCATTTAAAAAGAAAGCAAAACATTAGGCATTTGGCAGTCTCCTAGTGATGTCTCAAGGAGGTTTGGTCTGGACCATAACAATTTATAAAGACGTGATTCACATCACCTCAGAGGTGTCATACACTATTGTCCAGATGAATGAACTTTTCTCATAAAATCCCCACAGTGTGGAAACAGGCCATTTGTCCCAACAAGTCCACACCACCTCTCTGAAGAGCATCCCACCCAGTCCCATTATCCTATCCCTGATTTCCCATGTCTAACCCACCTAACCTAAACATCCCTGGGCACAATGGGCAATTTAACATGGCCAATCCACTTAGCCTGCATATCTTTGGACTGTGGGGGAAACTAGAGCACCTGGTGGAAACCCATGCAGACATGGGGAGAATGTGCAAACTCCACTCAGACAGTCGCCTGTGACTGGAATTGAACCCGGGTCCCTGGTGCTGTGAGGCTGCAGTGCTAACTACTGAGCCACCATTTTTCTGTGGTACATTCCAAAGGATGTCTTGATGTTCCCAATTACAAGTAAGATTCTCTCCCACAATAAAATCAAACTCGCCATAGTCCCGTACGGTTGGTCTTTCATAGAGAGAAATGACGAGCGGTGAGTTGAACCTGAGGGTCGCCGAGATTCAGGTGAAGGGCAATTTTGAAAAACTGGGATCTTTACGGTAACCTAAGACTGTGTGATGATTGAACCCACACTGGTGGTATCATTCTGTATCTTAAACCAGCCATTCAGTCAACTGAGTAAATCAATACCCCACAAACTTTTTGCCTCACGTACATCTTATGCAAAACCATAGCATTTCCATGGATAGTCAATCATTTCACTGGTCCCGTGTGTTACAGATATCAGCCTTCAGCCAAATTAATTTGCTCCACGTGATGCCAAGAAATGGTTGCATGCATTGGATACCACTAAGGCTATGGGGTCTAATAACATTCCTGCAATTGCACTCAAGATTTATGCTCCAGAACCTGCTCCTGCCCTAATCAATCTGTTCAAGTACAATTACAACACTCATGCACCCAACAATGTGGAAAATTGCCCAGGTATGTTCTGTACACAAAAATCCAGACAAATCCAACTTGGCCAAAATCTGCCCCATCAGGCTGCTTTCAATCATCAGCTAAGTAATGGAAGGTGTCATCAACAGCATTATGAAGCTGCACCTGCTCATCAATAACCTGCTGAGCGACGTCCAATTTGGGTTTCTCCAGAGCCATTCACCTCCTGACCTCATTACAGACTTGCTTCAACCATGGACAAAAGTGCTGAATTTTAGAGGTAAGGTGAGAATGATAGCCCTTGACATCTTTAACATCAACAAGCCACATTTTACTGAGCCTGGCCTCAAGGAGCCCTAACAAACCTGGAATCAATGGGAAACAGGAAGCACTCACTCAGAGATAGTAAGAACTGCCGATGCTAGAGTCAGAGATAGCACAGTGTGGAGCTGGAGGAACACAGGCCAGGCAGCATCAAAGGAGAAGGAAAGCTGACATTTTGGGTCAGAGCCCTTCTTCAGAAATGGGGGAGGGGGAAAGGGACCTCTGAAATAAATAGACGGGAGTGTGGGGCTATGGAAGGTAGGTGAGATGGCGATAAGTGAGTGCAGGTAGGCAGTGGTAGGGATTGGCCAGTGAGGTGGGAGGAGCGGACAGGTGGGAGAGAAGACGGACAGGTCAAGGAGGCCGAGATGAAAGAGAGGGTTGGTCATGAGATGAGGCCAGAGGTGGGGAGTTTTTGATGCTAGTAAGATCCACATTGAGACCATTGGGTTGTAGGGTCCCAAGGCAGAATATGAGGCTCTGCTCCTCCAGTTTCCGGGTGGCGTCATTGTGACACTGGAGGAGGCCCAGGATAAACATGTTGTCCAGGGAGTGGGAAGCGGGGTTGAAGTGGTTTGTGACTGGAAGGTGGTGTCATTTGTCATGAACTGAGCGCAGGTGCTCTACAAAGTGGTCTCCGAGCCTCCGCTTGGTCTCACCGATGTAGAGGAGGCCACATCAAGAGCAGCGGGAACAGGAAGCAAACTCCCCACTGGTTGAAGTCATTCCTATCCCATCGGAAGATCATCATGGTTTTAGGAGGCCTCAGCTTTAGGACATTTCTACAGGAGTTTGTCAGGATATAATCCTAAGCCCAACCATCTTGAGCTGCTTCATCAATGATCTTCCCTCCATCATAAGGTCAGAAATCGGGACATTCACTGACGATTGCACAGTGTTCAGCACCATGCAACTCCTCAGATACTGAAGCTGTCCATGTCCAAATGCAACGAGATCTGAACAATATCCAGGCTTGGGCTGACAAGGGGCAAGTAACATTTGCAGCATACATATGCCAGTTCATAATTATCTCCAAAAAGAGACAATCTGAACCTGCCTCTTTATGTTCAATGATGTTATTATCACTGGATCTCACTATCAACCTCCAGTGGGTTACCATTAACCAGAACCCAACTGGACTCGCATCATAAACGCAGTTATTACAAGAATAGGTCAGAGGCTCGGAATACTGAGGTGAGTGACTCACCTCCTGACTACAAACAGACTACTGGACTAGCACCTCAACCACCAACCTCACCACCAATGCGCAGTGGTGGCAATATAGCACCAGCTACAAGATGCATTGCAGTAACTCACCAAGGCTTCTTTGACAACATCTTCCAAGCCTGAGACTTCGACTACCTGAAGACCAAGTACAGCAAATGCAAGCTCCCCAGTAAGTCAGAGATAAAAGGTACTGCAGATGCTGGAGAATCCGAGATGACAAGCATGGGGCTGGATGAACACAGCAGGTCAAGCAGCATCATAGGAGCAGGAAAACTTGACGTTTTGGGCCAAAACCCTTCATCAGAAATGGGGGAGGGGAAGACGGTTCTGAAATAAATAGGGAGAGAGGGGGAGGCGGATAGAGGATGGATAGAGGAGAGGATAGGTGGAGAGGAGGCAGACAAGTCGAAGAGGCGCCTCCCACCTCAAGCCACACCCCCATCTCCTATCTACCAACATCATCCCACCCCCTTGACCTGTCCATCCTCCCTGGACTGACCTATCTCCTCCCTACCCCCCTACCTACACTCACCTTTACTGGTTCCATCCCCGCCTCTTCGACTTGTCTGCCTCCTCTCCACCTATCCTCTCCTCTATCCATCCTCGATCCGCCTCCCCCTCTCTCCCTATTTATTTCAGAACCCTCTTCCCCTCCCCCATTTCTGATGAAGGGTTTAGGCCCAAAACGTAAAGTTTTCCTGCTCCTATGATGCTGCTTGACCTGCTGTGTTCACCCAGCCTCATGCTTGTTATCCCCAGTAAGTCACACACCTTCGTGAAATAGAACAATGTCAGTATTCTTTCATTGTCATGGGAACAAAATTTTGGAATTTCCTTCTGAACCATCCTGTTGGTGCGCTCATAACCCAAAGACAGAAGGAGCTCATCACCAGCTTCTCTGAAGCTATTATGGATAGCTATTATGCTGACCAAGCCAGCAATACCCACATCCAATAAACAAATAACTTAGCAGCATTTTGATAAAAAATAACTTGCATTCATTATTTTCAACAGTACGAAAAGCATTCTGCCACTACAGGTCAATGGAAATGTCAATCATCCACAACCTCTGAAATGTGAAGAGCAAAAAGTGCAAGTAAAAACTGAAAGAACTGTGGAAGCTGTAAATCAACAACAAAAACAGAAGTGGGTTCTGAGAAAGGGTCAGCGGACCCGAAATATTAACTCTGATTTTTCTTTACAGATGATGCCAGACCTGCCGAGCTTTTCCAGCATCTGTTGTTTTTCTTCCTAGAAGTTGCAAGTGCTCGATAAACTATCTGCCCACCTCCTTGGACGAGATGACCATCACAGCCAGTTCAGAGAATCATTCAGGTGTTTCAACAGTGAGAAAAAAAGAATGTTGAATTGATAATTCTGGATTTCTGGTCTCTTTTATAAATTAACAATATACTTCAAACACAAGTTTAAAAGGTTCAAAATTCTAGGAGTTTCTTTAGAACTGAACAACCATCACTGAATCTCCCCCTATCAACATCCAAGCATTATTACATATCAGTAGCTCACCTGGACTGACTGAATAAACATAGAGGCTACAACAGCAGGTCAGAGACTCAGAATACTGCAACGAGTAACTCACCTCCTGTCTACCATCTACAAGGCACAAGTCAGGAGTGTGTTGGAATATTCCCCATTTGCCTGGATGGGTGCAGCCCCAACAACACTCAAGAAGATTGACACGATCCCGGACAAAGCAGCCCGCTTGATTGGCACTGCATCTGCAATCATACAGTCCGCCCACCACCAATATTCAGTAACAGCAGTGTGTACTATCTGTAAGATGTACTGCAGGAATTCATAAAGACCCTCTGACAGCACCTTCCAACCCATGACCACTTCCATCTAGAAGGGCAAGGGTGGCAGATAAAAGGGAACACCACATTGAAGTTCCCCTCCAAGCCACTCACCACTCTGATTTGGAAATATGCCATCATTCTTTCAACGTCACTGGATCAAATTCTTGGAATTCCCTCCCTAATGGCATTGTGGGTCAACCTACAGCAAATGGACTGCAGCAGTTCAAGAAGGCAGCTCACCACCACCTTCTCAAGGGCAACTAGGGATGGGCAAGAAATTCTGACCCAGCCAGCGACGCCCACATTCCACAAAAGAATTTTAAAAAGTATCAAATCAGACTTGAAATGTTATCTCTGTTTCTCTCCCCACGGATGCTCTAAGACTTCCTAAATTTCTTCAACTTGCTTTGTTTGATTTAGGTTCAGTAAGAACATTGTTAAAGGTAAGTTTAAGAAGCAGACCAGGATGGCAATGTAACCAAAGACCACTCTGCAGGGAGATATGGCACCCCAGGCAATGTGAACCTCCCACCCCCTAACAGTGTTGGCATTGTGCTTTGTTTTTAACCCGTTTCCAAAGCAGTTTTTCAAAAAGATAGCTGTTAAGGAACTTTCTCACCCACTGAGCGACTTTGTTTTACAGCTGGATGCTCCTCTGAAGCTACAGTGCCTCTGATTGACCTTCCAGTTTAAATGACCCATCCACTAGCTGACATCAGACAGGAAGCTCAGCACCATGTCAGGAGAACCCCCACATGTGAAGGAGCACCCCCAGTGTAATCCCCTCCTTTCAGAGATAGTAGGAACTGCAGATGCTGGAGAATCTGAGATAACAAGGTGTAGAGCTGGATGAATACAGCAGGCCAAGCAGCATCAGAGGAGCAGGAAGGCTGATGTTTCCGACCTAGACCCTTCTTCAGAGGCTGGTTTCTGACTTGAAAACAAAGCTGGTTTCTTTTCCAAGAAACCTAACTGAGATATATAAGATGCTAAAAGGGATTGATAATTCAGACACAGAGCAGCTATTTCCTCATTTGTTACAGCCTAGAATGAGAAGTCGTAGTTTTAGGACAGTGAGTGGGTAAATTTAAAACAAGGATGAGGAGGAATTACTTCTCTCAAAGGGTCAAGAATCTGTGGTGTTCATATTCTCAGGGGGCGACACGGTGGCTCAGTGGTTAGCACTGCTGCTTCACAGTGCCAGGGACCCAGGGTCAATTCCTGCCTCAAGCCTGTGTGGAGTTTGCACATTGTCCCCGTGTCTGCGTGGGTTTCCACCGGGTGCTCCGGTTTCCTCCCACAGTCCAAAGACGTGCAGGCTAGGTGGATTGGCCATGCTAAATTACCCATGGTGTTCAGGGATGCCTAGATTAGGTGGGTTATAGGAAGATGGGTCTGGATGGGACACTCCAAGGGTCAGTGTGGACTTGTTGGGCTGAAGGGCCTGTTTCCACACTGTAGGGATTCTAAGATCTCAGAATGCAATGGATGCTGGGTCACAGAGTAAATTTAAGGAGGAGATAAAAATATTTTTAATGAGTAATGGGTTATGGGGAGCTGGTAGAAAAGTGCAGTTGAGGCCGAGATGAGATCAGCCATGATTGTATCAAATGATGGAACAGGCTCGAGGGGCTGAATGGCCTCCTCCTGTTCCTAGTTCTTATGTTCTTATGTTCAATAATTCCTGTTGCAAATGCAGCCCTTACCATTTAAAGTACTTGATTTCAAAACACCAGGTTATTAGCAATCATTGTTTTCTTATTGAGAAATAAGTGTGGGAGTCGTCTTTAAAATTTTATGTCACACAAAATGAATTCGTCTCTGTGAGGACTGTGAGGCAACTTTACAATCTTCGTGAATATTCTGATGTGTGCCTTTAAACTCCTGAATAATAATTGATGCTAGATTCCTCACTCTGACTACAGGAAAAAGCTTTTAGCACCTACATTTGTTTGTTAAAATTGTGGCTGTGTCACAGATGTAGCATCCTTCATTATGGCGAATTTTTACGTCTTTACTGATAAAGTCGTTGCTTCATTAACACCTTTCTTGACTGCAATATATATAAAAAATGATGCTGTCAATAACACTCCAACTTCAATCTCCTCCTGCAAACAAGATTCAGAATTTGTGAGGCAAAGATTTTACTGCAGAATGTGCCAATCTGTCTATAATTGTTTTGATTTGATATTATTTTCTCACAAATAATGTAATCCAAATGGCATAAAACTCAAGGCACATGGGGCAAGATTATAAGAGAGATAGCAGTCCCTTAGCTGTTGTTTTTATCCCCCCATCTTCATGCTTTTTCATTAGAGAATAGTGTGAGGATTTGCGGATGAATTAACAGTCTGGTGGGGTGGTGTGTTGACATCGTTCCCTTTTAGCAAATTCGGAATATGCAAGAGGGAAAAAACAATGTGCAGCAATGAATAGAGTCAAGTGTTGACACATAGCCTGACAGGGTGCAATTTGAATGCTCCTTCCAAGATCATTATCATCTTTTTGCCAGTACAAGGGGATAGAGTTAATTTTACACAGTGGCAGTGTTGTATGGGCACTCACAACCATTGGTTGTAAAGTGGGAGTCGTCCACAGCATGCTGGACATAAGAGACAAAGGACATTTTCTGAAGAAGGGTCCAGACCTAAAATATCAGCTTTCTTGCTCCCCTGATGCTGCTTGGCCTGCTGTGTTCATCCAGCTCTACACCTTGTTGTCTCAGATTCTCCAGCATTGGCAGTTCCTACTACCTCAGAGACAAAGGTCAAGAGTGTAAGCGTTTGTCAGTATCAAATGTAGTCCGAAGAAATAGCACAAATGGGAGAACAATTTTGATAATGAAATTAAGAGGAAGAAATGAAAAAAAAAATTCATTGACTACACTTATCAAAATTTTAGAATTGGTTGTAAAGCCATTTAAGACATTCAGGTGTCAGAAAATGTATTGTAGAAATGCAAGTATTTCTTACTTCTGAGATGAAAGGTACTGCAGATGCTGGAGAATCCGAGATAACAAGCATGGGGCTGGATGAACACAGCAGGTCAAGCAGCATCATAGGAGCAGGAAAACTCTATTTCTTACTTCTCCCTTCCTTGCATTCAGCTGAACTTTACTCAACACACACAATACATCCATCTAAAATCATCCAGCTGTTAGCTCATTCCCTATTCATATCAAATTCCTATTTTTAAATCCTTAAATATACCTTTAAACCTTGTAAAGTAATAGGTTCCTCTGCTCACTCCCTGTGTTCTGAGGGGACAGGACAAAAGTTTGTTGCACTCTCGAGTGAACAGCTTTCATTAGATTCAGTCACAGGAGAGGAAATGCAGCTTCCAAGGACTTCTGTTTGAATGAAACTTGACGACTGCTCATTCCTTTCTCCTACCATAAAGATGAAACAAAAACATATCTGCAGAACTTGACTCTCACAAGAGATAGAAACATGTTTTCAATGTTTATAATTCTGTACCCACCAGGATAATCAGATTTGCAGTGTGGGTCACATACACAAGCTAGAATCTATATGTTTTAAACAGATACCTTTGAAGCCCTTCCTCTGCTAGCACAAAGTACATGACCAGACAATGTAACTTTTTCATTTAAAGAGCCTGGGGAGCAACTACTCCTTTGTGCATTCACCATGGCATTGCATCGACCAATCAGAGCCCTCTTGCCAACTGGTCAATATCCTTTTCTTACTTGTATTTTTACCCATGTCTGATGGACTGGAATAGCAGGTCATTTTTATCAGCAAATAACAGTTGTGCATTATACAGCTTCATAGGCACACTTGGCACACTGAAAGATGGGCGTAACTTAATATTCCAGGTAGTATTTACAGTCACCTGCTGGAACACCAGGGGAGGATCTACATTGGAAGTTTTCTGGAATTCCCAACAGAATTTTATAACAATCCGCCATTAATGGGTGCGCTGCCAGGTCAGAGGGTGAGTTCATGTTGATGCAGAGTGGAAATCCTGCCCCTGAGGGCGACTATACAACCTCAGAATGCTTATTCTCCAGCACCAGGCAGTCCCACCGGATTCCCTGGCTTATCCTGTTCAAGAGCCTGTACCATTGGATCCCGGGGAGAGGCAAGTGTGGGGAGAAAGTAGTCGGTGAATCTCATAGGGAGGGGTTGCTTCAGCAAAGGGAGGTTGGGACATCATCAACAGCAAGAATAAGGGATGTATTTTCAATTTAAAATCCTACCATTCCAATGGCAGATCACTCAATTGGGCACAGAGTGAGTCAGTACCATTATCTGCTACATTTGCCCTCCTCACCTCCCTCAGTATTCTGCTAGTTGATGGTTCATGGCGCGGCTGTTTAGTGTAGTGAGCACCCCACCCATTGCTTGGTAAATTCCTTCAACAGCTGGAGGAGCCTTTAAATGGCTACTTGAGAGACTCCATGGCAAAAAAGGCAGGAAAGTGGAATTGAGGTCATTAGATCAGGCATGATCTCATTGAATGGCAGATCAGGCTCAATGGGCTGAATGGCCCACTCTTGTCCCCGTGCCTTATGTTGTTATTGTGCACATTGGAAAATATTCCTCCATTCTTTCCACCTGGACTCGGGGGAACTGGAAAGAGGACGAGTCCAGATAAATGCGAGGTGATGCATTTTGGAGGATCAAACTTAGGTGTGAATAATACTGTAAGTGGTAGAACCCTGAGGAATATTAATATACAGACAGATCTGCGTGCAGGTCCACAGTTCCCTAAAAGTGGCAACACACGTGGCCAAGGTGATTAAGAAGGCACATGGCATTCTCGCCTTCATTGTTTGGAGCATGGAGTACAAGAGTTGGCAAACCATGTTGCAGCTATATAAAACCCTTGTTCGGCCGAATTTGGAGTATTGTGTATAGCCTTGGCCGCCAGACTACCAGAAGGGCGTGGAAGCTTTGGAGAGAGTGCAGAGAAGGTTCACCAGGATGTTGCCTGGCCTTGAGGGCACTGGCTATGAGGAAAGGTTAAAAAAGACTAGGATTGCTTTCACTGGAGACCTGATAGAGATCTACAAAATCGGGAGGCATAGGTAGGGGGATAGTCAGAGGCTTTTTCCTAGGCTTGAATTTTTAATTACAAGGGGGCACAGGTTCAAGGGGAGAGGGAAAAAGTTTAAGGGTGATGTGTGAGGAAAGCTTTTTACACCGAGAGTGGTAGGAGCCTGGAATGCATTGCTGGGGGAGGCAGTGGAAGCAGGCATGTTGGTAACATTTAAGAGGCATCTGAATGGTTACATGAGTAGGGAGGGAATAGAGGAATACGGACCAAATAAGGGCAGAAAGTTTGTTTTTTAGTTTAGTCAGGGCATGATGATCAGCACAGGCTTGGAGGGCTGAAGGGCCTGTTCCTGTACCATGCTTCCCTTTTGTTCTCTTTTGTTCTTTGAGTCTGCACCCCTTACCCTCCCATCTGATCAAACAGATCCCTCGTTCCCTCACTGCTTCTGCACCAGCTTCTGGAAGGGTGGCCATACAATTCTGGGATTGCATACTGAAGTGGAAGTCAGACATGAGTAATGTAAATTCACCTTAACAATGTCACTACCTTTGCATAAATCGCTTGGAGCTGATTAGTTGCAACAGTTGATTAAAGATATGAGGTTTCCTTTTATCTGCGGTACAAATATCTGTTTCAGCAGTTTTGATCTGTGGAGTTGCTTCATATTTTAATGTGAATGACACATTCTGCTAACTAGAACACATGCATGAAATTCACACGATGAAAAGCAGTGGAATTGAATGCTCTCATGCATATCTAATGAGTATCATACATTTATTACAATGGCATGTTAACATAATACCTGCTGGTCTTTCAAACCTCAGAATAGATTAGATAGAAAACTGTAATAGCTTGGGTATCAATGATGAATGCCTGGACTGATGAGAACAAATATTACATAATATCTATGCATTCTTTAGTTTCTTCCAGGATAATAAAAAAAATCCTTTGAAATCAGAGCAATTCAAACTTCCTCTGTTGCTTCTTTTTTCCCCTCATTTTGGTTTGCTAAAAATGTATAAAATTTAGGTGGATGATAATGAAGAAGATGGATGTGCAGTTGTCAGTGGATTGGTCAAGAGGTCATCTCAGTTAATTTTTCAAAGACATAGGCTCAAATCCTCTAAAGCAGTTGGTGAAGTTCAACATTTAATTAATAAATTTAGCACACAAAGCTATTCCTTTATTCTTTATCCATTCACGGGATGAGAGTGTCGCTGGCTAGGCTAACATTTATTGTCCATCCCTAATTGCTCAGAGGGCAGTTAAGAGTCAACCACATCACTGTGGGTCTGGAGTCACACAGAGGCCAGACCAGGGGAGGTGATGGCCGAGTGGTATTATTGCTCGACTGTTAATCTGGAGATCCAGATAATGTCCCAGGGACCCAGGTTCAAATCTTGCCATGGCAGATGGTGGAATTTGAATTCAATAACTATCTGGACTTAACAGTCTAATGAGGACCATGAATCCATTGTTGGTTGTTGGGAAAAGCCCAGCTGGTTCACTAATGCCCTTTAGGGAAGGAATCTGCCATCCTTACCTGGTCTGGCCTACATGTGACTCCAGACCCATAGCAATGTGGTTGACTCTTAACTGCCCTGTGGGCAATAAATGCTGGCCTTGCCAGTAACATCCTCATCCCATGAATGAATAAAGAATAAAGGCTGACAATGTTTGTGACCAGTGGATATAAACACAATGTCATTAAGCTATTGAGAATTTTGTTCACTAAGAGGTTTATCAAGGAGAGTGAGTCAAAATTAGGTAACTGGAGTTGAGGTACTGATCTGCCATGATCTAATTAAATGGTGAAGGAGACTCAGGGAAACAGTATGGCCTTCGGCTGTTGACATGTTGCAATAAGTAAGCGATGGCGTATTTAAAATTGAAACTATTGCATGAATGACGAACAGTTTTAAATTGGAGACAGTATATTCCTCCAATCATTCTGATTGTGTAATTTTGTGATATGAGCAAAGACGTTTATGTTCAATTACTGTCTGGACATAAACTAATCATTTAATTTTCAACCATGCAAAATGATTAACTTCTAAGTCGGTTCTTGTTTCAATTAATCATTCCTCAGATGCAAACGGATTACAAATTCCCACAAACAACCTTGATTAATTTCATCAAGCCTTCACTAAAACATAAAGCATTTTAGGAATTAGAAAAATGACAGTGGGAAGCTTCATGTGTGGCAAGATCTAAGTTGAAGATATAATCAAAAGCTGCAAAGGAAGATTGTCCGAAAATTAGACAATGGAAATTTTAGAAATTCGACTAAGTGCTAAATTTACTGCACAATCTCTCAGTTATTTTATCCATTATTTTATCATGGGATGGCTTTTACAGATTTGCTGCACATCCCTAGTCACTCTTGAACTAATATGCTTGCTTAGTCATCTTAGTAGGCAGTTAAGAGCCTACCAAGTTGCACTGGGTGTGGAGTTACATGTAGATTCTGGAAAACTGGCAGAATTTCTTCCCTAGAAGAGTTTAGTGAATCAGATGGGTTTCTATAACAATAACTTCATGGTCACTATTACTGAGATGAGCTTTACAGAAACATAGAGATAACAAGGTGTAGAGCTGGATGGACACAGCAGGCCAAGCAGCATCAGGGGAGCAGGAAGGTTGATGTTTCGGGCCTAGACTCCTCTTCAGAAAATGTCCTTCTCCTGGCATGGGACCTTACATTCTCACCTGAGAGAACAGATGGGCTTCAATCAAAAGCTCATCTCTCTGACAGAGCATCACTCAACGCTGGCAATTATTAACCTTGATTGTTGTGTTCTAATCCAAATGGACAGAAAGACTTGTGTTGTGAATCACTGAGGTGGTGCACTGGAAACTGAGGCTCAATCTTCCTGGTAAAGGGTAAAGACTTTATAAAGTACACAACGTTTCCTCAATATACTAACTTTCAGGTGCAGTTTAGTATGGGCCAGGTTTTTTGTAACTGGACAAGGTTCACTATTTATCACAAGTAATAATCTCACTACAGGTAAACAGTAATAAACACTGGTGTATAATACCAGCGATTAAAACTCTAAAAGCCTGATAAGCTCCCCTTACACGTACAGATGTTGAAACAGACAGGGTAAAATAGGTTATGGACAGAAGGGATAATCTGGAAAGAGAGTTCTTTGGTTCCACTTTTGTTTGGAAGATGATCTTCCCTCGGTGGCTAAAAGACCCAGGTCACTGATTCACTTCTAAAAAGCCTCAGACTTATCAGTTAAAAAATAGAGCTTACAATGGCTTACAAGGTAATGCCTCTCACATATTGGAGCTGGACCCATTGAGGCCAGTGGGGGCTATTCTGTCATATATTGTGTTTTATATATGTTACACATACACTAAGTTTCACATGTTACAGCAAGAGAAGCAATGGCCTAGTGGTATTATCGCTGGACAGTTAATCCAGAGATCCAGGTAATGTTCTGGGGGCCAGGTGCAAACCCTACCACAGCAAAAGGTGGAATTTGAATTCAATAAAAATCTGGGATTAAGAATCTAATAATGATGATGAATCCATTGTCAGTTGTTGGGGGAAAAATCCATCTTGTTCGCTAATGCCCTCTCAGGAGGGAAACTGCTATTCAAACATGATCTGGCCGACATGTGACTCCAAGCCCACAGTAATGTGGTCGATTCTTAACTACCTTCTGGGCAAATAGGGCTGGACAGTAAATGTTGGCCCAGCCAATGATGCTCTCATGTCATGAATAAATAAGAAAACATCACACTTTTTTTGGCATAGTGGCTCAGTGGTTAGCACTGTTGCCTCACAGTGCTAGGGACCTGGGTTCAATTCTAGCCTCAGGTGACTGTCTGCATGGATTTTGCGCATTCTCCCTGTGTCTGCATGGGTTGCTTCCCACAGTCCAAAGACATGCAGGGTAGGTGGGTTGGCCATGCTAAGTTGCCTGTAGTGCCCAGGGGTGTTTAGGTTAGGTGGGTTAGACATGGGAGCTGCACAGTTAGAGGAAATGGGTCTGGGTGGGATGATCTTCGGAGGAGTGGTGCGGACCTGTTGGGCTGAATGGTCTCTTTCCACATTGTAGGGATTTTATGTTCTGTTCTTCTTATTTGTGCCTTGCAGATGGTGGACAGACTTTGGGGAGTAACCTTTGTGAGTTATTTGCTGCAGTATTCCTAGCCTCTAAACTTCTCTTGTAGCCATTGCATTTATATGGTGCGTTCAGCTCACTTTTTGGTCATCGGTAACACCCAGAATATTGATGGTATATGTCCATTTGGACAGAAACTGATGCAGTAGAATGTATTGTACCCATCACAAGAAATTTCAGGACAGAAAAGAATGTTTGATTAATTCATTCTTTCAATAATGTAGTGCTCAAAGAATGCGGTACCTTTAAATGTGATGTCTCTCACATGTTGGAGCTGCACCAATACAGGAAAGTGGGAGGTTGGATTGGGTAAAATGGACAAAGGATACACTTCCAGAGTATGTTTGGTGAATTGGGTAAAACGTTATCCAGATTCTTTAAACAGCAAGGCTTCAAGTAAGGTCAAAGAATTTGATAGTTCTGCATATTTTTTTGGGCTTGGAGATGAAGTCAATAGATGAAAGTCAATGAATAGTGTGGTAATTCCATGCAAAATAATAGGAATAAACCATTTTATCAGTGCAGCAGCAATATGAGATGAAGACTCCTTACTGTTGAGCTGGTTTTCAATGGTGAAGTTTTCTCCACAGTAAGGAAGCAGCACGATCTGAAAATTATTGTATTCCTTTAACGAGACTTAATTTCTGGAATTAAAATATTAAAGATGCCTTGGGAAAGCAACCAATACCATCAAAGACACCTCCCAACCCATTTCTGCTCTCTTCCACACTCTTCTGTCTGGCAGAAGATATAAAAGTTTGAATATACGTACAAACAGATTGAAGAACAGCTTCTTCCCCACTGTTATCAGATGGTTTTCAACCAGAAAGACAGTGACTGAAGGGAGACCTGATAGATGTCTATAAAATGGCTAGGTATAGATAGGGTGGATAGTTGGAGACTTTTCCCCCCCCAGGGTTGAAGTTTCAATTATAAAGGGGGCACAGGTTCAAAATGTGAGGGGAAGAGAAATTTAAGGGAGATATGTCAGGAAATTTTTCATGTAGAGTGTGGTAGGAGCCTGAAATGCACTGAGATGGTGGAAACATTGCATAAGGGCAGAAGGCTTGGTTTGTTTTTAGTTTAGTAAGCACATAATGATTGGTACAGGCTTGGGCAGCACAGTGGCTCAGTGGTTAGCACTGCTGCCTCCCAGCACCTGGGACCCAGGTTCAATTCTAGCCTTGGGTGACTGTCTGTGTGGAGTTTGCATATTCTCCCTGTATCTGTGTGGGTTTTCTCCAGGTGCTCTGGTTTCCTCCCACAATCCAAAGATGTGCATGTTAAGTGGATTAGCTATGCTAAATTGCCCATAGTGTTCAAGGATGTATAGATTAGGTGGGTTACAAGGGGACAGGTGTGGTTGGGATACTCCAAGATTCAGTTGGGCTGAAGGGCCTGTCCCCACACTGTAGGGATTCTAAATTCTAATAAATTTGGTGATGGGCATTTGAAGAGGAAACGTGAGAAGGCTAATTATTTTAAAACTGCATTAGTGATTTGTCCAATCTCTCCCAGCAACAACCTCGCCATCAACGTCAGTAAGACCAAAGAAGCTGTATCTAGATACTTTTTTTTACTTAAGATGGTGCTGTAAGTGGCAACTTATAAACTTTTCACTGTACTCATTTGAGTTCATGTGGCTATAAAGTTAATTCAAATGTTAGAGCTGCTCATTGACTTCAGGAAGCAGAGTGGAGGACACACCCCTGTCTGCACCAATGGTGCTGAGGTGGAGATGGTTGGGAGCTTCAAGTTCCTGAGAGTGATGATCACCAACAATCAGTTCAGTCCATCCAAGGTGATGTTACATTTGAGAAAGCACATCTGAAGGCTAAGGAAATTTGGCATGTCCGCAAAGACTCACACCAATATTTATATATAATCCGTAGAAAGTATCCTGTCCAGATACATCACAGCATGATATAGTAATTGCCCCTTCCAAGATTGCAAGGAACTACAGAGAGTCATGAATACAGCCCAGTCCATCATGCAGACCAGAACTGACTCCATTAATATTTCCCGCTGCCTTGGGAAAGCAACCAATACCATAAAAGACACCTCCCAACCCATTTATGGTCTCTTCCATACTCTTCTGTCTGGCAGAAGATATAAAAGTTTGAATACACATAAAAAACAGATTGAAGAACAGCTTCTTCCCCACTGTTATCAGACCTTTGAAAGGACATCTCAAATATTAATTCTGACCACTGTTTCTGCACCTCCTCTGCAGCTGTAACACTGTATTCTGCACACTGTTCCCCTACCCGGATGCACTTTGTATAGTTCGATCTGCCTGTATAGCATGCAAAACAACACTTTTCACTGTATTTCAGTACATGACAACAAAAAATCAGACTCCAACGTAAACCTTCCATCTCCTCACAGCTTAAGAAGCTTCCTAAAAGATCGAAGAGAAAGGAATGATAAATGTAATATTTGTAAACGATACATCATTACACTCCAGTGAATCTCTCATTAGAAAGATGCTTTAATGAAGTTGTAGCAGTGAACTTAAAGGCTTCTGACAAGACAAAAGTAGTTTAAATCTTGCAGTTTGTAGCCATGACAACCAGATTTAGTTAGTTGGTATAACATATAGTAAAGGAAGAAAAAAAGGATTTTTGTACAAAGGAGTGAAGAAATAGGCAGTGACTGAACTGGAGCAGCTAGCTAAATCCCTAACTGATAATGAGAAGGGGAGTTGGTCATTGATAAATTGAAGGATATGTGTAAAAATATGAACATTGTGGTAATGAGCACTGCATCCAAAAGTCCCTCTAATCATGGAGTGTGTAGTCCTGGTGTAGGAGGCAATGACTCAGTAATATTATCACAGGACTATCCATTCAGGAAACCCAACTAATGTTCAAATCATGGATTTGAATCTCCTTACAGCAGATGATGGAATTTGAATTCCATTTTCAAAAAAAATCTGGGATTATGGGTCTACAAATGACCTTGAAATGATTTTGGGGGGTTTGGAGTGTGCAGGGTGGGAACCCATCTGGTTCACTATTGTCTTTCAAGGAGCAAAATCTGCCATCCTTACCTGGCCTGGCCTACATTGTGACTCCAGGCCCACAACAATGTGGTTGACCCTTAACTGCCATCTGAAATGGTCTAGCAAGCCACTTAGTTGTATCACTGGCGACAAAGTGCCAACAAAGAAATTGTACCAGTTGGACCACCTAGCGTTGATTAGATAAAAAGGCCATGTCAACACAGTAAAGTCCTCCTTACTGACACCTGGGAGCTAAAAAAAGGGAGAGCTGTCTCACAGGCGAGTCAAGCAACAGACTGACACACTCAGAATCATATCTCCCAGAGGCCACAATCACCATCCCTGGATCTATCCTGCCCGACCAGCAAGTGGTATACAGTCAAGAGGAAGTTGCCCTCTGAGCCCTCAACATTGACTCCAGAACCCATGAAGTCTCAGGGCTTCAGGTTTAACAAGGACAAGGAAACCTCCTGCCAATTACCACCTATTACTCTTCCTCAGCTGATGAATCAGGTGGAGGAATTGGGAGTAGGTTCAGGAGTGGAGTAGGTTCCTCCGCCTCCCCTGCATCTGCCTCTAAGATGGGGCATTCCACTCCCAAACATCCCAGATGTCCTCGTATTTCAAGGACCACAACTTCCCCTCCTTCAGTGGTCAAAAACGACCACATCTCTTGCGTTTACAGCAGCTCTGCCCTCACACCCCTTCCCCACAACAAAAACAAAGACAGAATCCCCCTTGTCCTCACATATCACCCCACTAGCCTCGGATTCAACGCATCATTCTCTGCCACTTCTGCCACCTGCAATCTGACCCCACTACCAAGGATATATTTCCCTCCCACCCCTATCTGTCTTCCATAGGACTGCTCCCTCCGTAACTCCCTCATCTGCTCCACACTTCCCACTAGCCCCACCACCCCTGGCACCTTTTCTTGCAACCACAGGCAGTGCTACACCTCCCCCCTCACCTCCATTCCAGGCCCCAAAAATACCTTACTCATCAGACAGATGTTCACCTGCACGTCGGCTAATGTGGTCTACGGAATCCGTTGTTCCCGATGTGGCCTCCTCTACATCGGGGAAACCAAGTGGAGGCTCAGAGACTGCTTTGTAGAGCACCTGCACTCTAATCGTGAGAAATGACAACACCATCCAGTTGCGAACCACTTCAACTACCCCTTCCACTCCCTGGGTGACATGTACATCCTGGGCCTCCTCCAGTGTCACAATGATGCCACCCGCAAACTGGAGGGGCAGCACCTCATATTCTGCCTAGGGAGCCTACATCCCAATGGCCTAAATGTGGATTTTACCAGTTTCAAAACCTCCCCACCCCCAGCCTCATCCCATGACCAACTCTCCCTCTCATCCTTGCCTTCTTGACCTGTCCGTCTTCTCTCCCACCTATCCACTCCTCCCACCTCACTGACCAATCCCCACCACTGCTTACCTGCACTCACCTATCACAACCCCACCTACCTTCCCCAGCCCCACCCCTCCTCTCTCTATTTCAGAGCTCCCTTCCCTCTCCCCCATTTCTGAAGAATGGTCCCGATCAGAAATGTCAACCTTTTTGCTCCTCTGATGCTGCCTGACCTGCTGCGTTCATCCAGCTTCACACTGTGTTGTCTCTGACTCCAGCATCGGCATTTCTTACTATCTCCCCATGTCTGCATGGGTTTCCTCAGGGTGCTCTGATTTCCTTCCACGGTCCAAAGGTGTGTAGGTTAGGTGGATTGACTATGTTAAATTGTCCATAGAGTCTAGGGATGTGTAGGTTAGGTGGATTCACCATGGTAGGTGTAGGGTTACAGGAATAGTGTGCAGGGCTGGTCCTGGGTGGGATGCTGTTTGGAGTGTTGGCGTGGACTAGATGGGCCGAATGTCCTGCTTCCACGCTGTAGGGATTTTAATCATTCTAATCTAATCATCACCTGTCCTGCTGTCATGACTCGGCATGTTTTAAATCATGTCCTTGTTTTTTCCCAAATTGTCAAAAAAATTCAGGTTTTAAAGAGTGAGCAAAACACACATGCCTTCAGATCCAAGTTGATGGATAGTATTGAACAGCTGGTGAAGCGTGGAGCGGGACTCTGACAGTGGCATAACATGGGCGGTGGGGGCCGGAGGTGTCAGGAGAAGGAAAAGTTGGACTGTGTTTAAGTTAGAGATAGTAGGAACTGCAGATGCTGGAGAATCTGAAGTAACAAGGCGTGGGGCTGGATGAACACAGCAGGCCAAGCAGCATCATAGGAGCAGGAAAGCTGACGTTTCGGTCCTAGACCCTTCTTCAGAAATGTGGGAGGGGAAGGGGATTCAGAATCCCTGAATCCCAGAATGGCCTGCTGTGTTCATCCAGCTCTACATCTTGTTATCTCTGTGTTTAAGTTAGCTTTTTTTAAGTTTTAGGTTAATGAGAATGGTACCGTACAAAGTAAAGTTATAAACTTTTCACTTTGTTTTATATTGAATACACGTGGCACTAATAGATTCAGTTCAGGTTTCTGTACTGAACAAAAATCATCATTTCTGAAGATAATGAGAATCTGACTAAAGATAATCAGTTATAAATGATTGACATGTCTCAATGAGAATGAAACAAAGAACAGAACAGCACAGGAACTGGCCCTTTAAACCACTCAGACTGTGCTGACAAATGATGTCTTTCTGAAATGAAAACCCTTTGCCTCTATGTGGTCCATATCTCTCTGTTCCCTGCCTATTCGTGTATCTGTCAAGAGACCTCTTAAATATTGCTATTGTATCTGCTTCTACCACCTCCTCTGGCAGTGCATTCCAGGCGTGTACCGCCCTCTGTGTAAAATACTTGCCTCTCAAATTGTCTCTAAACTTACCCTCTTTTACTTTGAACCTATGTGCCTTGTAAATTGACATTTCTACCCTGAGGAAAAAGCACTCTGACTATCCATTCTATCCATGCTTCTCATTACATTCTACATTTCTAGCAGGTTTTCCCTCATCCTTTTATGTTCAAATGAAAACCTACCAAGATTTTCCAATCTCTCCTCACATCTAATATCCTCCAAATCAGACAACATCCTGGTAAATCATTTCTGTACCCTCTCCGAAACATTTACATCCTTCTGGTATTGTGGTGACCAGAACTGCTCGTAATTCCAAATGAGACTAAACTAAAGTTCTACACAGCTGTAACATCACTTGCCAATTTTTATACTTTATGCCCCAAATGATAAAGGTGAGCATGCTATATACTTTTCTGACCACTTTGTCCACATGTATTGCTGCTTACAGGGAACTGTGTACCGGCACACCAAAATCCTGCTGTATGTTGATGCTTCTAAGGGTTCTGCCATTTACTGTATGCTTCCCTCCTGTATTAGACCTTCTAACATGCATCACCTTGCATTTTTTCAGATTAAATTGCAGCTTCCATTTCTCCATCCAAGTCTCCAGCCTATCTATATCTTGCTGTATTCTCTGGCAATCTTCCTCACTATCCACAGCTCCTGCAACCTTTGTGTCATCTACAAACTTACTGATCAGGTCACCTATAGTCTCCTCCAAATTATTTATATATATATATATATATATATCACACACATATATATATATATTACAAATAACAGGGGTCCCAGCACTGATCCCTGCACAGCACCACTTGCTCTCAGATCTCCAGTCAGAAGAGTACCTTTCCACCACTGCTCTCTGTCTTCTATGACCAAGTCAGCTCTGTCTCCACCTTATCAGCTCACTACGGATCCCATGTGACTTCACCCTCTTAATCTGCAAGAGGGATCTTGTCAAAGTCTCACGAAAGCCTATACCAACAAAACATCCATCACCCTGCCCTCATCAATCAACTTAGTTGTTTCCTCAAAAAACTCAATCAAGTTTGTGAGACATGACCTCCCCCACACAAAACCATGCAGTCTATCGCTAATAACTCCATATTTTTCCAAATGTGAGTACATTTCACATTTCTAAGAATCTTCTCCAGTAATTTCTCCATCACTGATTTAAGGCTCACTGGCCTATATGTTTCCAGATTATCTCTGTGGCCCGTCTTAAACAAAGGAACATCGTTGGCTGATCTCTAGTTTTTGGGACATTTTCTATGACAAATGACGATACAAAGATTTCACACAAGGTCCCAACAATTTTCACACCTGCATCCTTCAGTGTTGTGGGATAGGTCCCACTAGGTCCTGAAGACTTGTCTCCCTTAATTCGCTTTATAATTCTCTGTATTCTCTTAATTCTCTTTATAAATTCCCCCTTACACAGATTGATAAATGTAGACAGATTAAAAAGAAAACAAGGACAGAGGGAAGAAAAACTGGAAAACAGTTCAGTTGCCTTTGTTCACAAGATCTGTTGAATTGATTCTTGCTAATCAGAAGACTTCTTCTTTACCTTCTTTTTCTAAAATGTTTGTGCACTGTAGAGTGTAGCTGGTTCATTTATGAAAGGTCTTTAACTTCTTAATTAAAAATCACAGCTTACAGCAACCCAAGGAAAGACAAATTGTTTTTCTTCAGCGTTAAAGTGGCTTACTGCAGAGAATGGAGAGTCAGCTTCTGGCTGGCACAGATCTAATCACTTCTCACTGTATCTTGTTCCCAGCCCATGTTCTTTAGTTACCTGAGAACAAATCACACGGTTGTTTGCAGGCAAAAGGCTTTTGTCGTCAATAACTGGTCACCAGTCCAGAAATCAGTCACCTTCTCATTGCCATCTGAACCCAGTTTGCCTGCAACCAGAACTTTAAAATCATAGAACCCCTACAGTGTGGAAACAGGCGTTCAGTCCAACAAGTCCATACCACCACCCCAGACCCATTCCCCTACATTTCCCATGTCTAACCTACACAACCTAAACATCCCTGGACACTACGGGCAACCTAGCATGGCCAATCCACCTAACCTGCACATCTTTGGACTGTGGGAATAAAAACAGAGCACCCAGCGGAAACCTACACAGACACGGGGAGAACATGCAAACTCCACACAGACAGTCACCTGAGGGTGGAATTGAACCCAAAGCCCCTGAGAGGCAGTAGTGCTTATCACTGAGCCACCGTGCCACCTTAGCTATTGTTTGTTCAAGCAGCTGTTTACATGATTTTTACCATGCGTGTCAAGTCACTTGCTTTTCAAAAGTTGCAACAATCATTTGAAATTTTGTTTTTAAAGTAGTTCTTTCTCATTTCAGTCTCAATTTTTTTTAAAAAAAGCACAAAAACACTAGTGGTCTTTATACTGCCAACTTTACTGTACCTCCATTAATTAATCATTATTTGATCAATATACCCTTCTGTAATCAAATGATTTGTTGCAGCTCATAACCTTCTTTTTAACATGAATGACACTTTGCAATAAATTTCCTGGTCTTCAAAAGACAAAGTGGATGAGGAAAATACATCTGTCACTTACCCATTTTCCTGCGATGCCACGTTTTGCTTTTATCCCCAATGAGTTTCGAGTGTAGGTTTGTCCACAGAACTGACATCCTACCGGGTCTCTGTCCCTTCCCAAGCAGGATTGCAAGCTCTACTCTCCTGGAGGCTGGCAAAATTAGAAAAGGAAAGAAGCATTTTACTCATCTCATTACAAAGCTGATGGAAAAACAGCAATTTTACAAATGCATTCCTCAAGGTTAATCTGCACAAATACAGAATCTGAATATGATGAGGCACCAACGTCCTTCATTTCTTGGACTCATTCCTTGGACAGTTCTGAACAACTGATTATGGTAGACAAAGAAACAAAAGCAGAAGTTGCTGGAGAAGCTCAGCAGGTCTGGCAGCATCTGTGAAGAAAAGATCAGAGTTAACATTTCAGATCTGAGGAAGGGTCACTGGACGCGAAATGTTAACTCTGATTTTTTCTTCACAGATGCTGCTAGACCTGCTGAGCTTCTCAAGCAACTTCTGCTTTTGTTCCTGATTTACAGTATCCACAGTTCTTTCAGTATTTACATGATAGATAAAGGACTGCCTGGTGAGACACAAGATCAAGAAAAGGTTTTTCTCCCAAAGGACAGTTACAAAGAGTAACATTGATGCCAGAAGAGGCCGTTGAACAGAAAGATGTCATTATTATAGAGAGAGCAGGGGAAACCACCAGCTAACGTTGGCTAAATTTGCAAGAAGAAGGACATGATCCATGATTTGGTAAAGTGAGGTAAAGATGTGGAAACCAGAGAACGTTGAACAAGTTCTGAAATGAACACTGCCATTGGAAAATTTAAATAATTGGCAAAGTACTCTTTTATGTCAAAAGATGAGAAGTATTACTTCAGAATGAAGCAGAATACATTTTATAGTCTCACAGTAACAAGGACCATACACCAAACCAAGGATTGCGATGACGACTAGAAGACCTAACTGTTAAGACACTTCAGTGGCTGCTAACAAGTTTGAAGAGAAGTTGATAAAGGATGACAAACCAAGACAGTTGGAAAACTGTAAAGAATTTGGTGTACACACTGAGATGCCGATGGGGATCAACCAGGGTGATGCACAGATAGATATTCAATGAAAATGTGATTCCTCATGGTACACATAGGGCTAAAGACAGGCTACTGGCTTGTGGGATTTCAAAGAGGGAGTTGGCAATCAAAATATTCCCTCCAGCAGGAAAGGTGAACCTGAAGATTTTCTTGACTCTTTCAACAACATATAGCAAGGAATGTAAAACAAAGACTAGGGTACTTCTCGGTTAGGTCAGTCTTGTTGAAAACAGAATGTATTTAGTTAAAGGTAGATTGAATCAAAGAACTGCAGATGTCAGAGATCTGAAGCTAAAACAGAAATTGCTGGAGAAACTCAGCAGGTCTGGCAGTATCATTGGCAGAGAAAGAGAGTTGACGTTTCAAGTCCAGTGACCTTTCTTCAGAACTGAAGAGCTCACTTTAATGCAGAGCCTAATTTGAATTATATTTTTCACGGACAAAAGCAGAAGTTGCTAGATAAACTCAACAGGTCTGTTAGCATCCATGGAGAAAAAAAAGGAGTTAATGTGAAGCAGGATCACTGGACATCCTGCAAAGATAGACTTGGCAATGTTTTACTCATATCACAAGCAGAAACTTGGAAATGTTTTTAAGTTGTGATTCAAGCAGAAAGTGCAGATGAAACTTAGCAGATCTGGCAGCATCTGTGAAAAGAGAAGGATAGTTAACATTTTGAGTCCAGTCTGACTTTTCTTCTAAAGACTTATATCAGACTTGCTGCATTAACTCTGTTTCTCTGTCCGCAGATGCTGTCAGATCTCCAGCACTTTATGGTTTCTGTCAGATTTCCAGCATCCACAGTATTCTGCTGAGATCTTAATGATGCACATTGATGAATTTTTGTGGGGAGGTTTTGAAGACATCAAGTCATGCATGATAGATAAAATGAAAAGGATTTAAAGATTGTAAGCCAAGCTTAAATGGGTAGATTGATATCCCAAGTGTGACGACTTGGAAATGACCTTGCATCAATAATCTTACTTAAAATATGTAAACTTCATCCCAACAAATAGCCTTAATACCTCACAGAAAAGGATCCTGCAACCAAGGAAGAAACAAAATAGTTGATGAATGTGGTGTCCAGTTGACCTGGCTGTGTAGTCAAACTGGACTCAAGGTCAGATTTGTTCTGAAGGAACTGAGTGCCACTTTAAAAGAAGCTATGCTTGAGGAGGTTCTGAGACAAAATAAATGAGTAAAAGAAATTAAAGGGTTCAGAGAAAAAAATTACTCAGAGGTACAAAGTCACATTCAGCCACGTTTCACATGAAAAACTTCCAGCAAGTTTTGCGAAACTCACGCTTCAGGCGTTCTGAAGAAACCCTATTGGATTCATTAACTCTGTTTCTCACTCTGCAAATGTTGCCAAATGTTCTGAGCTTGTCCAACAATTTTTGCTTCTTTTTCAGATCTCTGCATTCACAGCACTTTGATTGATTGATTGATTTTATTGTCACGTGGACCAAAATGCAATGAAAAGCTTTGTTTACGAGTGGTACAAGCAGATCACAGCAAGCAAAGGACGTACAGATCAAAAATGCTTAGAGGCATACAGATTACGCCATTTGAGTCTAGAGTCCATTCTGCTAACAGCTGGGAAGGAGCTGTTCCTGAACCTGCTTGTGTGTGTGTGTTTAGGCCTCTGTATCTTCTGCCCGACAGAACAAAGAACAAAGAAAATTACAGCACAGGAACAATCCCTTCGGCCCTCCAAGCCTGCGCCAATCCAGATTCTCTATCTAAACCTGTCATCTATTTTCCAAGGATCTGTATCCCTCTGCTCCCTGCCCATTCATGTATCTGTCCAGATACATCTTAAATGATGCAATCGTGCCCGCCTCTACCACCTCCACTGGCAACGCATTCCAGGCACCCATCACCCTCTGCGTAAAGAACTTTCCACGCATATCTCCCTTAAACTTTTCTCCTCTCACTTTGAAATCGTGACCCCTAGTAATTGAGTCTCCCACTCTGGGAAAAAGCTTCTTGCTATCCACCCTGTCTATACCTCTCACAATTTTGTAGACCTCAATCAGGTCCCCCCTCAACCTTCATCTTTCTGATGTAAATAATCCTAATCTACTCAACCTCTCTTCAGAGCTAGCGCTCCTCATACCAGGCAACATCCTGGTGAACATCCTCTGCACCGTCTCCAAAACATCAACATCCTTTTGGTAATGTGGCGACCAAACCTGTACGCAGTATTCCAAATGTGGTTCAACCAAAGTCCAATACAACTGTAACATGACCTGCCAACCCTTGTACTCAATATCCTGTCCGACGAATGAAAGCAAGCCGTATGCCTTCTTGACCACTCTATTGAGTTGCACTGTCACCTTCAGGGTACAATGGGCCTGAACACCCAGATCTCTCTGTGCATCAATTTTCCCCAGGGCTTTTCCATTTACCATATAGTTCGCTCTTGAATTGAATCTTCCCAAATGCATCTTCTCGCATTTGCCTGGATTGAACTCCATCTGCCATTTCTCTGCTCAACTCTCCAATCTATCTATATTCTGCTGCATTCTCCGACAGTCCCCTTCACTATCTGCTACTCCACCAATCTTAGTGTCAACTGCAAACTTGCTAATCAGACCATCTATACCTTCCTCCAGATCATCTAGAAGAGGTTGTCGGAGAGCATTATGAGGGTGCAATGGGTCTTTGATGATATTGGCTGCTTATCTGTGGTAGCGAGCCATGTACATAGAGACCGTGGATGGAAGATTGGCTTCTGTGATGGTCTGGGCTGTAAACACACCGCCTTCTGCAGTTTCTCATGGTCCTGGGCAGAGCAGTTGCCATACCAGGCCGTTATGCACCTGGACAGTATGTTTTCAATGGTGCGTCTGTAGAAGGTGATGAGGGAACTTATGGACTTTGCTGTTATTTATTACATTCTTTGTGGGAAAGAATATTAAATGATGCCCATTGGCTTGGATAGCCAAAAAAAAATAGAACAGTTGAGTCTGCAAACATTGTTGAAAGATTTCATTTAGCAAGTGTATAATGCATGTGCCCAGCACCCTTGCCAGTACAGGAGTGAAATCATTCAATCCTAATCCATAATATTTACTGTGTTTGTTTAGTCACTGTCATGTTTTATACTGGCAGACGGTTTCCCAAAGGGCACATGTGCAGAACTGTTTGCATCTGCAATGAAATTCTTCTGGTGGAGGCAGGAGGCACAAACTACTTGACTAATACTCTCATGGAAATCTCATGTGGTGGAGGATGTACAAGCTGAGAACAGAAATTGCCCACAAAATGGCACGTGTATAAAATGTTCTCTTTCGGACCTTGTTTGCTTGGTAAGGGCCAATGTGGAGGAAAGAACTGACCTTGCCCGTGTGAAAAGAACTTTGAAAAGGAAAAGATTTCTAAAATCAAATGGATTGACCAAAGCCACTGAATGTCAGACTGTGCTAAAAAGAGCAAAACCAAAATGTTGTGGATGCTGGAAATCTGAAACAAACACAGAGAAAGCTGGAGAAACTCAACAGGTCTGAGAAGCAATTGTAGGTTGTTTGCAGGCAGAAAGAATGTTGGATGAGTCATGATCCTATTCAATGGTATATCAGGCTTGAGGGGCCAAGTGGCCTTCTCCTTATAGTCTTAAGGTTTTATAGAAGGCCTTTGTCATCAATAAATGATCATTAATTCACAAACCAATCAGCTAACAGTTGCCAACTGTATCTCTATTTGTGGATGTCCATGGCTCCAGCTCAACTGCACCTTCTCCTGCGACTACTTGAACCAGTCGCTGTGTAAACAGTACTGACGATGAGTCTTGTACTTGTTTTTATATTTTTCCACAATGCTTGGCTTTAACACATTGATTTTGCCAGTTTATTCCACAATTAAAAATACAGAAAATTAAAGAGACCCTGACTTCATATTTCTCCAGGTCAGTTTGGTATTTACTCGTTCCCATTTTGTGAGTTAGCCAAATTTGGTGGCTGCTTTTCCAAAGCTTGAATTGAGCTTTTCATTGTGAGACGGATTTTCTGACATTACGGTTCCCAGGTAGCAGAATTTGCTAATTGCCTCCAGCAGCGTCCCAGTGAATCTGACCACACAACATCCTGTCCAATTTTCTTCAGATGCCATCACTAAGACACGTCGTTAGATCATCGTTGCATCGATGTCTGTGGAATCTTGCTGTGTGTAAATTGGCTGCTGTGTTTCTAACATGAGAACAGCAGTTCTAACACATTTTGGGATGCCCAGGCTCATTGAAAGACATTATACAAATGAAAATTCTTTAGCTCCCTCCCTCTCGTCTCACCCCCACCACCACCACACAAGTCAAAGAATTCTTCCCTTTCTGAGACCTCTTCAACTGTATTGTCAGTAAGACCAGTGGGAGTTGATTGCAATTAACTTTCCAAGTTGGACTTGTGACTCTCTGTACAGTATAAGAGCCTGATTTACATGTATGAAAGGACTATAGCTATAACAGGAACAAAACTGCAAACCCTTTATGAAGGGTAGTGAGGTAGTGATCTGTTGACGAAAGCAGAACATGGTGGAGAAATGCAGCAGGTCTGGCAGCACCAGTGGGGGAAGGTGGGGAGAGAGAGGGAGAGAGAGACAGAGAGACAGAGACAGAGAGAGAGGATGTTAATATTTAGAGCTGACTGAACCTGTCTCCACTTCTGGTTGCCCTGTTATAGGGAGGATATCATTAAGCTGGAGAGGGTTCAGAAAAGATTTGCCAGGATGTTGCTGGGAATGGAAGTTTTGAGTTATAAGGAGAGGCTGGATAAGCTGGAACTTTTTCCACTGGAGCAAAGGAGGTTGAGGGGTGACCTTATGGAGGTTTATAAAATCTTGAGGGGTATAGATAAGGTGAATAGCTGGTGTATTTTCCTGAGGGTGATGGATTTCAAGACTAGGGGACATATTTTAAAGAAGAGAAGAGAAAGATTTCAAAAAGACATGAGGCAACATTTTTGTATAGAAAGGCGTTCATGTGTGGAATGAACTTCCCGAGGAAGTGGTAGATGCGGATGCAGTTACACCATTTAAAAGAAATTTGGTTAAGTACATGAATAAGGAATATTTAGAGGGATATGGGCCAAGTGCAGGCAAGTGGGAAGGGGAGTGGCAACGGGAGTGGCAACGGGAGGCGATGGCCTTGTGGTGTCATTGCTGGGCTGTTAATCCAGCGACTCATGTAACATTCTGGGGACCCAGGTTTGAATCCCACCGCACCAGATGGTGGAATTTGAATTCAATAAAATATCTGAAGTTAAGAATCTAATAATGACCATGAATCCATTGTCAATTGTTGGGGGGAAAAATCCTCTGGTTCACTAATGTCCTTTAGGGAAGAAAGCTGCCATCCTTACATGGTCTGGCCTACATGTGACTCCATACCCATAACAATGTGGTTGACTCTGAACTGCCCTCTGGGCAATTAGGGATGGGCATTAAATGTTGCCTAGTCAGTGACATGCTCACCCTGTGATTGAATAAACGAAAAAAATGGCGCTAGTTTAGTTTGGGATTATGGGCACCATGGACTGGTTGGACCAAAGGGTGTGTTTCTGTGATCTATGACTCTGTGGCTCTTCTTCAAGACAGTCTTGTTTCTCTGTCTGCAGATGTTGCCACGTCTGCTGAGTTTCTCCAGCATATATGTTTTTATTTCAGATTTCCAACATCTGCATTTAAGTCAATAAGTGATTGGAACAGAAGTAGGCTATTTGGCCCTTCAAGCCTGCACTGCCATTCAATAGGATCATGGCTAATCCAACATTCCTCCTATTCATATTCTTGCTTCTTCCCTGTAACCCTTGATTCCTTGACTGATCTAGCGTCTACCTCTCTCAGCCTTAAATAAGCACAAGGGCCGTTTCCTCACAGCTCTCTGGGGCAAAGAGTTCCAAAGATCCTCAACCCTCTGAGAGAAGGAATTCCTCTACATCTCAGTCCTCTGCTTTGTTTTAGCCAATTACATTTTTCTCTGTGCTTGATTCTTCCACTTGGCACCATGTATCTGAAGCACCATAACAGACAGATGACAAGCACTATTGAAATTCTGCAGCCCTTAAGCTATTGTTAGCAGTATTAAAAACTGACGGCTAATGGCTTTCCTCTGTCTGCTGCTTTGACAGCAACTCTATCCGTATGTTTCAAATGGTTTAACGCCTCAGTTAAAAATGTGGAGAGAAAAACGCATGCACATTTTTGCTAAAAGATTTGCCTGTTATCTCGAACAATAAGTCCCAGGCTATGCATGTTCTTGTTTGAGCCACAATACTCACTTAAAGATACAAGACATATTTCCTGGATTTATTGTTACAGCTTTTGCAAACACTTTCTTGGTTGAAATTTCTTTGCTAACTCACTCTGAACTTGGTGCATGCAGTGATGCCCCTTCATCACACAGACTACAGTGCTTCGTTCAGGATGGTGCCTTATCACCACTTTCTCAAGGACGACAAAGAGACAGGCAATTAATTCTCTTCTGTCCAGAATGAGATCTAACAAACAACAAGTATAAGGTTTCTTAGCAAAATGTTGCAGATACTCAAAATCTAAAATTAATAAAAAAAAAACAGAAAATGCTGCAAATGTTCAGCAGGTCAGACAATGTGATTAGAGAGTGGAGTAGAAGTAGGCCATTCAGCCCATTTAGTCTTCTCCTCCATTCAATGAGATAGTACATTATCTCATAATACTCAACTCCACTTTCCTCTCTTTTTGACATAATCCTTGATTCCTTTCCTGATGTGACAATACTGTCACTTTAAACAGGTTATATCGTCCTGGGTATTTTTGAAGAGAGGTTGTAAAGGCGTAGGTGCAGAAATGGCTACAGGAGACGGCCTAAGTCAACAATCAGAGGAGGCCTTTCGATTTTTTTTTAAACATCGGTTGTAACAGTGGTTGGAGTGTGGCCAGTTCTCACAGATCAAACTTTCTAGTTCTTTTAGCTGTAGCAGTCAGAAGCTGTTTGGGTCCCAGAAGAGTTGGAGCTTCAGTAAAATAATTCCTAGCTGCTACATTCCCTGAAATCTCTCTTGATGTTGTTTCCTTGTGGATTGGCGAGCTGTCTGTAAAAATCTGTATCAGAATTTATCTTTTTGCCAAGGGTTGCATTGTTATTCTATATCCCTCTTTCTTTTGTTTGTATTTTAACTACAGTGTTTAAGTGAATTGTGTTTTGCTTAACTTCAAGCAGTTTAACCAGTTGCCACACATTTGGAAGACTCATTTCACAATTGCTTGTAAAATAAGAAAACATGAGGGTCTAGGCTACCTTCTTAAAACATTTTGACCCGGTCTGGTCTGGTCCATGACAAACTGTGAGCTTTCCTTGGATATAATTGTATGATTCCAATTCAGGTTTAGGATTAAAAACCGAAAGAATTGCGGATGTAAAGAAATTCTGAGGAAGGGACACCGGACCTGAAATGTTAACTCTGAATTTTTCTTTTTCACAGATGCTGCCAGACCTGCTGAGCTTTACCAGCAACTTCTGTTTCCGAAGAAGGGTCTCGGCCCGAAACGTCAGCTTTCCTGCTCCTCTGATGCTGCTTGTCCTGCGGTGTTCACCCAGCTCTACCTATTATTTCTGTTTCTGTTGTTCGGTTTTGAATGTTGGACAACCCACTGCAACTCTCTCATAATCTCTTCGGCCTTGAAACTGCTGGACCATGTCCTGAAGCAAACCAGGTACTACAGCCACATCACTTGTCTGCCTCCTCTCCACCTATCCTCTCCTCTATCCATCTTCTATCCACCTCCCCCTCTCTCCCTATTTATTTCAGAAGCCTCTTCCCCTCCCCCATTTCTGATGAAGGGTCTAGGCCCAAAACGTCAAGCTTTCCTGCTCCTATGATGCTGCTTGGCCTGCTGTGATCATCCAGCTCCACACTTTGTTATCATGGTAGATGTTAATGTCTTTTGTTTCGGGCGTTGAATTTGTTTGGTTTAAACAAGGCATGCTTTGTGTAATAATGGCTCTTTCAGTCACTAAGCTTTCTGGGGGTGGAGAAAGGGACTTCAGGAGTTTTACAAAAAGTAAGCAAGGCAAACCTGTTGGAATTGGCAGACAAGCTGGAGTTGGGATTTGCCTTTTTCTCTGAGAAAAGTGGAGGTAATTACAGAATTAGCTCAACATTTAAATTTGCTGGAAATGCCATTGGAATCTTTGGAAATGACTAGAATTCAATTGCAGATGAAGCAGCTTGAACAGGAAATGGAACTGAAACAGTCTGAGTTATGATTAAAAGCAGAGGAAAGAGAAAAGGAAAGAATAGTCCTGGAAGAACAAAAGAAAGAGGAATTTAGAATAACTTAACTATTAGAAAACTTAACCAAATAATAGGTACAGTGCCTATTCCTAATTAACTGATCCAATATAGTAACATCCCACCCAGACACTCCTTGGAAACAAAAATCAGACACAGATTCTGACAGACAGCTCACCAATCCAGGAAAAAACGACATCAAAAGGGGTTTCAGGGAATGTAGTGGCTCGGAATTATTTTACTAAAGCTCCAACTCTTCTGGGAACCACATAGGTTCTGGCAGCTACAGCTAAAAATAAGCTAGAAAGCCTGGTCTAGAGTCACATGTAGGCCAGAGCAGGCAATACAGCATTTTTCTTCCCTAAAGGATATTAGGGAAGCACTCCCACCTACATTCACCTATCACCATCCCACCTATCTTCTCCAGCCCCACCCCTCCTCTCTCTATTTATTCCTGAGCTCCATTCCCCCTCCCCCATTTCTGAAACAGGGTCCCAACCCGAAACGTCACTTCTCCTTCCCCTCTAATGCTGCCTGGCCTGCTGTGTTCCTCCAGCTCCACACTGTGTTATCTCATTATTTATGAAGCAGGTGGGTTACTTTTTTCCCTGCCTGACAATTGTTTTAAAATCACCTTTAGATTCTTAATTCCGTATTTCTTTCATGAACTCAAATTCAAAGATCTGCAAATGGTGGGATTCAAACTCAGGTCCCCAGGCCTACTACCTGGGTGTTTGGATTAATTGTCTAGCAATAATACCATTAGGTCGTCACCTCCCCTAAAGTCTAGGACCAAAGGGAATAATCTATGAATAAGGGGTTACCCATTTAAAACAGAGATAAGGAGGAACTTCTTTTCTCAGAAGCTGGTGAATGTGTAGAAATTTTTTTCCCGCAGAGGGCTGCTGAGGCTTGATTACTAGGTGCAATCAAAGCTGAGGTAGACAGAAGGTGTGATGATGGCTTTAAAAAGATTACTTCGACTGGGGGTTTTTTTGAGAAGAAATAGGTACCAAAATGGCTATGGGAGACAGCTAAGTCAACAATCAGATGAGGCCTTTAGAGTTTTTTTAAGCTGTTATAACAATGGAAGGGGAATGGCCATTTCTCACAGAACAATTTTGTTTTAGCTGTAACGGTCAGAAGCTGTTTGGGTCGCAGAAGAGTTGAATGTTCAGTAAAAGTCCACTCTATACAAGCCACCAATCCCAACACTAGTAAAAGACCGCTGCTGGTAACAAGGGATTGGGCAACGTGTCCTTGCCATTAACCTGACATTGTGCCACCAGTTCCTAGCCCACTTTTGGTCAGTTGGCAGGTGGCCTAAAAGTCCTCCTGGAGTGGGGTACAAAGAATGACAGCAAAGCTGTGAGGTAATACCTGTCAAAAACTGAACAGAGTTTGGTTTTACAGCTGTAGAATACATGGCTGAGGACAGACCCAATAAACACTTCTCCAAATCATGATAGAGAGATGTTGCCCTGACTCTTGGAAAAGACAGGAACTTGAGCTCTCAATGCAGGACAGTCAGTAATAGGGAATTCAGGGAAACATTGAGAGTGGCCAAAATGCAGTGATTACTACCATAAAAAGTGATTGAAGTAAATGGCATTGATACATTTAAGAGAATCTAGATAGTGTATGAGGGAGAAGGTAACAGAAGGATGTGGTGAAATAGAGACATGAGGTAAAAGTGGACAGGACTCTTATGAGAAGCAGAGCAACCAATGGGTTCAAAAGGACCAGATCTCGCGAGATAAAATTTTGTGTCTCAATTAATTTTTATCTCAACTTAAAGCTTCAAGTTCACTTGAACAACATTCAGACTAATATTGTGAAAAGAAAAGCACTTAAAATGTCTCACTTGGTGGAAGAATTCTGGTGAATGTTAGGGGGTTGATTAATCTCCTAAATTCTCCTGCCCATGTTGACTAGTTTTCTGATGCAGCGTGATGTTTTTCACAATACATTTTGTCATCAGGTTACATCTCAATGCAATATCTTGTCCTTCAGTTCCCAATGTAATCACCACATTTCAGGAAAATGTGTTACCAACAACATGGAGGAGCTGAACACAATGAGGAGCAGACACATAAGAACATGAGAACCAGGAGCAGGAGTAGGCCATCTGGCCCTTCAAGCCTGCTCCACCATTCAATAAGATCATGGCTGATCGTTCATGGCCTCAGATCGTCTCACCGTAACCCTTACTTCCTTTGCTATTCAAAAATTATCTATCTTAACTTTAAAAACATTCAATGAGGAAGCCTCAAATGCTTCACTGGGCAGGGAATTCCACAGATCCACAACCCTTTGAGTAAAAAAGTTCCTCCTCAAGTCAGTCCTCAATCTGCTCCCATTAATTTTGAGACTATTCCCCCTAGCTCTAGTTTCACCCGCCAGTAGAAACATCCTGAGATATCATGGGATAGAGCTAGATGAATACAGCAGGCCAAGCAGCATCAGAGGAGCAGGAAGGCTGACATTTCGGGCCTAGATCCTCCCTGCTTCTATCTTATTTATTCCCTTCATATTTTATGTTTCTATAAGATCCCCCCTCATCCTTTTAAATTTCAATGACTATAATTCCAGTCTATTCAGCCTCTCTTCATAAGCCAATCCTCTGAACTCTGGAATCAACCTAGTGAATTTCCTCTGCACCCCCTCAAGTACCAGTACACCCTTTCGCAAGTAAGGAGACCAAAGCTGCACACAGTACTCAAGGTGTGGCCTCGCTAGCACCTTATACAGCTGTAACATAACCTCCTTGCTTTTAAACTCAAACCCTATAGCAATGAAGGACAAAATTCCATTTGCCTTCTTAATTACCTGCTGTACCTGCATACCAACCTTCTGTGATTCATGTACAAGGACACCCAGGTGACTTTGCACTGCAGTGTGCTGCAAACAGTAAAAGGCACTATTACTGTTATTCCTACCAAAATGATGACTTCACATTTATCAACATTGTGCTCCATCTGCCAGGCCCTTGCCCACTCAAACTATCTACATCCTCTGCAAACTTTCTGAGTCCTTTACAGACCTTGCTCCACTACTCTGTGTCATCCGCAAACTTTTACACATAACATGTGAGCCCCAACTCCAAATCATCTGTGTAAATAGTAAGCAATTGCAGTCCCAGCACTGATCCCTGAGCCACACCACTAGTCACTGGCCGCCAACCAGAAAGGCACTCATTTATTCCTACTCTTTGCTTTCTGTCCGTTTACTAATTCTCTATCCATGCTAATACATTGCTCATAATGCCATGCGCTTTTATCTTATGCAGCAGCTTTTTATGCTGCACTTTGTCAAATGACTTTTAGAAATCTAGATACATCACATCTACTAGGTCATCGTCGTCCACTGCAAATGAAGAGTTGAGATTTGGGCAGATCAGACATAATTTTATTAATATAAAGCAAATATGGAACAAAAACAGAAATTGTTCAAAAAACTCAGCAGGTCTGGCAACATCTGTGGAGAGAGAAAACAGAGTTAACATCTTGAGTCCCATGACTTAATCAGAACTGGTCTTACTGAACCGTGGCACAGGCGAGAGGGAATGAATGGTCTTCTGTTGTTCCAATTTCTAATGTTCTTATAATCATAGGAAAGAGCAGCTAAAAGTGCAAAGGGTATAATTGTATACGACTATGTGCATAGGGTGAGAACTAATTGTCAACACATTTCACAACCATCCTTAGTTTAGGACTGACTATTTAGGTCTGCAATGGGGAGAAATGCTTTCATTCAGAGAGTTTCGAAAATTGGAAATTCCCTAACCCAGTAATCTGTTACATGTGCTCGGTTTATTGGGTAACTGTGAAACCTTCATTGAATTTCATGGCAATAAGAATGGGATGGTGTTCCTGCAAATTCATGCTCCTATGTGGAGGATCCCGTCCAGACAAAGAAAATCCAGAGTCCTTAGGTATTGGACCATCCATGCACAAATATAGCAAGACCTGGAAAATATCAACGATGGGACAGAAAATTGGCAAGCGATGTTCAAGCCGCATAAATGTCAGGTAATGACCATCTCCAACAAGAGACAATTGATCATTGTTCCTTGCCATTGAATGGCATTACTATCATTGCAGCCTTCATTTTCAACAATCTCCAGGTGACCACTGATCAGAAACTGAACTGGACTAGCCATATAAATGAAATAGCTGTAAGAGTACTGGGAATCCTGCACCAGGTAATATCCCTCCCGACTCCCCATCCACAAGGCAAAGGCCAGGGGTGTGATGGATTACTCCCAATTGCCTGGATGGGTACAGCTCCAAAAACACTCAATAAGATTGACACCATCCAGGACAAAGTAGCATGCTTTTTTGGCACCAATCCTCATGCATCCACTCCCTCCTCCACCGATGTTCAGAAGCAGTAGTGTGTGCTGTCTACAAGACGCACTGCAAAAATTCACCAAAGATCCTCAGACAGCACCTTCCAACCCATAACCATCTTGAAGGACAAAGGCAGCAGATATATGTAAACACCATCATCTGCAAGGTCCCCCCCATGTCACTCTCAATCCTGACTTGGAAATATATCACTGTTCTTTCACTGTCACTGAGTCAAAATCCTGGAATTGCTCCCTAATGGCATTGTTGGTCTAACTATAGCACATGGACTGCAGCGTTTCAAGAAAGCAGCTCACCACCACCTTCTCAAGGGCAACTAAGGTTGGGCAATAAATGCTGGCCCACCAGTGATGCCCATATCCCATGAGTGAATACAAGAAAAGAGAATTCATGGGTGATGTCAGGAAGCAATGACTCACAAGAAAAGGCAGAGAAGATCTCAACTCCCTCCTGCTAAAGCTGGGAGTCAATTGATAAGTCCAAAATTGAGATTGATTGGATGGAATTGAATTAAATGATATATTGTCATTTGTATTTAACAAATAAATACAGTGAAAAGTATCATATATCACCACTCTCTGGCACCATTTTGATTTACAGAAAATATTAAGATATGACTAAAAACCAAGCACTTCTAAAACTGGGCCCATGCCCACCAATTCTCCGCATCACAGCCCATACCAGGAGTTCTGCTCTTGGGCCACCATCGTTGTTCCTGCTCCACTGCCAGGAGCATCACACTGGGCCTACAATGCCACCACCAATGCAACTGCCGCTCCTGCTGATCTGTCAGGAGTACTGATTTGGTCCTAACGCAGCTGACTGATGCTGACCACAAAAAAAGTGCCTTCTCCGCCAACCACAGAGTCTACCCTGCCATCGCCGCCATCTTGAAAACTGGTGCTCCTGCCACCACATCGAGTCCTGTGCTGGGCCCACCCACATCGGAGATACCAAACATCAGCGCCATCTCTCGCTGTTGGGCCGACGCCAGATGCCTTTATGAGGTCTCTGAGGGCTTGCTGTCCTCCTTGCTGGGCCTAGTCTCTCCAAGGAACTGACTCCTGTCACCACTGCTGCACAGGCTCGCGAGGCCCACTCTCAAAAGATGCGGAAAAGGCCTCTAAAGAGGAAAAGAAGAAAGGCAGCAAAAGAAAAGAGCAAAAGAAAAAGCAGAAGTAAAAAGGAATAAAGAAACCAAGTAAGCAGATGAAGCGGATGAGACCCTGGATGCAGCACCACTAACCTGTCATCATCTTGAGCTTGGATCAGTCTCAGGATCATGGATGATGAAGGATGGAACTGTAGAGATAGATTGGGAAGCTTTATAAACTCTTTGAGAGCAATTTAGAGCCAAAATGAGAAGTTACTCTTTTGACATTTGAACCACCAACAGGTGGTGAGGCCAACATATTTACAGAAGTGCTTCGGGGACAATACGCATGCTTGATCCTCTTGGGCAAGTTAGTCAATCAGGATAATCATTTTAGAGAGAGAAGGAGCATTAATGTTTTGACTCCTTTAACATCTTGTTCTGATGAAGATTCATTCGGCTCACAACGTTAATTCTGCTTTCTCTCCACAGATGCTGCCAGACCTTCTGTACTTCTACAACATTCTCTGTTTTCATTTCAAATTTCCAGCATCTGCAGTACTTTGCTTTTAGTTAATAATATTCATGTTTGTAAGCCTTGTTGAGGGTGTGGAATTGATGTGGGTAGGTGCCTTGGTCTAGGTGCCTTGGTCTAACTGAATCGAGGATGTGGTGGGGAAAATGCATTGAATTGTTTGATTAGCCATGATCACATTAAAAGGTGGGGCTGAATGGCCTATTCTCCTGATAAGTGAATAACAGGCTTAAGAAATAGCTTAGTTACAATGATCTTTTTCCTTGCCTGTTCCTCAGATAAAAGTGCTGGATGAAATTTCACGCGCCTTATCCAATATCCATCCGGTTAACATATTCAAGTATGAACACAAGATGCTGGAAGTACTCAGTTGTTCAAACAGAATCCACAGAGAGAGAATCTAAAGATAACATTTGGAAACTTTCACCAAACCCAGCAAATCTTTGAGAAATAATTGGTCTAAGAAAGAACATACACAGGGAAAGAGGAAATGGGAGGAAAATCAAAATGAAAGGTCTATGATAGTGTGGAGAAGAGCAGTGATTTTTAAGAAAAAAAATCATTTATTCACAGGATGTGGGCTGCTCTGCTATATCTCACAGTCAGTTTGCCTGGACAACCGTAAAAGACATGCTCATGATATGATTAGTGCTTCTTAACATGTGATCTAACGTTGTAAACGTCTCAGATTCTATTTAACTTTGGCCACTTGAAGCATGACATGCTGATAGAAACATTCTGTTCTTTGTAACTGAATAGCTTAATATTATCCCAGACACAGAATGTACCTGTGAATGTGATATCTGTATATATTACAAAGCTCTAAAAAATATTTGTTGGGTCATTGGTTGCCACAAGGACATGGAAGCTTTGGAGAGGGTGTAGAGAAGGTTCAACAGGACATTACCCAATCTTGAGGGGATTGGCTATGAGGAAAGTTTAAAAAGACTAGGGTAGTTATCAATAGAAAGACGGCGGCTGAGAGAAAACTTGATAAAGGTCTACAAAATTATTAGAGGCATAGATAGGGTGGATAGTCAGAGGCTTTTTCCCAGGATTGAAGCCTCAATACAAGGGGGAACAGGTTCAAGGGGAGAGGGCAAAAGTTTAAGGAAGATGCTGAGGGAATTTTTTCACGCAGTGAGTGGTAGGAGCCTGGTCCGTACTGCCAGAAGAAGCGGTGGAAGCAGGCACATTGACAACATGTAGAAGGCATCTGGATGGTTACATGAATAGGGAAGGAATAGAGGAGTATGGACTGATTAAGGGCAGAAGTTTTGTTTTTTAGATTAGTCAGGGCATGATGATCGGCGCAGGCTTGGAGGGCCGAAGGCCCTGTTCCTGTGCCGTACTTCTCTTTGTTCTTCTGTTCTTTCAACATTCCATTACACTAGTTGTGACTGGAGGTAAACGCACATCAGTGGGCATCACTAGCTGGACCAGTGTTTATTGCCAGTTGTCCTTTGAATGCGATAGAGTGTCATCTTCTTGAATTGCCACAGTCCACATACAACTGGGAGACCCACAACGTCTTTAGGAAGGGAGTGCCAGGTTTCTGACCCAGTGACAAAGAACAGTGATATATTTCCAGGTCAGGATGGTGAGTGGCTTGGAGGGGAACTTGCAAGTGTTGGTGTTCCCATGTACCTGCTGCCCTTTGTCTAATGAGGTAGAGATCATAGGTTTGGAAAGAGCTTCGCTTTCCGGAGGGAGGAGGGTAACTTCTTCTGAAGCAGGGTCCAGACCCGAAACATCAGCTTTCCTGTTCCTCTGATGCTGTTTGACCTGCTGTGTTCATCCAGCTCTACACCTTGTTATCTCATGGGTTTGGAAGGTGCTGTCAGAAGAAATGACTGTGTAAGAGTAAAGGCAGTGAAATCTAGAAACAGGAGTAGGACATTCATCAATCAAGCTTGCCCTACCATTCTATACAATCCTGTTTTATAAAACTCTTCAACGCTGTTACTAACCTCATCCTGTAATGTTTCATGCTTCTGGTAATTAGACATTTATCAATATTTGCCTTAAAAATACACAAATTTTGAGCTTCCACATCCCTCTGTAGTAGAGAGTGCTGAAGCTTTACAACACTCTTTGTAAAATAGTGTCTCTTCTTCTTGAACCTTTGTGACATTCCCATTATTTTTAAATTGAGCCTTCTTGTTCTAGACTCCTCAATTATGTGAAATATCAGATCTGCATCTACCCTGTCCATCCCTGGAAGTATCCTGCACGTTTCAATGAGATCACCTCTCACTCTATGAAACTCTAGAGAATACAGGGCCAGCTTGCTCCATCTCTCTCTCTATCCCACCATCCTGGGAACAAGTCAAGAATGGACCTGTCAGGAAACAAAACACAAACACAGCCAGGGCACCTGTTATCCAAAAAAAATTAGAAGTGTAGTTGCAAATGTTGAAGTCAACATTGCGTCCATAAAGTGGTTAAACACAGACTGAAAAGGTAATGTCCCTTGAGCTCCCATCAATAGACATCTGTATTTAGACAAATATTCCATCTAGACTTTGGGCTAAAGATATCACTGTTAATGATGCTCTTTCATACAAGGTTGAATGATTGGCTAAAAGACATTAAGATTATTGTTGTCGCAACATTTGAGTTAAAGTCTGCTCCTTCTGATATGGTTGATGGCTCTGGCTCTGGCGAGGTGCCAACTTGCCATGCACAGAAGACAAGATCAAAAAACATAGATTTTAAAAAACCAATTCAATAGTGTCAGACACATGAAGTTATTTATTTAAGGCAGTGGCATCTGTAATTGAATGTGTGAGATCTGATGAAGACTAATTGCAGGCTGTTTGGTTGAACTGCAGATGTCATGCTACAATGTTCAGGCTATTTCCAAGTACAGAAGATTTTATATTATTCACAGTCAGTGAAGATCATAACAAATTCATTTCCACTTATCAAGCATTCAAGGAAGAAATTACCATGACCATTTTTTTGTCATTCTTGGTCACTTTTTTTATTAAACTATTATTCAATTCTCCCTTAAGAAGAAGCTGGTCCTTTGAATCAAAGCAGTTTCTTTCTCCATCTTTTTTCTTTTGGTGGGTGAAAACAGATTGCCTATCTCAAAGATTGAGCCAAAGGTTGAAGTGGTTCACTTATGTAACTTGGAGACGGAGCCTTCATCCTGAGTCACTCAAGTGTTTAAGTAATAAACTAAGCTGTCTGTGCTATTTGTATCGCAACTCATGTTTATGCTTCACGCATGAAGAATAAATTGAAATGGATAAATACATAAAGCAGCCAAACAAGTCTTAGAAATAAAAGCGCAAGTTTCTCGAAATGCTAGCATGATTGGCTGCATCTATGCAGATTGAAACATGATGAATATTTAATATTAATATCAGGGATCATTTCAGGAGGTAGTTGGAGATGTTGGAGTCACTGGTAGAGGAAGCAAGGAGAAGTCATTCACACTGAGAGAATGCCAGGAGGTGGCACTCTTTTAACCTCTCAGCATCCAAACATATCTTGCTGTCTCCTGGAGATGATGGGCACACAGAGGACAGTCAATGCAGTTCGTTCCTTCTCACCTGGTCACTACTATATGGAGTCCATGGTGATAGCAATGGTATGCAGTTCCCAATGCATGGCTGGTGGCCAGCAAATGGCTCTGGTTCCCTATGATGGTCACCGAACTCAGACTTCTAACAGGACTTTGGGAGGCACAGTGGTTCAGTGGCTAGCTTCACAGCACCAGGGAACTGGGTTTGATTCCAGCCTCGGGTGACTGTCTGTGTGGAGTTTGCATATTCTCCCCGTGTCTGCGTGGGTTTCCTCCAGGTGCTCTGGTTTCCTCCCACAGTCCAAAAATGTGCAGGTTAGGGTGGGGTTCTGCTTGACCTGCTGTGTTCATCCAGCCCCATGCTTGTTATCTCAGGTTAGGGTGGATTGGCCATGCTAAATTGCCCGTAGTATTCAGGATGTTTAGGTTAGGTGGGTTAGACATGGGAACTGTTGGGTTAGGGAATGGGTCTGGGTGGGATGCTCTTCAGAGGGGCAGTGTGGACCTGTTGGGCCAAATGGCATGTTTCCACAGTGTAGGAATTCTATGATTCTATTCTATGACTAAATTAAGGAGGGATATTTCTAATTAACCAGGAAGTGCAGACCTAGAAATCGCAGTGCACTCATAAACCTGTGACATGAACAACACATGGTCTGGATGGGCTCTCCCACACAGCCGTGCATCACCCCGACAGATCTGCTGTCACTGCATTGCCAGAGGTTTTCATTTCATTCATGATCAGAGTACAAGCCTTCAGTGTGATTCCAGGGTGGGCCTGGCCTCCAACAGTCAGATTCCACAGCTATTGTCCATATGTGACCTTGATTCCAGGCTGTAAACCCACTGAGGTGGGAGTGTCCAGGCTCGTTAAGGGTGTGGTTGGAAGTTTGTCATGCCCACTAAGCCTTTAGATCAGCAATAATCGGGAAAGGAGTAGGGCATTCTGGCCTTTGAGCCTTCTTCACCAATTCAAAACGATCATGGATGATTATCCAACTCAAAACTCCGTTCCTGTTTTCGCCCCATAGCCTTCAATCCTTTTAGCCCCAAGATCTTTGTCTAACTCCTTCTTGAAAATATTTTGGCTTCAACCGCTTTCTTTTGCAGAGAATTCAACCAGTTCACTGATTAGGTGAAGAAATTTCTTCTCATCTCAGACCGAAATGTCATTGATAAACTCAGTCATTAGACAGTGGTCCCTAGTTCTGGACTGCCCAGTCATCAAACATGCTTCCTTCATTTGGAAACATAGAGTCATACAGGTGTATCATACAGAAACAGACCCTTCGGTCCAACTCGTCCATGCTGACCAAATATCCTAAATTAATCTATTCTCATTTGCCAGCATTTGATCTATATCCATCTAAATTGTTCCTTTTTATATATCCATCTAGATGCCTTTTAAATGTTGTAAATGTACAATAATCCACAACTTCTTCCAGCAGCTCATTCCATACACCTACCACCTGTGCATGAACAAATTCCTCTTTAGGTTCTTTTTAAATCCTTCCCTTTTCTCCTTCATCATGTGCCCTTTAGTTTTGGACTCACCCACTGCAGGGAAAAAGTTATCTACTTAACTAACCCATGACCCTCATGATTTTATAAACCTCGATAAGGCCACCTCTCAGCCTCTGACGCTCCAGGGAAAATGTCCACAAGTTATTCGGCTTCTCCAGCAGCTCAAAACTTCCGGCCCAGGCAACATCTTTGTAAATCTTTTCTGAATGCTTACAAGTTTCACAACATCCTTCCTTTACCCAGCCTAGTCCTCTTAGAATTTTGTAGGCTTCCATGAGATCCAGCCTCATTCTCTGAAACTCAAATCAGTATAATCCTAACTGATCCAGTCACATTTTATACTTTTGTACTGTCATGCTGAAAAAAACAGTCTGGTGAGCCTATGTTGCTCTGCCTCAATAGCTAGGACATCCCTCCTCAGATAAAGATACAATATTCCAGGTGTGGTCTCACTAAACCCATGTACAATTACAGCAAAACGCCCTTGCTCTTGGTCTCAAATCCTCTCGCTATGATCGTCACATACCATTTGCCTTCTTCATCATCTGCTGCCCCTGCAAGCTTACCTTAACAACTGGTGTACAAGGACACCCAGGTCTCTTTGCACTTCTTCCTTTCCCAATCTACCACCGTTCAGATAAAAAAAAGTCCTCCTCTTTTCTGGATCAAAGTGGATAACCTCACATTTATCCACATTACATGTTATCTCCCATGCACTTGTCCACTCACTCAACTTTTCCAAATCACACTGAAGCATCTCTTCATCTTTCTCACAGTTCACCCTCCCACCCAACTTTGTGCCAACACACCAGCCTTCCAATACTTGCGTTGCAGAGGAGCAAGAACTGGATTCACGGTCTTGACACTCCCTTTTCCCATCCTCTCTGGTGTCTATCTACTTAATGCCCAGAAGTTGATACCTCACTCCCTTTCCTCTCCAAGGCTGCCTCATTGTCCACAGTTACTTAGCTGCTTAGCTGTCCATCTAGTTCCACAGCTCATCCCCAACACCCCCACCCCACAATTGGTATGAGAGATTGAATATGGGACACTCTTTTCCTATCATTACCCTCTAATTCCGCTATTGTAGGTTCTTAAATCTCTCAGAAAGAAAATGGGAATAAGTGTCCAGACAAAGTATGACTGATGCTCAGATAGATACTGTGGGCACACAAAGAGGTCAGAGGCCAGCAATTCTGTGCCAAATAATTCCCTTACTAAGTGACCAAACCCGAGCCACTATCTACAAAGCATATGTGAACATACGAGATGTGTCTGGTCCAGCATTTATTGTTCATCCCCAATTGCCTGGAGGGCAGTTAAGAGTCAATCACGTTCCTGCAGGTCTGGAGCTACATATGGACCAGAAGAGGTAAGGATGGCAGTTTTCTTCCCTAAAAGACATGAGTGAACCAAATGGGTTTTTCCTGACAATTAACAATGGTTTCAACAATCATCATTAGATTCTTAATTACAGAGTTTTTAATTGAATTCAAGTTCTGCCATCTGCCATGACAGGATTTGAACCCAGATCCCCACAATGTTACCTGGGTCCCTGGATTAAAAGTTTCATTGATTATACCATTAGGGCATCATCTCCCCTATGTGCTGAGTTTGTCCAGCAGTTTTTTTTTGTTCACAACATTCAAGAAGCTTGACACCGTTTAGGACAAAGCAGCACCATTGATTTGGTGACCTATCAACAACCTTCACCATCCTTAATGTCCACCACCATCACCGAGCGAAACAGTGCAGTATCTGCACCACAGAAACTCACAAAGACTCCTACGACAGTACTTTCCAAATGCACAAATTCTACCATCTCAAACAACCAGGGTAAGGGTGAAATGGAATACCATTGTCCTCAAGCTCTCCTCCAAGTCTAAAACTTCCCTCACTTGGAAATAAAGGAATGTGGGAACTGGAGTTGGCCATTCAGCCACTTGAGCTTGTTCCACCATTCAATGAGATCATGGCTGATCTGTGGTCTAACTCTATCAATACTGCTATTTGGTTACTGTCACCTGGTCCAAATCCTGGAACTCCTATCCTGACAGCATTTTGGGTGTTTGTAGACCCAAGGACTGCTGCATAGTTCCTCTTTACTGGTAATATTCTGAGAAACCTATAAAAATGGATAGTCTTACAGATGTGTTCAGTTTCCTGTTATATGTTCAACGTATTTTACAACAGACTGCAGAAATTAGACTTGGGTTCAACCGTGGAAAATCTTTATTTATAGTGGTATACAATATCTCTTCAGTAAGAAAATATCATGATGTGGAGGTGCCGGTGTTGAACTAGGGTGGACAAGGTCAGAAATCACACGATACCAGGTTATAGCCCAACAAGTTTATTTGAAAACACAAGCTTTCAGAGTCTTATTCCTTCTTCGGGTGTTAGCGAGTGGGGTAGTATCAGATGCAAAATTTATAAGTAAAAGAACAAAGAGTCACACCATTGAGTACGTACTAAACGAACCTAAGATACTGTTAAATCTTTAATCAGTTCAAAGGTTTTAATTGATTAATATGTATATGTAAGTCCCCAAATTCTTTTCAAGCCACTGTCCTGAGAGAACTAAAGGTTTTATCAGTGAAAAGAAGAGACGACATTTTAGGTCAGACAATGCATGTTAAGTGTGAGGCCTTGTATAGAATCTGTTTGTGTCTTAGTTTGGAGTCAGACTGGGTTTATTTCTAAAGTAGGAATGTATAAAAGTCACATTGACTGTCTATAAATTGTGTGCTTTTTGAACAAAATGAAATGTATCTGCAAATACAAATTCACCCCATAGATTCACGTGTGTGTGTGTGTGTGTGTGCACGCGCGCGTGCGCCTGTGTGAGAGAGAGAAAGAGTGTATAGTGTGGTTGTGTCACCTGTAGTACGACATGAGCCCAAGGTCCTGGTTGAGGCCATCCTCATGGGTAGCGACCTTGGCTATCAGCCTATGATCAGTAACTCTGCGTTATGTGTATCCCAAAATCCGTGTTGGAGGACTTTTACCTGAAGATCCGAGGCCAAATGTCCTTGACTGCTGAGGGGTTCCCTGACTGGGAGAGAACATCCCTGACTGGCAATTGTTGCGCGGTGTCCATTCATCCATTGTTGTAGCATCTGCATAGTTTCACCAAAATATCACGCCTCGGGGCATCCTTGCCTGCAGCATATGAGATAGACAACTTTGGCCGAGTCACATGAGTATCTGTCTTGCACTGTGATGCGTGGTGTTCCCATATGTGATGGTAGTGTCCATGTCAATGATCTGACATGTCTTGCAGAGGGTACCATGGCGGGGTTGTACAGTGTCGTCCTGAAGGCTGGGTTGTTTGCTGCAAACAATGGTCTGTTTAAGGTTTGGCAGTTGTTTGAAAGTGAGAAGTAGAGGTGTGGGGAGCATCTTGGCGAGTTCTCAATGTCATTGATAATGTGTTGAAGGCTGTGAAGCACATGGCATAGTTTTTCCGCTCCTGGGAAGTAGTGGGTGACGAAGGGTACCTTATCAGACGTGTCCCATGTCTGTCTTCTGAGGAGGTCATTACTGTTTTTCGCTGTGGCACGTTGGAACTGGCGATCGATGAGTTAAGCATCATATCCTGTTCCTATGAAGGCATCCTTCAATACCTTCAGGTGTCTCTCTCGTTCATCCTCATCTGAACAGATCCTAAACACGAGTAGGGCTTGTCTGCAAGGAATGGCTGTTTTAATATGTTTCAGGTGGAAGCTGGAGAAATGCAGCATCGAGAGATTATCCATGGGCTTGTGGTAGAGTGATGTACTGAAATGCCATGTTTGATGGAGATGCGTGTGTCCAAGAATGAAACTGATTCTAAAGAATAGTCCATGGTAAGTCTGATGGTGGGATGAAACTTGTTGATATCGTTACATTGGTGTTTCAGTGATTCCTTGCCATGAGCCCAAAGGAAGAGAGCATCATCAATGTATCTGATGTCAACACTCATACTTACTGCTAAGTGTCTAAAGATGTTATCCTGAGTCTATATCTAGATGTATCACATATTTCCTAATCAACCTGTTCAGAGATATTATTAAAAACTGTGCCACAAGATCCTTTAGTGTTCTAATTAAGAGTGTCTGATATTATATCTAATCAATGTGTTCAGAGCCATCATCACACATCACTGAACAAGTGGAACCTGAACCCAGGTCTCTTGTCTCAGAGGTAGGGGCACTGCCACAGTACCACAACAGCCCTTCACATCTAAATGTAGCCAATCAATGTCAATGGGCAAGGAATAATCAACAAACTCACATAATCAAACACAGAAGAATTGATCTATTAAGTCCTTGAGTGGCACCTAAGTGCCACTGGCAGTGAAGCTGTGAAGTTTGGGCATTTTTTAAGAGTCATTTCTTTAAAAAAGAAATGAGTTGCTCAAGGCATGACCTTGCAGTAGCACAGAAAAAAGATTACCGTTCCTCACTTAGTGTAGGTACCTGTGGTTTCTGCAAAAGACTTGATTGAGGCAATTAACAATCATTTATGTCCTTTCTTTACTGATGCCTTCACAAATCCTCTGCCAAAGTTATGGCTAGTAACCTTCTGAAAATTCAGGGCAGGTAGAATAAGCAACAATCTGTATTTACATATTACCTTCCATGTCGTAAACCATCCCAAGGTGATTCACGGGAGAATTAGCAGACAGATATTATCAGTTAGCGAGACATGGAGATGTTAAGAGGAAGGATCAAAAGTTTGATCAGAGGTAGATTGTGAAAGATGCCTTAAAGGATGTAAGAAAGAGAAAGAGTGATATAAGGAGTTTCAGGGTAAGGAACTGGGCAGCTATGGACATGCACTTTGTATGGTATTATCTACTTGTACTGCATGCAGAACAGAACTTTTCATTGTACCTGGGAACATTTGGCAATAATAAATCAAACAAATAAATCAAATCAAATCAATGCTTTCCAATTTAGGACCAATTAGAATTAGGGATGCTGAAAATGTCAGAATATAAGGGTTGCAAATATCTTGGAGAATTGTAGAGATGTAGCATGTTACAAGGAAAGAGAGGAGCAAGTATGTAGGAGAAGGATGAAGATTTTATAAATGACGTATTTCCAAAGGTCATTGATTACTAGTGTGTTGTTGAACAGCACTTGGTGCATGTTCGATTAAAGGCTGAAAGGTCATTGGTCAGCTAGGAGTCTATTGAAATAGTTCTGCCTAGAATTAACAAGGAGTTGACAAAAGTTCCATCGGTAGGTGAACTGAGATAGGGCGAGGGCAGGCGATGTTTCAGAATGGAATACTGAGTACCTCCCTGACAAACTCCAGAAGAACACAATCAGTACTTGCATGTTAATGATTTGATCTGTGCACAGCATAGTTAGTCACCAATTCTCACCTACAACTTTACATTTCTAATTTTTCAGACAAGTAACAATTCTTGTGTGCCCCAGAACATCATTGAATAATGCTGAGATAATGAAGGACAGTTATTAAAGCATTCAGGCAAACATATCTGACACCTGCTAACTAATTGGGCACTGTTTCAACTCATGGATGGTGCTGCTCATATGACTTTGGAAGATAATTGATGGCAACATCAGTATTCCAGTCAGTTTTGTTGAATGGAAAAGAAAATGGAGAGAGATCTAAAAAGAATTGCGGTTTTCCTTGTACCCAAGAGATGCCATTCGGACCAATTGCAGGAATACAGGGAATGAATAGGAAACTAGGGGATAGGACTGGTCGAGCTGCCTTCAAAAGAGCTGGGAGAGACCTGATGGGCTGAATGATCTCCTTTCTCAGTCTGCTGTTCGATCAATCAAGGAAATGAAGATTTATTCCTGGAATTTCCTCTCCACATTCCCCCACAACTATTCCAACTTTCAGGCATTACTTAAAAGTCATGTGACACATTGGCAGTGTCCCTACCTCTGGGCCAGTAGGGCTGGTTTTGAGTCCCATCTGCCCCAGGGCCATGTCATAGCATCTCTGGACGGAATGAAATGGAAAAGAAAAATCACTATATTAACCAGGTTCGTGGTCAATCTTCAAATATCTCCTTCTCTGTTCCAACATGTTTATTTTATCATCATGTCTCGGCAAAACCCCTACCAATGTTAAATTTTTATTAAAGGTAAAATACAGACACGGAGGGAAAACCTTTTTTAATTTGGGTCTGGAAATGCACTGTCTGGAAATGTGGTGAAGGCAAGTTCAATTGATATATTCAAGAGGGGCATTGGATCACTATCAGGATAAAATAATATGTTCGAGAGTGAGGAGAAAAGGCAGATGACTGACACTTGGAAAATATGCTCATTTGAAGAGCTGGTACAGACATGAGAAACAGCTTCCTTCTGTACCATAACAATTATGTGATCCTATGATTTGCGTTGATGCAGTTTGACTCTACAATTGCAGTCACTGAATGGATGTATACAAGTACAAGAATAGTGCATATTTTGGGATCAAGTCCATTGTTAAAGCTGACAGTTCTCTGTGAGCTGAACACCTTCTTTCACATACCCTCCCAGTCGGTGGTGGATGGCTGGTGTTCTGTGCATTCCCAGCACCAATGCCTCTCGTAAGGACAATGGGAGGAGACGGCACTTTTGAAACCCTGAATTTTGATTCAAGCCATGATTGGCAACATCTCTTTGGTGCCATTGGTTTCTCAAATTCCTGTATTCACTTCAAGAACAGGCACAAGCAGTGCACTCCAGAACTGACTCGACACACTATTCATTATTGATAGCAACTACCTGGTGAGGTATTTTGTAACATCATGACTGAGCAGACATAGAACTTCCAAGGAAACATTGCAAGTCCATCTCAAGAGAATTAAGCTATAAATTATAATAGCAGCGTATACTAAATTAACATTCAAAACATTGAGAAGAATAAACTGTCCATATGACTTCAGCATTCTTGGAACATCAGATCATTTATTTTATTCTTTCATGAGATGTTGATGCAGCTTAAAATACCAGCCTTTATTGCCCTTCCTTAATTACCCTTGAACTCAATGGTTTGTTGTGCCATTTTAGAGGGCAGTTAAGAGACAACCACATTGCTGCGGGTCTAGAGTTACATGTAGACCAGATGAGGTAAGGCCACCAGTTGCCTTCCCAAAAGGACATCAGTTAAACAGATGGAATTTTTGAAAATTGATTGTGTTTAAATGATCTTTATTGGAAAAAGTATTTTTAATTTAGGTACAAGGAAGGTGATGGTGCAGTGGCAATGTTCTTCGACCAGTAATTCAGAACTCCAGACCAATTTTATTAGGGCATTGGCTTGAATCTCGTCATGAGAGATGGTGAAATTTGAATTCTGTAAAATTCTGGGATAAAATACTTGTCTTATGGCTAACATGTGGCCATTGTTAACTGTTTTCAAAACCCATCTAACGTCCTTTAGGGAAGGAAAACTGCCATCCTTACATTCATGGTGTGGTTAACTCATGACTATCTTCTGGGCAATTGGGGATTAGTAATAAATGCTGTCCTAGCCAGAGATGTCCACAACTCTAACTTTTTTTAACAACTGCATTTAAACTCCAATTACCAGGGTGGGTTTTGAATCCCTTGTCCCTGAGCATTAACTTGAGGTTCTGGATGACTGGTCAAATAATATTTAGAGGTCACCACTACCTTCCTTAGTTGCTTGAAAGAAAGACTACAGGACTCTAAGCGTTAACTCTGTTTCTCTCCCCACAGATGTTGAGTTCCTCCAGCAATTTCCGTTTTTGTTTGATTAACGGTTTTGCTAGTTTCAACTTTCTTGTGCATTAGTGTTTTGGCGTTCTATGTTACCAGTTCATTTATGCTTGTGCAGGTTGGAAACTAGTGCATTTTCTTCATTTGTACAGGTGTATTCATGACAAAGAACCAATTAGATCACATTCCTGTTACATTCAATGATTTGCGTTTATGAAAAATACAATTGTATGAGACAAATGCATTCTGGAAATCAATCATTTCTCATCGCGTTAAATTGTTCCCGTTCCTCTAGGGATAAGCACATTCAATAATTCTGCAAACTTCATTCCCAAATGAACATTTCTGAAGTTTTTTGCATCATAAGCAGGTAATTTTTTACACCTAAGAGAAAACTTACTTATTACTTTTTAATATACCTCACATCTTGCCTGCAATTTAATCCTCAGGGGATTTTCTGCTGAGAACAACAAAGAATTATATGAATTGACAGTTGTTTAGTGTGAATGTTTGAAATTATATTAATTCAGTAATATTAGGCAAACATTATTGTTAGTTTTTTAAGTGGTTGAGTATTTAATTTGACACGGAAGGAAATTATTTAGCCCCCTGTGTCTGCACTGGGTCTTTGAAAGGGCTACCTAATTAGTTCCATTCCCCTGAAAGTGTGCTCTCTTTGTTTCTTTTATTCATTTACGAGAAGTGGGCTTCGCTGGTTCGGCCAGCCTTTATTGCTCACTCCTAGTAGACATTCAGAAGGTGGTGAGGTGTTACCTTTTTAAAGTCACAGCGTCATACAGTCATACAGCATAGAAACAGGCCCTTTGGCTCACCATGTCTATCCCGACCAACAGTCAACAAATTACACTAATCTCATTTACCTGCACTTGGTCCATAGCCTACTGTGCCATAACATCTTAAGTGCTTGTCCAGATGCTTCATTAATGTTGTAAGGATATCTGCCTCCATCACCCTGTCAGGCAGCACATTCTATGTTTGTACCACCCTCTAGGTGAAAACATCTTTCCTCATATCCCCATTAAACCACTTAGTCCACACCTTAAATTTATGCTCTTCAACACATCTGCCAGGGGAAAAGATTCTCATGATTTACATGATTTATGTCACTCACAATTTTGGATATCTCTATCAGATACCCCCGTAGCCTCATCTGCTCTGGGAAGAACAAACCCAACCTATCAGTTTCTCCTCATAACTGAGACTTTTCATCCCAGGCAGCATCCTGGTGAATCTGTTCTGCATCTTCTCCAGTGCAATCACATCCTTCCAATGGAGTGGAGACCAGAACTGCACACAGCACTCCAGCTGTGACTTAACCAGTGTTCTATAAAGTTGTAACAAGCCTTTCTTGCTCCTACATTCTACATCCTGGTTAATGAAGGTAAACATCCAGTATGCCTTCCTCACTGCTTTCTCTACTTGTCCTGATACCTTCAGAGCTCTATGGACTTCTACACCAAAGTCCCTTTGTTCTTCAGTAGTCCCTAGGAACCCACCATTCATTGTGTATGTCCTTCCTTTATTAGCTTCCCTTAATACATCACCCTACACTTACCAGGATTAAACGCTATCCGCCATTACTCTGCCCAATTTACTAGCTGATCAATATTAGACTGTAGTCTGGGACCATGTCATCACTATCAACAATGCCACCAACAGTCATGCCATCTGCAAAGTTTCTAATTACACAGACTACATTCACATTGATGTAGCTGATTGACCCACTGCAGTCCATTTGCAGTGGGTTGACCCACAATGCCATGAGGAAGGATGTTCCAGGATTTTGACTCAGTGACAGTGAAAGACTGTTGATACATTTCCAAGTCAGGGTAGTGAGTGACCCAGAGGGAAACTTGAAGGTGGTGGTGTTCCCATGCATCTGCTGCCCTTGTCCTTCTAAATGGAAGTGGCCGTGGGTTTGGAAGGCGCAGTCTGAGGATCTTTGGTGAATTTCTGTAGTGCATCTTGTAGATATTACACACTGCTGCTATTGAGCGTCGGTGGTGGAGGGAGTGGATGCTTGTGGAAGTGGTGCCAATCAAGAGGGTTGCTTTGTCCTGGATGTTGTCAAACTTCTTGAGTGTTGTTTGAGTCATGATCACATTATTTTGGTTGCATTAATGACCCAAATGAATTATTTTGATGTCTTTTCCAATTCTCCTGTGCTTGAGGTTGTAGACTTGCTCGCTGAGCCAGCATGTTTGGTTTCAGATGTTTTATCACCCTGCTCGATAACATCGTCAGTGTGCCTCCGGTGACCCTTCATTTGTGGTGCACTGATGATGTTGTCTACCAGGGTGAAGAAACACCTGCAACCAAACATGCTGGCTCGACAAGCAAGTCTACAACCTCATGCACAACCCGAGCTACAAACCTTCTCAAACACTTCAATACTCCTGTGCTTCCCTGGAAGTTAAGCAATACAAATTTCTGAAATGCAAATCAGAGGGCATTAAAACTGACAGAACTGCGGATGCTGTAAGTCAGGAACATTGTGGTTGACTCTGAACTGCCCTCTGAGCAATTGGGGATGGGCGATAAATGCTGCCCAGCCAGATATGCCCACATCCTGGGAATGAATAAAGAAAAAACAAACAGAAGTTGCTGGAAAAGCTCAGCAGGTCTGGCAGCATCTGTGAAGGAGAAAACAGAGTTAGTGTTTCAGGTCCAGTGACCCTTCCTCAGAACCGAGTGGGTGTCTGGTGGCTGCTGATTGCTAAGTGTTTATCTCTGTTGCCATGCAAGTTCACCACAGTATTCTTGCACATACCATGGCCACCATCCTCCTCTTCCCTTCACACACACAGGCCAACAGCAGCAAACTACAATCCCCATCACACCTTCATTCCTGCTCTTGGGCCAACTCAGTGCTTGAAATTATTGAATGTTGAGGTGGGGTTGGATTGTCTCTTACGGATGATGGTTATTGTTATATTAATTATATTAATTCAGTAATATTAGGCAAAACTTCTTGTTAGTTTTATATGTGGTTGAGTATTTAATTTGACAAGGATTGTATTTTTCATAAACGCAAATCATCGAATGTAACAGGAACGTGATCTAATTGGTTCTTTGTCATGAATAGACCTGTACAAATGAAGGAAATGCACTAGTTTCCAATCTGCACAAGCATAAATGAACTGGTAACATAGAAAGCCAAAGTGCTTCCTCGCTGCTTTCTCCACCTGTCCTGACACCTTCGGAGCTCTATGGACTTCTACACCAAAGTCCCTTTGTTCTTCAGTAGTCCCTAGGACCCCACCATTCATTGTGTACGTCCTTCCTTTATTAGCTTCCCTTAATACATCACCCTACACTTACCAGGATTAAATTCTATCTGCCGTTACTTCAGTCCTTCAATGCTTTACGAAAATAGAAGTTGCTGGAAAAGCTCAGCAGGTCTGGCAGCATCTGTGAAGAAAAAAATCAGAGTTAACTGAGGATGGGTCTCCAGACCTGAAATGTTAACTCTGATTTCTTTCCCTTCACAGATACTGCCAGACCTGCTGAGCTTTTCCAGCAGCTTTTTTTTTGTTCCTGATTTACAGCATCCACAGTTCTTTTGGTCTTCCTTCAATGCTTTACCTTGGAACCCAAGACACCTAACACTTAAATGGTTCCACAAGCCAATGCAGGGAGGCACAATCAGTTAGACCAGCATCTATAGCGCATCCCTAATTGCCCAGAGGGCAGTTAAGAGTCAACCACATTGCTGTGGGTCTGGAGTCACATGTAGGCCAGACCAGTTAAGGATGGCAGTTTCCTTCCCTAAAGGACATTAGTGAACCAGATGTGTTTTTTTTTCCCTGATAATCATCAACAGTTTCCTCGTCATCATTAGACTCAATTCCTTATTTGTATTGAACTCAAATTACACCATCTGCAAAGGCAGGATTTAAACCGGGGTCCCCAGAAAATTACTTGGCAAAATAGCTGCACAGAGGCCGGTATCCTGTCACCAAGTCACCCTTTATTTACACGTGGAGAGTTCTTGGCACTGATCCAGCTCCCTCAGAGCCAGCTCTCAGAGTGAACAGAACCTCTGACACCTCTGTTCCTGTATATCAGCCGAGGATCCCCTACTTGACCATATTAACAGCCCCAATCAGGGAACTCATATTCTATAATATCCACCTTTCTGATCTTGTTATAATCACTACACTCGGGTCTCTGAATAATAATTAATGGTTAATCACTTCGCCATCCTACATGCTTTATCAGTCATCGCGAAATGCCCATAGAATGTGGCAGATGTTTATCATCCTTTTTTTTAAATAAAGAGCTCAAATATTGCAAGACGGTAGTTCTGTGAGGAAACTGCCTTGAAATGTCTCCTTGGTAGCGTGATTTCAGAGTTTCCTGGAAATCTGGCCACATTTTAAGATCAAGCAACTTGCGCTGCTGTTTAAAATAATTACTAGCTTGGTTAATGCTATTTTCTTGAATACAAAATTCTCACCTTTTAGAACAATCAATAGATTTAAAGGTTAAGAGTTCATCTGTTAAAACTTAATGTCATTTCCACCTCATTGAGATTGAAATAGAACTTGCAGATATGGTTCACGATAAGACAACGTATGAAATTATAAAAATGATTCAAAATGGCACGCAGGTTTTCATTTGTTCTATCAAACAATAACCATCATCCATAAGAGACAATCCAACCCCACCTCAACATTCAATACTTTTACCATCACTGAATCTTCCATTATCAATATCTTGAGGCTTACCATTGACCAGAAACTCAACTGGACTATTTTCGGTGCTCCTTCAATGCTTTACCTTGGAAATCAAGACACCTAACACTTAAATGGTTCCACAAGCCAATGCAGGGAGGCACAATCAGTTAGACCAGCATTTATTGCCCATCCCTAATTGCCCAGAGGGCAGTTAAGAGTCAACCACATTGTTGTGGGTCTGGATAAGATAAATACAGTGGCTACAAGAGCAGGGCAGAGACTAGGAACACTGCAGTGAGTAACTCACCACCTGGCTCCTCAAAGCTTAACCACCATGAACAAGGCACAAGTTAGGATTGTGATGGAATATTTCCCTCTAGCCTGGGTGGGTGCAGCTCCAGTAACACTCAAGAAGCTTGACACCACCCAGCACAAAGCAGCACACTTGATCGGCACCATATCCACAAGTATTCACTCCACTACCACTGACACTCAGTAGAAGCAGTGTGTACTATCTACAAGGTGCACTGCCAAAATTCACTAAAGGTTCTCAGACAACACCTTCCAAATCAACGACCACTTCCATCTTGAAGGACAAGGGCAGCAGATATACGGGAACACTTTCAAGTTCCCCTCCAAGCCACTTACCATCATGGCTAGAAAATATATCACCAGTCTTTCACTGACACTGGCTCAAAGTCCTGGAATTCTCTCCCTAAGAGGATTGTGGGGTTTTCTACTGCACATAGAAAACAGCAGATCGAGAAGACAGCTCACCACCAGCTTCTTAATGGGCAACCTAGGGATGGGCAATAAATGTTGACCAGCCAGCAACATCCACATCTCCTGAATGGATTAAAAAAATCACTTTTGGGTCAATTGTGAGATATTATCATTTCTGACCCTGTATCCCCTTAAAACCTGACTGTCTTCTTGAAATTGTCAGGTTTCCCCACTGTTGCAAGGCAGTTAATTTGGGCTGTTATAGTTACACTGGTGCTTGTAACACTGTGCTGCTTGACTGAGGTTTAGTCAATTACAGTCCAGCTCCACACGTGAACCTGACTGCTCCTTCTCTGGGATTTCAGTAAATGTAATTCACCGAGGGTGAATGGGATACAATTTGTTTTCCGTCTCCTTTTGTGCGTCTGGGACTTGGATTCAGCACCTTGCTTTTGATGAACCTGACAACAACACAGCAGAGCTGGCTGAGATTTACAAATCGTTCTCGCTTCTTTGCTTTTGTTCCAAGAGCCTCTGACTCTTCAACTTAGTGAGGCAACATCCTCACTGTCGCTTGGCTTACTTGGGAGTTTTCCTGCTCCCCATTTCAAATTAATATGAAAATGTCAACAAACTAGATCTGTGAATCTCATTTTTCATCTTCTTTAACCTCGCTGTCTGTTGATTGGATGGCACAGTGGTTAGCACTACTGCGTCACTGTGCTAGGGTCCTGGATTCAATTCCACCCTCAGGTGACTGTCTGTGTAGGGTTTGCACGTTCGCCCTATGTCTGCGTGAACTTTCTCTGGTGCTTTGGTTTCCTTCCACACTTCAAAGATGTGCAGTTTAGGTGGATTGGCCATGCTAAATTACCCATTGCATGCAGGCTAGGTGGGTTAACCATTGGAAATACAGGGTTACAGGGATAGATTCAGTCTGGACGGGGGCTCATTGGAGATTCAGTGTAGGATGAATGGTCTGTTTCTGCACTGTAGAGTTCCTATGATTATTTAATTCCTTTTTACATTTTCCAGCCTAGCTTCAGCCCTTTAAACTTTCTTTGGTTCTATGCCAACTTTTTAAGACTCTGCGGGCCTGGTTTGGGAATTTCTGATGTGCGGTGGCATTTCCTAAGTGTCCCCTCAAGGGACCTATAACCCAGCTGAGGGCCTTCTGAGCTTCTCTTCATTCAATGCATTTGTGCAGATCACTACTGAATTCCTTAGGATTGTCCAGCCTCTCTGGACTCTCCTTGATTTTTCTGTGGTAGCATCTTCCAGCCAGTGAGGAATTTTCCATGGAATGGATACACTTGAGACGACAACATGGCAAGACTATGCTTAAAAGGACCCCTAATGGCTCAAAATTAGCTCACACCACCTGAAAATGTTGTCCAGTGGTACCTCTATGCACTATCCTATGATTTTTTTTAGACATTTTCTCAACCTGTTTTTGGGCGGGAAATCCAAGTTTCCTCAGCATCAGGGTGTTTTTTGAGCAGCCGGTGTTATAGAAGTCAATGACCTCTTTTCTTGCCTGTTTAAAACAGTCACCTTTCCTTTGAACACATACTCCTGTCTGTTATTCCAGTCAATCGACACATCTGAGCACACACTGACCATCTTCAATGCCATGAATATTGATTTGGCAGCCAGATTCTCCATAGTCTCCATGAGCCTAACACTTTTCTTTAAATGGTCTGATTTTCAACACTGGAAACTCTTGGTTTGGTTTCCTATCTGTCCTCCATGTGATTTATTTTTGGTTCCTTTTGAAATTCAGGCACTGTCCTATCTTTATCCTTATGGCTTCCACTTTCACCCCAGTCTGTTTACCTTTCCCTTGTCTCTCTCTTGTCTGTGAGAGTTTCCAGTCCTCAGGCTATCTTGGTTTAGGGGTCTGTTAATTCACAGTCAGTAGCTTTGTTAGAAAATGGGAGTAAATACTTTAAGGAGAATTATTTCTCAAAGATTCCCATATGTGCATTCATTTTTAAGTGACCATACCCAGCAATCAAAAGCAAGACACTTAGGAAATTTTAATTTATTCTCTGTCCACCCAGGCTACTTATTGAGGGTGAGGAATTTCCTCTGCTTGGCCTCTGACACCAGTTTGCATGTGCTTAGCATAACATTTTTCTCTCTCTCACAATTTGCCGAAATTTCTTCAGAGAACTGGGTCTAATCTTCATGGGCTTTGCCTGTTAACTTGCTCTGCACTTGAGGGTCCAGCTGGCCTTTGGTTAATTCAGCTGTTCAGCTTGTCTTTCTTGTTACAGGGGGTGCTGATCGTTTAATGGTATTATCGCTAGACTATTATTCTGGAGACTCAGGTAATGCTCTGAGGACCTGGATTCAAATGATAGAATGGTTGAATTTTAATTCAATTTTAAAAAATCTGGAATTAAGAGTCTAACGATGACTATTGTCGGTAAAACTCCATGTGGTTCACTAATGTCCTTTAATACATCCTTACCTGGTCTGGCCTATATGTGACTCCAGACCTAGAACAATGTGGTTGAATCTTAACTTACCTCTGGGCAATGAGGGATAGGCAATGAATGCTAACCTAGCCAGTGATGCCCTCATCCAGTGAATGAATAAATAAGCAAATAAAAAGACCCAGTATTGTCTGCAGCCCACAGAGTGTCTGTCACACATAATGAAAGCCTGTGGTTATTTCAGGTTTTGGTGCAGATTCAATAGGCTGAATGGCCTCTTTCTGAATTATCAGGATTGATTGATTGATTGTTGTCACATGTACTGAGGTACAGTGAAAAGTGTTGTTTTGCATCCTATACAAGCAGATCGTACCAAACAAAGTGCATCAGGGTAGTGGAACAGGGTGCAGAATACAATGTTACAGCCGCAGAGGAAGTGGAGAAAGACAGAGACCAGAATTTATTTGAGAGGTCCTTTCAAAAGTCTGATAGCAGTGGGGAAAAAGCTGTCCTTGAATCTATTTGTATGTGTATTTGAACGTTTATATCTTCTGCCTAACAAAAACAAGTATAACTGGAGTGGAAGGCGTCTTTAATTATGTTCTATTCTGTGATTCTACTGACCTGCTGTGCATGGAGTTTCTCCTCAGTACTTGATCAAAACCACTTAGTATTCTGAACCACTGTGACAATTCTCATTTAAACTTTTATAGTCTAAAAAGCTAGGGTGAACTCATCAATAACTCCAGAGAGCCATAAGGCAACCTGCTCATTAGACAGAGATGGCTGGTGGTACGTTAACATGAGGGTCACCACAGCTCAGGTGAGGGGAAGAGCTTGACTTCAGCCAATGCGGGAATTGAAGCTATGGTCTTGGTGCCATTCTGTGGTGCAAACCTGCTGTCCAGCTAACTCAGCTAACTGAGCTAACTGATCTCCCCTAAGGGGAGCCTTGACGTCGGACTTCTTTTTATTATCTAACTAAGATTCAAAGCTACTTTCATTAAGAAATAGACAGAGGATTGTCCTTCTATGAATCTCTCCTGATAATCTCCCTCAATCTTATTCGGAAAATTTACATACATTACTGTTATAACTTTGATCCTTTCAGTTTCAGAAGTGTAAGTGAACCATTCCTCATGTGGATCAACATCACTTCAAATAGTTTCTATTTGTAAACTGTGTCTTCTTCATGTGGTGTATCAAATTGTGGAGACTTTTTTTTTAATGATCAGTCCAAATATTATTTCCCTGCCAGTGTTCTGTTGGGTTGAAATGGAAAGATGTCAGCATTTTGCAATGATTTCAGCATAAGCTCTGTCATTATTTATAATTAGAGATGAATTAAGAATGTTCTAACTCTATAAAATATTAAAAGTATTAAAGAAGCTGGGAGGATGTTGGCTATGTGATTGAGCACAGAGTTACCTTGCTCGGAGTACAGCAGGTTCAATTTACATCTAAACATGCCCCCAGTGCAATGCAACTGCCTAACAAAGAATACCTGAGCAATATAGTTACAGATATGCACCCACAATCCTTGAATCCATATTCCCTCTGAGTGCATTGGGGTAAGAGATTAATCAACTCCACATGACTTTGGCTTGTTTGACATGCTAATGAGAAAATTTTCATATTCTTTCAGGCACCAAGGAACGCAAGCTGCAATGAATCAGAGACATGTGCTCCTCCCCTTCCCTCTGGCTCCATCCTTTCTCCCAATCCCACCTCTTGTCAGGGGTTTATGTTCCCTTCTGACCTTCTGCTTTCTAATGCTGTACGTTCTGTACTCAGCAAAGTTTCTTCCTTCCGCAGCCCCACCTCAATGAATTTTGGGCACAATGTGATGTTGAGTTCTTCTTTTGTCGCCTCCACCTCTGCACCCATTTCTTTGGAAGAAAGTCCTCTCCCTGCCCCACAGACTCCTTCACCCCACCTCCAACCCTCTCCCTCCACCTGGACCCCTCCCTCTGGTCTTTAACCTAAACCTGACCTGTTCATTAAGAACTGTTGATGTCAAATTGGTCACCTTAATTTCTCTGCCCACCTAACCCATTTGAACCTATCTCCCTCTGAACTGACTGCTCTCACATCCAACCCTGACGTAGTAATCAAGTCTGTTGACAAGGGTGATATTGTTGTAGTCTGGCGTTCTGACTTCTACATTGCAGGGGATGAGGACTAGCTCTCAGGTACCTCCTCCTATCTTCCCCGGATCATGACCCCACCGTGGAACATCAGGCAATTGTATCCTCAACTGTCACACATTTCATCTGGTGATTTTCTGCCCACTGCCTCCAAGCTGATAGTCTCCCCACACAGCTCACTTCTATCTCCTTCCTGAAATTCACAAACGGGATTGCCTGGGCAGATCCATTGTTTTTGCCTGCTCTTCCCCCACAGAATTCACCTTTTCCTACCTTGACTTCATATTTTTTCTCCATTTGTCCAGCCCCATCCTACTTAAATCAATGATTTCTCTGACACTTTATATCAGTTCCAAAATTTCTAGTTTGTAGCCTCTAGCCACATCCTCTTTATCATTGATGTGCAATCCCTTTGCTCACCCATCCCCCACCAGGATGGCCTTAGGGCTCTCTGCTTCTTCCTGTTTAAAAGGTCTTAACCATCCCCATCCACTACCATCCTCCTCCGCCTGGCCAAGCATGTCCTCACCCTGGACAACCTCTCCTTTAACTCCTCCCACATGCTTCAGGTCAAAGGTATTGCCATGGGCCTGGTTATGCCTGTCTCTTTGTCGAAGACATTCCCTGTTCCAGTCCTTTTCCAGCCCCCACCCATTGCTCTTTCTCTGGTATATCAATGACATCATCGGTGTTGCTTTCCTCTCTTATCCAGAATTGAAGACAATTATCGATTTCGCTTCCAATTTCCACCCACTCTCACCTTCACCTGGTCCATCTCCAACTCCTCCCTTCCCCTCCTCAACATCTCTGTTTCTATTTCTGGGGATAGGCTGGCCACCATTATCTACTACAAAACCCACCAATCCCACAGTCACCTGGACTATACGCTCTCACACCGTGCTTCCTGCGAGGATGCCATCCCTTTCTCCCAGTTTCTCCATTTTTCTCACGTCTGTTCTGATAAAGCTGTCTTCTACAGGGGGACTCAGAAATATCCATCTTCTTCCTCCACTCAGGATTCCCGATCATCGTGATTGACAGGGCCCTCAGCTGGTTTTAACCCAATTCCTACACTTCTGCTTTTACCCCTTCTCTTTTTCCCAGAGCACTGAAAGGTATCCATTGGGAGATGCCCTCCTGTCCTTGCTTCCAACCACTTCCAACCTCCATGATCCTTTCTCCTACAATCCCTGGCGTGTGAAAACCCCCATGCTACATCATCATTCATCTTTGCTCTAGGTCCTCTGTGATCCTACAACTCAAAGGATGCTATTCCCCTCGAGCTAAGGCCTCCTGTATGGTTTGACCGAACACTAAAGCTGCCTGCCAGTCTCTGACTGACTTGTAGATCTCGCTGGAGGTCATCCTGGAGATGACCTACCAGTTTCCTCACTACTGCCCAATTTGTTGATTGTTTATCCCTGGAAGAGTCAGCAAGGACATCTTATTGCCTATTCAGGGTCCAGGCAAGGCACTTCAGACAGTGACCAGATTTTGCCCCTTGATGACCTGTCTTTGGTGCTGTTCATTAATTATTTGGGAATAATAACAAAAGACGTTTAGGCCAATGAAAACGTTGCAAAGTCCGACATAATCATACCGTGGAAAATAACAAACCCATACTTATTGCAAAAGTAACCATCAGAAATTGTTATTGAGTTAATTATTCACACTCCCAGTCTGATAATGCACATTTACCCCAATGATCCTGCCAAATTATTCGTGTATTCAACTGACACAGTCAATTTGCATTTCACATTTGGCAGCAATTCCATGTCTTTCTGCTCCCTGCTGAATCAGCAACTTGACCTCTTTAAGTTAGGGACATCAAGAAAGCTGATGAATATTATACTGTGGAGCAAATCTGTCCAATTGTTCAAAATAATAATCACAGCTCTGATGGAAAGCCATCGCCACATCTTAACCAAAACTAAATGGGCACCAACTTTTCCATACATTTAACCTGTGATCTCTGAATCAACACAATTGGGATCTTATTGTATTAATCACAATAATGATGCTTTGCCATTTTGCTAAGAGTCTCTCCCTCACTTCACACGGATGCTCTTGTCTCAAAGCTTGGAGTTGTCATTGAAAGAAGGCTTCAAGTGACCTTGAACAAGTTTGATCATCATCTGCATGCTCTCCTCCAAATGGCTGTTGCATGAGGTTTTGCATAATGGATGAAGTGGTCTCTGGCCCAGTCACTGCTTCCGTTCTGTGTTGCTGACCGAGTCCTTGTAAGGGCTGCATTGGTTGCGAGAGAACACATTTGAATCTCATCAATTTCATTCCCTGACACAAATCCTACAAGAGAATTTATTAAATCTTCACCCATTCTGTCATTCGCGTATGTTATCAGCTTCCGTAGCTCTCCCACACACAAAAAAGTGCATTCCCATCAAAGAGGCTGAGCTATAGAGTTGATTCAGCATTACTGCTGATCTTCGTGACTCACTCAAGGACATCAAAAATGTAATAATTTTTTCAATTGCTGACAGATTTGCTTAAAAAGTGTCTTCTACCATAGCTCATATCATTGTGTATAGCTTATGATAGAAGGATTTGCCTTAAGGTTTCTGCAAAATCATTTTCATCTTGTCAAGCAGTGAAGCTTTGTTTTTGCCAGACCAACTACACAATGAGCCCAAAATACTTCTTAAACGTTGTCAAATGCAAAGATGCAGCTTCTTTTTCCCTTCTGTAAAAATATTTGAAACCTTTTTTCTTTGGTTTTCGTTTCTTCTACATCCTCCTCTCGGGAACAACATTCCTCTGTTTTTATTCCCTTTTTTTCTTTCTTCAGTGATTTCCCCAAGCTTCATAATACTCCTGGAATTCTGTCCTTCTTCAATCTTATACTCTTCTGCATCACTAACTGTGATCATTCTACCAAAGCCTATTCCCTTAATTCTACAATTTCCTCCTCAAACCTCTCTGACCCTCAACATCTCTCCCCCTTGAAGACCATCATCATAGAATCACTACAGACTGTAAACAGGCCATTCAGCCCATTAAGCCCACACTAACCCTCTGAAGAGTATCCCACCCAAACCCAACCCTATCCCTGTAATCCTGCATTTTCCATGGTTAATCCACCTACTGCACCCATCCGTGGACATTTTGGGCAATTTAGCATGGCCAATCTACCCAACTTGCACATCTTTGGACAGTAGGAGGAAACCCACGCAGACACGGGGAGAATGTGCCAATTCCACACAGACAGTCACTCAAGGATGGAATCGAACCTGGGTCCCTGGCGCTGTGAGGCTGCAGTGCTAACTACTGAAACACTGTGAAGCCCCAGTTCTTCGAAGCTACCTCATCATCCACGTTTGTGATCATCTGTCCCTAATTTCCTGATAATTAAAACAAAATATTGATGATGCTGGAAGTCTGAAATAAAAACAGAGTGTCAGAGAAACTCAGTAGGCCTGGCAGCATCTATGGAGACAGAAACTAAGTTAATACTGCAGGTCTAACGTGACTTGGAATCGAAGAAAAGTCATATGAGACTCAAAATGTTAACTCTGTTTCTCTCTTCACAGGTACTGCCAAAACTGCTGAGTCTCTCCAGCACTTTCTGTTTTAATTTCTAATGTCTTGTGACGTGATTTGAAATGAAATTGACCTTGATGATCAATCCTTTGAAGCACCTCGGAATGTTCGTTTACTTGATGACCATGAATCCATTGTTGGCTGTCGCAAAAACGCATCTGGTTCACTAATGTCCTTTAGAGAAGGAAACTGCCATCCTTACCCGGTCCGCCCTATATGTGATTCCAGAATCACAGCAATGTGCTTAACACTAAACTGCCCTCTGGGCAATTAGGGATGGGCAGGTCTAACCAACAACGCCGTCATCCTGTGAAAGAATTTAAAAAATCACAAATGCATGCTGCTTTTAGTTATCCTGAAAAATCATCATCTCCCTTCTATTCCAAACTGCCATGGAGTTTCATAGCAGTTGCCATCACAAGAAAGGAGGACTGGTATTTTATAAATCTTCTCTCCCACCTATCCGCTCCTCCCACCTCACTGACCAATCCCTACCACTGCCTACCATCACTCACCCATCACCATCCCACTTACCTTCCCCAGGCCCACCCCTCCTCTCTCTGTATATTCCCAGTTTCCCCCTCCCACATTTCTGAAGAAGGGTCCCGAACTGAAACATCAGCTTTCCTGTTCCTCTGATGCTGCCTGGCCTGCTGTGTTCCTCCAGCTCCACACTGTGTGAGAGATAATAGGTACTGCAGATGCTGGAGAATCTGAGATAACAAGGTGTAGAGCTGGATGAACACAGCAGGCCAAGCAGCATCATAGGAGCAGGAAAACTTGACGTTTCGGGCCTAGACCCTTCATCAGAAATGAGCTTTCCTGCTCCTATGATGCTGCTTGGCCTGCTGTGTTCATCCAGCTCCACACTGTGTGATCTCACTTCTTACTATCTCTGGTATTTTATAAAGTGCCTTTTATGCTCTCAAGATATCCAGAAATGTTTTGAAATAGTTAACAGTCAATGAAATACCTTTAAAGTGCAATCAAGCTTAAAAGAGGAGCAGCCAATGTGTGCACGGACATCTCCTATATGATGATGTGAGAATTATCAAATAAGCTATTTCATAGATGTTGGTTGAAGGATAAAAATAGGCCAGAACTCTGTTCTTCCTGCATATTGAGCTGGAAATTGAAACCCCTTAGTTTACTATCACATCCAAAGGACTGTCCCCCTGACAATGCAGCACTCCTTCCGCATCTCAGTGGAGGTGTCAGCCTGGATCATCTTCTCAACTCTCTAGCATAGAGTTAAGGCTGACATCTGTCACATTCAATCTTGGATCCTGTTGTTCTGTAACATGGATAAACTCCAATAAATTCCACTCAACTGCTTCTCAAATTGCCAGAAGTTTTGCTAATTAATTATCAGTAATGGTATCAAATCAAAATATTATACAAAATAGGAATGAAATTAATACAAAATGGGAAGCAAATTATCTTTACTCAGAGAGCAGTAAGGGCATGGAATGCCTTGCCTGCAGCAGTTGTAGACTCACCAACTTTAAAGGCATTTAAATGGTCGTTGGATAAATATGGATGATAATGGAGTAGTGTAGGTTAGATGGGCTTCAGAGATAAAAGGTACTGCAGATGCTGGAGAATCCGAGATAACAAGGCGTGGGGCTGGATAAACACAGCAGGCCAAGCAGCATCATAGGAGCAGGAAAGCTTGACATTTCGGGCCTAGATCCTTCATCAGATTGGTTTCACAGGTCAGCGCAACATCGAGGGCAGAAGGGCCTGTACTGCGCTGTAATGTTCTATGTTCTATGTTCTACATGCTCTGATGCAATTATCAAATGACTTAAACCTTTCTGCACCTGAAGTTCTATTTTGATTTTAACTCTCTGTGTTTATGGCAAATTGATTAATATATGTTATGTAGAAATGATAAACTGGAAAATCTTAATACATTTTTTGAAAAGTGAAACCTGTTAGTTTTTATAGCAACGAAGCACATTATAATTGTACAGTTAAACATTCATCATTCGATCAGTCGCAAGCCGCATCGCACAGTCTATTGATTGCATTGCTTTACCAAGTTTCTGTTCTAAGCAGATTTCAAATCCATTGCTTAAAATGTCAAATTCCTACATTAAAAATGAAATAAGACTTAACATTTTTTTTCTGAGAGTGTGGAGATATTAAATGAAAATAACTTAATTTTTTTTCTACTTGAATTGTTCACAAGAGCTTAACTATTACAATTGGATCACAAATACAACGAAACCAAAAACAGAAGTTGCTGGAAAAGCTCAGCAGACCTGGCAGCATCTGTGAAGAAAAAATCAGAGTTAATGTTTTGGGTCTGGCGACCCTTCCTCAGAACAAAGATAAAAACTGTTTAAATGCTCTCTGTGGTAGTTTTGGATAATCCATTAATACTATCAATAATGATCATCTGAATTGAATGTTTATGATATGGAGCATCTACATTGTGAAACAAAGTGGCCGTTATTTGTGGCTGCATTTGCTTAGTTTGTCATCACTTCCAACACAATATCCAAAGTGGATAGCATTTATTTCAGTTTCATCAAAGGTGGATCCTAAAACTTGACCCATGGTTACATCTGTCAAGGTAAACGTTAAAGTCCCAAAACTGTCCATTCAGGCTCCTGCTGTCCTGCACCATCTGATACTGCAAAGAGGCCATTGTTTCTGATCTGTTGCGCTCATAATTTCAATTCCCCTCCTTGCTGGAAGCCAAAACCATACCAGGGGGAGCCCAATTCATGAACAACTGACTTATGAATGCACGCACTTACAAAAGCTATCCCATACAGTCATTTTAAAGTGTCAACGTATGAACATTTCCTATACTTCTCACTGGCTTATAGAGTCATAGAATTACACAGCACTGGAACAGGGTCAGCCCAAATTGCCCATGCTGACCTGGTTTCCTCAGCTGAACTAGTCTCATTTGCCTGTGTTTAGCCCATATCCCTCTCAACCTTTCCCATCCAGGTACCTGTCCAAATGTCTTTTAAATCTTGTAATTGTACCTGCCTCCGCCATTTCCTTTGGCAGCTCGTTCCATATACGTACCACCCTATGTATGAAAATGTTGCCCCTCAGGTCCATTTTAAACTTTCTGCTCTCACCCTTAAACCTCTGCTCTCAAGTTTTGGAGTCCTGGGGAAAAAAAACCTTTGTTATTCACTTTATCTCTGCCCTTCATGATTTTATAAACCACTATAAGGTCACACCTCAGCCTCCTATCCTCTGGGGAAAAAAGTCCCAGACTATCCAGCATCTCTTTATAACTCAAGCCTTTCAATCTCAGTGACACCCTTATAAATCTTTCTTGCACCCTTTCCAGTTGAATAACATCCTTATTTTACCAGGGTGAACAGAATTTTACGCAGCATTCCTAATGTGGCCTTACCAATGTCTAGTACAACTGTAACATGACGTCCCCACTCCTATACTCATTGCATTGGCTGATGATTAAAAACATGCCAAACACTCTCTTCGCCACCCTGTCTACCTGTGACACAACTTTCAAGGAACTATGTACCTGCCACCTCTAGGTCTCTGTTCAACAACACTCCTTAAGGCCCAACCATTAACTGTATAACTCCTGCCCTGATTTGTCTCACCAAAATGCAATGCCTCAGATTTATCTGCGTTAAACTCCATCTGCCTCCTGTACATTGTCCCGTGTTTGCGAATTCCGTTCAAATCGAATTACAAAACAACTTCAGGATGGAAACCATTAACAATCTGGACCGCCTTTACTCTGGTTTTGAAACACTGATCTTGCCTGGCCTTAACCAGCAACATTTACCTACCCAACAAGTGACTGCAATGCTTCAGGAAGTAGCACACCTCTGAGGCAATTAAGGATAGGCAATAAATCGTGACTGAGACAGGACTGTCCACATCCAGTCAGCAAATTTCAACAAAGGTGTAAAATGAGTAAATCTTGAAATAGTAGCCCATTTGACATAAATTGTGATTTGTTCCCATTGAGGCCAACTGCAGCACAGTTAAGAAACACTGCCTCATCTGAATCAGGAAGTTATGAGTTCCGTTCCGCCACAATGGTATGAACACATTATCTTCAATGGCATTTCAGTGCAGTTCTGCGGAATGCTGCACTGTTGCAGGTGCAATCGTTCAAGTAAAATGTTAGACAGAGGTCCCTGTCCACTGTTCCAAGTGGATGTGTTAAGTAGATGCACATCAGTCACTGCAAGTAAATATAGAGGTACAGCAGAGAGTGCAGAAGGCAAATGGTATGTTAGTCTTTATAGTGAGAGATTCAAGTGCAGGAACATGAATGTCTTGTGACAATTATGCAAGATCTTAGTGAGACCACACCTGGAGTATTGTACGTAGTTCTGGTCTCCTTATCTGAGGAAGGAGGTTCTGGTTATTGAGGGAGTGGAGCAATGGTTCATCAGACAGATTCCTGGGATGACAGGACTGATGTATGAAGAGCCATTCTGAAGAAGGGTCACTGGACCCGAAACATTAATTCTGAATTTTTCCTTCACAGATGCTGCCAGACTTGCTGAACTTTACCAGCAACTTTGTTTTTGTTCCTGATTTGTAGCTTCTGCAGTTCTTTCCATTTTCCTTTAAAATTACCCAATTTTACCTTAAACCAGTGGCCCCTAGTAACTGACATTTCTACTCCAGGAGAAAGAAACCGATTGTCTATTCTGCCCATGCTTCTCATAATTTCGCAAACTTCTGTCAAGTCGCCCTGCCATCCTTTCACGTTCAAATGGAAACAAACCACATTTTCCTAATCTTTTCTTATAGCTACTACCCGTCAAATGAGGCAACATCCTGGTAAACCATTTCTCTGCTGTCTCCAAAGTCTTCACATCCTTCTGTTCATGCGGTGACCAGAACTGAACACAATATTCCAAATGTGGCCTAACTAAAGTTCTATCCAACTGCAAAATGACTTGCCAATTTAATACTCTGTACCCTGACCGACAAAGGCAAGCACGTCACTTGCCTCCTTCAGCACCTTATCCACTTGTGTTGTCACTTTCAGGGAACGGTGGACCTATATGCCTGGCTCCCTCTTTATACTGATGTTTCTAACAGTTCTGCCATTTAATGTATACTTCCTCCAAAATTAGATCTTCCAAAATGTGCCACCTCACATTTTTCTGCATTAAATTCCATCTACCATTTCTCCATTCAAGCCTCCAGCCTATTTGTATCATGCTGTATCCTTTGGCAATCTTCCTCATTATCTACAGCTCCCCCAAATATTTGTGTCATCGGCAAATGCACTAGTTAGGTCACATTCTCCTCTAAATCATTTATACATATTACAAGCAACACAGGTCCTGGCACTGATCTCTATGGAACACCGATGGCCACAGACCTTCACCTTCCACCGCTACTCTCTGTCTTCTATGACGAAGCCAGTTCTGTGACCATCTTACCAGCTCCCTGTGGATCCCATGTAACTTCACCTTTTGTATGAACCTGCCATGACAGATCTCACCAACAGCCTTGCTAAAGTCCACTTGGACAACACCTACTGCCCTGCCCTCATCAATCACCTTTGCCATTTCCTCAAGATATTCAACCAAATTTGTGAGATATGACCTTCACCACACAAAGCCATGCTGCCTAATGTTAGTAAGTCCACATTTTTCCAAATGTGATTAAATCCTATCCCTAAGCATCTTCTCTAATAATTTCCCTACCACAGATGTAAGGTTCACTGGCCTGGAATTTACCAGATAATTCCTATTGTCCTTCTTAAACAAAGAAACAATGCTGACCATTCTCCAGTCATCTGGGACCTCTTCCATGTTTAAAGATGATACAAAGATTTCTTACAAGGCCCAAGCAGTTTCTGCACCTGTCTCCCTCAGGATTTTGGGATGGATCTCATCATGTCTTGGGGGCTTGTCTATCTTAATGATTTTCAAAGCATCCAACAGCTCCTTCTTTTCTGTAGTGACATGCCCAAGAATATCAACATACTGTCTCGAGACACACCATTCCCCATGTCCTGCTCTTTGTGATGGGGATTTTTGCAGGGGATGGGGACAATCGAAATGTGGAGCTGGTTTAAGGAACAGATATTGCGTGCCCTTGATAGGTATGTCCCTGTCAGGCAGGGAGGAAGTGATAAGGTAAGGGAACTGTGGTTTACAAAACAAATTGTATCTCTTGTTAAGCAGAAGAGGGAGGCTTATGTGACATTGAGACGAGAAGGTTCAGATGAGGCGATGGAGAGTTACAGATTAGCTAGGTAGGATTTAAAGAGAGAGTTAAGAAGAGCAAGGAGGGGACATGAGCAGTCATTAGCAGGTAGAATTAAGGAGAACCCTAAAGCTTTCTAGAGGTATGTGAGGAATAAAAGGATGACTAGGGTAAGAATAGGGCCAGTCAAAGACAGAACTGGGAAGTTGTGTGTGGACCCTGTGGAGATCGGAGAGGTGTTAAACAAATATTTCTCATCTGTTTTCACTCAGGAAAAGGAGAATATTATAGAGGAGAAGACTGAGATACGGGCTATTAGACTTGAAAGGATTGAGGTTAATAAGGAGGAGGTGTTATCAATCCTAGAAGGTATGAAGGTAGATAAATCCCCTAGGCCGGATGGGATTTTTCTGAGGATTCTCTGGGAAGCTAGATAGGAGATAGCGGAGCCTTTGGCCTTGATCTTTGAGTCGTCATTGTCTACAGGTTTAGTACCAGAGGACTGGCGGATTGCAAATGTTGTGCCCTTGTTCAAGAAGGGCAGTAGAGATGACCCAGGTAATTATAGACCAGTGAGCCTTACATCTGTTGTCGGAAAAGTTTTGGAAAGGATTATAAGAGATAGGATTTATAATCATCTAGCAAGCAACAATTTGATTGGAGATAGTCAACATGGATTCGTCAAGGGCAGGTCGTGTCTCACAAACCTCATTGAGTTTTTTGAGAAGGTGACCAAGCATGTGGATGAGTGTAGGGCAGTTGACGTGGTGTACATGGACTTCAGTAAAGCCTTTGATAAGGTTCCACATGGTAGGCTATTGGAGAAAATGCGGAGGCATGGGATTGAGGGAGATTTAGCAGTTTGGATTAGAAACTGGCTTTCTGAAAGAGGGCAACGAGTGGTGGTTGATGGAAAGTATTCAGCCTGGAGTCCGGTTACTAGTGGTGTGCCACAAGGATCTGTTTTGGGACCACTGCTGTTTGTCATTTTTATAAATTACTTGGACGCAGACATAGGTGGATAGGTTAGTAAGTTTGCAGATGACACTAAAGTCAGTGGAGTGGTGGACAGTGTGGAAGAATGTTGCAGGTTGCATGGAGACTTGGATAAACTGCAGAATTGGGCTGAAAGGTGGCAAATGGAGTTCAATGCAGATAAATGTGAGGTGATGCACTTTGGGAAGAATAATAGGAAGGCAGAATACTGCGTCAATGGAAAGATTCTTGGTAGTGTGGATGTGCAGAGGGATCTTGGTGTCCAGGTACATAGATCCCTGAAAGTTGCCACCCAGGTTGATAGTGCTGTTAAGAAGGCATACGGTGCGTTAGGTTTCATCGGTAGAGGGATTGAGTTCCGGAGCCGTGACGTCATGCTGCAACTGTACAAAACGCTAGTGCGGCCTCACTTGGAATATTGTGTACAGTTCTGGTCGTCCCATTACAGGAAGGATGTGGAAGCCTTGGAAAAGGTGCAGAGGAGATTTACCAGGATGTTGCCTGGTCTGGAGCGAAGGTCTTATGAGGAAAGACTGAGGGACTTGGGTCTGTTCTCATGGAGAAAAGAAGGCTAAGAGGGGATTTAATAGAGACCTACAAAATGATCAGAGGATTAGATAGGGTGGACAGTGAGAGTCTTTTTCCTAGGATGATGATGTCAGCTAGTACGAGGGGGCATAGCTGCAAATTGAGGGGTGATAGATTTAAGACAGATGTCAGAGGCAGGTTCTTTACTCAGAGAGTGGTAAGGGCGTGGAATGCCCTGCCTGCCAATGTAGTTAACTCAGCCACATTAGGGGCATTTAAACAGTCCTTGGATAAGCATATGGATGATGATGGGATAGTGTAGGGGGATGGGCTTAGATTAGTTCACAGGGCGGCACAACATCGAGGGCCGAAGGGCCTGTTAAGCGTTGTATTGTTCTATGTTCTATGTTCTAGGTTCTATGAATACCGATGCAAAGTTTGTTGAGGACATTCCCCGCTTTGTCCTTGAATGGAATGTATAAAATGCCCAGGGATTTTCCTTTATCATGTTTACTAATTCATTTCCTGGCCCCTCTCAGCCCTCCTTGTTTGAGATGTTCCTGCTAAGTTTTTATGATTCAAAGGTTCTGTCTGTCTTCAATTTCCTGAACTTTATGTAAGCCTCCTTTTACTTTTTGACTACGCTTTCAATTTCTCTTGTCATCCAAGGTTCACAAATCTTGCAGTCCCTATTCTTCATTTTCCCAGGAACATGCTGGTAAAACATGGTTGCACTCCTATTGTAATAAGAACATTTTTCCGCAGACTAGGAGACCAAGACTGTGTACAATATTCCCAGTGTGGCCTCATTAATGCCCTGTTTAATTGCAGCAAGACATCCTTGCTCCTGTAATCAAATCCTCTTGTTGTGAAGACCAACTTGTCTCCTTTGCTGCCTAATGAACCTCCATGCTTACTTTCAGGGACTGGTGCACAAGGACACCCAGATCTCATTGAACATTCCCTTCTCCCGATTTCTGGAAATTCAAATGATCATCTGCTTTCCTGTTTTTGCTACCAAAGTGGGTAATCTCACATTTTTCCACATTACGCTGAATCTGCCATGTACTTGCTCACTCACTCAGCCTGTTCGAATCATACTGAAGCATCTCTGCATCCTCCTCACAGCTTACCCTCCCACCCAGCTTTGTGTCACCTGCAAATGTTGAAATATTACATTTAGGCACCTCAGCTAAAGCATACATCTATATTGTTAATCACTGGAGTCCCGGTACTAATCCCTATGGTACCCCACTAGTCACTGCCTACCATTCAAAAAGGACCCATTTTCTTCTGCACTTTGTTTCCTGTCTGTTGACCAATTTTCTATCAATTTCAATACACTAACTCCAGTACCATGCGAACGTCGCTCTTCCATGCACTTTAAACCACTATGTGGTTTTGCCATTCAGATGGAGATAGCGGGCAAGGTCTGCAAGCTCGAGTGCCAATGGGACACTCCAACTACTGAACTCAGACATGGACAATCCCAAAGACTGAGCTGGGAACTGCTAGCCTGGATCCGGAGACAGGTGAGGGCTAGGTGAGGGTGAGTTTTGCTGTTTATGATCTATAAAAAAGCCTGAGTTATTTGGTCATGATCTTGGAGGGTCAGCCCCTGTAGGAAATGACCAACAATCGCAGCTCTGGCTGTTATGGCAGGGCCATTATTATTTGTGGGAGAGGCAGAGGCTGGGGGGAGAAGTAATGTGAGAGAAGTGACAGGTTCCACTGATACAGTCACCACACATTCCCCCCAGCTTCCAGCTACACCCACTTTGATCCCCACCATATTATCCTGGATGGGGTCTAGGCCAATGTGGTCTGTATGCATCATCGTTAGGAAAATGCCAGCCCGTGCTCGAATGGAGCTTTAATAGGCCCCATAATAAAATTTAATTGCCATAATTGGCAGCCTGCTGAGTCCTGATGGGAAGCCAATCTGTCGTCAGCTCTTGGGCTTGGAATTTTGTCAGTGAACCTGTACAAAGGCTTTTGGCACTAAATTGTATCACCCACGAAAGCTCCTCACTTCCTACGCATTTAAAGATCCTACCTAGTGACTCATCAAAATCCCTTCTATATTCAGGCATCGAAAATCTTCATTCTGCCCAGATCATTCATTCTTTTTCAACAGGAACCATAGTATTTGATCACATTTTTTCCAACTTTACTAATTTCTTTAGGTATCACATCCATCAGCAAGGTCAAATGAATCTGTTTTTACCTTGTATCGTTTACACTTTTGTGATGCCCCTAAACTGTTGTAATGCATTTTGCTGGGGTCACTACATTCACCTTGACAAACTCAACAGCACACTTATGTGTGGGAAGATCCCATAAGGCCAGAACAAATAAGAAGAGAAATAGGCCATTCAGCCCCTTGAACCTGCTCTGCCACCCGATAAGATCATGACTGATCTGACATTACTCAGATCCACCTTTCTGCCCTTTCCCTGGAACCCTTGATTCCCCAACTGATAAATAATCTATTTAAGTCAACCTTAAGTACACACAAAGACTTTGCCCCCACAATTCTGTGTGACAAAGTGTTTGAAAGGTTCACATCCTCTGAGAGAAGAAATTTCTCCTCATCTCAGTGTTAAATCGGTGTCCCTTTATTCTGAGACTATGCCCTCTGGTCCTAGACTCTCCTATGACGGGAAACATCCTCTCAGCATTCGATCTGTCAAGCTGTTAAGAATCCTACATATTTCAATGCGATCACCTGTCATTCTCCTAAACCCCAGTGAGTAGAGTCTCAACCTGTTTCACCTTTGTTCCTAAGACAATCCTTCCATATCAGGGATGATCAACAATAAATGAAATCGATGACCTGGTAATCTGTTTGTGGGATCGCATACTCATGGAGTTGTTGCAGTACAGAAGGATACCATTCGGCCCATTATGCCTGTATTGGCTCTTCAGCAAGCAATCTCCTGTTTTTCTCTCTCCCAAATAATCATCCAATGCCTCTTGATTGCCATGATGCAGAGCTACCAGTGTTGGGCTGGGGCGGACAAGGTCAGAAGTCGCACGACACCAGGTTATAGTCCAAAGGTTTATTTGAGATCACGAGCTTTCTGACGAAGGAGCAGTGCTCCAAATGCTTGTGATTTCAACTAAACCCATTGGACTATAACCTGGTGTCATGGGGTTTCTGGCCTCTTGATTGTCTCAATTGAACCTGTCTTTGCCACATTTCCAGGCAAGGCTATCTAGACCCTAACTATTGTGTGTGAAATCACATCATTACAACCCTCTTGTAACCTCTTCGGCCCTGAAACTGCTCGGGTTACCAGCCTTATTCAGCCCCCTTGACCTCTTGGTCCTCCCTGGACTGACCTATCCTCTCCCTAACTCCCCCCCTACACTCACCTTTACTGGCTCCAACCCCGCCTCTTTGACCTGTCTGTCTCCTCTCCACCTATCTTCTCCTTTATCCATCTTCTATTCGCCTCCCCCTCTCCCCCTATTTATTTCAAAATCCTCTTCCCCTCCCCCATTTCTGAAGAAGGGTCTAGACCCGAAACGTCAGCTTTCCTGCTCCTCTGATGCTGCTTGGTCTGCTATGTTCATCCAGCTCTACACCTTGTTATATCTCTCTCATCACATTGCTACTTTTGTGAATCAGTTTGATCTGCGCTTTCTCATTCATGTTCCTTTCATGAGTGAGAGCAGTTTTTCCCTATTTAATCTATCTAGTCTGTTCATGTCTTTGAAAACCTTTACCAAATCTCCTTACAGCCTTCTTTATCCAAGGAGAGCAGCCCCAACTTCATTCATCTCACCTCATCCCTGGAGTTCCTCATTCCTGGAACAATTCTTGTAACTGACTTGTGAACTCTCTGCAATGCCTTCACATCTTTCCCATAATACGACACCCACAACAGAATACAATACTCCAGCTGAGGTCGAACAAGTGCCTTATACAAGTTCAACATCACTTCCTTGCTCTTGTACAACTTGCCCCACGTAATAAAGCCAAGGATTCTATATGCTTCATTATCTGCCCTCTCTACTTGTCCTGCCACCTTCAATGATCCGTGAACACATCCAGGTCCCTCTCCTCCTGTATCCCTTTAGAATTGTATCCAATAATTTACACTGTCTTTCTATTTCCTTCCAACTGAAGTGCAACGCCTCACACTTCTCTGAATTGAACTTCATTTGCAACTATCCATATGCCACTAAGCTTCCAATGCCCTTTTGGAGTTCCACATTATTCTCACTGTTTACAATTCTTCACATTTTTGTGTCATCAGCAGACGTTGAAATTCTGCCCTCTACATGCAGGTTTAGATCATTAATATATATTGAATTGTGAATAACATCTGGATAAATTCCTGCTCTCCTTCAGATAATGTCCAGATGAATTTTTTTATTGTGATTATTTCCACAGTAACCCCAAACCTTTTCCAACAGATAGCACCTCGCATAAACTCATTCGCATTCGGCCTACCTCACACAGAAACAGCAGGCAGAACATAATGCCACCTTACTCTCAAAATGCATTGGGAAACAGAATGGAAGGGCAATAAATTGGTTCGGAATATTTAAGTTGGGGAGTATGGCGCCTTCTTGAGCCCCTTAATTAATTCTATGGGGGTCAAATTTTTGGAAATCTTTGGCTTTTCCCATCAATTCCAGTCAAAGAGGACCAATTGAAGGTCATAAGAGGTCAATTAAGGGGTTCAGCCACTGTTAGTGGGATTAAAGTCACACAACCATAGAGGTCTACAGCTCAGGAAAAGGCCCTTTGGCCCACCGAGTCTATGCCAGACAAAAACAACTGCCTTGGCCCAAAGCTTTGTATATCTAAAGTGCACATCTAAATACTTCTTCAATGTTATGAGTGATTCTGCCTCTACCCTTACAGACAGTGAGTTCCAGATTCCTACCAAACCCTGGATGAAAAGGTTTTTCCTCACATCCACTCTAAACCTTCTGCCCTTTACCTTAAATCTATGCCCCCCTCCATCAAAGGAATCTATCGCTCCATCAAGGGGAAAGGTTGGGTTTCCTCAGCAGTGTGGGGGGTTGGGAGACTGGGGGTGGTGAGGGAAGGAGGGGAGCAGTGCAAAGAGAGAATAGATTGAGGTAAGGGGGTGTTGTCCCAACTCAGGAAGATAAGTTTCCAAGTATCTCCTGGTGGACCTGCAAACAGCTTGGAGAGGGAAGTTTCTTCATCTTGGACTCCCTATGATCAATGCAGGGGTGATCACTTGGAGCTTTTACAATGGGAACTCCCTCCCCCACACAATTCCCCGACTCAGATTGTTCAGTTTGAACATTTCCCCAACCACCCCTCTCCCTTTTCAAGATCTGACTGGCAGCAGTGAGATATTCCCCTTCCCCCACGACCTGACTTTACTAGGGGTCTCAGTCACGATCCTTTTTGTGGGGCCCTGCTGCAGTACAGGCAATGGCCATCACTCCCTGTGGCGCTGTTGGTATTGTAGAGTTGCCAGCCTCTGATTGCTGGAGCGTTTGCCTGGTAAGGGCCAAAAGTGCTGATCTGATTGGCTTTTAATCTAGCCAGGAATCCCAGGAACGTCTGTGGGGTGTTTTTTTCCAGCTCTTCAACAAAGGAACAGGCCCCCTCACCCTGCTCCCCAGCCCCTACCCCACAAATTTGGAAATTTTCAGAAAATTTTCTGAAGAAGGGTCTCGACCCGAAACATCAGCTTTCCTGCTCCTCTGATGCTGCTTGGCCTGCTGTGTTCATCCAGATCTACACCATGCTATATCAAGGATTATTCCTGTTGACTGGGATTTGATTTAGTATTGTCACATGAACTGAGATACAATGAAAAGTATTATTTTGCATGCTATCCAGACAAATCGTACCTTACGTAAATGCATCATAGAACAGATTGCAGAATATAGTGTTACGGCTACAGAGAAGGTGCAGAGAAAGATCACCTCTAGTATATGAAAGAGTCTGTTCGTAAGTCTGATCACAGTGAGGAAGAAGCTGTTTTAAATCTGTTGTTACGTGTTTTCAAACTTTTGTATCTTCTGCCCAATAGAATAGTGTAGTAGAGAGTAAAACAGGAATGGGAGGGGTCTTGGATTATGTTGGCTACTTTCCTGAGGCAGCAGGAAGTATTGACGGAGTCAATGTTTTGCGTGATGGACTGGGCTGTGTTCACAACCCTCTGTAATTTCATGCTGTCTTGGGCAGAGCAGTTGCCATACCAAGCTGTGATGCATCTGGATAGGATGCTTTCAAAGGCGCATCTCAAAAAATTGGTAAGAGTCATAATGAACATACCAAATTTCTTTAGCTTTCTGAGGAAGTAGAAGTTTTGAAGTGCTTTTCTTGATTGTTGCATTGACATAGATGGATCAGGATAGATTGTTGGTGACTTTTACTCTGAGGAGCTTGAAGCTCTTGACTATTTCCAGCACAATTTATACAGAAGAGGTGTGTCCTCCACTCCACTTCCTGAAGTCAATGGCCAGCTCCTTCATTTTGAGGGACAGATTGTTGCCTTCACACAATGCTACCGAGCTGTGTCTGTTTTTCCAGTCTCGTCGTTGTTTGAGATCTGACCCACTACGATGGGGTGATCAGCAAATTTGTAAACAGAGTTGGAGCTGAATTTGGCCACACAGTTGTGAATGTGTAAGGAGTATAATAAGGAGCTAAGTATGCAGCCTTACGGGGCTGCATTGTTGAGGATTATTGTGGAGGAGGTGTTGTCACCTATCCTGACTGAATGTGATTTGCCGGTCAGGAACTCATAGATCCGGTCGCAGAGGGGGAAGCAGGGTCCTTGGTCCCAGAGTTTAGAGACGAGTTTATTTGGAATTATTGTGTTTAAAACGTAGCTGAAGTCAATACATAGCAGTCTGACGTAGGTGATCTTGTTATCCAGATGTTCCAGGGATGAGTGTAGGGCTAGGGAGATGGCATCTGCTGTGGACCTGTTGTAGAGGGAGGTGAATTGCAAAGGATCAAGGCAATCTTGGAGGCTGGAGTTGGTGTGTGTTATTGCTGACCTCTCAAAGCACTTCATAATGAGTCAGAGCCACTGGACGATAGTCATTGCAGGCACATTACCTGATTTTCTTCGGCACCGGAATGTTGGTGGACTTCTTGAAGCAAATGGGGACTTGACATTGTAGGAAGGAGAGGTTAAAGATGTCTGCGAGTACACATGCCAGATGGTCTGCACTGGATCTGAATGCACAGCCAGGGACTCCATCTGCGTCAGTCACCTTCTGTGAGTTCACCCATGAGAAGGCTGATCCAACGTCTACAGCAGTGACTGTGGGTACAGGTGCACCCAAGGCTGCCAGGGCATCATTTCACTGACATTCTCTTCAAAGCAAGCGTAGAATGCATTGAGCTCTTCAGGGAGGGGTGTACTGTTGCCAGTGATTCTGCTGGACTTTGTTTTGTAGCCCGTTATATCGTGTAAGCTTTGACACAGATGACATGTGTCATGTGGTTAGTCTGGGACTCTAGCTTAGTCTGGTATTGCCTCATGGTGTCCTTGATGGCTTTGTCAAGGTCATTCCTGGATTTCCTCAATCGGTCAGTCACCCGACTTGAACTCCTCAGACCTGAACTTCAGTGGGGAGTGAATCTAATGGTTCATCCATGAATCCTGATTAGGGAGCACTCAGATCAACCTGTTTGGCAGGCAGTCCTGTACACATTTACTGATGAAGCCAATCACAGTAGTTGCATACTCAGTTAGGTCGGTTGCTGAACTGTTGATATGGACCAGTCCACTGACTTCAAGCAGCTACGTAGGAGCTTGTCTGTTACCTTTGACCAGTGCTGTACCACTTTCTGTACCGTATCCTCACATTTCAGTTTCTGCTTGTAAGCCAGGAGAAGGAGCAAAGTGTTATCACATAATTTTCCAAAATGTGGCTGAAGTTTGGGGTGTAGGCATCTTTGATGGTTGCGTAGCAATGGTCCAGGGTGTTTGGACCTCTGCTGGGACAGGAAATGTGTTGGTGGTATCTCGGCAGCACACTCTTGAGGTTGGCCTGGTTGAAGTCACTGGCTACAATGAACAAGGTCTCGGGGTATTCCGTCTCAAGGCTATAAGTGGCAGTGCATATTTTATCAAGTGTGTTCTTCACTTCTGGATGGGGTAGAATGTAAACTGCTGTCAGGAAAGCAGAAGTAGTGAACTCCCGTGGCAGGTAGTAGGAACGGCACTTCACTGTTAGACATTCCAGGTCCAGGGAGTAGTAACTCAGCAGGGTTGTCAGGTCCCAGCACCAGGAGGTGTCGATCAGGAGGCAGACCTCTCTACCCTTTACCTGGGGACACTGAGTGGTCCATCCAGTGGATTGAGAAGCCCTCAGATTTTAAGGCATGGTCAGATGAAGCAGAAGTGAGCTGTTTCTCTGTGAAAGAGAGCACACAGCAGGGTCTCAATTCCTTTTGGTGGGTAAGTCTAGCTTTAAGTTGGTCCAGTTTGTTTTCAATGGCTTAGGTGTTTGCCAGGAGTATGCTGGAGAAGGGGAATTTGAAACAGTGTTGTTTCAGTCTGACCCACAGGCCAGGACATCGCCCTCGTTTCCTGGCTATGTGTCTGCTCCTGGTTGGAGTGGATGGTATGCCAGTCTGGAAGGTATGTGGGTGTGTCCAGTGGCATTGGGCGTGGCCTCAGGCACTCCAGGGCTTCTTGTTCTCGATTTGATCTAGTTGTCTCTTTGTGTTGGATCTCCGCGAGGTGTTGGATTCAGGTCCACTCCATAGAACTGGATCCCTGATTGACATCCAGGTCAGGCCTTGGAGATGCCAACATGTGGTTGGTCTTTCCATTGCAGCCACGGTTCAGGTGTTGGTAGTCTGGCCCCATTGGTTGACATAATCGGGTGCTCCAGGATATCCTGTTCTTCATCAGGTCAGGCCCAGTTGGGCCATTCAGGCCTGTAAGTAGGTTGAAGAGAACATTGTCAGTAATTCTGAGGAAGTGGTTTCAGAGCCACATGTAGGGCAGACCAGGTAAGGATGGCAGTTTCCTTCCCTAAAGGACATTAGTGAACCATATGGGTTTTTCCCGACAATCGACAATGGATTCATGGTCACCATTAGATTCTTAATTCCAGATTATTGTTATTGGGTTCAAATTCCACCATTTGCCATGGCGGGATTCGAACCCAGGTTCCTAGAACATTACCTGTGACAAATAAGACATTGGCAGTTGACAAGCTGCAGTGATTGTTTACTTTGAGTGTTCTGAGCACTTGGGACCGTGGAATTTCACTTCCATTCAGATAAAAAAGTCTGTGTCTGAGGGAGTGAGCACAACAGAGAACGAAGACACCGAATGGGTTAACAAAAGAAGAGATTGGTATTCAAAGCAAATATACCATTCTGTGGCTACCCCACATAAAGAGCTTGCTATATAGATATGGAATCCTGTGTAAGTATTTTTTTTTAATGTATGATCAATTCAATGAAATGACTCCAGTAGCAAACAGAAGTGATTTTCAACCACACTTGGCTGATTCATGTTCCTACTGAATGTAGAAAATGAGGACAGGGAAAGAAGAGAGATGTGGAAGGCAACAGATACAAAAAGACAGAATATGCATTAGATCCAGCTACATTTGTGCTGGAAAGTCAATGTATCTATCCCCCGCTATGCTGCACTTTTTATTGATTATTCGACCGATGTCAGGGACTAAGTCCTAATGTTAGTGCAGCATTGCGCTGTCAGATTGCTGTTTTAAATTGTCAGTTCTGTGATCGAACTTACTGATGAATTCCCTGGCTGCATTCAGATTGCAATACTGGCTGGTCATAGCAGGCTAAGAAACGGGCATTCTGATTCTCTCTCCACAGATGCTGCCAGACCTGCTGAATTCCTTGGGCTGTCTCTCTGTTTGTTTCAGATTTCCAACATCTACAGTATTTTGCCTTAAGACGAGAAGCAGAGCAATGGCCTGACTCAGCTGTGTTTGACTCCAGCAATACCAGTTTTAAATGCAGATATCCCTGAGCGCTTCCAGGGAGCAGGAGCTGTCTGTCTGGCATCTGCTGCTTTGCCAAAGAGAAAAAGGCAGAGAGCTTGAGAGCCCAGCAGCATCAAGTCATTAAACACAGTGCGAATGGGTAAAACTGAGACCGTGCCTATGGCTGGCACAAAATGCCACGATAAGGGTGGCACGGTGGCTCAGTGGTTAGCACTGCTGCCTCACAGCACCAGGAACCCGAGTTCGATTCCAACCTCAGGTGACTGGAGCTTGCACATTCTCCCCGTGTCTGTGTGGGTTTCCTCCAGGTTCCTTCCATGGTCCAAAGATGCACAGGTTAGGTGAATTAGCCATGGGAAATGCAGGGTTATGGGGTTATGGGGGTAGGGTTGCGATGCACCTCGGAGGGTCAAGTGGACTCTGTAGAATACGTAGAATCCCTACAGTGTGGAAACAGGCCTTTTGGCCCAACAAGTCCACACTGGCCTTCACAGCACCCCAACCAGACCCTTTCCCTGTAACCCATCTACACATGGGCACTATGGGCAATTTAGCATGGCCAATTCACTTAACTTCCACATCTTTGGACTGTGGGAGGAAATCGGAGGAATAGAATCCCTACAAAGTGGAAAAAGTCTGTACAGCCCAATGACTCCACACAGACCTTTTGAAAAGCATCCCACCCAGACCCATCCACTCTGTCTGTATTTCCCATGGTTAACGCACCTAACTACATATCCCTGAACAATTATAGCTAACTTCACTTGGCCAATCCACCTGACTCGAACATCTGTAGACTGTGGGAGGAAACTGGGGCACCTCATGGTAACCCACGCAGACATGGGGAGAACGTGCAATCTCCGCACAGACAGTTGCCTGAGGGTGGAATTGAACCCAGGTCCCTGGCACTGAGATAGCATCGCTAACTGTGACTCAATGGCCAGAATGGCTTGCTTCCACACTGAAGGTCCAGTGATTTCAAACATTAACTAAATGTTGCATATGAACATGTATCAAATTATTGAAGTCCAACAAAAATCCCTGACCAATTAACAAATTTTGAAAAAGAACTTTAAGAGGCTGTTAATTAGGAGAGAATGGATTAATTCCCTGTTCCAACAACACCTTTAGCCCTTCTGAAATTATGAGAAATCTGACAGGATCGTCAGGCCAACAAAGCCTTCCTTTATCAGCATTTTCAAACTTTGCTCTTGTAATCTTACAGCACAGAAATAGGACATTAGGCCCCTCTATGACTGTGCTGTTGGGTTACCTGTATTACAACAGTGACTTAGTTTCAGAAAATTCTTCCTTAGCTGTAAAATGCTCAGGGTCAACTATTTTGCATGTCCGTGACTGTGTGGTTTCTGAATAATTACCATTAATCATGCCGGTGATCCCGAACATCAATCACTCAGAAGTCAATACTGAATCTCACTATTGTTCCTCATTAGCTGCAAAGGACTGTTGAGATAGAAACAGTTCAGATAGTTCCCAGAAAATCTTCATTCCCATCACATTGCAAATGATGTCTTAATTTTCTGATTAATGTTCTGTCCTCCTTGGTGTTAAGTGACATAGGAAATTGAAGATTCGTACATCTCAATGTGAGTACTGTTGATAGCTCCCAGCATTCAGGCATTAAGCAGACGATGTGCTCAGTGCTGAGCTCTGTCCCGTGCCCTTTTCAACAATGCAGCTGTGACACCGTGGATACAATTGGACACCACTGATTGATTTATGCTGCCATTATTACAAACTGGATTCTCGAGGAGGACTGCAGCATGACAATGAGGGCTTTTACAGCATGCTGTGCCAAAGGCAACGTCTTACTGGTAATAGATTAATCTTTGAACTAGCCACGGACTGTGGCATGGATTAGCAATGTCTGGTTTGTTCAATGCATGCCCACCCCTACAGGCAGGTGACTGTCTGACCAGGCAGGTGACCAGATAGATAGATAGACAGGCAAGTAGATAGACAGGTAGATAGATAGACAGGTAGATAGGTAGATAGATAGATAGATAGATAGATCGATAGATCGATAGATAGATAGATAGGTAGTTAGATAGATAGATAGGTAGGTAGGTAGATAGATAGATAGGTAGGTAGGTAGATAGATAAATAGGTAGATAAATAAATGGAAAGACAGACTCACAGAAAGATAGAGGTATTGAAAATAGATAGATAAAGAGACAAATAGATAGATAGGTGACAGATAGATTGATATTCAGACAGACAGTCAAATAGATCCACAGAGAGTATAATGTTTTGTGCTTCACTAGGACTAGAAATATAACATGAGGTACACTGAGGTAAACTTGAACAGGCAATACTTTATTGTAGATCTCTCAGCTCCACAGTTAGTTTCAGATTGCATCCCTTAGCCCCCGACTCCAGGTTACCTGATCTGCTCTCTTAAAGGGACAGCACACACCCAATTACACGAAAAAAGGCCCCTTGGCATATATTTTGTCCAGTCGGTCTATTGTTGCTTTCGCCTGACGCGGTATGTAGATAGACCAACACGAGGAGAGGCCACTTGCGATTTGGTGCTCGGCAGTGAACCGGGCCAAGTGTTAGACCTGTTGGTAGGAGAGCATTCTGGCGGTAGCGATCATAACTCTGCTACTTTTACAATAGTCATGGAAAAGGATAGGTACATACAGCAGGGTAAGGTTTATAACTGGGGGAAAGATAATTATAATTCAGTTAGGCAAGAACTGGGTAACATAAAGTGGGAACAGATGCTGTCAGGGAAGAGCTCCATAGAAATGTGGAGATTGTTTAAGAAATACATACTGCATGTGCTCGATATGTTTGTTCCCAAGCAGGGAAGATGCGATCGAGCGAGGGAGCCTTGGTTCTCGAGAGAGGTTGAACGACTGGTTAAGAGGAAGAAGGGTGCTTATATAAGGTTTAGGAAGCAAGGATCGGAAAAGGCACCGGAGGGATACAAGTTATCCAGGAGCGAGCTGAAGAAAGGGCTTAGGTGAGCTAGAAGGGGGCATGAGAAAGCCTTGGCAGATAGGATCAAGGAAAACGCCAAGGCTTTTTACACTTACATGAAGAATAAGAGAATGACCACAGAGAGGGTAGGGCCGATCAAGGATTGCAAAGGGAATTTGTGCACAGAGCCTAAAGAGATAGGAGAAGTCCCTAATGAATGCTTTTCTTCGGTATTCACAACTGAGAGGGACCTAATTGTAGGGGAGGACAGTGTAAAACAGGCTGGTAGGCTAGAGGAGGTTGATGTTAGTAAGGAAGATGTACTAGGAATTTTGAGGAACTTGAAGATAGATAAATCCCCCGGGCCTGAAGGGATTTGTCCAAGGATTCTACAGGAAGTGAGGGAACAGACCACAGGGCCTTTGGTGATGATCTTTTCATCCTCACTGTCCATGGGTATAGTGCCGGAGGATTGGAGAGAGGCAAATGTCATTCCCTTGTTCAAATAAGGGAATAGGGATAACCCTGGAAATCACAGGCCAGTTAGTCTTACTTCAGTGGTGGGCAAACTATTGGAAAGGGCTCTGAAAGATAGGATTTATGATCACTTGGATAGGCACAGTTTGATTCGTGATAGTCAGCCTGGATTTGTGAGGGGTAGATCATGCCTCACAAACCTTATTGGATTCTTTGAAGAGGTGACGAAACACGTAGATGAAGGTAGAGCAGTGGATGTGGTATACATGGATTTAAGTAAGGCATTTGATAAGGTTCCCCATGGTAGGCTCATGTAGAAAGTAAGGAGGCATGGGATAGGGGGAAATGTGGCAGATTAGATTCAGAATTGGCTGATCCTTAGAAGACAAAGGGTGGCAGCGGACAGAAAATATTCAACATGGTGCTCAGTTACGAGTGGTGTACTACAAGGGTCTGTTCTGGGTCCTCTTCTATTTGCGATTTTTATAGATGATTTGAATGTCGGAGTGGAAGGGTGGATTAGTAAGTTCGCGGACGATACGAAGGTAGGTCGAGTTGTAGATAGTGCAGAGGGATGTTTGACATTACAAAGGAACATTGATAGGATGTAAAGCTGGGCTGAGAAGTGGCAGATGGAGTTTAACACTTAAAAGTTTCAAGTGATTCATTTTGGAAGGACAAACTTGAAAGCAGAATACAGGGTTAACGGAAAGATTCTTGGCAGTGTGGAGGAGCAGAGGGATCTTGGGGTTCATGTCCACTGTTCCCTGAAAGCTGCCACCCAGCTGGATAGAATTGTTAAGAAGGCGTATGGTGTGTTAGCTTTCATTAATAAAGGGATTGAGTTCAAGAGCCGTGAAGTTATGATCCAGCTATACAAAAGCCTGGTTTGGCCACATCTGGAGTATTGTGTCCAGTTCTGGTTGTCTCATTACAAGAAAGATGTGGAAGCATTGGCAAAGGTGCGGAGGAGATTTGCCAGGATGTTGCCTGGAATGGAGGGAAGGTCTTACGAGGAAAGATTGAGAGAGCTAGGGCTTTTCTCCTTAGAACAACGAAGGCTGAGAGGTCACTTGATGGAGGTATACAAAATGATCAGAGATATAGATAGAGTGGACAGCCAGAGACTTTTTCCTAGGGTGGAGGTAGCTATTACGAGGGGCATAGTTTTAAAGTGAGTGGAGGTAGATATAGGGGAGACATCAGAGGTAGGTTCTTTACTCAGAGAGTGGTAGGGGCATGGAATGCAATGTCGGAGAGGGTAGTGGAGTTGGCCTCATTGGGGGCATTTAAGCAGCTGTAAGATAGGCATATGGATGATGGTATAAGGTAGGGGTGGAGGTTAGATAGACCTTAGGTTTAGGGTAAAAGTTCGGCACAACATTGTGGCTGAAGGGCCTGTGCTGTGCTGTACTGTTCTATGTTCTATGTTCTAGTTTGGGAAAAGTTTCTTTCAAGCATGACTTCTCCGACTGTGGGTCAATTTAGAATGTCCAATTAAAAGTCACAGTTTACAACAACCGCTGAAAGAAAAGTGAACTGGTTTTCCTCATGTTTAACATGAGTTTGACTACAGAGAGCAGAGAGACATCTCCTGGACCGGTGGAGATCAAAACATTTCTCCCTATCTTGTTCTCAACCCCAAGTTGTTCAGTGAGCTGAGAACCAAACACATGATAGCTCTAAGGCAAATGTTTTTGTCATTGGTAACTGGTCATGAGGCAAAGCCCAATCAATTTCTTGTTGCCAAGCAGAGCTATTTCTGTATAGAACCCCTTGCCTCCAGTTTATTGCAAGCAAACTTCAATTGCTGTTTTACCAAGCAACTATTTACTTGAAGCTTGGTGTCAGGCTTTTCAAAATATGTAGCAATTCTTTAAAACATTTCTCCCTCCATTTCAGCCTGAAATTTTAAAAAGCAAAAAAATTAAAATACATTGCCTTTACAGGTGTCAATGATAAAGTTGCCTTGCACTTTGATGCCAGAACATGGCACAGCTCTTAAGCAGCAAGGATAACTCATTGCATTATCATTCAGGTCATTAACACAAACTGAATGATGTTCACATAGATAAAGAAGGAATATCTGGCTATGGATTTTGCATGTGATCATTTTATTTGTCTCTGTTTTGGAAATTCAAAGTAACAGTGGGATCTGACCAGAAGCCATTTCAAAGCATCTTCTTCAAACTGCTCCAAAGCATCTATGAGGAATGTCACTGTCTTTACAGAGATAACACGTGGACCTGACGTTCAAGGCAACAGAAATACATAATCGAAAGGATGTTGAAAGCAGCACTCCCGTGAAGAAAGTTGTGGATGAGAAGATTAGGAGTGAAATCTTCCAAATTCACTGAGACGCAATAGCTGGAGATACATGGGGAAGTCATTAATCCAGGTTAGACACAAGTATCCTCGAGTTCCTACAATGGCCCAGAACATTCATTGAACCAGGACTGAAGTACCCTGCCATGCCTCCACGTACAAGATAACATACAGACTTCACAGAGATTTGTATAACATCACATGCAAAGTATTTTACCTGGACATAAAGTAAATGAATACCTAATTACTTACCACTCACCCAATGCTCACCGGTTGAGGCTAACTCTCAAGAATTTTATATTTGCAAATCTCCCACTACTCTTGTACTCTCTCAGGTTCATATGCCCTCACATCCAACCTTTCCATCTGAAGTCTGCTGGTATTCATTAAAGAAAGGATGCACTATTCATTTACCAATTTACTCAGCCTCAGACCGATATGTATAAATGCCTTTTATTTTATCTTGTAGTCTGCCTTTAATGCACTAAATCTTCTTAACATTGAAAATAGATCTGGATGTTATCAATACATTAGGAGAAAAGATGGAATGTATGAAGGAATAGTCTAAGCATTGGCAAATTTGGATTTTGCAAATTGATCGACAGAAGGAGGAGATAATGGATTATATTCTTGCCGCTCATGTGAAACATTCAACAGCAAGTCAGTTATCCATTTTACATCCTGTATGACTGCTCTTTCTATTGATGTCAAAGCCATGTATTCCTGAGTTCGCTGTACAATGCTCCTTACTGAGCAATAATTGATAAAATGTCACAAAATAGGAATGAGCATTGACCAATTACTAATTCTCAGTTTCGACCAATCATCAAATTCTCATTTCAAAGGATTTATGTATAATAGTTTTTGGTAATATTGCATTTTCTTGAATTTTCCTGCCAAAAATACATGGTCTCAACAACTGGTTAAAAATTAATGGTCTTCCCAAAAGAAATCTTATTTCAGGAGATAATTTGGTTTAGCGATTATAATGACATTGATTGGGTTCTGTTCAACAGATCCCTGTTTCCATAACAAATTAATATTTTGGCATTCTTCTACATTTTTGTACCAAAGCTGAGAAAAAGCATTCTAACGGAGAAGAACTTTGGCATTAGAAGATCACCCTAGGATTTATTTGTTCAAGTAGAAAGTATTACTTATTGATTAGATATTTTGCCACACTGTATCATACATCTACCTGATACTAACACGCGTCGTGCACACAATCCAAAAACTCAGGATAGATTCCCTTCAATACTATAGAAACATAGAAGCATAGAAAATAGATGCAGGAGTCAGCTATTTGGCCCTTCGAGCCTGCACCACCATTCAATATGATCATGGCTATTTAAGCAATCTCAGTATGCCTTTCCCACCCTCTCCTCATACCCCTTGATCCCTCTAGCTACCTCCAGCTCCAAAAACTTTCCGTGGTAGCGAATTCCATAGGTTCACAACTCTTATCTTCGTCATCTCAGTCCTGAAAATATTCTTAGGCTGTGACCCCTAGTTCTGGACTTCTCAAAATCAGGAACATTCTTCCCACATCTAGCCTGTCCGGTCCCATCAGAGCTTTGTATGTTTCTATGAGATTCACGAGGTTCTTTGAATTTGGTTAAGTGTAGTTAGGAGAACATCTGATAGTGGCAATTTGCTTAAATATGAAAATTTATTAAGTATTAATAATAATAAAATGGTAAAGAAAGAAAAAAAAAACAATAAGTGTCATGCCTTTCTGCCCATCGGGGATCCCTTGATTGAAGACTGGTCTAGAGGTCTAAGAGGCTTAGTTAATACAGTGTGGAACTGGAGGAACTCAGCAGGTCAGGCAGCATCAGAGGAGCAGGAAAGCTGATGTTTCGGGTTTACACCCTTCATCAGTCCTGACCTGCTGTGTTCCTCCAACTACAGACTGTATTGACTCTGACTCCATCACCTGCAGTTCTTGCTACCTCCGGTCAACAGGCTTAGGTTTGTTCTTGGCACCGTTTGCAATCCTGGTCCGAGGTGAAGCCCAACAACTTGGAACGAAATTCTCTCTCTCTTATCCAGGGTGACAAACAGCAAGTACAGAAAAACAAGCTACTTGTGCTATCTTTGATATATGCAGGAATGTTCACAGGACTCATGTAAGGTCATGCAACTGTTGAATATCATCATCAGTTTTGACTCATCCTGTACAATGTATCTCTGCAGATATTTGACAGTGCATTTTACAATTACAAATGCAGATGCAAATCAGTAACAGCCATGCGAGAACGTATAAGAAGAGTATGTAATCTACACCAGAAAGTTAAAACTACAATGAAAATGACTATCAGTAATATAAATAACAAAACAATGAGTGTATCATCAAATTAGTGATCACAGTGGCCTTTGGGGACCAAACCTCAAATATGTCCCACCAGTGAGATACAGTCAAGATCGTGAAGGAATCAGCAAGTCATGTTAACTGCCCACCCTCATATGACTTGGCAACTTCCATTCGATGTACACTTCATCCTTTTGTCACCAATTCCTAACTAATATGGGCATTTTCACAGAGAAATTGCTCCAACTGAGTCAGATTGACAAGTGATGGAAGGTCCTGTACCCGAAAGGCAGCATGGTAGTGCTGTACATTCTTCAATTTTCCTAACTGGTATGATGTGTCTACCTGGGGATCATAGATGGTGTTCATAACATTATATCAATGATTAACTGGAGGATCCTTTTGGATACCATCTAAATAAATCAGCAGGTGGATGAGCGATGGCCTAGTGGTATTATCGCTAAGCTATTGACCCAGATAATGCGCTGGGGACCTGGGTTCAAATCCCACCATAGCAGATGGTGGAATTTGAGTTCCATAATAATCTGGAATTAAGAGACTAATGATAACCATGAGACCATTGTCGGGAAAAAATCCATCTGGTTCACCAATGTCCTTTATTGAATGAAATCTGCCTCCCTTACCTTGCCTGGCTTACATGTGACTCTAGATTCACAGCAACATGGATGACTCTTAACTACCCCATGGGGAATTAGGGATGGACAATGAATGCTGGCCTAGCCAGTGACACCCACATGCCTCGAATGAATAACAAAAAACAAGTCTAATTTTCTCCTTCATCATGAATAACTGTGTCGTTATATGGAACTAACTGTCATGTGCATGTTCCTGCAGGATGTTCAAGGGAGCACGGTTCAAATACCGGGGTGTGGAATGGACATACCATACCAAATGGCCATCCTTGACAATAAGTCCCACTGTGAGTTTTATTCGCGTCATCAATCCAATTTGCTCTAATCTCTGGCAGCCACAAGTATTGATCAAACAAATGAGGGAGAAAAATAAAGTTTCACCAATTTTGCACAAGGGTTGCATTAATAATGCTCATAGTAACATTACACTTATTCGTGGTACGGGTAGTATATTGCAGATTAGGTTTGATTAGTAATTGTCATCGAGCAAATTTGAACAAACTCACCCAACTATCACTGTGTTCTGATAGAGCTATTCATTCCAATTCTGCTCTTAACAATTGATGAGTAATGTCATGGAACATGGAAAATCTATAATTATTGAGATTATTCTGTTGCAGGGACATGTGAAACTGTTCCCATCCCATTCTACTCAGTTGTTCCCATTACACTACATCAGATAACTAACCAGATAACATATTGCCGGTTGGTCCTCTGACCCAAGCATTTCATGGCCTAATGGCATTCTCAGTCAGGCTACCCATTTTTTGTATCTTGTTCGACAAGGTCTCAACATCCATGAAATTTAATGCCCCAATGCCTGTTCCTGGCCCTCCGAACACTGTACCGACTCCCTGCTTTAGCCTGGTCTTTTGTAGTCACATAGTTAAAGATTTGTCTTGACACCTTGGGGGATTTGACTTATATTGTATCCATGTCATGAGATTAAGTGCATTAGGAGATACAACCACTTTGGTGTATGCTGAGTAGAGGCTTTGAACATGGGCCATCCCTAATTGACTTTTTTTCTAGACTGACCATACGACCACCATCCATGTCCTATTCACTATTTCAGATGCATTGGTGCAACTATATCACTGATCCACAAATAATGTGGTTTTTATTGTCTCATTTGCCCTTTGCAACATATTTGTATTGTCCTTTACCCAGAGTGATAACCAGGTTCTGTTTGTTAACTGTGTAGTCGTATTATATATCTTACAGGCCATTTCCATTCGCCACACACTCTGAAGTTGTACTGCGTGTGCTTTAGATGTGGTAAACATACCTTGTCTCCTGTTCTACCCGTAAGCCACGGACCATACTTGTGGCGGTATGGTTGCAATGACACATCAGCTTCCTGGTCAACAAGTAAAGTTGCCCTGCACTCTGTTACTTTCTCACGCTGTCCGCACCACATCCACACACCAGCCATGTAAATCCGTTGCCCATGTCAACTGATGAGTCATCCATAGCGGCATCCATCCATAATAAAGTTGCATGGTTCTGTGAAGAAATCATATCTTATCAGTGTACAATCTTTGACAACACACTCTCTTTACATTAACTTCCCTCTGTCTATACACTCTGTACTTCCTGTCCTGTCATTCAATACCCAATAGGTGTCACCTTGTCCATGGGCAAATATCTTAAGGTTTAGGTGGATATTGGGAATGGCGTGCCCACACTTTCCCCTCTATACAAAGGCTGTCAGACATTATAGGTTTATTGAGAGGATGTAACCAACCACCTGCTTTCAACATTCTACTCATGGGTGTCCCTCCTTTCAGGGGGCAATTATTCAGATTAAACAATGTCCGTGGCAACACTCTGAGCCACCCCTGTAAGATTAGGGGTCAATAATTTAACTTGCTGTTTTAATAGCCCGTTCATTCTTTCTACAAGGCCAGTGATAGGGAATGTGAAACATCCAATGTATCCCATTGTCTGCAGCCCATTGTTGCACCTGTTGATCTGTAAAATGTAAGCCATTATCTGATTTTATTTCTACTGGTTCACCATAGCAGGATATCAACTGTTCCAGACTCTTAGCAGTGTTACTCTGATTTACTTTGGTTGTTAGGAAAGCTAGCATTAGCCCAGAGTAGGTGTCCAGCAGGGTTAACAGATATTGACATTGGTATTGTAACAGTAGGGGGCCAACAGAGTCAATCTTGCAGATTTGAGCAGGCTGGTCTCCTTGCTTGATTTGTGCCATCGGCTTTCTCAGCAGTGATACAAGTTTGACCTTTTGACATATTTCACACCTGCCAATGACTTCTTTCACCAGGTCAGAGGGGAAATGCAAACGTTGATCTCTTGCCCATCGCACAGTGCCATCATACCCTCAGTGTCCTGATTTTTCATGAGCCCAATTTCCAATGTGATACTACTCAAATGCATCTTTAACTATTCTGGCTTTTGCTACTTTGTGCACAGTATTATTGAGATCAGCAGATTCTGAGCTATCCTTGACATGGTACATAGTAATCTTTATATGCCTGTGTTTGTTGCCATAGTTCTGCTCCCCACAGGGGCTTCCTAGCAATCTTTCAGTCATGTGACTGCTAGGTCAGCATCCATACAACCATTCCATTGGTCACCACCCACCAATCAGCATAAATGTGCAGACACCGACTTTGTTCCTTCCAGTGCTAGGACCACAGCTGACAACTGGGTGTACTAGCTCAATTCCCCATCTCCATCACTATGGATAACTGCCTGTGTGGAGGGATTAAACACAGTTGCTCGCCACAGCCTTTGATCATTCTTCCAGGTGTCTGATCTGTCAGTGGGACAAGCACAGTGACGAATATCTTCAGGCTGCTGTTTGAACGGGATGCCCCATTGAGTGGGAGATGCAGGTATGGCCAGACCAGAACTCGGAGCTTTATTTTGCCTGGTGGGTATTCAGCCATTTGTTCATAGAGTTTGGCAAACTGTTCCTTTCCCTTCTCAACTTGGTCAGGTATGTACAATTTCCATTTTACAATGGAGCTTTGTTGGGGTCGCAACTTCAAATAACGCCCATGTCAAAATTGGTAATTTAGGTCTGAGGAGCACTTTGTCCTTGCTTGTCTGCTTTTCAGTTCCTACTAGCGCCCAGCAGCAGTTGAACAATTGATTTTCAAATGGTGTGTAATGAGTAGCTGCCTCAGTCAGTTTTCTGTACCAGAAGCCCAAAAGTATTGCTTTCCATGTTTTTATCTACCACAAGCTCCATGTGGCTACACCTTGTACTACTGATACTTGTAATTCAAAGGGTAGACCAGATATCTAAGGAGATGGGGGAGTGCTGGTGCAACGGCCTATTTAGCAGCCATTAATGCCTTCTGCTGTTCATCACCTCATTCAAGCTGAGTTTTCTTTTGAGTAACAGTGTATAAAAGTTTTGGTAATGTCACCAAGCAAGGTATATGTCTGTGCCAATATCTGAGCAGACCCATAAATCTCTATGCCTCAGTCTTGCTAATTGGATCAGCCATTTCATGTATTTCATTCTTTACTTTTTCAGGGATGTCTCTATCCCTTTTTGTGCACTGAATGCCTAAAGGCTGTGCTGAATGTGCCAGTCCCTGTATTTTTTTTGGGTTCACTTCCCAGCCTCTATCTCACAAATGTTGCACACCAGCGTGGAGAGAGCTTCCACCACTGCAGTTTCCATCGGTCTGCGAATCAAGATATCATCAATATTGTACTACGTGAATGTCCAGTGGCAACAGACATATATATCTCAGTCCCTTGCTACTAGCCCATGGCATAAGGTTGGGCTGCGTCGGTAGACGACAGAAGATATATTTCCATCTAAAGGCAAACTGAGGTTGTTGTTCCGGGGCTATTGGCATTGAGGAAAAAAGGTATTTGCTAGATCAATAATGGTGTACCAGGCATCTGTTTCTGATGAAGGGTTTAGGCCCGAAACGTCAAGTTTTCCTGCTCTTATGATGCTGCTTGACCTGCTGTGTTCATCCAGCCCCATGCTTGTTATCTCGGAATCTCCAGCATCTGCAGTACCTTTTATCTCTGTCTAGTACTTCCACTTTCTTTGTGTCCTCCCGGAATACAATGTTGTTTCATCGAAACCACCCGTGTGGGTAGAGTAGTAATGAAGGGTTCCCATTTTGCCTTGCAAGCAGTAACCATCACAGCTTGTTTCCTAAAAGACAATTTGCCCAGTGGGGTCTGTAAGGTGGTCCCTCTTAATAATATTTTCTGGTATGTTGCATATCACTGCTGGGACTAGTCGTGGGGTTCCATTCCCTGGGGCTATTTTAATCATGTTCTAATTGCCAGCGTTACCATCTCACTAAATCTATTAAGTCTTTTTGAGCCTGACAGGTCTATGTGGGTTGCCATGTATAATAGTAACTTCTGCCCCAATGTCTAGTTACACAATGTCTCATTGCCTTTCCTCCAATAAATGATGATGATAAGGACATGAGGCCTCTAGTTTTCGTCCTTACAAAGACCTCAGAGTCCTGACCACACCGCTAATCAATTGGCTGGATTGGCTCAAACTGACCAACCTCCTCCAGGTTACGGTATTTTGATAACAAAAACAGAAATTGCTGGAAAAGCTCAGCAGGTCTGACAGCTTCTGTGAAGACAAAATCAGAGTTAACTTTTTGGGTCCAGTGACCCTTCCTCAGAACTGATGGTAGCTAGGAAAACGTTGGTTTATATGCAGAAAATAGGGCCGGGATGGGGGGGAGGAATGGGGTAGGGAGTAAACGATAGAGCCTGAAGAGAAAGAAGAGCAGTTGAACAGGCAACGGAGTTGTTAATGATGTGGCTAGAAGGATGACTAACTGTTAATGGAGACTGTTAATTACTAGCAATAGGTGATGTGTAATGGCAGGCTGTGATAACAAGGCCTGGTGTGTGGGATAGGGGGCTGGGACATGGGAGAGCTAAGGCCCTAAAATTATTAAACTCAGTACTGAGTCTAGAGCGCTGCAGTGTCCTCAAGTGGAAAATGAGATGTTGCTCTTCCACCTTACATTGAGCTTCGCTGGAACACTGCAGCAAGCCTGAGGCAGAGATGTTGGCCAGGGAACAAGGTAGTGTATTAAAGTGGCAGGCAACAGGTAGCTCAGGGTCTTCATTGTGAGAAGAACATGGATGTTCTGCGAAGTGGTCACCCAGACACTTTGTTTCCTCAATGTAGAGGAGACCATATTGTGGGCAGCAAATGCAGTAACTAGATTGTGGGAAGTGCAGGTGAAGTGTTGCTTCACCTGGAAGGTATGTTTGGGCCCTTGGGTACTGGGGAGGGAGGAGTAAATGGGCAGGTGTTACACCTTCGCCGTTTGCAGGGGAAGTTGCCATGAGGTTGTGCAGGGGTTTTGGGAGTGAAGGAAGAGTGGACTAGGATGTCCTAGGGGGAATGGTGTCCATGGAAGGGGAAGGGAATATGTCTGGTAGTGACATCTTGCTGGAGGTTGTGAAAGTGGCATCTGATGATCTTCTGGCTGTGGATGCTGGTGGGATGGTAGGTGAGGATAAGGGGAACCCTATTGCTGTTGCCGGAGAGAAGAGAAGGGGTGAGGGCAGAAGTGCGGGAGGTGGTTCAGACTCGCTTGAGGGCCCTGTCAATAACGGAGTTGGGAATCCTCGCTTGAGGAAGAAGGTGGACATTTGGAGGCTCCCTCGTCGAAGTTGGCCTCATCGGAACATATGCAAAGGAGAAAGAGGAACTGAGAGAATGGTATGGAGTCTTTACAGGAAGCAGGGTGCAAAGATGTTTAGTCCAGGTAGCTGTGGGAGTCAGTGGGTTTGTAATGGATATTAGTGGCCAGTCTATCCCCAGAAATGGAAACAGATGTCAAGGGAGGGGAGGGAGGAGTCAGCGATAGACCAGGTGAAAATGAGGGCAGGGTGGAAATTGGAAGTGACATCGATGAACTTTTCCAATTTCTGAGAGAGGGAAGCAGCACCGATTATATCATCAATATATTGGAGAAAGAGCTGTGGGTGGGGCCAAAATAGGACAAGGAATGTTTCATGTACCCTGCAAAGAGACAGGCATAACTGGGGCCCATGTGGATACCTATGGCCAGCCCTCTGACCTGAAAAAAATGAGAGGAGTTAAAGATGTTGTTGAGGGTCAGGGCGAGCTCGGCCAAGTGCAGGAGGGTAGTGGTGGGTGGGGATGGTTCAGGTCTTTGCTTCAGGAAGAAGCAGAGAATCCTGAGACCATCATGGTGGAAGATAGACGTGTGAAGGGATTGCATGTCCATGGTAAAGAGGAGGCGGCTGGAGCCTGCAAACTGGAAATTTTGAAACCAGTGTAAAGCATCAGAGGAATCAGGGATGTATCTGGGCAGGGACTGGACCAGGGGAGAGGATAGTGATGATGTGGTAGACACAATTGGTGTGGTTTCTTTTACTCCCTGAACATCTGATTTAGTCTGTCTTTCTTTCTTTATCCTTTGCAAAGTATTGTACATAGCATCTGTAGATATTCCATCTATCTTACTCCTCTCTTCCTGCTTTCAATAACACCGCAAACATTTCTCTTCTGGTTATCTTTTGTTTCACCTTCAAACCCACCCCATCTCCACCTTGTTGCCCCAGTTTGTTGCTTGGTCAGGTGGGCCTCACCCTTCACTTACCAGCCTCCACATCCTGTAACTGTCCCAACAACAAACAGGCCTGTCCCACTGCCTGTCAATGGGCTGGTCCTGATAGGGCTAACACAGCACCTCTCATCCGGCCCGAACAACATCGGCTGCTCATTCCGGCTGTGAAAACTTCCTGGTCTGGACCCTTAAACTGTTGACAATACATGCCCACTTGTGTCGATAAATCCCTTAAACATTTTATAACCTTCTGGTATCCCTTCCCATCTTTCAACATCACCTTCCCAATCCATCAGGGAAAGATACTTGTTTTCTACTGCTGTGTCAGTGCATTTCACAATGATCCAGTTTGCCCTATGTTCTTAAAAATGTTGTTCACATGTGGATCAACACTGAGTGATCCCTGATTCCGTTGCTCCGTGGCACTTAGCACAATATGAGTGACGTCCTGATCCAATGACCTCATCAACCGAGGCGAAGGGTTCACCTGACTTCTGCTCAGAGCACAACCACAAATCCTGTAATTCATCTACCGAATAAACTCTCTCTACTCTTGAATTTTGTGGTTTCTGTCCTCCTATTTGTTTTGCCTTATTCATTATTAAGTATTGCGCTACTAGTCACTTTTCTGAGGGTGGCCATGGAAGTGGAGCATCCCTTTCCCCATTTGTCCATTTATACTCTGAAACAAATGAATACCAAGTATCTCCATTCCAATGGTTGGGGTCCAATTGTGAGGTTAATGCCATGTGCTCTTTAACTGGGTCAACATTCCGATTGAACCTTTCTGCTATCTTTTTCTGTTGTACTGTCGCTAGACGGCATACCACCTGGTTCTGTTTTTCTTCTGCCTTCTCAGTTCTCTCCTGCGCTGCCTTAACTGCTTCTATTCGGGTGATGTTAAGCTGTTCCATTGCTGTCAATGTGGCCTCAAACTGCTTGTTTTTGGCCTCGCACTCTTCTGATTCGCTACATATAGCACACCAAGCTGTTAACAACATCCATCCCTTGTCCAGTACACTGTCCTTGCTTTTGGGGAAACCCACTTCCCACAAGCTCTCACGTATGAATAATCCTCCTTTCTCTCTTTTTCCAGTTATAACTGTCCCCCATTCTTGCAGGGGTCCTAACTGTGCTAACAAATTAGCTCCAAACCTGAATCCAGAGTCTGCTGCATTTATTCTGGAATACAGAAGGTCTCCAGAGCATCAGGTTGCCTTTCCCTTCACTTAAAAAATTTTCCCAAATCCCAACCTTATGGATCACAGAGTATATCCAAGAGGTTCTTTAGATTCAGTGAAACATGGTTAAGAGAAGACTCAACAACAGCAATTTGCTTAGATACAAATACTTGTTGAACAATAATAAAATGGAAAAGAAAGGTGAAAAAGAACAATAACACGCATGCCCTTCTGCCCGTTGGAACCCTTCAATTGACAGCTGGTCTGGAGGCCTAGGTTCGTTCCTGGCAGCGCGCATGATCCTAGTCTGAGGTGAAGTCCAATGACTCAGAACAAAATTCTCTTTCTTGGACAGTGTGACAAACAGCAAATACAGAAAAAAAACAAGCTGGTTGTGCCATCTTCGGCCCTTACAGGAATACTCACACGACCCATTCAAGGTCATGCAGCTGTTGAATATCATAAATTTTAGCCCATCCTGTACATTCCCCCTTGATTCTTCAAAATTCCAGTGAGTATCAGTGCAGTCAATCCAGTCTTTCTTCATATGTCAGTCCAGCTATCCCAGGAATCAGTCTGGTGAACTTTCATTGGACTCCCTCAATGGCATATGTTATATGGATTAATTCATAGGCTTTGGTATACATTTGCCTACTGATATACAAATGATTGTCTCTGGACGGGTTATTTACTTTTAAGTAGTTGTTCTAAATCACAGTCTAAATTTGTCAGTTCCACAGTCTACAACTTCATCGTATTTAGCTAGTTAAAAACTGAAAGAACTGTGGATGCTGTAAATCAGAAACAAAAACAGAAGTTGCTGGAAAAGTTCAGCAGGTCTGACAGCACCTGTGAAGGAAAAATCAGAATTAATGTTTCGGGCCTGGTGACCTTTCCTTAGAACTGGGGAAGGGTCACCTGACCCGAAATGTTAACTCTGATTTCTTTCTTCATAGATGCTGCCAGATCTGCTGAGCTTTTTCAGCAACTTCTGTTTTTGTTCCAGTATTAAGCTGGTAACGGTCTCTTAGATGATAACATTGATCAGATTTTCCAAGGAGCGGCAGCATCAAGCAGCTTGCCGTTGGTCCCTTTCTTCTTCTCGTGGAGAAAGCTCTGGATTTCGGGAAGGAGATTCTTATCCGTGTCCCATCAAAAATGTGGAGCCTTACTTCCATTCTGTCAGTTCTTTTGTAGCCCAGACCTAACAGAGGAAGACAAACCACATTTCCACCTCCACAACAGTCAGCTGTTGTATTCTAAAATTTAAAGGTCCGGACTTTCAGATGGATCAGGTCCGGAGCAGAGGAACAGGGGGTCAGCTCCAGACTGGAGGAGACAGGTTGTCGGGTTCAGAGCAGAGTGAGGGTACTAGGCTCCAGTGATGTGTAGGTCAGGTTCTGAGGAGTTTAAGTCAGTTGGCAGAAGTGTAGTTGAGGGTGTTTGAGGTCTATTCAATCATTGTCCCAGAGTTAGACTGTTAAAAACTGTCTCATTTTCCCTAAATAACTACTTGCTTAATTTCATTGGAACCCTTAGAATTCTCTGATTTAAAAGAATACTTTTGAAGGTTTTCAGATGTAGATGAACTGCCTCGTGGAAAATTCAATTTCCTGGGCAATTTCTTTGGAGACTGCCACAATGTGGATTCTGCAGGTTCCTCATGTGACACTCCCAAATTATAATTAACTAATTTTATTGGATTTTCTTAAGTGTGAAAAACGCTGGAAAAAGGGGAGCCTGTAGGGTCCTGTACTTGGATTTCCAGAAGGAATTTGATAGGGCATCACATCAACGTTTGTTGCTGAAAATAAATGCTTCAGGTGTTGAGCTTATCAAGTTAGCACATATAGAAAATTGGCTGGCTGGTAGAAAAAAGTTGCCGTAAATACGTCTTTTCCCAGTTGGCAGAATTTGACAAGTGCTGTCCAGCATTCATATCCATCCACTGGGGTAGCATGGTGGCTCAATGGTTAGCACTACTAATTCAGTGCCAGAGAGCCAGGTTCGATTCCACCCTCAGGTGACTATCTGTGTGAAGTTTACACGTTCTCCCCTATGTCTGTGTGAGCTCCCACTGAGTGTTCACATCTCCTCTCACAGTCAAAAATGTGCAGGTTAGGTGGATTGGCCATGGGAAATGTAGGGTTACAGGGATAGGGTAGTGGGATGCCCTTCAGAGGGTCGGTGTGGACTTCATAGGCTGAATGGCCTGCTTCCACACTGTAGGGATTTGATGAGATATGTTGACTGAGGGGGCAAAACTCTGGCAAAGGGAGTAAAATGTTGGAAAAATGTGAAATAGTTCACATTGGCTGGAAGAATAAAAAACCAGTGTTGCTAAAATGGAGAATGGCTGGACAATTCTGAGGAGAAGGATTTAACTTTTCCAATGCATGAGTCACAAAACATTGGTATTCAGGCACAGGTCATTACCGAAAAACTTAATGGGGTTCCAGCCTTCACTAAGAGAGGAATTACACACAATATTGGCAATTTTACATCTTGAATATTGTATGAAATTTTGGTCTCTTACATTATAAAAAGGTATAGATGCATTGGAAATGGTTCAGAAGACGTTTACTGGATTGATAGTTGGACTTGAGAAGAGACAAAAAACTGAAGATGCTGGAATCCAGGTGGATACACAGGAGTCTGGAAGAACACAACAAACCAGGCAGCATCTGGTGGAAAGGAGCAGTCAACGGTTTGGGTATTACCTTTCTTCAGGACTGAGAAAGAATTGTCTCTGTAGGCATTGAAGGTGTTGTGAATATGGAGCATCAAAGGTAGGTCCAAATATTGAAGGTTTAAAATGTACCTGTAGGCCTTGAGGGATGAGATGGTGGCAAAGACAGGAGTGGGGGAAGGTCACATGATTGTAGGAGCAGGTTTGTTTCATGGTGTGGTCGAAGAGCTGAAGGGCTGAAGAAGCCACAACAGTGTGACAGTGAGAAAGGGACTTGCTGATTTCTAATCTGAGGGAGGCAGAGAACTTCTTCAAAATGGGCATCCTCTGAAGAGACCTCAGTGGTAAAACTTGTTTAGAGACAAAAAAAAACTGCAGATGCCGGAATCCAAGGTCGACAAAGACGAGGCTGGGAGAACACAGCTAGCCAAGTAGCATTTGGTGGAAAGGAGCAGTCAACATTTTGGGTATTACCCTTTTTCAGGGCTGAGATTTCTACTTGGTAGACTGTGTTATGGGGATGGGTAAGACGGGTTGGGCTTGTTTCCAATGTATAGATACACGAATAGGAAGCGTTTAGAGGGATGTGGGCCAAATGCTGGCAAATGGGACTAGGTTTATTTAGGATATTTGGTCAACACAGAAAAGTTAGACCAAAGGATGTGTTTCTGTGCTGTACAACTCTATGGAATTTAGAAGAGAGGGGTGATTCAACTTAAGTGTTTAAGATTCTGAATGGCCTTGACAAGTTGGACATGGACAGCATGTTTCCTATTGTATACAGCCCAGACCTGGGGAGAATTACTTTACCAGGAGGAGTCAACCTTTCAGGACAGAGACGAGGAAATTTTTGTTTTCTTCTCAGAGGGTTGTGTAGGTTCGGAACTTTCAGCCTTAGGATGTAGTGGAAGTGAAGGCATTGAATATTTTCAAAATGGATGTGGGAACTTTCTTGTTTGGCGGAGTTTCAAAGGTTATCAGGGATAGGTGGCCACATGGAATTTGAATTTGAATGGGGGAACAGGTTTGAGGGGCTAAATAGCCTACTTCTGCTCCCATTTCTAGGGTCATAATTTGGCCCCACTGTTACTTACAAACTCACTTCACCTCAAAAATAGTAGCTCATTGTAAGAAATCACCAGTCATCCTTTGGATACAACAAAGGACTCGTGTTCTTCCTTCCTCAATGATTGTTTTGTGTAAAAACCAAAAGAATTGCGGATGCTGTAAATCAGGAACAAAAACAAAGTTGCTGGAAAAGCTCAGCAGGTCTGGCAGCATCTGTGAAGGAGAAAACAGAGTTGACGTTTCAGGTCCAGTGACCCTTCCTCAGAACAATCTTCACGGTCACCGGACCCAAAACGTCAACTCTGTTCTCTCCTTCATAGATGCTGCCAGACCCACTGAGCTTTTCCAGCAACTTTTGTTTTTGTTCATTGCTTAGAGTAATGTGTTTTAATGGTGAAAGTGAAAGCAAATTACAACCTAGGCCACATGACAGTGGCAAGCCAGAAGTGGTACAATGTCCAAATGCATTTCTGTAAACGGCAATCATTTCTAAATCCCTTCAACAAATGTGGCATCAATCCCACCTCGACAGCAGTGATTGGAAAGATACAATTCCCCTGACATGGCATAGCAACCTACCGGCCTGGTACAGTGGCCTTCTCCCATAGGGGGCTTCCTGGCGTGGTGACCATCCAGCCTCCTGGCGTGGTGTGTCACCAGTGCGCTATGGAGCCAGGGCCCATTGCACTGGCTCCAAGCTTCCAGTCCACAATCTGTTGTACTGAATTTTAGAACATAGAACACTACAGCACAGTACAGGCCCTTCGGCCCACAACGTTGTGCCGACCTATTATCCTACTAACTAAGATCAAACTACCCTGCATACCCTACATTTTACTATCCTCCATGTGCCTATCCAAGAGTCGCTTAAATGTCTCTAGAGTATCTGACTCCACTATCACTGCCGGCAGCACATTCCACGCGCCCACCACTCTCTGTTTGAAGTAATTTCAGTAATGCTGGACATTTTATTTCTCTATTATCAAACTCTTGTAACTAAAGAAGCTGTGATTAGGTGCTTTTGTATTTAAGTAACTGGTTACTTTTCACTATACTCACTGAATATATGTGACAATAAAAAAATGAGATTGTTAGCTCATTTCATGCACTAGTTTCAGCTCTCAGTTCTAATATCATAGCATGTCCAAAATGTCTACGATCAATTCCAGCACTTTCTCACATCTCTTGTGCTAAAAAATAAAAAGTATTCACAATGACAGAGATAGCTTTTTCGGTATAATATATGGGCAGAATGGCCTTTCTGTGATGTAAACTTCTGATGTTAGGTTTGATGCTCTCAGCAGCCAGGTCAGTCACTAATGGCTTGGACCCCTTCTCTAAAGAAATATATTAGAGATAATTAAGAGAAGGTTCACTGGCCTGATACCATGTTAGGATGGCCTTTATTACAAGGAGACCTTGGATGGATTGGACCTGTACTTGTCGGAATATAGAAGGATGAGAGGAGACCTTATTGAAACATGCAAGATTCTTAGAGAATTTGATAAGGTAGACGCAGGAATGTTAAGGGAGAGTCTAGGACCAGAGGCATAATCTCAGAATAAGGAGTCACACATTTAAGACAGATGAGGAGGAATTTCTTCACTCAGAGGGTTGTGAATCAGTGGAATTCTTCACCACAGCGGGCTGTCAGGCTGTGCCATGAAGTATATTCAAGACTGAGGCAAACTGAATTTTTAATCAGTCAGAAAATCATGGATTATGGGGAAAAGGCAGGAAAGTTGCGTTCGGGATTATCATGCTTCTATGTCTTGTCGTCTTCTGGTTTATGGAGGTTATGGATTTCAACTAATTATCTGTTGGGGGAATGAGTAGCTTTTTTGATCCACAATTGTTGGAATGCTCCATCTGAACTTTACATGTCTGTAGATTCAATAAGAACTTTCAAACGGCAATGAGAAATGTGTTTTAAGAGTTACTTTGCAACATTGTGAAGAAAAAGCTACAGGGTGTGACTTTCCATTGGACCTCACTGAACAAAATGATAAAGGCACAATGGGCTAAATGGTTCCTCTTGTTATGCAAAATGCTTATGTTATACAACTAACTGCAGATGCCTTCACATTCTTCTCCTGGAATCTAACCACAGTTGACTCAAGTATTTCAAGTCGATGTTTTAATAAGGCTCCAAACCGATCAATCTGCTTTGGCCACAAACCTGGTTCCTGGAGCCGAAAGAGCAAGGTTCAATATCTACTCTCAACTAAATGTATCTATTAAGCTAAGTGCTTGACTGATGAAAGATCATACACAGCTTTCAAATCACATATAATTTTCTTTCCCACCAGTTGATTAAACCGTGATCGCAAGCATTACATGTTTGAGATTTTGCATTCGCCTCACACTCTGAATTTTCAGGAAGAATATTTTAGCCACTGGTTACATTTTAAATCATTATCAACCCAGTGACTGAATTATAGTGTTGACTATTAAACACGCGTTAGAAAAAAAATCCAAATTCATCAAGCAACGTGGCATTTACGAATCTCTCACCTAAACATTTGCAATATGCTGAAGTTGCTGATGGATGCTAAATGCTGTTAGCAAGCCAAGGCCTGCCTTATGCAACTTCAGCTTGGAGAATGGCTTGTTTGGATAATTGCATTTTAGCTGAGAAGTTTATTAATTTTTATTTTCCTGGCCTTAAAACAATTATCGAGGTGAACCTTGGCAAACAGCCTAATTCCATCTCCAAGTTCTAATTTAGGTTATTTTTCTTAATCAATGGGCTTTAAGTTGCTACTTATTTGTGTATATCTTTTAAAAGCATCATTTATCACTGGTCAAAATGGTCTTCAGCTTTTTGATATTCATCATGTCTGCCTTCCCCTTTATCACATCCCACTCCATTTCTGATGAAGGGTCTAGGCCCGAAACGTCAAGTTTTCCTGCTCCTATGATGCTGCTTGACCTGCTGTGTTCATCCAGCCCCACGCCTTGTTATCTCCACTCCTACTGAACTTCAGCATGATTGTTGTTCAAGCCACATGAAGTCATTAATAATCTATTGCCCAGGATCTTTTGCTTGCTTCTGCACAATCTACCCCATACATAAAGTCAAAATCCCATTTTTCGATTTGCATCCCTCCATCTGCTGTGGCATAGAGAAAGATACTGCATCAATTTAATGAGGTTCCTTCAAAATCATCATTTAACTGTCTGTGTTCTGAGTTTTAAACAACTGTTTGAAAGTATCTACAATTACATTTCTTAGGTTTAATCTTTTAAAGCATTGCATTTAAGGAACATTTTAGTTTTTGAGGGGTAATTTCCCATTCAGCAGCTATTTTCACAAGCTCTGCATATGTCTGTGAGGAAAGATAAATAGTCCCTGTATAAATGCTGTTTATTATATATGATTTTACAGACTAGGTACGGGGATAGGCCAATTGGCCCCTAAAGCCTGCTCTGCTGTTCTAATACCTGATCTCTTCAGGTTTCATAGAAGCAAAGAAAATAGGTGCCGAGTAGGCCATTCAGCCCTTTGAGCCTGCACCACCATTCAATATGATCAAGGCTGACCATGCAATCTCAGTATCCCATTCCCACCCTCTCCCGATACACCTTGATCCCTTTAGCCGCAAGGGTCATGTCCAGCTCCCTCTTGAATATGTCTAATGAATTGGCACCAACAGCTTCCTGTGGGAGAGAATTCCACAGATTCACAACTCTGAGTGAAGAAGTTCTTCCTCATCTCAGTCTTTAATGGTTTATCCCTTATTCTTAGACTGTGACCCTTAGTTCTAGACTTCCCCAACATCGGGAGCATCCTTCCTGCATCCAACGTGTCCAGTCCCATCAGGATTTCATATGTTTCTATGAAATCTCCGCTCATTCTTCTAAATTCCAGTCAATCCAGTCTTTCCACATGTCAGTTCTGCCATCCCGGGAATCAGTCTGGTGAACCTTCACTGGACTCCCTCAATAGCAAGAATGTCCTTCCTCAGACTAGGAGACCAAAACTGCACACAATACTCAAGGTGTGGCCTCTCCAAGGCCCTATGTAACTGCAGCAAGACATCCTTACTCCGATACTCAAACCCTCAAAGGCCAGCATTCCATGAGCTTTTCTCACTGCCTGCTGCACCTGCATGCCAACCTTCGGTGGCTGTTCCACCATGGCACCCAGGTCTCACACCTCACCTTTTCCTAAACTGCTACCATTCAGATAATAATCTGCCTTCCTGTCTTTGTGACCAAAGTCAATAAACCTCACATTAATCCATATTATATTGCATTTTCCTAGTATCGGCCCACTCAGCCAGTCTGTCCAAGTCACCCTGCAGCCTCTTAGCATCCTCCGCACAGCACACACTACCACCCAGCTTAGTGTCATCTGCAAATTTGGAGACATGGCATTCAATTCCTTCATCCAAATTGTTAATGTATACAGTGAACAACTGGGATCTCAACACTGAGACCTGCGGTACCCCACACATCACTGCCTGAAACTCTGAAAAGGACCCTATTCTAACTCTGTTTCCTGTCTGCCAATCAGCTCTCTATCCATGTCAATACATTACCTGCGATACCGTCAGCATTAATTTTCCTTACTAAACTCTTAGGTGGAACCTTGTTACAAGCCATTTGAAAGTCTAGATACACAACATTTACTGATTCACCCTGGTCCACTCTACTAGTCACATCCTCAAATTCCAGAAGACTTGTCAAGCATGATTTCCCTTTAGTGAATCCATGCTGACTAGGATCGATTCTATCACCGCTGTCCAAATGCTCTGTTATGACATCCTGAGTAATTATCTCTAGCATTTCCCCAACACCAATGTAAGACTAATCAGCCTATAATTCCCAATGTTCTCTCTCCCTCCTTTTTTGTAGAGTGGAGATACATTTACTGCCATCCAGTCCATTGGAACACTTCCTGAGTCTATAGAATGTTGGAAAATGATCATCAATTCATCCACTATTTCTAGAACCACTTCCTTCAGTCCTCTGGGATGCAGGGCATCAGGCCCTAGGGACTTATTAGGTTTTAATCCCATTAATTTCCCCAATACTATTTCCTGACTAATAAGGATTTATTTCAGTTCCTCCTTCATGCTTGATCCTCTATTCCCCCTGCATTTCCTGAAGATTAGTTGTGTTCTCTTTCGTGAAGACAGATCCAAAGTATTTGTTCAACTGGTCAGCCATCTCTTTGTTGTCCATTATGAATTCACCTGATTCTGACTACAAGGGCTTACATTTGTCTTCACCGGTCTTTATCTCTTCTATAGAATATTTTGCAGTCAGTTTAGTTCCATGTTCTATTTACCCTTTCTGAATTAAACCCTTTCTCCTCTGCTGAATTTTAAATTTCTTCCAGTCCTCAAATTTGCTGCTTTTTTCTGGCCAATTTATATGCCTGGTCTTTGGCTTTAACTGATTTCCTTTAAAAACTGAACTGTGGATGCTGTAAGTCAGGAACAAAAACAAAGTTGCTGGAAAAGCTCATCAGCTCTGGCAGCATCTGTGAAGGAGAAAACAAAGTTAACATTTCAGGTCCGGTGACCCTTCCTCAGAAGGGTTCCTGATTTCCTTTGTTAGCCATAGTTGAGCCACCTTCCCTGTTTTACTCTTAAGCAAGACAGGGACGTAAAATTATTAAAGTTCATCCATGTGCTTGTTAAGTGTTTGCCACTGACTATTCACCGTCGACCTCTTAATTAAAGTTGGCCAGCTTATACTAGCCAATGCGTGCCTCATACCATCAAAGTTAGTTTCCTTTAAGTTCAGGACTGTGTTTCAGATTTAATTTTGTCACTGTACATATTAATGAAGAATTCTACCATATTATGGTCACTCTTCCCCGAAGGATCTCACACCACAATGTTGTTACTTAATCTTCTCATGTTACACAATACCCAATCTAGGATGCCTTGCTCTCGACTTGGTTCCTCAACATATTGGTCGAGGAAACCATCCCTCATACTTTCCAAGAAATCTTCCTCCATCACATTGCTACCAGTTTGGTTAGTCCAATCAATATGTAGATTGAAGTCACCCATAGTAACTGCCGCACCCTTACTGCATGCATCTCTAATTTCCTGTTTGATATAGTCCTCAACATCACAACTACTATTTAGTGGTCTGTACATAACTCCCACTAACATTTTTTTCCCTTTGGTGTTCTACAGCTCCACCCATACTGATCCCACATCTTCCAGGCCAATGTCCTCTTTATTATCGTATTAATCTTCTCCTTAACCGGCAACACTATCCCACCTCCCTTTCCTTTCTATCTGTCTTTTCTGGAAATTGAATAACCCTGGATGGTGAATGCCCATCCTTGGTCACCCTGGAGCAAGGTCTCTGATCTCAATGACGTCATATCCAGTAATAACTGCCTGCGTGGTTAATTCATCCACCTTATTACAAATGCTCCTCGCATTGAGACACAGCCTTCAGGCTCATCTTTTGGACATTATTGCCCTTTTAAGAATCATTGTGAAATATGGCCCTTTGATTTTTGTCCTTGATTTCTCTGCTTTCCACTTGCACATTTCCCCTTACTGTCTTTCATTTCTGTCCCCACTTTACTCCCCTCTGACTTCCTGCATTGGTTCCCATCCCATTGCCATGTTAGTCTAAACCCTCCCCAGCAGCACTAGCAAACACACCCCGAGGACACTTGTTCCAATCCTGCCCAGGTGCAGACCATCCGCTTTGTACAGGTCCCACCTTCCCCAGAACCGGTTCCAATGTCCTGGGAATTTGAAACCCTCCCTCTTCCATCATTCTTCAAGCCATATATTCATCGAAACTATCCTACCATCCCTAGTCTGGCGAGCACATGGCATTGGTAACAATTCCGAGAGTACTAGCTTTGTGGTCCTACTTTTTCGTTTCGCTCCTGCAAAGTTCAGCTTGTAGGGCGTCATCCCATTTTTTTTTCTGTATTGTTGGTGTGTATATGCACTGATAGCCAGCTGTTCACCCTCCTCCCTGCATCCCCCCCACCGCTCCCAAATGTCCTGCAGCCGTGCTGAGGCATCCTTGATCCTTGCACCACGGAGGCAACACACCGTCCTGGACTCTCATTTGCAGCCACAGAAATGCCTATCTATTTCCCTTACAATTGAATCCACTATCTCTTTAGCTTGGCCACTCTTCTTCCTGCCCTCCTGGGCAGCAGAGCCAGCCACGGTTCGAAATTCACATTCCTATGTACCCTTTAAAATCTTTGATTCCTTTGCTTGACAAGGGCCTATCGATTTATAGCTTTAAAATATTCAACAAAATCTCTTACGCTGCCTTCTGAAGTGATTTGCCAAAGTTACTCAACCCTCCTCAAAGGGTAACCCCTAATTTTGAATAACTGCCCCTTAGTTATAAACTCACCCACATGTGAAAACATTCTCCTTAACAAGACCATACAGGAGCTTACACTGTTAAAGCAAGACATACTTTATTGTTCCCAACTCCAGTGGAAACTGTTGTGAAGGCAATACGAGCAATTGCTGTAACATCATGAAGTGACACATCCACTGGGTATAAATACCACAGCGTGGGCAGATATCATAGTCTAGAAAAAATGCTGGAAGAAATGCAATGTAATTTGTGACTCTCTGAAACAGACAGAGAGACTACATGGAAATAAAGAGGTGAAGATGATAGTAAGCTCATCAACTAATGTAACTATAATTCAGAGTCTGGTATAAGATTGCTGTATATGATTATATTTAAGATGCAAGTATAAAAACTAGCCTTACTTTGATGCATAAGCCTGAAGATAGCTCTTCCTTTTGTTGTCATTCTCTTGTCTGCCTTAAACCCAAAAAACTTAGCGTGTGGTATATAACAATAAACGAAAATATATTCAATAAAAACTGAAAGAACTGTCGATGCTGTAAATCAGGAACAAAAACAGAAGTTGCTGGAAAAGTTCAGCAGATCTGGCAGCATCGGTGGAGAGAAAAATAGTGTTAACAATTTGAGCCTGGAATGATTTGTCTTCAGGACAGAGGCAGAAATGAATCTGAAGATTCATACCACAATCAAAAATTTGACTTTGTGGAGGAAGAAACAGATGCTGCCCAACCTGCTGAGTTTCTTCAGTGTTCTCTGTTCTGTTTATTTCAGATCTCCAGCATCTGTGGTGTTTTACATTTATCCATGTCTACACAATTTACTTTCTGGTTTGTTCCACAACATGCTTCTTCAGGAAACTATCTCAAGTACATTCATATCTAGGATACAACTGCCAATCTGATTTCTCTAATTTTATATGCAGAGCCATCCATAACTATTGCAATTCTAATTTCACAGCCATCTGATATTTATTATTTTATACCTTGACCCACATTGTTACAATCACTGAATCCACACAACATGGAAGCAGGCCATTCAGCCCATCAGATCCACACTGACCCTTTGAAGAGCATCCTGCCCAAACCACCTAAATTACACCTCCCCCACACCCAATCATACAACCTCCCCCCTCCGGTGAGGGCCCTGCAAACCACTCCTACTTCTTTTGACTTCTTCATTTTCTATTTCTCATCTCCACCAAAGCTGATTCTACATCCTGATCTCCCGAACCAAGGTTATCTTTATCTATTGTACAAACACCACACTTTCCCCAGTGGAATAGCTTTCTGTACAACGGAGTAATGGTCAGTTTGCACATTCGTCCTGGAGACCCCATTATCATCCAAACATGCTGAAAGAAAGTCAGAACAGTTGGACAATTGCAGAAGCTGACATTCCTCCCCTCAACTGTCTCACTTGCAATCCCAGATAACAAGCATGGGGCTGGATGAACACAGCAGGTCAAGCAGCATCATAGGAGCAGG
>JAHRHZ010000016.1:60348713-60400832 GCA_024137785.1 Ginglymostoma cirratum | reverse complement strand
TTTCCTGCTCCTATGATGCTGCTTGACCTGCTGTGTTCATCCAGCCCCATGCTTGTTATCTCAGATTCTCCAGCATCTGCAGTACCTTTTATCACTTGCAATCCCATCTTCTTGTCCCACCATTAAACATCAGAAGACACTATCTTATGTTGTGTGGCTGCCGCCTGATGCAAAGAATCCATGTAACTTTCCCCCTTGCTGATGTATTGCAGTGTCTGTAGTTCAGTCTCCAGCTCAGAATCTCTGAGCCAAAGCCTCTTTAACTTCAAAAATTTACTACAAACGTTTAATGCTGTGGATCAAATAGTATCCATGATCTCCCACATGCTGCAGCCTTGACCCATCACCCTAACTGTCATCTTTAATGAGTTTTAATTATATAATTGTATAATTCACGTACATTGCCTTTGACATGTTTTAGTAACTTTACTTACAATTTCAATAGTGTTAAAAGTTTAAGAATAAAGAAGACTTCAGCCACTTATCAGAAGCTCCGCTAATAAAAGCAATGTCCTTTCTCTGCAGTAAGACAAAAGCCAACAGCTCTGGCTGCTTGTCTTGGCTCACCTTGCACACATCTCTCCTTTATCCATACAGAAAGACCCTATCATCAGCAATTGAATCAATGTCCTGCAAAAGCATAAATTTCAGCCTCAAAATTTCTACTTTTTGGGCTATGACTTGCTTTTCAGGATGCAATGTAGCAGTCAGTAAGTGAGGGTGCATTTCTGCTACAGTACCCAACTTGCCATATTGGAGAAGGGAAATGCTCTGACTGAAAGTTTGCCTTGCGAATATTTAAAATGAAGAATGGCTTATTTAAATTTGCTATCTATGCTTTTTCAAGCAGCTGTTCACCCCATCTTGGCTCCATACCACCCATGACATTTCAACCACAATTATATTTTTCTTCTCTCTCTCTCTTTTTTTTTTCTTTCTTTTTTCTCTTCATCTCTCTCTTTTTCTCTTCAGAGAAGATGTCCTGCCCTCCTGGCTCCAGTGCAGGCGGAGACTCTCAGCTTCAGCAGGGACCTGGTAAGACACCCTCTCAGATAGTAAGAACTGCTGATGTTGGAGTCGGAGATAACACGGTGTGGAGCAGGAGGAACACAGCAGGCCAGGCAGCATCAGAGGAGCAGGAAAGCTGATGTTTCGGATCAGGACCCTTCTTCAGAAAAAAACTAAAGGGCCTGAAGAAGGGTCCAGACCTGAAACTTCAGCTTTCCTGCTCCTCTGATGCTGCCTGGCCTGCTGTGTTTCTCCAGCTCCACACTGAGGCATCCTCTCAGCCTGGCTTGGTGGTCTTTTGGCCCAGTGTGGTGGCCTCTCACCCTGGTGTGCTGATCTTTCGACCCAGTGTAGCCTTAGCATGGATGTCTGAGGTGATTCCAAAGCAGTGTCCGGGCCTTGAGAGCTTCGAGGTGAAGCTCGGAATGGTCTGGAGTCAAGGCCCAGCATGGACTGTAGGCTAGGTGCCAGTGTGGACTGGATTGAAAGGACTGTCCTTCTGAACTTTTCATTTCTCTATTTTCCAATTTATTCCTATAATCTGTAAAGCTGGACTTTTTATTTCTTAATTTTTTTTTCTATTCTTTTTTCCTAAGTACTTGTACTGAAGAATCTGTACCAAGGTACCTTGTACCAATGATGGCACCGTACGTGGTGACTTGTGGTCTTTTCACTGGACTCATTTGATTCCACGTGATAATGAAGCTAATTCATTCATTCAGAGGCAGGTAGATTGAGACAGAGCTTGGTTAAATCAGAATGATTGGAATTGGTTTCTGCCTGCTCGCGTCAACCATTATCCAAGTCAGATGAAGAATAAAAGCACTGAGACAATCAGAAAACTTTGTAAGCCAAGTAGTTTACATGAAACATTAACTTTGATTTCTCTTCACAGATGCTGCCAGACCTACTGAGCTTTTCCAGCAACTTCTGTTTTCGTACTTGGAATTGTTGTTCCTTTTGCAGTTCTAATTCCTGTTCGGTGTCGGAAAGATTGTCAGGCAAACACTTTGTTTAACGCTTTGTGTCTAACATTTTATTGATGTCAACCAATCCATGAATTCTCTGGACCAAGTTATGTTGGGCGTGTTCCTTTGAGAAGAACATAAGAACTAGGAACGGGAGGAGGCCATTCAGCCCCTTGAGCTTGCTCTGTCATTTAACCCAATCATGGCTGATGTCATCTCGGACTCAACTCCTCATAACCCATTAATACTTTACTAACTAACAATCTGTCTAACTCCTCCTTAACTTTACTCAATGTTCTGATATCCACCACACTCTAGGATAGTGAATTCCACAAATTCATGACCTTTTTGAGCGAAGTAATCCCTCCTCATCTCTGACTTCAATCTGTCACCCCTTAGTCTAAAACTATGACCTCTCATTCTCAATTGTTCCACAAGGGCAGAATCACCTCTTTATTGGGTGAACAGAAAGTCCATATGCTTACATTTCTTAGTGGAAAAAAAAGCTGCATTTGTAAGGCCTAACAACATGGCGGATAGGGGCTAGGTAGTGAACAGCAGCCTCACTGGGCCAGTCTATATAAATACTGAGGCCAACAGAGCAGATCAGAGCTAGGAATCCTGCAACGAGTAACTTATTTCCTGACTCCAAACAGCCTGTCCAAATTTACAAGGCACAAGTCCTGAGATTGCTGGAATATTCCGCACTTGTCTGAACGACTGCAACTCCACTAACAGTCAAGAAGCTTGACGCAAGGGAGGCCATGGCCTAGCGGTATTATCGCTGGACTGTTAATCCAGAAACCAAACAACATTCTGGGGACCTAGGCTCAAATCTCGCCACAGCAGATGGTGAAATTTGAATTCATAAAATATCTGGAATTACGAACCTAATGATGACCATGAATCCATTGCCGACTGTCTGGGAAAGCCCACCTGGTTCACTAATGTCCTTTAGGGAAGGAAACTGCCATTCTTGCCTACATGTGACTCCAGACCTACAATAATATGGTTGGCTCTTAACTGCCCTTTGGCCAATTAGGGATGGGCAATACATGCTGCCTGGCCAGTGATGCCCTCATCCCATGAATGAATAAAGCAAAAAAAAAGCGGAATTTGGATTCAATTGAGGAAAAATCTAGAATTAAGAGTATTAATATGACCACAAAACCATTGCTGATTATTGGAAAAATCCATCTGGTTCACTAATGCCCTTTTAGGGAAGGAAACTACCATCCTTACCTGGTCTGGCCTACATGTGACTCCAGACCCGCAGCAATAAGGTTGACTCGTAACTGCCCTCTGGGCAATTAGGGATGGGCAATAAATGCTGCCTAGCCAGTGACACCCTCATCCTGTGAATGAATAAAGAATAAAAAAAAATCCAGAATAAAGGAGCCAAATTCACTGGCATACTACCGACGAACTTCAACTGTTTCTTCTTCCACTGTCAACTCATAGTGACAGCAGAGTATTACATTTTCAAGATGTACTGTAACAACTTATCAATGGCCTTTTATTACACCCTCCAAACCCATTAACCTCTACAACCTTAAAAGGCAAGGGACAGAAGATACAAGGAGCCAACATCTACAAGTCCCAGAGCATCTGTGTGGAAAACGTCATCAATCCTGCTTTGCCACTGGTTGAAAATCCGAGAGCATTGTTCACGTCTCTGTACCACAAAGCCTGCAGCATTTCAAGAAGGCAACTCAATACCACTTACTCAAGGACAATTATGGATAGGTAATAGGTATTGGCATTGTTAGTGCTACCCACATCCTGTGACTGAATAAAAAATAACTTGATGATCAGGACATTCCAATGAATGATCTTTGAAATGTAACTATTGCTGTTTAATAGCATACAGAACTTCAAACAAAAGCAGATACAAGTAAGAGGTAGTATTTTTGAGCCAATGTGATGACTATGTCTCAGGGACCAGGGACTATCAGCCATTTAGGGATCAGACTTAAGGCTTTTTTTAAAGTTTATTTCCATTCCTTTAGTTTTTTTTATACTCCCTTATTTTGTCATGCTCCATTCACCATGTCTGTTCCATATCAACCATTTCTCCTGTCTCCCCCTCCCCTCCCGTAAGTTTGTACATTGTTAGTATAATTACACAGTATCTATGGCACAAAAACAGGCCGTTCATCTGAGCAGCTCTAAGATATTTGAATTAAATTAGCTTTATTGTCACATATCCTCAAATGAATGCAGTGAAAAGTTTACAAGTTGCCACTTAACAATGCCATTAAGGTATAAGATACCGAAGCACAGATACTTAACTATTTGTATATAAACAGGAAAAAAAAAGTCTAGAATAAGAATAAAAAGGAAAAATTTTACAAAGCACATCATTTACAGTCCTTCCAACCCTATCCATGCCTCCAGACCACCCCGAGCTTTGAAACACAAGGCCTCCCCTCCAGTTCACAATGGGGACTCACCTCCTCACAAGGGCCTTCATACTGGGACTCCCCTCCAGTTCACACCAGGATCTCGCCAACCTACAATTTATGCTTCATGTGAGACTCTTCTCACATTATTTTATCATAAACATTCTGTACATTTATTCCGTGCTTATCAAGCTTCTTCCTAAATCAGCAACCCCGTTCAGTGCAACTATTCCTTGTGTTCGCTGGGAGATGTGGTAAAATCTTCTGCCTCTGCATGGTGTAACTTGTGATCCTGTTCACTGGAGCCATCTGGAATTCGCTGACATCAATCCTTCTTCTTGGTACTGGTCAAAATTACTGCTACCAAATGGGGAAAGGTGCCACACAATGATCTGAATCTTACATTGGCTTGTCCAATTGTGAGTCACATTGTGTTGTGTGGAGTGATTCTTGCTGTGTGGCCCATTAGGTTTTCTCGCTGTACCTTATAAAACTCACCTCATTCATTACCTATCGTACCCCTGTGATGTCTCTCACTTTTAATTCCAGTCCCAACTTAATATGCACCATTCCCAGGACAACTTGCCTCTCAGCAGATATGATAGAATCATAGAATCCCTGCAGTTTAGAAACAGCCCATTGAGTCCAGACTGACCTTCCAAAGAGGCTCCCACCAGACTCAACCCATGCCTGTAACCCTACATTTCCTATGGCCAATCCACCTAACCCACACATTGTCAGACAGTTGGAGGAAACCGGAGCACCCAGAGGAAACCCAAGCACACACGGGCAGAATATGCAAACTTCACGCAGACAGGCGCTCGAGGGTGGAATCGAACCTGTGAAATGGCGGTGCTAATCACTGAGCTACCATGCTGCTCCTAGGCCTCTCTGGCATCCCTCACATTCAAGCCATCTTTAAAAGCCTGTTGTACACTCAAACAAGTGCTGCCAGTGTGCAAAGTCAAACCAGACTTGAAACATTCAGTATATTTTTGCCTGCACAGAGGCTGAGTTTCTTCATCATCCTCTGTCTTTGTTACTGTAAGCCTCGAGCTGTCTCACATGGTTCCTGACATTTGCCCCAGACATGGAAGAGAGGGGAAATCAGTGCCATAGGGCAGAGTATTGGAAATCCTGTTGGAGAGAATGGTGCCAACATAGGACTTACCCCTCCCCAATGACCAGCAGCAGAGGGCGTGACACTAGACCATGCCAGTCTGTTCTGATGGTGACACCCAAGTTGAAGCAGTTTCACAATCTGGAGGAATGCTTAGCACTATAGGAAAATAGTCACCATCGCTCTGCACTCCACCAGGGTACATTCCACTGCCTTCTCTCTAATATCTAACACACACTTTAACTCTGTTACTCTACGCCCCCTCCCACCAAGCTTCATGCTGTAGAACTCTCACGATTCCCTGCACAATTTTTCCCATTTGCCTCATCTACCCCAAACTCCAAAACTGCTAATCTTGCATGTCCTGTGCGCTGCCTACTCACGCTAATGGGCACATGCCCATTTGAACCAACAGTAACAGCTGTGCCACACTTTCACTTTCTCTCTATCTCTCTCTCATTCCAGGAGGAAAACAGCCCACAATTTGGCAGAGGGATACGAGGTGAGTGCTCTGCTGTTAATCAGTTGGCCACTCACTCCTCATAAAGGGAGCATCCTGACTTGGATTTTCTCAAACAGGGCCAGGATTTGTACTCGATTGGCTCGCTTGCCAGGTATCCTTAAGAGAAGATCAGACCCTGAGTATTAACAAAGTGAGTCAGGCAGCCATCAAAGAGTTTAACATAAATCAATTTTGTCATGTCATCATATCATTTATGAAAAGCCTGAAAGATGGAGCAAGATGATATTGACGTCAAGGTAGGCCTCACGAGATTTCTTTGTGATCATAGCTATGTTATTCAGAACCTCTTTAGATTCCACCCAAGGTCTTGAAGAGAAGATCAGATCCATCTTGACAAACTGGAAAAGTTTATTGCATAATAGTTAATTGCTAGTTACATTCCATAAAAGATATACAATAGACGCATGCAAAGCTACCAGGTTCAATTTAAGATTAGGAACACGTTACCGTTAGCTGCATTCATGTTAATAATTATGACTGGTGTTTGCGACACTGAAAAGTATTGGTGAGACACCGGTACCTATTGGTTAGCACCTCAGTGTGGAGCTGGACGAACACAGGAGGCCAGGCAGCATCAGAGGAGCAGGAAAGTTGACATTTTGGGTCCGGGTTAGGTCCACACTGTGTTATCTCTGACTCCTGCATCAGCAGTTATTACTCTGTCTTGGTTAGCATCTCTCAGCAATAATACTTGATATTCTGATGGGCGGAACTATCTTGGAGTATTGATTCACCCTTTCAGGTACTAATTGTGTTACAAAACAGTAGCAATCTCCATGTTCAAACTATCCCCTGGGTAACAAAGGTTCTTCTCAATTCTTTATCTGGTTTAATAGTCGCTCACTAACATTGATGGCTCCTAGTTTTCCACGCAAGTGAAATATTTTCTATGTTTCTATCTTACCACTGAATCCCTGCATAACATTAATGATCAGTATCAGGTGAGCCCTCAGCTCTTTCTTTGCTAGACAAAAGAATAGCAGACTGTACATTTAACAAAAACAAAAATAAAGTATAAAAGTAAGATATTCCCGGCATCATCCTTCTAAATCATCTTTTGCACTCTTACTTATTTTTCTTTCTGCTCATTTCCCGTTTAAAGTCTACTCCACACCCCCACTCCACTCGAACACTGATGTGGAGGTGCCGGTGTTGGACTGGGGTGAACAAGGTCAGAAGTCTCACGACACCAGGTTATAGTCCAACAGGTTGATTTGAAATCACAAGGTTTCGGAGCGCTGCCCCTTTGTCAGCTGCAGTGACTTCTCTAGACGAAGGAGCAGCACACTGAAAGCTTGAGATTTCAAATAAACCTGTTGGACCATAACCTGGCGACATGTGATCTCTGACATTGTCCACTCTAACACTGGTCACCCATGTGCGCTAAGCTGTGCCAGACCCACTGTGAACCCTTGGGTTGGGTAAATTATATGCTTACTCCAACATCACATGCCTCCGTTTGTAGGTGATTGACTCAAAATGCCTGACGGGTGTTTTGTTCACCAATCAATGAGATAGTTTGGCTTTCTTATCTGGTTTGCAACTTTTCCAAGAAATGTATAATTGATACCATTGATTGTCGACTTATAAATGAAAGCTGAATTATAGATAAAAGTAAAATATGCTGAGAACACTGCACTGCAAATATCTAAGCTCATAATTCATGGGCTTTAGAAGGGTAACTTTTATTTTAGTTTTAAATATCTGGTTTACCTGTTTGAGAAACTAATAAACAATATGTCAAACCAAACAGATCTGGGGAAACAAAATCTCAACCTCAAACGTCTATCATTGAGCTAACTTTACTTAAACCTCCCCAACAGAGGCATCAGTAATAGAACAATGGAATAAAACACACTGACCTTGTCCCGCTCAACAAAACAACTTACAGAATAACATGGGAAATGGTTCCTGGAGATAATTTTCAAGAATGCAAGATAATTAAACCCATATTAGCAACACCTGAAAATTTAATGCCTTGGGTTGCATGTTTTCTAATGCAACTATGACCAAGCCTGCCAGTGCCATTTACAATGTCCAAAAATGAGTTTTCTGTGAACACTGGTATATATTTAACCAAAACATAATTACATGACAAGATCCAAACAAACAAGGAACAATACAAGTCCATTCAGCTTCATGCCTGCTCTGCCATTCAACAAGATGATGACTGATCTGACTTTAATTTCAACTCTATATTCCTGCATATCCCAATAATCTTTCATCGCCTGGATCATTAAGCATCTATTTACCTCAGCCTTATAAATATTTAAAGATTCTGAATCCATTGTTTTTCCAAAGACTCACAACCCACTGAGAGGTTTATTTTTCCCTCACCTCTGTCTTAAATAGGCACCCCCCATTTTTAAACTAAGACCCTTGGTTCTAGGTGCCCCCGCAAGAGGAAACATCCTTTCAACATCCACCTGGTCAAGTCCACTCAGGATTGCTCATGTTTCAATCAGGTCACCACTAACTCTTCCAAGCTGATACAGGCCGAGCCTGTCTAACCTTTCCTCACAAAGCAAGTCGATCATTCTAGGCATTAGCCCAGTAAACCTTCAATGAACCAGATACAGCCTCAGCAATGCCTTCTATCTGAGTCCCTTCTCCCTCTGTCTGGGATTATCCCTTCATTTCAATCAGCTCGAGTCTGCTCTCTCAACATCTCTGACTCAGTCAACCCTGAACTTTATTGTTGGCTATGAACTCCACTTAATGATTGGGAAATAAATAAAACTGTGAGTGAAGAGCAGCCAGGGCCATCTAGGGCCTGTGAGCTAAATACATTTCTCTATTTCCTTTTCTTTCCATGTGGGTGAAATGACAGAAAAGACATGAAAATTGATAAAAACAAAGGAATTATAATATGTAATGACATGGGTCCACGGTATCAATTACCGAAGATTGACCATCACTTTACAGCGAATGGACAGACCACCTGGCATCAACCTAGGCACCAGAAAAGACAACAGCGGAAATAGTACTGTCAACCCTGTAAAGTCCTCCACACCAACATCTAGAGGCTAGTGCCAAAATTGGGAGAGCTGGCTCACAGAGTAATCAGGCAACAGCATGACATAGTCACACTCACAGAATGTGAGATGGATCAATCTGTCATAATTAAAAGGAATATTTATTTTCTTTCTGACTTTCACTTTGGATTGGAGGAAGAATCTGACTTCTCAGAAATTGCATTTCCAATCACACAGTCTCATTATCACCTCACTGGTTTTGTTTCCTGACCCTCGGAACTCTGCAGGTTTATTGTCTGATACTTCAGACTCATCTTTAATATTATAGTTTTCAAAATGTCAGACCTGCCAAATTCCTGGAGGGAGGAATTCCCTTCAAGGGGTTGGCTGCAGGTAAACCAATAGCAAAGCTACACTGAGGATTCAAAGGGCTCCCTTGTCTGATTTCTCACCTCCCCCCACCCCAGACATTCACCACATTGATTGCCCCTATCGATGGTAATAGGCGTCACTTGGTGTGAGATCAGGGCTATAACAGGGCCACGAATACCATGTCATATCCCGAAGAAAGGTAATACCCGAAATGTTGACTGCTCCTTTCCTCCAGGGCCTACCTGCCTCGTGTTCTTCCAGCCTCCTTTTTTTCCACCAGGATTCCAGCATCGGCAGTTTTTTTTGTCTCTAACCATGAGCACCAACACCTGTCTTGACCTCTTGCTGCTCAAAGTTGTGGAGGTCAGGATGTAGGTGACTGAGCAGGAGTAGGTTGGTTTTGGTGAGTCTTGAAATAGCAAAGACTTCAGCAGAGATGAACCTAAGCAGACATGGAGCTGTGTGGTGTTACAGAGCAAGGAATAGGCAGGCTTAGTGATGGTGAGCATAGGTAGTCAGAGCCAAATTTTAGACATAACACCAGGATGACAAACAGCCTAGTTTAAGGCTTAGACGTTGTCAGTGCAAAGAACTGAGTTTTTAAACTCAGGAATCCACTTCATGGCAGTGTCTGCAAACAATATATTCCGTATTTTCAATGTTTAGTTGGAGGAAATTTCACCTTATTTAAATGGTGACAGATGGTACAAGTTTCCATATTATATTGGAGTATCTGCCCAGAATAGGTGCTGTGTTCTTTCAGGCATTCTGGGCCTCAAAGAGTTACTTGACATCTCAAGATAAGTTCCATTCACCATGTTGGAAAGGACTATTGCATAGTTCTCCTAGTGTTCGCCAGAATCTGAATCCTACTTCACTGATTATTCTACATGTTAATAGCACATAGCAAATTAGTGTTGTGTACTTACATTGAAGTTATGCCTGACATTTCCCACTTACCTTAGATATAACATCAATAGCTAGTAACTACTACGTAATTAATTTCTTTTTAAATTTCATCAGGACTGAGCTGAAGTTCTGCCTGATATACTGAGTGGGTGTTCCTTCCCACATCATATTAGTTGCCCAGACTAAAATCAGTAAGGACTAGTAATGGAAAATCTATCCAATGCGCCCCAGATGGTGCAAAAGGCACCATGGTTTTCATCTTGGACTATATAAATCATCATCTAGCCGAAAGCTAGGAGAGGTTTGCAACTTAGAAACATCAAGTGGAGGAGGATAATGTTGTTTTTTGAAGAAGTCTAATTGGCATCAAGAATTAAGGGAAAACTATTTGGTAACAGCCTTTGGATTGGTTGAGCTGCACTTTGCTTTAACTCTGCAAGTGAAGAGCAGCCAGAATCACCCAGAGCCTGTGAACTGAATACATTTCTCTCTTTCCCTTTCTTTCCATGTGGGTGAAATGGCAGAAAAGACAAGAAAGCTGAAATAAAGTATTATAATAAGCAATGACCTGGGCCAATTGGATCAACAGCTGAAGAATGGCCACTAGAGGGAACAGATGGACCACCTGGTATCGACCTAGACACTAGAAAAGAGAATGGCAGAAACAACCCTGTCAATGTTGCAAAGCCCTCCTCACTAATATCCAGTGGCTAGTTCCAAAACTGGGAAAGCTGTCTCACAGACAAGTCAAACAACCTGACAAAACTGAAATCACCGATACTGGGGGCAAACTCTTCTTTGGTTGAAGCCATAAGAAGATGGTTGTAGTTGTCGGAGGTCAGTCATCTCCGCTTCAGGCCACGTCTACAGAAGTTCCTCAGTGTAGTGTCCTAGGCCCAAACTATCTTCAGTTACTTCATCAATAGCCTTCCTGCCATCATAAGGTCAGAAGTGGGGATGTTCGCCGATGACTGTACAATGTTCAACACCATTTGCACTCTTCATATATTGAAGCAGTTTGTGTTCAAATGCAACAAGATCTGGGCAATATCCAGCTTGGGCTGGCAAGTAGCAAGTAATATTTGCGCCACACAAATACCAGGCAATGACCAACTCCAATAAGAGACAATCTAAGCCCCAGACTTTGACATTCAATGGTGTCACTAACTCCCTGAATCCTATCCACCATCGACAAGGCGCATGTCAAGAGCGTGATGGAATACTCCCCACTTGCCTGGATGGATGCAGCTTCAATAACACTCAGAAAAATTGAAATCATCTGCGACAAAGCAGACCACTCGATTAGTATCACATCCACAAACACCTACTCCATCCATCACTGACGTTTAGTAGCACCAATGTGTAAGATGCACTGCAGAAATTCACCAAAGATCCTTATGCAGCACCTTCCAAACCCACAAACACTTCCATCTCAGAGGACAAGGGCAGCAGATACTCTCCAGGTAGGGCAAGGAAGGGTTGGAGAGAAAAGCCAGGAAAGGGAAAAGGACTGGTGAGTAGAAGAACTCCGACCGGAGCATCCTACTCTGCCATCAAGCCACAAAAGACCCATTGTGCTACAAAATGTGTCAAATCCACCACCTGCAAGTTCGTCTCCAAACTGCTCACCATCCGGACTTGGAAATATAGTGCCGTTCCTTAACTGTCCCTGGGGCACAACCCTGAAACTCTCTCCCTAATGGCATTGTGGCTTAACTTGAATCACATGGACCACAGTGGTTCACAAAGGCAGCTTACCATGAGGGATGGACAATAAATACTGATCAAACAGTGATGTTTATATCCCAAGAGGGAATTAAAAAAAAGTGTCATTGCTTGCAACAAATTAAAATATGAGACAATTTAACCCATTCTCATGATCTGGAACTTTGTTCTTCAGGACTCTAACCCAATCTATTTTTTTTTGCATGCATCATATCTGTGTCAAATGACTAGCCTTTCCACGATCTTAATCACAAATAGGTAAACGTGTATTTGGGTTTTAAAAGGCTTTACTTTAAGTTGTGTAATCTTAGATTCAGAATCCTTTGTTTTCTCTGGCATTTGTTAAGGTGGTGTGTTATAAGAAAAAGTTACTTTCCAGATAATGATGAAATCTGGTGTGAATTGTTTGTCCCAAACAGCAGTCAATCAGGAAAATTGGTCAACTTGGTGGCCTCATTGGGATTTTACACAATTTGTGGCACAATGGGCCTTCAGAGGGACGACAGCAGCAGAGTAGGTCACTCTGGTCAGAACTCCTCTGCTCACCAGTTTGTTTCTCTTTCCCTCCTTTTCTTCTCCTCTTTGTAATGTTGCTTTACTTTCCAAAACCCCTCTCACCTCACCCTACCTGGAGAGAAGAGTTGAGGAGCAGATTGTGTCCCGCAACAAACCAAACACAGACTGCGTCCCGGGGCAGAAAGAACACGGGCCGTGTCCCGGGGTAGAGAGAGCGCGAGCTGTGTCCCACAGCAGAGTGAACATGGACCATGTCCCGGGGCAGAGCGAGTACAGACCGTGTCCTGGGGCAGAGCAAACACAGACCGTGTCCCACACCAGAATGAACATGGGCCGTGTCTCGGGGCAGAGAGAACACGGGCCGTGTCCCGGGGCAGAGCGAGTACAGGCCGTGTCCCGGGCAGAGCAAGTACAGGCCGTGTCCCGGGGCAGAGAGAACACGGACCGTGTCCCGGGGCAGAGCGAGTACAGAGCGTGTCCCGGGGCAGAGAGAACACGGGCCGTGTCCCGGGCCAGAGAGAGCATGGGCCGTGTCCCGGGGCAGAGCGAGCATGGGCCGTGTCCTGGGGCAGAGTGAACACGGGCCGTGTCTCCAGACAGAGGAGCATAGGCCGTGTCCTGGGGCAGAGCGAGTACAGGCCGTGTCCCGGGGCAGAGAGAGAACAGGCCGTGTCCCGGGGTAGTGAACAAGGGCCGTGTCCCGGGGTAGAGTGAACAAGGGCCGTGTCCTGGGGCAGAGTGAACAAGGGCCGTGTCCTGGGGCAGAGTGAACACGGGCCGTGTCCCGGGGCAGAGTGAACACGGGCCGTGTCCCGGGGTAGAGTAAACAAGGGCCGTGTCCCGGGGCAGATTGAACACGGGCCGTGTCCCGGGGTACAGTGAACACGGTCCGTGTCCCGGGGTAGAGAGAACATGGGCCGTGTCCCGGGGTAGAGTGAACAAGGGCCGTGTCCCGGGGCAGAGTGAACACGGGCCGTGTCCCGGGGCAGAGTGAACACGGGCCGTGTCCCGGGACAGAGGAGCATAGGCCGTGTCCCGGGACAGATCGAGCACGGGCCGTGTCCTGGGGCAGAGCGAATGTGCAATTCCTGGATGGAGACCAGCCTGTGGAAGCAGCATGTCCTCGTGCTCTGGGAACCTGCAGGCACAGGCTGAAACTCAAGTACTTAAGGTCTCTTATTGTAATTCTGGACTTTTTCACTGTTTCATGCTAATCTATATTCTTTTTTACTTTGTAAGATTTCTACCTAGGTACTTGTACCCCAGATAGTGCCATTAAAGGCATCCATTGTGAAAGTTTTCACTGTATTCCTATACTTCTCTATTGGAGTACATGTGACAATAAAGGATATTCTATTCTATTCTAATTGTTGATGCACTCCTCACAATTAAATCATGACAGTAACCATCCCTTGAAATCAGAATCCACCATCTTCTGAATCAGAGGTGAGAAGCTTACATGCTCAGTTCTTACCCACACTGCAAAATAAATTAATAGATTTACTTCTTTAAAGACTGATGTGAATTTTGACAGATGAATTGTATCTGATCCTTTTAAATCCTTTCAGCAAATTATATTCTGCAGTTATTTTCCTTTAATGATGACAACTTCCGTTTATACAGCATCTTTACACATATAAAATTGAAAAAAACAGTATTACAGGGGTGTTGAGGAAAACACACGTATGCCAAAGTTCTCATTTCCCACAGTCACAGCAGAGAAGTATTAATACTGTTAAGAGTACGTACGATAAACTCTCAGCTTGCAGACAACAGCTTGCAAAGGGTTAATGAGAAATGTAATAAAAGAGACAGTATTCCAGATTCTGTCAATAAATCCAACTTTTGGAATACATTAAGGTTTTATTTGATAAATAGCAAAGTGGTCTTCAAACCTTGATCTATCACCACGGAAGTATCTGCCAATTTTCCTTCTTCAGGCAAGACTCTTTGTCATTTTTAGGCAGGATTAAGTCTTTAAATCCATCTCATTAATGAGTAAAACTCTGAAGGTTACAAAGAGACAGAAGAGTTTGTGCATTCTTGCAGAAACTAAAGAATTCAGCACCTTTGAATCCTTATTGACTCAGTTTTGAAAACAGCATTACCACACAGTGACATGTCCTTAAACATGACTTCAGGGTTGAGTGAAAATGTGGTATTGTGCAAACTGATTGGAATGATTTACTGATAACACAATGGCAGGGCATTGAAAATAAACATTCACTCCCTTTGATTAAATTAACAAGGTCCCATGCTTCCAACAATATTAGTTTCAGATATGTAAAACAAATTACAAGCACTGCCCATCAGGGGCAGTGTAACAATACCTGGAGTGAAGGAAGGGAGGAAAAAATGGAGGGGTTAAAATGAATTGAAATTGGAGGAGGAAATGATGCACTTTAGCTGCCATGGTGCCCACTCAAATCTCTCTAAAGGCTTCACAGATGCATGCTCACGCTCTCTCCAAGGACACATTGGCACAAGCGTAGCCGTGGAAGGGAGGCAGTCAGTCAGAAATGACAACCTCCTCCATGGCTCAAGCTCTGGACTGATTGATAGCTCCTTTATCCAGACCCAGGATAGTCCCATGAAGTGGACCCTGTCAGTAATTTTGAGTGTTTTTTAAATTTATTTTTATTCATTTTTGTGGGATGTGGGCAAGGCTGGTTGGCCAGCATTTCTTGCCCATCCCTAGTTGCCCCTTGAGAAGGTGGTGGTGAGCTGCCTTCTTGAACCGCTGCAGTCCTCCTGCTGTGGGTTGATCAACAATGCCATTAGGGAGGGAATTCCAGGATTTTGACTCAGCGACAGTGAAGGAACACCAATATATTTCCAAGTCAGAATGGTGAGTGACTTGGAGGGGAACTTGGAGTTGGTGGTGTTCCTATATATCTGATGCCCTTGTCCTTCTAGCTGGAAGTGCTCGTGGGTTTGTAAGGTGCTGTCTGAGGATCTTTGGTGAATTTCTGCAGTGCATCTTGTAGATGGTACACACTGCTGCTACTGAGCGTCAGTGATGGAGGGAGTGAATGCTTGTGTATGTTGTGCCAATCAAGTAGACTGCTTTGTCCTGGATGGTGTCAAGCTCCTTGAGTGTTGTTGGGGTTGCACTCATCCAGGCAACTGGGGAGTATTCCATCACACTCTTGACTTGTACCTTGTAGATGGTGGACAGGTTTTGAGGAGTCAGAAGATGCAGTATTCCTAGTTTCAGGCCTGCTTTTTTAGCCACTGTGTTAATTTTGTGAGTCCAGTTGAGTTTCTGGTCAATGGTAACCCCCAGGAGGCTGATAGTGGGAGATTCAGTGATGGTAACACCATTGAATGTCAAGGGGTGTTGGTTATATTGTCTCTTATTGGTGATGGGTCATAGCCTGGCATCTGTGTGGTGCAAATGTCACTTGTCACTTGTCAGCCCAAGCCTGGATTTTATCCAGATCTTGTTGCATGTGAACATGGACTGCTTCAGTATCTGAGGAGTCACGAATGGTGCTGAACATTGTGCAATCATCAGCGAACTTCCCCACTTCTGACCTTATGATGGAGGGAAGGTCATTGATGAGCAGCTGAAGATGGTTGGGCCCAGGACACCACCCTGAGGAACTCCTGCAGAGACATCCTGGAGCTGAGATGATTGATCTCCAACAACCACGACCATCTTCCTATGTGCTGGACATGATTCCAACCAGCAGAGAGTTTGTCCCCTAATACCCATTGATTCCAGTTTTGCTAGGGGTCCTTGATGCCACACTCGGTCGAAAGCAGCCTTGATGTCAAGGGCTGTCGCTCTCACCTCATCTCTGGAATTCAGCTCTTTTGTCCATGTTTGAACCAAGGCTGTAATGAGGTCAGGAGCTGAGTGGCCCTGGCGGAACCCAAACTGGGCATCACTGAGCAGGTTATTGCTGAGCAGGTGCTGCTTGATAGCACTGTTGATGACACCTTCTATCACTTTATTAATGATCAAGAGGAGACTGATGGGGTGGTAATTGGTCGGGTTGGATTTGTCCTGTTTTTTGTGTGCAGGACATACTTGGGCAATTTTCCACATTGTCAGGTAGATGCCAGTGTGAAACCGTAGTGAAACAGCTTGGCTAGGGGAGCGGCAAGTTCTGGAGAACAAGTCTTCAGTACTATTGAGATAACAAGGTGTAGAGCTGGATGAACTCGGCAGGCCAAGCAGCATCAGAGGAACAGGAAAGCTGACATTTCGGGCCTGGACCCTTCTTCAGAAATTTCTGAAGAAAGAAATTTCTTTCATTTCTGAAGAAGAGTCTAGGCCTGAAACTTCAGCCTTCCTGTTTCTCTGATGCTGCTTGGTCTGCTGTATTCATCCAGCTCTACACCTTGTTATCTCAGATTCTCCAGCATCGGCAGTTCCTACTATCTCTGAAACAATTTTAACCCCTTCAGTACTATTGCCGGAATGTTGTCAGGACCGGTAGCCTTTACGGTATCCAGTTTATCGCACACAGATGCTACTATTCCTTAAGAGAATGAAGGTAACTGGGTAGCTCCATGATAAATCAAGCCTCGCAACCACCATACGGTACTGAGATGAGATTGAATGGAATAAAATTGGCTTTACGAATCTAATTTGCCTGATGCAACTATTCCAGACCCACTGCAGTAAATAACCCAGATCTAAGCGGTAGATGTTGCTGTAGATCCGCTCCTGAGGTCTGTTTGCTACAATTTGCATACATTATGAAACCAAGAGCGTGGAAAGTTTATGGAGTGAAGGCGGGTAGGTCAGTAACAGATGCAGATTACCCATGGTCACGCTGAGTCACAGAACAGGTTTGAGGATGCAAATGGCCTCCTCCTATTCCAATGTTCCAAGAGACCTGTTTTTTCAGAAAGAGACTGCGAATAGGCCTTGCAGCAAAATAGATTGCTCAGTGTGAATGCTGCCGGAAGGCAGACCCCAGTCCAAATACATTGCCTGACACAGGAGGAACAGGAAGCTTGCAGTTTAGAGACGGGGAAAGATTGAATTTCAGCTTGTGCTCAGTTGGGAGATTGAGGGATATGGAGCAAAGCAAAACAGAGCTGCAAGACTCTCACCGTCAGTGGTTAATGTCCCCCTTCTGGTGGGCTTAGGGTAGGCAGAACATTGCCTCCATGGTAAACAATCTGAAGGGTACATTTCAATGCCGAGCAGATAAAAACAACCACTAACCCCAACGTGGCAACTCAGCTGTTGCTTCCGTTTAGGTTCTATGATGGAAGAGCGTTTAATTGATGGAAGAGAGATGGGTGGAGAGTCTATAGCTCTCCCTCCTCTGATGAAATCCGTGACAAGATGGCTTGAGGGGCGGGTGATCTCCTCACGTCACCTCCAGCTGCGCCCCTCAGTGGCCAATTCATTCAACATAATGGCCTCTTGCCACCTCTGTGTGTATTTATCCAAGGTGATTGGGGTTTCACCATCCTGCAAGCCCAAAGGGCAAACTCTGCTGGGGTTGTTGGTGAACTTCTGTCAGGGCTGGGGGAGGTGAATTTCTTTTTGATGCAACTGATGAATGAATGCTCGGGGGTCCCAGCATTGGAGGTGGGGTGGAGAGGGAGGGTGAAAGCTGCCGTCCCCTCTCCATGCTGCCAAACACCTTCCCAACTGCTACAATTCCTGCCATCGTCCATCACAGGATGCCCTGCTGCATTTGGGCCTTGGGTGGTTGCAATGCCAGCATCAGCCAGTTCCTGACCATTGGGTAACAGAAAGCTGGCTGCCTTCAATTGGCTGGTAGCTCCCTGCAATTGAGACTTCTGATCCTAGGAAAGCCCCTTTGCTGCTCCGTTTAGCGGCTCTTAACACTCCAAGCTTTAAGGGCTATTATGGCAGCATCACCACCCCTTGGACTATTAGACACAGGCTCAACTCCTATCTGCTCCAGAGGTGAGTCATAATGTACCTTAAGAGGCAAAATTCTACAGAGAGTGGCTGGAGATCTCTTAGAAACAATCCCGTTGCCTGTGTTAAATTCTGTCTTTGTTTACGCAATTCAAAACTGCTCAAAGTCCCCAAAGTAGCTAACATCTACACTTGATTTTTCTATTTTAAGGCAGGTTTTCCAGTTATTTTTAATATTCTCGTTAGTGTCTGGCAAGATGAACTGCTAACAAGCAATTATGTGAAAAAAACAAGATTACTCAACTTTCTGCCTCAGGTGATGAAATGCTAAGGAATATGAAGCAACAATACAATTTCAATTACCTGATGAATTCACAGAATGGAGAAGACCTGGCAAACAATCTGAATTGTACGTTTCAATAATGCAGAGCATAATGGCAAGTCAGCTGTTGCTGCCTTTCAGGGTTCCATCTGTGTTTTCCCGAGCTCTTATCATCCATGGAAGAGAAATGATTCAAGAGATGTGTGATGAATTTTGAATGTTGCTTGATATAAATGACATTCGTGGGCTGATTCTTTGCTACGCAGGCTGGTAGATTGAGTTTGGAACTTGGTAGACTTGCTTTGAAGGTGGTGCCCGATCAGACTTATTTTTGTTCTGGTGAGATGAGGATTCACAGGAATTATCCCATTCCCTACCCCTACACCCAGAAGCTGGTTAGAGGTGGCAAATAAGGGCAGCCTAATGCTAGGGCAGGTCAGTTGAAAGGCCAGTCTTGATTCTCTGGCACTGCCTGCCAATTGTTCAGTTTAGTTTCTCTAAGCTCGTCCCTTACACTCTTCCCTCCCTTACCCATCCCCATGCCATCACGATAGCATCTCACGAACAGCCATGTCTCCCACACACACTAAAAGGCTTCTTGTTCCCTCCACACAAACTCAATGTCATGTAAGGTCTGTACAGATCCACTGAACCCTAGCGTAACAATGGCATTGGTGAACAGGTGAAAAAAAAATTACTCATTCATGATTTCCATTAAAGAAAGCTGCTGCTGGTATTAGCCTATAAAGGCATCAATAACTCACCATCAATAACAGAAGCTATAAGAACTTGCCACCTCTTTAACTTGTACAATAGAATACTGAGTTGTTGAAAAAGGTGGAAAAATTATTAACAATTTATTTAATGATATCATAAAATCGTCAATATTCTCTACACCTGTGTCTAAAATTCTCAATTACATAATATTTCGTAGGAGTGTGGGCTCTCAGCCGAGCATGCACAATGAGGATTTGGATTCTGCTAAGCATCTTAAATTGGCTCTGGAATTCTGACGTCTCTTAGAAAATCTGGCCGATAGTCACTGTGAGAAAGTAGAAGCTGATTCAATTATGAAGTGAGAAGTCTTCACAGCGAGAGTTAGCTGCATTGGGGTACTTCCAGTGAACAACTCCTGAATGTTGTATGATAACACAGTGTGGAGCTGGAGGAGCACAGCGGGCCAGGCAGCATCAGAGGATCAGGAAAGTTGACGTTTCGAGTCGTGACCTGTGTGTTGGACTAAGAAATGATTGATATGCATAATTCCCACAAATGAACTGAATTCAATTCAACACTTCCTCAATACACAGAAGGCATGAAAAAATTTCAACTGCAGATTTCCAAATAAATATCTGTTCTGTTCCTATTGAAGAAGGAATTATTCGACTCATCTTTAAACGGTTTATAGTGTGGTGTTTATGATGGATTCCATGTGTACTTTGTAGGCTGGTATATGGGCTTATCCGTAATCCTTAGCGGTCTAGTGATATCACGGGAGATAGCTTCTCTTTGCATCCTGCTTCAATATAAGCCAAAAAGAATTCAAATTATGGATTGTGCAATTGACATTGTACATGTGTTTATATTAATAACAGAATAAAATTCAAGTCAGATATAATCACTTTCAATACTTTTCAAAATTACCAGCATCAGGTTAATGAACCTGCAACAATGCCTTCCAATTGTCAAATAATTCAACGACAGGGAATCATTCCAAAAAATGCAATTGAAGCAGAAATAATGAATGGGAAGAAGTTGATTGTGGTGGAGGAGCAGTGATGAGGAGGGTGTTGACTCAAGTTTGGTTCAAACACAACTATTTTATTAAGATATTACAGGAGGAGAGAGATGGAGAAGTTTAGGGCAGGGATGCCATGACTGATTGGTGAAATGAATGGGTGACATACAAGGGGCCAGTATTAGGATAACATACAGTTAGTCAGAAGACTATTAGGTATAGGAGCAGATTTCAGCCATTCAACCCATTGAGTCTGTTCTACTGTTCAATCAGAATGTGACTGATATGATAATCCTCAATTCCTCTTTCCTACCTTTTCCCATAAACCTTGATTCCCTAACTAATTTAAAATCTGTGTATCGCAGGCTTGTTTATACATACTATCCTAAACTCTACAGCAACTCTAAAGAATTCTAAAAATCCTCTGAGAGAAGAAATTCCTCCTTACCTCAGTATGAAATGGGTGACCCCTTATTCTGAGAATGATTGTTGAATTAAAACTAAAGTAAATTGCAAACTTGGGCACTTAATAAAATAGGGATGCATGATCCATTCCGTTCCATCCTGAACTCAGGCCCTTGGCTTTATCCTGAACCATTTCACTTGTCAGTTCTTGTCAACGGTAATTTGCCATTGCCTTCCATCTAAGGGGGAGGACAGAGCAAGGAGTTGGATAAAGATTATAAATACAAGGAGAAGCTAGAATCCCTGAAACCTTTGAAAATAAAGATTTGATATCCTCCTTCACAGAATCACAGAAATGCTACAATGCTAAAGGAGTCCATTTTGTCCATTTTGCATATACCAGCTTGTCAAATGAGCACCATTGCCTTGTGAAAATCCCTTACTTTTCCCCACACCCTTGCACATTATTTTTTAACCAGATTGTCATCCAATGCCCCTGTTAAATGGCTGCCTCCACCATACCTCCGGGCAGTGTATTCCAGATCCTAACTACTTGCGATTGAGGAAGCTTTTCTTCTCTTCAATCTTACTTTTTTGCAGACCTATTTAAATTGGAGGCCCTGCAGGATTGACAGCTGATATAAGGCAATAAATGCATTCATGATGGTAGTCGGTCTTGATGAGCTGTCATCCACAGGTACCAGAGCTTTCGACCAGCTCATCTTTGCTGAAGGTGGACTTTGGGAGGACAAGGAGAATACTGAAATAGTCAAATCAAGATAAAAGCTTGGGTTAGGGATTCAGTAGCTGACAGTTTTAGGCATGGTCAAGACAGGTATGTTACAGAGATGGCAACAGACATTCTTACATGATATGACGTGAACAGGCAATGGCCTAATGGCATTATCACTAGACTATTAATCCAAAGGCCCAGGTGATGTTTTGAAGCCCGCCATGGCAAACAGGAGACTGTGAATTCAATAAAAATCTGGAATTAGGAGTCTAAGGATGACCATGAAACTCTTGTCATTTGTCATGAAAAAGTCCATCTGGTTCATTAATGTCCTTTAGTGAAGGAAATCTGTTCTTACCTGGTGTGGCCTACATGTGACTCCAGATTCGCAGCAATGTGGTTGTCTCTTAACTGCTGGCCGACCCAGCAATACCCCACCCCCATGAATGAATATCCCAAAAATTATCAACCTTGCGGGGGCTCCTTGTTAGCTCAGTTGGCTAGACAGTGGCATGTGATTCTGAATAATGCTAACAGTGCAGTCCTAGCTCACGCAAACCTGGGGCCTGTCTCCTCGGCTTGCCTTGCCCTGCCCTCCCCTGAGAGTGGTTGCAATGGTAAACCAACACTTACAAGAATTGGCAAGTAAAATAACTCAGAATGAAACATTAGCATACGGAGAGCCAAGGACCTGTCTTCAGAATGGAACGGAATAGATCTTGTAGCCCTTATTTTATTAAGTGCCCAGTTTTGTAATTTAATTTAGTTTTAATTCAAGGCTCATTCAAATCTTGATCGATTGGGTTAAAATACATCAGCCATGGCAGCGACGCTGAGTGGGGTTTCTGATTTAGAAGCTGCTCCATCAGCTGATTAGGTCCACGAGTAACATAAGCAAAGCAATAACTCTAATTTGGTTCACCATTCATTGTGGTTACCTCTAAGAGAATGAAATGGATCTTGCAGAGGAGCAGCAGGTTCACAGATGAGTTCCCAGGTACTTGTTAACCCCTGATTTGAACAAATATTATGAAGGGTTTAGGAACTGTTTCTTGGTCTGTCATGACATCAACAGCTTTGGCATAATGTCTGAAACAACTAAAACAATGGAAGGTTCAGTGGCCAGACAATAACAACAGCAGAAATTGTTGTACTTTTGTACCCACAGATAGCAAACAATGAGTTGTATATGTAGATATTTTCTAATCACCTGCTCAAGGTTTGGAGCAGGAGGCATTTGAACTTGGCCTCCTAACGTTCATGGATATGGAACAAGTGATGACACTTCACTGATGCAAGAGTAGGCTGATGGGGTGGTAATTTACCAGATTGGATTTGCCCTGGGCAATTTTCCACATTGTCGGGTAGATACCAGTGTTGTAACTGTACTGGAACAGCATGGTTAGGGGAGTGGCAAGTTCTGGAGAACAAGTCTTCGGTACTATTGCCGGAATGTTGTCAGAGCCCGTAGCCTTTGCGGTATCCAGCGTCTCCAATATTTTGTGATATCATGTGGAATGAATCGCAGAACATCGAACATAGAACTGTATAGGAACTAAAACAAAGTTGCTGGAAAAGCATCTGCGAAGGATAAACCGGAGTTAACATTTCGGGTCTGGTGACCCTTCCTCGGTTTTGCAGAAGGGTCACCAGACTCGAAACATTAACTCTGTTTTATCCTTCACAGATGCTGCCGGACCTGCTGAGCTTTTCCAGCAACTTTGTTTTTGTTCCTGATTTATAGCCTTCACAGTTCTTTTGTTTTTTTCATAGAACTGTATAGCACTGAAACGGGCCCTTCAATCCACAATGGCTGAACACAATGCCAAATTAAATTAATCCCTTCTGCCTGACCTTGGTCCAAATCTTTCCATTTCTTTCATATTCATGTGCTCATCTAAACCTGCCTTAAATGTCCCTATTGTATCTGCCTCCACCACCACCACCCCTGGCCGAGCGTTCCAAACTCCTACCACTCTCTGTGTAAAAAAAGTGCCCCTCACATCTCTTGTGAACTTTCTCCCTCTCCCCTTAAATGCGTGCCCCTAGTATTAGACATTGCAACTCTGGGAAGAAGATTCTGACCATCAACCCTACCGATGTCTCTCATCACATTATAGACTCCTGTCAAATCTCCTCTCAGCCTCTGCCACTCCAGAGAAAACAATCCGTGTTTTCCTAGCCTCTCCTTATCGTTCACACCCTCCAATACAGAGGCATCCAGGTAAATCTCTTCTGCACTCTCTCCAATGTGGCAACCAGAATTGAACGCAGTACTCTAAGTTTGGCCTAGCCAAAGTCTTGTAAAGATACAAAATAACATCCTGACACTTGTACTCAATTCCCTGACCAATAAAGGCAAGCATGCATTACACCGTCTTTACCACCCTATTTACTTGAGTGGCTACTTTCAAGGAGTCATGTACTTGAAGCCCAAGATTACTCTGTACATCAATGCTGTTCGGGGGTCTGCCATTAACTGTATACTTTTCCTTAACATTTGATTTCCCAAGGTGTATCATATCATAAAAACCTGGATTAAAATCCATCTGCCATTTCTCTGCCCATATCTACGACTGATCAATACCCCACTGTATCTTTTGACAACATTCTAAACTATCCACTACTCCACCAATTTTTGTATCGTCAGCAAACTAACTAACCCACCCATCTGTATTTCCATCCAAGTCATTTATTTATACCACAAACACCAGAGGTCCCAGTAGAAATTGGCTGCAGACTGGTATCTGTGATGTGAGGGATCACTGAAGGAAGCTGAGATGAATCGTCCACTCGGCACTTCTAGCTGAAGATTGCTGTGCGTCTTCAGCCTTATCATTTGCACTGATGTGTTGGGTACTTGCATCATTGAGGATGGGAATAGTTGTGAAGCCTCCTGTTCCTGTGAATTGTTTAATTTGAAACAATGTTAATTTGACCAACATGTTGAGCCAACATGTCAGTGTGCTTTTGTTTTATTTTGTTTAAATCTAAATAAAATTACACATTTTCATTTTCTCTTGAGATTACAAGGTATTTCAAAATTAATGTTTATTTGCAGGAAGAATGTTTATAAAAAGGAACAAAACTGAAGAATATATATATACCTCAGCAACTTTGTTTTTGTTCCTGATTTATAGCATCCGCAGTTCTTTTGTTTCTTTTTCATAGAACTGTATAGCACTGAAACAGGCAGTGAAAGACAGAAAGCAATTCTGTTTATTTTGTGTTGTCTCATAGCATGTGGGCATCATTGGTTGGGTCAGTATCAATTGTCTGACCTTAGTTGCCTTTAAGGAGGTGGTGGTGAGCTGCGTTCTTGAAATGCTGCAGTCCATGTGCTCTCTTCATACATCTTGTGAAATGTTCAAAAATTCAATTGCAAATTTTATAGAGAAAAAAGAAAGAACACCTCCATTGAATTATTAATAAAGTATTCATTTACCCAATGGAATAGGTTAAATAACAGAATATAGGTACCAACACAACAGAATAGTTGGTGTAATGAGAGACACCAAAGGGATAGAAGATATTATTGACATGCAGAGGGTTTTTATTATGACTTTCAAAAAACATATTCATTCACAAATTGTTTGAAGCACTTTCAAGGCCAATATTTATTGCCCATCTCAAATTGCCTTTGAGAAAGTGGTGGCAAGTTGCTTTCTTGTGACACAGTGCAGCCGGAGTGCAGCTGAGAGGGAATTCCAGGATTTTGATCCACCAATGCTTTAGGTACAGCAATATATGTTGAAGTCAGAATGATTTGTAACTTCAAAGTAATCAAGCAGGAGATTTAGTTCCTAGGTGTTAACTGCAATTGTCCTTCTAGCTAGTGGAGGTCATGGGACATGAAGATGTTATTGAAGAAACTTGGTGAGTTGCTGTGGTGCATCATGTCGATGGTACACACTGCTGGTGGTGAACATTGGTGATGGAGGGAGTGAATATTACAGGTGGAGGTTGGGGCGTTGGCATGCAAGAATAGCTGAAGAGATTGACAGAAAATGCTCCTTTGTGGAATGTCCTGGCTCTTGCAAAGTCAGAAGTCTGATGGATGAAAGAAAACTCATTAAAACTAAGGATGCGGACCATGGCACCAGGGAAATGTTCCATCAGGAGGAACACCAGATGCCCCCCAGGATTAACTGCTCCTGTTGCCAATGCATCCCGATCTCCCTTGAAAACCCAATCCATATCTCAAGCACTTTCTGCCAAAGAAAAAGTACAAATGACATTTAAGACTTGAACTGATTAACATCAATACATAGACTAAAGGTCTCTGGAGCTCAAACAGAAATGTAAGTGCTAATTGTTTGACAACAGGTATTAAAGTAAAAGACAAGAAATGAAAGCAACCATTTCCCAGCACCGTACTACAACTGTGATGAAGGAGAATGTCTGATTCAAGTGGTAACAAATATGTTCGAGACACCATGGGTGGAATTTTCCAACTCGCCTCCAATTTTTATAAGTGCAGGTGGGGGAGCTTTAACTTAATTGGGCAGTAGGCAAAAAAGAATTCATTTTCCCAACAACACATTAAAGTTTTGTCATTAAAATCTCAGAACGTTTACCTTTCTGGAGGATTGGCTTTTCTGACTCTGTTTTACACTCATTAACATGTTGTGAATAATCAAACACACCCCAGTCTATGGGAATAGCATTCACGGGTGCAACTCAGTTAGCTATAACTGGCAGATGTACATGTTCAAAAACACAACTGTGTGTATGAGTCATGTACACTTCTAGCTGCAATGAAGTAGCGAACATTGATTGTGCATCAAGAATTTGTTGGAAGTACCTAGAAATCTCCAGTGTAATAGTCCTCTGCAATGCAACATCACAACTGCTAAACCACACCCACAAGAGGATGAAGCATTGACCAGAACTGGAAGGTCATTCACCTTCTACGGAACTTCAGCCACACAAGGATGTTGACCTCTACAGCCATCTTTGTCCAGACTTCCTTCATCATTATGGGAAGACATCTAGGGGTAAAGGATATTCCTTTATCTCCTGGGAATGCTTCAGCCTCTGGGGAGGTGGCACTGTTCTGTAAAATTTCCAGGGCTACTAGGTATGATGAGAAGACCTTGAGGGATGTTCCTTGATAGCACAAAGTGAAAAGTCTCTGAATGCCTTTGACATACAAATTTTTGAGCATCTGAAGTGGGAGCAGGTGCAGAGAAGCCAGACCTTTGCGTCAGCTCCACCATCTAATCGGATCATCAAAAATCAGTTGGAATTTTGAAGTCCAATTTCCCATCTCTTTTTGATAACCTTCATTACTCCTGCCCAACATGAAGCTATCCACATCTGTCTTAGAACTATTCAATGACACCCTTTCACTGCATTTGAGACAAAGTTCCAAAGTTACACATGCCACTGAGAAAATAAAAACCTCCTTTAAAATGTTACTAAGCTGGAAAGAGTTCAGAAAAGATTTACAGGGATTTTGTCGGGTATGGATGTTTTAAGTTATAAGTAGAGGCTGGAAAATGCTGGGACATGTTTCCCTGGAATGTAGGAGGCTGAGGGGTGACCTTTATGTTGTTTGAGGGGCATAGATAAGGTGAATAGCCAAGGTCTTTTTCCCAGGGTAACAGTATCCAAAACGAGAGGGCATGGTTTTAACGTGAGAGGGAAAAGATTTAAAAGGGACCTGAGGGGCAACATTTGCATGCAGACAGTGGTGTGTATATGGATCAATTTGCCAGAGGAAGTGGTAGAATTGGGTACAATTACAACATTTAAAAGATATCTGGGTAGGTACATGTATAGGAACAGTTTAGAGGGATATAAGCCAAACCCAGGCAAGTGAGACTGATGTAGTTTCGGAAACCTGATTGGCATGGACAAGTTGGACGGAAGGGTCTGTTTCCACACTATAAGACTCTCTGGCTCTATGACCCTATGGCAACACCTAATTTTAGAACATTGTCCCCTTGTTATTGCTTTATCTCCAAAAGGAAACCTCAAACCTTTTCAAAAGGGAATACAATCCTTTCTACATCCATCACAAGACCATTCAAGGTCATGTATCCTTCAATAATGTCATCCCTCACTCTTCCATTCTTATACTTAAAGACTGAAAATGGTCGTTTCCATGAGACCTTCAAATGATTTGACAGCTAAAATATCATGGTTCTCTGAACATCGTATCTGACATTGAGTGAAACACAAAAAATATCAGGAACTTATCCTCATGTAGCACTCTAATTCTCACAGAATGGCCAAAGGAACTTCACATGAGTGCTATATAATCAAACTTAAGCTAGAAAGTGGTTGAGCTTAAAACATGATGTGTTTGTAAGAAGGAGGTCAAGGTAAAAGGGATCAGGAGATTTGGAGTGAGGGCATGATTAAGGTATTGAGCTTGATGATCAGCCATGAACATTTTGAATTACCTATTCAAATTATTTATTCCTGCTCCATCTTCTATGTTTCTGAAGACTCATTTCTCTTCTCTACGATCACAAGATAGTTTGAATTCAGTTTATGAAAAACTAAGGAATTATGAATAAACATGTTAAAAACCACAAAGAATTTGTTAGAGTGTTTTGAAAACCTGATTGCCAATATCTCTTTATGGAGCGGAACCTGTCCTTCTTTCCCAGTCTCGGCCACGTGTGACTCTACTCCATCCCTGTCTCAGGGTGGCACCACGGCTCAGTGGTTAGCACTGCTGCCTCACAATGCCAGGGACCCGGGTTTGCTGCCATCCTATGGCGACTATCTGTGTGGAGTTTGCACATTCTCCCCATGTCTGTGTGGCTTTCCTCCGGATGCTCTGGTTTCCTCCCACATTCCAAAGATGTGCGGGTTAGATGGATTGGACATGCTAAATTGCCTATAGTGTTCAGGATGTGTGGGTCGGGGGGAGATGCTTCAAGGGTCGGCGTGGACGTGTTGGGCTGAAGGGCCTGTTTCCACAATGTAGGGATTCTTAAAAAAAGTATGGCTGACTCCAAACTATCCTCTGACATAGCTGAGTCATCATGCAGTTGCAACTAACTGATGAAGGCCCTCAACTTTCCTCCAGCAACAAAGGTACAAGCAGAGGGAAGTCTCAAGGAGAAGACAGAAAAAAAGGAGTGGTCACATGTAGCTCAATCTTCTGAAAAACAAGATGAGCATTCATACTTCAGCTCGCTTAACTGAATGTCATCCACTACACCCACCTCATCATGACCACAACAAATTCCCCAGCCTTCAAACTTTGATTGAAAATAAATCTCTAACAATGATGAACTGCATACAGGAATGGGATGCAGCAATTTAATTTCTTCCTCATTGTGGAACCAAAGTTGATTGGCATTACATTAAAAGTTACCATGCCATTAAAGGGTTACTTTTGCTGTCATTTATCATCCGTAACTATCTGTGGTTAGTTTAATGCAGAATTAGCAGGAATATCTTAAAAATATTGGGGAACGTAGGAACAAAGGAACAGGAGTAGGCCATTCAGCCCCTCAAGCCTGTTCCACCATTCAGCCAGATCTTGACAGATCTGCAGCCTAACCCCATACACCTGCCTTTGGCCCATATTCCTTAATACCCTTGCTTAACAAAGAATTGTCAATTTCATATTTAAATTAACAACTGATCTCACATCATCTACCATTTGTGGAAGAGAGTTCCAAACCTCCATCACCCTTTGTGTGTGGAAGCCCATCCTGACATCTCCTGAATTTCATCTGACCCTAATTTCTAGACTACCCTTTCTCGTTCTAGTATCCCCAACCAATGCAGATAGTTCATTTTTATTTACCCAGTCTTTGCCTATTATTAGATCAATCAGATCAACCCTTAACCTTCTAAATTCTACAGAAAATGGCCTAATTTGCCCAATTGTTCTCATAATTTAACCTTGAAGTCCAGGTTGTAAACCTACATTGTACTCTCTACAAGGCTAAAAGCAAGATTCTGTTTGCATGAGCCTAGCCGTAGAGCACTGTCCATAGCTCAGCAAGTTCTAAAAAATATGTAAAATTAAACATTTCTTTTCAAATGCTGAATTTGCTGGCTATATTTAGTGAAAATAAGAGCACGCATCATTATTACACCATTATGTTTCCAGCAGGTATTGGTTCACTGTCTTTAGCCCCACTTGGTGCCTTGAGATATTTTTCTGCATTAAAGGCACTATATCAACAAATGCAAGCTATTGCTTAATACCCCGCAGCACAGAATTGCATTACACTAACAAAGCAGAACATTAACCTACTAAACAATGAACTTCCGAGCAAATCATATGACAAAGTAGCATTTAACAGTCACTTTGTATCAGCCATGTTTGTGAAGAGCCCTCTCAATGCTGTCACCAATAGAATACCAAATAAGTTGATTCTGACGGAATCTTTAGCTTGATTAGAGAGAGGAAAAAAATGTTAGCTCAGTTTGAAAGGACACTAACCTTTGATGAGTTTTTTTTTACTTGACAAGGTTTCATTGAGGTTTTTGCACTGCTAAAGGTGAAACCTCTTGAATCCCAGTACTGTCGGTTTCAATCTCAGGTTGGCTTTGCTTGAGGTAATTCAATGATGTCTTTCTTTGGAGAGGCATATCAGCAGAAGAATTTACATCTGACTGTAATCCCTCAGAGTTTTGTCAGAATATCCTTTTATTATTTTCATGCATGAAATAAAGAACTTGCATTCTTTACATGACCTTAAGATGTCCCAAGGCACCCCCTGGAACCAGTGAAGTGTGGCAACTGTAGTAAAATCAGATATATAACAGCCAGATGTTGCCTAACAATAGAATAGTTACCAACAATGCTGATAATAATAACGAAGTGAAAGATTTGAATTCAGAAACAGGGAAGCTTTCCTACAGTATTATAGGACCTTTGTAAAACCCCACATGGAGTGTTGAGCGCGATTTAGTGACCCTACCTAAGAAAGGATATACCTGCCATAAAGGGAGTAAAGCAGAGGCTCACTAGTCTAATACTGAGGATGGCGGGACTGTCCTCTGAGGAAAGATTGGTTTGACTATCCCTACAGTTTAGAAGAATGAAGAGATCTGATTGAACCTTCGAACAGGGCTGGACAAACTAAATGCAGGGAGGATGATTTCACTGGTCAGGGAATCTAGACCATGAGTCACAGGCTCAGGATTTAGGACTGAGATAAGGAAAGATTTCTTCACTCAAAGGATAGAGAACCTGTGGAATTCTCTACCACAGAAATATGTGGAGGCTAAGTCAATGAATATATTCAAGAAAGAGATTGATACTTTTACCGACATTAAAGGTATCAAGAGGTATGAGAGAATGCAGGAATATGACATTGCAATGGATGATTAGCCATGATCATGTTGAATGGCAGAGCAGGCTTGAAGGGCCGAAAGACCTGATCCTTGTTTCTAAGTTCCTATATTCCTGTGGAAGTGTCATTCAGGACAATTTTTTAAAACAGTTTCCATGAGGAAGAAGATGTGGCCATGGTTCAATGGCTTAGTTGAGTAGAACCTCTAACAATGCAGCTTCCCTTATTCCTTCCCTGGATTTTGTGCTCATATCTCAGATGAGACTAGAAATCACAAGTGGCCATGCTACAATTGGAAATGGCTTGACCACCAATTCCGATATATTTCTGATTGAGAATCCTAATGGAATGTTACTTTTTGTTTTGAGATGAATTGAACATAAATGTAACGATATTATGTTTCACTTATACACAGCATTGGTAAGACCACACCTCAAATACTGTTTGTTGTTTTGGACTCCTTATTTGAGGAAGGGTGTAAACAGTAGTTCAGAGGAAGTTACCTAGATTGATGCTGGAATGAATGGGTTGTCTTATGTGAAAAGGTTTGGCAATGAAGGCTTGGTTCCACTGGAGTTTAAAACAGTGTAGGTGACCTGATTGAAATATATAAGATCCTGAAAAGTTTTGACAGGTGGGATGTTCCCACTTATGAGTGAGTCCTTAACAAGGGGGCACAGTTTTGAAATGAGGGTCTCTTCTTTGAGACAGAGATGAGGATAAACGTTTTCTGTTGGCATGCTGGGTGACTTTGAAACTCTCTGTCTCAGAAGGAGGTGGATCTGGGGCCAATGAACATTTGTAAGATGAGGTGGACAGATTATTTTTAAACGAGAGATTCAAAAATTACCAAGGGGTCATTGAGAATGTGAGTTCAAAACATAAACTGCTCAGTTAATTCAATTGGATCTTCACTCTCTGGGTAAAGACGTTTCTCCTCATCTCAGTCCTAAAAGATTCATCTCTTACCCTTAAACAATGGCCCCTGTTTCTGGACTCCTTTACCATCAGGAACATCTTTCTTCATTTAATCTATCTTGCATATTTGTACAAAAGCTTGAGAGGCCTAATGGCTGCTTCTGTTCTGACTTTGTATGGTTATATGTAGGAGGTCTTCAAATGGGTCAAAATTGAAAGTCCACCTTCTGAATGCATCTCCTGTGAAGAGCAGAATTTATGGCAATGCATAAATGTAAGTTTAATTTAGATTTTGTATTTTGTGCCTTTAGAAGGGAAATATGTGTTCAGTTTAGTTTTAGATTTGTTCTGTGAGTGTTCAGCTGCTAAGCCTGTTTTGTTAACATTTATTATGGTGACCTCTTCATGCCTTGAGGTGAACAGTTTAGTGCATTAAAAAGTAAATTATTTTGTTGCTTAGTGACAGGGCACAAGAGACATCCATTGAAAAAAAAGCGAGTCAATCAGTGTTAAAGGGGGACAGAGAATGAAGAATGAAATGTTAAGTTGTCCAGTAATAAGTCTGACCAGAAAACTGCTCGAAACTGAAATAAAGAAATTCATATTAGACCTGAAGTTCAAGTAAGTAGTGGGTTTATTTTGTAGCTTGTTTTAGGTGTCTCAAAGTGAGCTACTGGCTGAAGAAGTAAAGCATCTATTGAATGCAGAGAAATTCACGTTGGGGAACTGGTTGAAGCAATGGGCAAGAAGTCCCAAGTGCGGAGATAATGATGACTTTTCTTTGAGATTTAAGGTTTGTAACAATATTACTGTATTAAAATGATTAGTGGGAGTTTGAATACATCTTACTAGTGTTTGTAATTAAGCCTTTCAAACAAATTTGCCTCATGGAATATACTTTACATCACTTCCCTTGTGTAATGTTTTATTCTTTGTATTAAAAGTAGACTGGCAGCCTCTTCTGAATACTTTCAGTAATTGACCTCCATTGTTAGAAACAAAAAGACGAAATTGGGATGTTAACAAGACAGGTTTCACCATGGGTTCTGATTTATCCAGTATAACATCAGCTGGGATCATAAAAACAGGGAACTCTTCTTGGAAAATCACAGATGAAAGCCCAAATATTTGGTGAGGTGCAGGTTTGACTACCTGAGCCTACTAGCTTCAAAGAATTATAGAAGCTAGGAGCAGGAGTAGGCTACTTGACCTCTCAAGCCTGCCCCACACTTCGTTATGATCATGGCTGGTCACTAAGCTCATTACCTTAATTCCACCCCATATCCTTCAATCCCTTTCGCCACAAAAGCTACACCTACCTCCTTCTTGAAAACACATTATGTTTTGGCCTCAGCCACTTTCTGTGGCAGTGAATTCCATCAACTCACCACTCTCTGGGTGAAGAAATTTCTCCTTATCTCACTCTTAAAAGATTTTCCCTCACCCTTAAACTATAAGTCCCAGTTCTGGACTCGTCCACCATCAGGAACATCTTTCTTTATTTAACCGGTATTATTGAGAACTTGCAAGTTTCATTGAACATTGCCCTCTCTCAATTTTGCAGACATTCAAATGATAATCTGCCTTCAAATTTTTGCTACTAAAGTTATCCACATTGTACTGTAACTGCCATGCATTTTCTCACTCACCCAGCCTGTCCAAATCACACTGCAACATCTCTGCATCCTCCTCACAGGTCACCCCCTCCACCCAGCTTTGTGTCATCTGCAAATTTTGAGAGATTAAATTCAGTTCCCTCATCTAAATCTTTAACAATAATTGTGAATAACTGGGGTGCTAATACTGATCTCTGTGGTATCCCAGTAGTCACTGTCTGCCATTCAGAAAGAGACCCATTTATTTCTGCTCTCTGTTTATGTTATGCTAACTAATTCTGAATCCATCTCAATTCACTGCACCAACTCATGCATATTAATTTTGCTTATTAACGTCTTTTGTGACACTTTGTCAAAAGCTTTCTGATTGTCAAAATGAACCACATCCACTTGCTCCCCCCACCAACTCCACGAATTGCATCCTCGAAGAATTCCAATCAATTGTCAAGCATGATTTTCCTTTCTTAAATTCATGCTGACTATGCCTGATTCTATTATTGTTTTCTGAGTGGAAACTAAATGTGCTGGAGACCATACTGGGTCAGGCAGCATCTAACGAGAGAGAGAGCAAGCCAACGTTTCGAGTTCGAGATGACTCTTCATCAAAGTTCTGATGAAGAGTTATCTAGACTCGAAACGTTAGCTTGCTCTCTCTCTCGTTAGATGCTGCCTGACCCAATGTGGTCTCCAGCATTTGTTGTTTTCAGTACAGGTTCCAGCATCTGCAGTAATTTGCTCCGATGATGTTTTCTTAGTGTTGTACTGTAAAATCCTTGATAACGGACTCTAGCATCTTCCCCGCTACCGAAATCAGACTCATTGGTCTAAAATTCCCTGTTTTCTCTCTAACTCACTTTCTAAACTAGTGGGGTTATATTTGCTATCCTCCAATCTGTTCCAGCATCTAAGAAAGCAAAAGGACCACCATTTCATCTAATATTTCTAGGACCGCTTCCTTAAGTTCTTTGGGGTGTAGATCATCGAGACCTGGGGATTTTCCAGCCTTTAATCTCATAAATTTCTCCAACACTTTCCCTACGAATACAGATTTGTTTTTGTTCCTCCCTCTCGCTAAACCCTGTGTTCCTCATCATGTCTGGTACAACATCCCTGTCCTCCTTTGTGAAGACAGAAGTAAAGTACTAATTTAGCTTATCAGCCATTTCTTTGTTCACAATTACAAATACCCCCATTTTGACTGTAAGGGACCTACATTAGTTGTTGCCAATCTTTTTCTCTTGACATACTGACAGAAATATTAATCAATCACCTGGACCTCCTTTGCTGACTTCTATTTTGCTTGTATTTGACAATCCTTAGGTATATGCGTCTTTTCTCTCCAGTTTGCATGTCTTTTCTTTTGTATCTAATGTTATCTCTAACTTCCCTCATTTGTTTATTCATTTTATTTATTGTAGTGACATGTCCTGAGATACAGTGAAAAGTGTTTGTTTGCGTGGTCTATCAGCAGTTTGTACCACATTGTCTATGCACTCTTGCACCAGACGAGAATAAATAACTTTCGTAGTTCATTCATTGGCTCTTTTGCCGTTGCCTATCCACTATGATTCCTTTATTTAACATTCCCAATCCATCTTAGACAAATCATGCCTCATACCATCATAGGTTCCCTCCTGAAGGTTCGGGACCCTTGGCTCAGACCTCAAAGACCTCATTCTCCATCTTGATGAAGAATTGTATCATATTATAAGGGTCATATCATAAGGGTCCTCTCCCCAATGACGTTACCAAAGACTCTTTTCTCATGCGTAATACCCAATATAACATGGCCTGCTCTCTAGGTGGTTCCAGAAAGACATCCCTTATGCATTCTAGGAATTCCTCCTCTACCTCATTGTCATTAATTTGACTCACCCAATCGATATGCAAATTCAAGCCACCCATATTTACAGATGTTCATTTACCACATGTGTCTCTGATATCCTGTTTAATGCCATTCTCAACATCACTATTTACAGTTTGGTGACTGAGTGCTTGCAAATGAAATATTTAGGTGGCTGTTTTCGACTGGTGCAGTCTTGGTGGGCCAAAGGGCCTTTCTCTGTGCTGTAGATCTCTGTAACTCTATGACCCTTACACACTCAAACCATGCACACAGTAATGGTATCACAAACATTTTTCTTAAAGGTATACTTTCATGCCGACTGCAAGACATAACATAACACACAATTAACATTTCAAATTTCAAAGTGATGCCTTGGATGTCAAATACAAGCAAATTAAAGGAAATGCTGGGAGTCTGAGATAAAAACAGGAAGTTCTGGAGAACCTCAGCAGGGCTGGCAGCATCAGTGGAGAGAGAGAAACAGTTAACATTTTGAGCCTGTTTGAGTTTTCTTCAGAACCTATCTGAAGATGTCATACTGAACTTGAAATGTTAACTCCATTTATCTCTGCTCTGGTAAGAGTACACCAGTTTACAGAGAGGGATGTTGTGCACAGCTGCAATTATTTAACAATTTTGTTGTCTTGCTCTGGCTGCTATCACTCAAAATCACTGCACAGTCTTCATTTGTCACAAGACTTTTCTTTATCCTGTTTATGCATTGATTGTTGAGTGCTGTTCCTGCAGAATTCAGCATTATGATCTCCAAAAACTTTGTGTGATCTGGGCTAGTTGAATATTCCAGAAACCTTTGCGGGTATCCAAGTGTTTGTACTTGTTTTTCTCACTCTGTCCAGTGTGCAGTCCTGCTTGTCGGTATAGCTCTTTCATTCTCAAAGTGTTTGTGGAGTCAGACAGCACAGAAAAGGTCCTTCAGCCCATCGAGTATATACTAACCCTTATTTTGTTTCTGTTTACATCTGTCAATTTTTTTTCTAATCTCTCATGGTCATAGGCATCAGTAGCTGGGCCAATGTTTATTGCCATCCCTAGTTGCTTTAGGTAAGTATATACTTGACCTATATACCACTCCAGCTAATGCTTTTTGCCACTTGGTATTTCTCCAATTCCACCAATATGGACTCAACATTATGCGAGCTAATATTTTTCCCCAATATTGTGTTTGTACCCTCTTTAACTGGTAATACTACTCCACCACATTTATCATTTTGTCTGTCCTTCCTAAATACTGAATTTATCGAGACCTGCAGAGTCTAAACCCGGAAACATATATTGGACTGTGTAATTCATAACCAAATCATGCACCAAGAGTGGAATTAAGAGAGGGAAAAATAATTTGCTTCAAAGGAAGGAGCAAAGAAGAAAAATAAATTACTTTTTTAACTTTCTCACAATAGTTAAACACTGAATGAATGAGGCACCCACTTGTGAAATTAAATGAATTTACATTTGAAAGGGTATGCCTAATACGTTCTCAGTTCTTCGGTTTGTGACTGATAGGGAAGTATCATGCTTCATGCATTGTCATGAAATCCAAAGTCAAGTCCCTTGTTAGACACAGTTGGAGTGAAGATGGGGAGGACAAATATGACTTGAAGAATAAGGGTTGGATTTTCTTGGTGAATTGCTCAAGTGCAGACAAGGCAACTTAGAACAGACTTTTCTCAATTTCAACTTAAGTGTTTGGTCGAGTGAGAATCATGGTGTTTACCATGCCTTGCACAGATTTTTTTCACTCAGTCTACCACACATCACCTTCTTCATTAGGCATTCAGGATGTTTTGAAAGCAAAAGGTTCCTCAATACCCATGAGGAGAAGATGCCAGGAAGGAACACATGCAGTGTGCTAAAAAACGAAAGAACTGTGAATGCTGTAAATCAGGAACAAAAACAGAAGTTGCTAGAAAAGCTCAGCAGGTTTGGCAGCATCTGTGAAGAAAAAAATCAGAGTTAACGTTTTGGGTTCGGTGACCCTTCGCAGAACAGTTCCCATTCTCAAACAGGACCCGAAATGTTAACTCCGATTTTTTTCTTCACAGATGCTGCCAGACCTGCTGAGCTTTTCCAGCAACTTCTGTTTTTGTGACATGCCGTATGTTAGCTGCATTAACTATTAATGTGTGTTGCAGGCCTAGCATTGAGGCAGGATGATGCCACACAGCGACCTGTCTAACCCTATCTGACTGATAGATTGACTGTTCAGAGCTCCCCACCATCACAAGCTGCCTGCCTTTCCCTCTGTGCTAAAAAGGTCAGCCTGTATCTGAGCACTGAAGACCCTGTGCACTAAGAAATCAATGCAAGGCACATTGAGGTTGATAGTCTGTAAGTCAATGCGAAGTCGGTGAGCATGTGCCTACAAAGCAATGTGAAGTATGTGGTGGCTGACTGCCTCTACGTAAAGCGTAAAGTGAATATACACTAAGATAGCAAGCTAAGAGCCATAAGGTGCAAACTGAGATATTTATGTGTCAGTGTACAAAGTGACCTGATAGCAGTATCCATGTGATAGGTGTCACTGAGCTCCAAAGTAGAGCTAAAGCGATTTGTCAGTTGGTTTGAAAGCAGGCACGGTGATTTGGTAAGACTGGTGGTTTGCTGTTACCAACTTAAATGGGTAAAGGATCAAGGAGGCTGGTTGAAGCTGCAGAAATGTGCTGAAGAAGCAGTTATATAATGGATGAGAGAAGTGTTTGGTGATCTGCAGCTATCAGGTACCTCTTCTAATTTAGTTATAGAGTAATAGAGTCATACAGCACTGAAACATACCCTTTGGCAATATTTTGCACTCTTTGTGTCTCTATGTGCGGAGGATAAGATTGCGTACTGGCTGTAACTCTTTGGCATTGTAGATGAGTAGCATGTGATTGACAAGTGTGTAGGAGCGATTGTGAATTAGGATAGAGCAGGGTAGAGTGTTTGCATGACAGATTAAATTCCTTGCAGCTGTAGGTAAGATAATTTCAGACTGTTTTACCATTCCAGTTCCTGTATTCAGGACATTTCACGAAACCTTGAGTGGCACGTTGAGGATGTACAATCTGTATAACTTGTCAAGCACAAGGGGATACATACTCAAGGAGCCATAATAATCTCCAGGACATTGACAACAATGGACAACTTCAGTCCTTGCCAACCATAATCCCAAACCAAACTAGTCGCACCTGCCTGCGCTTGGTCCATATCTGTCCAAATGTTTCTTATTCAAGTGCCTATCCAAATATCTTAAAATTTTGTAACTTCCCCAGGAAAATCATTTCACTCTCTGTGTAATAAAAGTTGCCCTCTTTTTTTTAAACCTTTCTCCTCTTACCTTAAAAATATGCCCCCCTAGTCCTGGAATCCCCCACCTTAGGAAAAAGACACCGACCATTCACTTTATCTCTATCTCTCATGATTGTATAAACCCCAATAAGGCCACCCCTCAACCTCCTACGCTCCAGTGATGGAATTTGCTCTGTCTAGTTTATCACTGGAGGAGATTAGAATCGGATGGCGTATAAATAAATTCAATTTAGACTTTAATAAGATGCAAATGACCAAGGGAAAGTGGGACAGGAATAGACCATTCAGCCTATTGAGCCTGATTTACATTTTAATTTGATTTTGACTGATCGAATCTTTTACCCGAACTATCACCGTAATCCTTTACCAAATTGATAACCAAAGAGTTATCAATGACTACGTTAAATATACTGAAAAAATGGGTTTCCACAGCCCTCTACAAAATTTAACCACTGTCTGAGCAAAAGAAAATCTCATTTTCTTGGTATTAAATGGCACCCTGTATTTTTAAATTGTGCTCCCTTGATCCAGGCTCCCACACCAGGAGAATCATTATGGCATAATATCCATTGTGTCATAAGGAGAGCAAAACCGCACACAGAATTTCATATTCAGCCTTACCAAGATTCTACACAATTCAAGCAAGATTTCATTGCTCCTGTATTCAAATTATTTTGCAATAACTTTCCATTAGCCTTTATAATCATTTGTTGCAGCATTGTGTGAGCCTTTAGGGACTTATTGACATGGACACCCAAGGCCCTTTGCAAATTTATGTTTTTCAACCTCTCATCATTTAAGAAATGCGCTGTACATCTGTTCTTTCTGACAACATGGGTAACGTCACACTTCCCACATTATGTATCATCTGTCAGCTTCTTACCCAATCACTAAGACTTTTCAAATCCTACTGAAACCATTTTACATCTTCCTTATAACACACATTCCTGATCAGCTTTGTATCATCTGCAAATTTGGAAATATTACATGTGATCCCCACCTCTGATTCCTTGAGAGACATTGCGAACGATTGAGGTCCAAGTGTTGATCCTTGCAATATTCTACTTTACTTCTGTCTGCTAGCCAAATCATAATTCATGCAAGTACATTACATCTGAAATCACATTCTTTAATTTTGTTTACCTCCAATGTAGTGTCTTATCAAAAGCTTTCTATAAATCCAAATATTCTAAAATTATTGACCCCCTTTAACTGATTCAGAGATAGTAGGACCTGCAGATGCTGGAGAATCTGCGATAACAAGGTGTGGAGCTGGATGAACACAACAGGCCTAGCAGCATCAGAAGATCAGGAAAGCTGACATTTTGGGCCTTGACCCTTCTTCAGAAATTAAGGGTTTCTGATAAATGGTCTAGGCCCGAAACGTCAGCTTTCCTGCGCCTCTGATGCTGCTTGGCCTGTTGTGTTCATCCAGCTCTACACCTTGTTATCTCAGACCCCCTTTAACTATTATTTTGTAGCATCCTCAAAGTATGCAAGACAGAGGCTAGGAACATTGCAGTGAGTAATTTATTTCATGAGTCCCTAAAGCCTGTCCATCATATAAAGGCACAAGTCAGGAGAGTGATGGAATACTCCCCATTTGCCTGGATAGGTGCAGCTTGACTCAAGAAGCTTGATGCCATTCAGGACAAAGCAGCCTGCTTAATGGGCACAATATCTACAAGCATCAATTCCCTTCACAAACAACCGTCAGTAGCATATTATCAACAAGGTGCACTGCAGAAACCCACAACCACTTAGAAGGACAAGGGCAGCAGATACATGGGGACACCACCAACTACAAGTTCCCCTCCGAGCCACTCATCATTCTGACTTGGAAATATACCATCATTCCTTCACTGTAACTGGGTCAACAACCTTGGAATTCCCTCTATAAGGGCATTGTCGGACTAACTACAGCACATGAACTGCAGCCATTCAAGATGGCACCTCACAACGACCTTCTCAAGGGTAACTAGAGACAGACATTAAATGCTAGCCAGCCAGTGACACCATGAGAAAAGAAGAAACTTATTAAATATGACTTTTCATTCACAAATGCATGCTGACTACGCCCAATCAGATCATTTTTATCCAAGTGCTTATTCATCACATCCTTTATGATACATTCTAGCACTTTCCATGCTGCTGACAGAAGTCTGATGCCTGGATGGTGTACTCCTGTACCTAATTCTTGTAGTCATCTTATGGGTCTGTAGTTCTGTGTACATTCCCTTGCTGTTTTCATAAGTATTTAGGTTACATTTGCACGCTTCAAATCTTCAGAAGTCATTCCAGAGTCTATAGAATTTTGGAACATGATCACCAATGCATTGCCTATCCTTATAGCCACTTCCTTCAACACTTGGAGATGTAGACTATCAAGTGCTGAGGACATTCATCATCATTATTTCTCCAGGACAACTATCTTACCAATTCTACTCTCCTTCAAATCATCATTATCCCCAGTCATTTGGATCTCAAACCCTGAGAGATTTCTTCAATCTTCCAAACTCAAAACAAACTCAAATTTCATTTAGCCTCTCTGCCATTTTTCTATTCTCCATTGTAGCATTTCTTCATTCTGCATTTCATAGACCCACTGAATGGAATTTAATGGGTGGAATTAAAGTAGTCACCATTCAATGGTGAGGTTCTGAAATCATTATTTATAGCTTGAGCAGAAATATGGAAATATTTCACTTGACTGTGAGAATCTCTTTTGTTATATTGCCCTTGCATTTTCACATTGTTCTCAGCATCATTCATTCTAAGACAGAGAATTGAAGATTCTGACCTTGATCTCCCAAATGATCCTTAACAACATTAAGCAGAGATAGTGTTTTCATTAATCAAATACTAAAATCTGGGCAAATATCTTGTTATTTTTACGACTTTAAAAGAAATTAAATCACTGCTAAGTGCAAAATATGTTTCACAGTTGCTGTGTGAATCTATGTGGTGGAAGTAAGATCTGAGAAATGTCAGATTGGGTTTAACACTGTTAAATTCAGAGTTGAACAGGAAATGTGAAGCCTGCAGACATTGATGAGGTGTTTAACAAGGCAAAAGCGCTTCGATGCGATTATTGATCAATCGACAAGAAATCTTCCAGTCAAAGCAAACCTGCCATCTACAAAAGTGGCCAGATTTCAGAATTTGCCTTAAGGGCACATGAGCCAATTCAAGTTATTCTGATGGATTTTCAATCTCTGTTGGAGGATGCAAATTATATACTGCAGTCAAAACTGAAAAAAATGACTTTACCACGTTTAAGAAAGAATTTGTATTCATACAATGCTCTTCGTGATCCCAGCATTACCCAAAAATGTTTCACAGCCAATGAAATATTTTGACTGACACTGGGATGATAAACTGCACATTCCCAACATTACAGGATATTCCCAGGTATAAAACTGACCTGCTGGTTGTTGTTGGGTTTTCTTGGTAATTTATGAGAACAGACTTAAATAAGGCCCTCCAATAAAAGCAACATAGCATAGATGCTGGAGACCTGAAACAAAACAGGAAGCACTCAAGAAGGTCAGCAGATCTGGCAGCAGTTGTGGAAATAGAAAGTCAATGTTTTCAGTTCGACATGACTTCTTCGGAATTGGGTTTATCCAGCACTTTCTATATGTTTATTTACTGTAAATAGTTTGACTGACTACGCACATCTTTAATTTCATGACTACACTCAATCTTACGTGGAACTATTTTTAATGATGCTAGTACACTCTCTGGTCAAAAGCCGTTGAGAGATGAATCATTGGAAATTTTGGTTTGTGGCTTTGTTGATCCATAAGAAATGAACTTTTTAAAAAAAAGACGCAAAAATCTTTGCAGTCAGCCAGTGGAGTTTGCAAACAGGCAACTCGCTGAATTGGAATCTGAAACGTAATATCTTCCAGAGGCCTACGTTTTATTTATCATTTCATGGATATGAGCATCAATGGCAAAGCTGTAATTTGTTCACCATCCCTAAATTTCCTTGAACTGATTTGCTTGCTGACCCATTTGCTAAAACTATACAAGGTACCGGTAGAATACATTGAATACTGTGAGTCCCTTATCTAAGTTAAGGTAGTTAGAACCCTTGAGTCATACAGTGATCCAACTCATCCTTGCCAATCAAATGTCCCAATCTGACCTAATCCAATTTGCCAGCATTTGGCCCACACCCTTCTAAAACCTTCCTGTTCATATGCCCATCAGATACCTTTCAAATGTTGTAATTGTAGCCTCCTCCACCACCTCCTCTGGCAGCTTGTTCCATATGTGCACCACCCTTTGCATGAAAACGATACCTTTCAGGTCCTTTTTAAACCTTTCCCCTCTCACGTTAACCCTGCGCACTCTAGTGTTGGACTCCCCCACCCTAAAAAATAAAGACCTCGGCTATTCATCCTATCCATGCCCCTCATGATTTTATACACCTCTATAATACTGGCCCTGGAGAGAGTCCAGTGAAGAGTAGTCCATGATCCTGGGCATGGAGGGATTTTCTCATGAGAGGTTGAGTAGATTGGACCTGTTCTCATTGGAATTTAGAAAGCTGAGAGGTGACCTTCCTGAAACAGATAAGCTCTTAATGGCACTTAACAGGGTAGATGCAGAAAGGTTGTTTCTCTTTCTGGAGAAAGTCGAAGGCAGAGGGCAGAATTTCAGAATAAGTGACGGCTCATTTAAGAAAGAGGAACTTTATATCTCACAAGATAGAAAATGTGTGAAATTCTTTATTGCAGTGAGCTGTTAAGACTTTATTGTCAAGCATATTAAAGGCTGAGGTATGCTATTAATCAATAAGGGAATCAAGGATTATGGGTAACAGACAAGAAATTGGATGTGAGGATTATCAGATCAGTCATTGAATGGCAGAGTAGATTCAATGGGGTGAATTGGCTAAGTCTGCTCCTGTATCTTGCGATCTTATTTCAGAGAGTAGTTAAGAGTGAACCACATTGCTGTGAGTTTGGAGACATATGTAGGTCAGAACCAGGTAAGAATAGCAGACTTCCTTCCCTGAAGGGCATGAGTGAGCCAGTATTTCTTTGCTCAGCAACAATTACTGAGACTTGCATAAAATTCCAGATTCAGAAATTTCTAAAGAAGGGTCTAGGCCCGAAACGTTGGCTTTCCTGCTCCTCTGATGCTGTTTGGCCTGCTGTGTTCATCCAGCTCTACACCTTGTTATCTCAGATTCTCCAGCATTGGCAGTTCCTACTATCTCTGATTAAAACGTGGACTGTCTTTTGTCATGTGGATTATGGCCACATCCAAGAATTTGGGTTCAAGACAGACTGGTCAAGAAGAAAGCAATGTTAAGAATTGTCTTCGGGACTGGGCTTCTTTTGAACACTTTTTAGTATTTAGCAAGATAAAATATTGCAATTCAAGGTATTCAGAGATATACCAGGCTCTAATCCTAACATTACTTTGTAGAAACACTGTTCCATAAACTCTATTGTCTCATGTTAATCAGTCTGTTGCATTGACTCTGTCTACACTTGCTGCTATCTCAGGAAAGCAGCCAAGATAATCAAAGACCTCTCCCACCGTTGAGCAGAAGTTACAAAATATTGAAAACATGTACCAACAGATTCAAAAACAGTTTCTTCCTTGCTGTTATCAGGACCTCTCAATATTAAAATTGATCTCTCTCTGCACCTTCTTTGTGTCTGTGGCACGATATTCTACATCCTGTTCTGTTACCCTGATGTATTGATATGGTATGATTGGTCTGATAGCACCCAAATCAATACTTTCACTGTATCTCAGTATATGTGCCAACAATAAATCAAATCAAATATGATTTTCCCTGCATTTCTTTCTAACAAGAATACAACTAAACATTGGGTATCTTCTTTCCACACCTTCATAGAACATAGAACATAGAACAAAGAACAATACAACGCAGAACAGGCCCTTCGGCTCTCGATGTTGCGCCGACCTGGGAACTAATCTAAGCCCATCCCCCTACACTATCCCATCATCATCCATATGCTTATCCAAGGACTGTTTAAATGCCCCTAATGTGGCTGAGTTAACGACATTGGCAGGCAGGGCATTCCACACCCTTACCACTCTCTGAGTAAAGAACCTGCCTCTGACATCTGTCTTAAATCTATCACCCCTCAACTTGCAGCTATGCCCCCTCATACTATCCAACGTCATCATCCTTGGAAAAAGACTATCACTGTCCACCCTATCTAATCCTCTGATCATTTTGTAGGTCTCTATTAAATCCCCTCTTAGCCTTTTTCTCTCCAATGAGAACAGACCCAAGTCCCTCAGCCTTTCCTCATAAGACCTTCGCTCCAGACCAGGCATCCCTTTACATCCCTTTAGCATCTCTTTTTCCCTACTACCACCAACCCCATTGTCTGTTGCACTGGACCTCTGCCTCTGTCAAAATAATTTAAAAAGCAACATTTTCCAAATCCTTTCTGAAGAAAATTCATACTCAACCCAAAGCGTTAACTGGGTTTCTCTCGCCACAGATGCTGCAAGTCCTGCTGCATTTGTCTGGCATTCACTGCATTTGTTTCAGGTTTCCATGGTTTGCTATATTTTACCTTGGCTCTTAATGACTCTAAATGACCGCCTGCCTCATGGTAGCAGGTTGCTCTGCCCAGGCTTGTAGCGATGTTGGCAGAAATGGCTTGCAGCAGGAGTACATTGAAAAGGTGGTATACCAGCTGGTGCCAGAGATTTTGCCATTTTTCCATTCCTAGTGATGTCTGAAAATACCGTATGGGAAACTGAGTGACACGCTGATGATCTCACCTGCATTTTCCTCAGACCAGGCTTGAGGGGCTGATTGAATTACTCTGGATTTTTGCGTGGCTGACTATGAGCTCCTATTTCATTAATGTTACACTCCATTTGCACGCAATCCAATGTCCCAGATACTTTTGAGATAACAAGGTGTAGAGCTGGATGAACACAGCAGGCCAAGCCTTTCTGAAGAAGGGTCCAGACCCGAAACATCAGCTTTCCTGCTCCTATGATGCTGCTTGGCCTACTGTGTTCATCCAGCTCTACATTTTGTTATCTCAGATTCTCCAGCATCTGCAGTTCCTACTATCCCAGATACTTTTAATTTCTTTAAAGCTGATTTAAGAGAAACAACTTTGTACAAGGCTATCCTGTTAGTTTGTTTACAAGGCACAATGTGAAGCATTTTCACACATGCTTTAACAGCAAATAATTTGCTGCAGACTTCCGAAGAGGAATCAAATGGCCACACAAATACAGAGCTTGCAAAAGGCAAAGTCAGAATTTATAAAAGGCCTGGGAGTGTCTGTGGAATCCATAAAGAAGCTCCTGGGCATGGAAATTTCTGGATGACTTAACTTGGAATAAAGAGAAACAATCAAAATGGTCTCTGTGGTTTGTGCCCATGACTCAGTTGTTATGTAAAAACAAATCTTAAGTGTCATTTTGCCTAAAGCCAAAAACAACAATTTTGGACAGGTTTTGTGCATGCATAGCTAGCTCTTTGGAGACTGTCTATTTCTTGTGCCTGAGATAATAGGTACTGCAGATGCTGGAGAATCCGAGATAACAAGGTGTGGAGCTGGATGAACACAGCAGGCCAAGCAGCATCGTAGGAGCAGGAAAGCTTGACGTTTCGGTTTTTTGTTTAGTTTTTTTTTGCCAACCATTACCTCACACTGGATTATAATTCCACAGGCATTCCCAGATCTTCTATAAATTCTGACTCTGCATTGTTGAGACTTCAACACCAACATCCAGGCTATCATTCCTGTGCAGCACTGAGGGTCTGCTGCCTGGCTGTAAGTGACATTGTGGGGTTCCCTCTATGCTTACCCATGTAACATGTATTATGAAGACTAGGTTCTTACTGAGACAGGTATCTTGAAGTTTATTACCAACACCATGTACACTGACATGTTAGACTTACATAGAGATGTCAGAGGTGAGTTCTGAAGAAGGGTCACCAGACCCAAAACATTATCTGTTTTTTAACTTCACAGATGCTGCCAAACCTGCTGAGCTTTTACAGCAACTTTGTTTTTGTTACATAGAGATGGTCCTACGATTATTTATATCAAAATTACATTACGTGTGTAGTTGATTTGTTAATTGCCTGCAATGACTCACTGGGTAGCTCCCCTGTTCATGCAGCCATCAAAAAAGTTAACGTTTTTACAAAGCATGTGAAATTCACCAAATTACCTGACTTTCAGACTTAGGTTGACAGAAAGCACAAACCAGGTTTCTGCGCTTAACAAAAATGACTATTTATTACAAATGAATATATTCTAGCTACAGCTAAATAATTATAAACCATTAACTACAGATAAATAATTATAAACCATTAACTGCACTTGTTAAAATTCCAACCCCTTCTAAGATTGCTCTGATAGGTAGAAATAAATTGTCCTGTTTTATTCCTATGCTGGATTTCTAATTTCTTAATTTCTTTACTGTACATCAAAGAATAAATATCTGTGCCAAGGTTTCTTTGCGGCTAAGACGGTGTCGTAAGTGGCGACTTTTAAACTTTTCACTGTACTCATGTGAGTACATGTAACGATAAAGCTAATTCTAAAGAAGATGCATGTTGGTACATTATCTTTATACATTCAGATAACATTTTGGCAGATGTCTAATATGAGTGACTCTAGGCCTTATGCAAATATCATGACAGAGTTGTGTAGCTTAGTTCTGCAGTGTCTGTCTGTCATTGTGAATTGGTGTAAATTATGCATTAGAGATTGAGTCCTGGTATGAGACTTTCAGTATCCTGCATGACGGATTGCTAATCATGTGCAATGTGGATGCGTTACCTGTTTTGCCGTTGGGTTTGACCATTGTTTGAAGAAACACTGCATGACTGTGTGAGACAAAACACTATAATATTTTTCCACGAACGTGTACATTTATATGAAGATCTTGAACTCTGTTGCTTTCTGTTAGTTCAAGCTGAGATAACCATTTGCATATTCATTGATCTTGCCGTGATGCCATTTTCTTCCATTTTTCCACTACTATTTAATGTGAAGCGTAAGTGTCAAATTTGAATAAGGAAAGTTTATGAACACATGAGGTACAAATTGGCTGACGTGAATTGGAGAAATATATAAAGAGACATGACTGTACATGATGTTGGAATCTTCACTGATATTTCACTATTTTTATTTTTATTTCTTTTTACCAATTTTGAATCACGAGCTAGAAATGACTGGCAGGCAACTTGTGGTAAAAGGAAAGGAACAAATCAAACAAGCTTTGACGCTTGTGAGACCAGACTCAGAGGCAAACTGCAGGCTGAGTCTGGATTAAAAATGTTCTAACAGACACAACAACTCCAGGATTTTCTGATGAAAGGTCTAGGCCCAAGACGTCAAGCTTTTCTGCTCCTATGGTAGATATAATAGGTACTGCAGATGCTGGAGAATCCGAGATAATAAGGTGTGGAGCTGGATGAACACAGCAGGCCAAGCAGCATCATAGGAGCAGGAAGGCTTGACTTTCCGGGCCTAGACCCTTCATCAGAAAAGGGGGAGGGGAAGAGGGTTCTGAAATAAATAGGGAGAGAGGGGGAGGCGGATAGAAGATGGATAGATGATGCTCCTATGATGCTGCTTGGCCTGCTGTGTTCATCCAGCTCCACACCTTGTTAACTGCAGGAAAATATTGGGTTTCAGCACACAGCAGAAGTTGGTTATTTATGAAGTCACTATCTGGGAATTGGTTCCAGCAAGTCTGAAAGAAACTCTATGTTCAAGCAGATGGCAGTTGTTGAATGGCACCATTCAAGGAGCTTTGGGGAAGAGTCAATCAGACTGTCAGGGCAGAATCGGAATTAAAGTTGTTTTTTGACTGTTTTGAGAGGTGTTTCTGGGCTGCTGATGAGAGAATATGAAGATTTGAAAGCTCTGTGACCTATCTGCTACGCCAGTTTCTGGAAGCTCAGAGTGTAGAAAACTGAGTTGGAAGTATTGCTGCCTTTGCCTGAGTGACCCTGATCAATGTTTCAGCAAAAAAATAGCCACTGAGTGTCCATTTATACCTGTGAAACAATGCATCATGAAAGCTGTTTCAGTACCATGGCCAGTTCTATTATTTTGTTTTATTTATTCCTGCACTGTTTATGCTTCTCTGTCTTCCTTTTACACGAATGAATGTTTTGGGTTTAAAACTCAGACATTAATTAGCTTACGTGTTGTTTAATTTTCTTTCTACTGAAGATATTCTTTATTTAATAAATAAGTCTTCAGTTTAATGCACAAAATTGGTATCTGGAAATTATTTTTCTCAGTTCATTATCAAAATTATGGCACAATAGGCAAATCTGGCATTTATTGCTCATCCCTAATTACCCAGAGAGCAGTTAAAAATCAACCATATTGCTGTGAGTCTGGCGTCTGCTCCAGGCCAGACCAGGTAAGGATGGCAGTTTACTTCCCCAGTTGGCTTGAGTGAACCAATATGGTTTTTCTGAACAATTCACTTGTAGTCATCATTAGAGACTGAATTTCAGATTTTATTGAATCCAAAATCCACCATATGCCGTGGTGCTCCCGGAACATTATCTGTGTCTCTTGGCTAACAGTCTAGCAACAACACCACAAAACCATCATGTCATCTGTAATTATTTGTGAAGTCTGGGACTAGTTATTCAATGTCTAGCTAGGAACGATTGGAGTGACTATTTGAGACCTTTGACAGTTTCAATTTTACTGTGCTGTGAATACCGAAGCTGATTTGGTTCAGCTGTCTGTCTCCATGTTATAACATTAGCCAAATTTGCAAAAGAATATTGACAAGATCATTGGCTGATACAGGCAGAGAAATTTTTGCTTTTCTAATACTTGATGAATTTTTAAAGAACTATTGCGTAACTTACAGCGCGTGAATATTCCTTGGAAGTGCAAAAACTCCAAATAGATCATTCAACTATGGCTAACGAAGGAATTTCGTGATGGAGTGATATTAATAGTTTCTTAGACTCTCCCACAAGGAGGAAATGACCTCACTGCATTTATCCTGTTAAATCCTTGAAAACTCTTGCATATTTCAATAAGATCGCCTCTCATTCTTCTGTATTCCAATGGGTACAGGCCCAACCTTTTTAACCACTCCTCATAAGACAGTGCCTCCATACCTGGTATCAACCTAGTGAAACTTCTCTGGACTGTCTCTTAAGCCAGTACATCTTTCTTTAGATAAGAGACCAAAACTGTTCACAATATTTCAGCTTGTATAGAGTGCCTTGCGTAGATTTAGCAAAATCTCTTTACACTTTCACACTTTGAAATTAAAGCCAATATTTCATTTGCCTTCTCTATTTTTCCCTTCACTTGACATTCTGTGCTTCATGGACAAAGACACCTAAATCCTCTTTTCATTAGCTTTCTGCAGTCCTACCCTATTTGTACTCACTGGAAAGGCAGAGACTGAGGAGGTGAGCTGACAGAGGCCTTCAAAATTATGAGAGGCATAGATAGGGTAGATAGTCAGAGACTTTTTCTCAGGGTGAAAAGATCAACTACAAGAGGCGACAGGTTCAAGGTGAGAGGGGATATTTTAGGGGAGAAATGTGGGGACAATTTTTCACCCAGTGGATGGTGGGTGCCTGGAATCCACTGCCAATGGAGGTAGTGGAAGTAGGCATATTAGCAACATTTAAGGTATATCTTGTTAGGTACATGAATGAGAGCAGAACAGAGGGATAGAAACCATGTATGGGCAATAACTAGCGGGTCTAAATAAAGATCAGGAGTGCTTTGACGTTAAGAAGCTGTTCACCAGACTGTTCACCTGACTTTCTCATTTTTCCCTCCAGAACTTACAATAGCTCAGTCGATTCTAGCTGATTGGACCCCATTTGGAGTACCATGAACAGATTTGGACACTATAGTTTAGGAATCATATATATGCCTTGGAAGGAGAACAACATATCTGGATTTTCAGGGTTATGTTATGAGGAATGTTTGTACAAATTAGGCCTGTTTTCTCTAGAAATTAAAAGGCTAAGAGATGACCTGATCAAAGTTTTCAGGATATTACTAGGGAAAGACAGGGCAAGTAATGATAAACTATTTTCACTGGTTAGAGATTCTAAAGCTAGGGGCATTGTCTGAGAATTATGGCCAAGCCATTCAGAAGAGACATTAGGAGGCACTTCTACACACAAAGGGTGGCAGATTTCTAGAACTCTCTTTCACAAATAGCAGTCGAAGGGTCACTGGACCCAAAGCTTGAACTCTGATTTTTCTTTACAGATGCTGCCCAACATGCTGAACTTTTCCAGCAACGTATATTTTTGTTCTTGATTTACAGCATCAGCAGTTCTACATAGAACGTAGAACATAGAACTGTACAGCACAGTACAGGCCCTTCTGCCCAAGATGTCGTGCTGAACTTTTACGCTAATCCTAAGGTCTATATAACCTCCACCCCTACCTTATACTATCATCCATATGCCTACCTAATAGCCGCTTAATTGCCCCTAATGAGGCCGGTTCCACTACCCTCTCCGGCAATGCATTCCATGCCCCGACCACTCTCTGAGTAAAGAAGCTACCTCTGACGTCTCCCCTATATCTACTTCCACTCACTTTAAAACTATGTCCCCTCATAATAGCTACCTCGACCCTAGGAAAAAGTCTCTGGATATCCACTCTGTCAATACCTCTGATCATTTTGTACACCTTCTTTAGGTTTTTATTTAATGGTGACCGTGTATTCATTGTCAATTGTTGTGAAAATCCATCTGACTTGCTAACATGCTTTAGGGAAGGAAATCTGCTGTCCTTACCCGAGCGTGGCATCAAAAAGCCCTGGTAAAGCTGAAATCAATGGGTGTCAGGAGGTAAACCTTCTGCTGCTTGGAGTCATACCTGGCACAATAGAAGATGGCTGTGGTTGTTGAAGGTCAGTCATCTCAGTTCCAAGAAATCGCTACAGAGAATATCCTAGGCTCAACCATCTTCAGATGCTTCATCAGTGACCTTCCCATTGTTTTCTCTCCACAAGTGCTGCCACACCTGCTGAATTTCTCTAGCAATTTCTAATTTTGTTCTATCCATCTATCATAATTTCAGAAATGTTCACTGATGATTGCACAATGTTCAGCATCATTCGTGACTCCCCAAATACTGAAGCAGTTCAACACCAAGACAGTATCCAGGCTGGGGTTGACAAAGGGAAAGTGACACTCATACCAAGCAATGACCAGCTCCAAAGAGAAAGGATCCTATCATGATCCTTTGACATTCAATGGCATTATTGTCAGAAAGATCTCCACTATTGATATCCTGAGGGTTACATTGACTAGAAACTGCCTTGAACTAACCATACAAACATTGTAGCTATGAGATCAGAGCAGAAAATGGGAATCCTGCAGTAAGCAACTTGCCTCTTGACTCCCCAAAGCCGATCTACCAACTACCAAACACAAGTCAGGTATGTGAGATAAAAGGTACTGCAGATGCTGGAGAATCCGAGATAACAAGCATGGGGCTGGATGAACACAGCAGGTCAAGCAGCATCATAGGAGCAGGAAAACTTGACGTTTCGGGTCTAAACCCTTCATCAGAAATGGGGG
>JAHRHZ010000016.1:60322381-60343713 GCA_024137785.1 Ginglymostoma cirratum | reverse complement strand
GGAATATCTCAGCTTTAAAAACATTTTGATTATCCCAGCATTGCTTTATCTCTCTGTTTTTGGCAATTTTTGTTAACCTGTGTAGCACAAGAAAGTGGCACGGTGGCACTGCTGCCTCACAGCGCCAAGGACCTGTGTTTGTTTCCACCCTCAGGCGACTGTCTGTGAGGAGTTTGCACATTCTCCCTGTGTCTGCGTGGGTTTCCTCCGGGTGCCCTGGTTTCCTCCCACAGGCCAAAGATGTGCAGTCTAGGTGATTTGGCCATGCTAAATTGCCTGTAGTGTTCAGGAATGTGTCGATTAGGTGGGTTTATAGGGGGATGGATCTGGGTGGGATGCTCCGATGGTCAGTGTGGACTTGTTGGGCCGAAGGGCCTATTTCCACACTGTAGGGATTCTATGATTAAAGACAGGAATGGCAGCTAGCACGTTGAGCACCTGTACACTGGAGTCCCCTGGAATAATTTCAGTATGCTGCTCTTTTATTGCATATTCCCACCATCCAAATGTGGAATCAGTGAAATGCTATGACACAGAAACAGGCCATTCAGCCCACATTTGTACAAGCGGAATAAACTACTTGTCCATTCAAATCCTACTTTCTAGCAACTAGTCCACAGCTTCGCAGGTGTCAGTGCTTCAGGTTCAGACCTAAGTTCCTTCTAAGCGAGTTGAGATTCCGACTGAAGCATCACACTGGGCAGAGAACTTCATCCACCCACAACCCTCTGGCTGAAAACATTTCTTCCTCAATCCCCTGCATCCTTCTACCAAGCACCTTAAATATGTGCCACCGGTAGTTAATCTCACCTATAGGAGAAACTGTTCTTCCCTGTGCACTCTATCCAAACCCCTCATTATTTTGTACACCACAATTATTTCACCCCTTGGCCTCCTCCGTTCTAAGCAAAACAGTCCTATTCAATCTAATCTTGCTTCATGACGGTAATTTTCAAGCTCTGGCAACATTCTTGTAAATCTCTGTCCTCTCTCTAAATCAATTACGTCCTTCTTATTAAAACCAAAAGAACTGCAGACGCCGTAAATCAGAGACACAAATAGAAATTGCTGGAAAAGCTCAGCAGGTCTGGCAGCATCAGTGGAGAGAAATGAGAGTTAATGTTTCGGGTCCAGTGACCCTTCCTCAGAGCTGGAGGAAACCTTGGAGGAAGGGTCACTGTAACCGAAACATTAAATCTGATTTCTCTCCACTAATCTGTCAGACCTGCAGAGCTTTTCCAGTAATTTCTATTTATGTCCTTTTTATAATGTGGCTTCCAGAACTGTACACAATGCACCTACAATGATCTAACTGGTCTCTTATATTGTTCCAACATTACATCCCTGCTTTTGTACTCAATACCTCACATAAGGAAGAAAAGTATCCCTTCTGCCTTTTTTATCCCCTTGATGACCTGTCCCACCACCTTCGGGGAGATGTGGACAGGCAATCCAAAGTCCCCCATTTCTTCTCCCTCTTGCAATACCTCCCTGTTCATTCTGTATTCCTCTGTTTTGTTTGCTCTGTACAAATGCACAACCTTGCATTTCTCTGGATTGAGTTCAGTTGGCCATTTTTGTCTGCCTACTCAACCAAACCATTGATACTTTCCTGCAGTTGACAGCCACCCTCTTCACTGTCAACAACTTTGCCAACTTTTGTGTTCACCTGCAAATTTCCCAATCAGGTCTCTCACATTAACCTATACCATAAACAGAAAGGACCCAAGAGAGAGCCCTGTGGACCGACAATGGAATCTTCTTTCTATTTACAAAAACATTCATTGAACATTTTCTTTGTAACCAGTCACGGAGCCAATTTTTAATCCAACTCGCCACATTATTCTGTATTGCATGGGCTTTAATTTCTTGACAATCTGCCATGTGGGACCTTGTCAAATGCCAAAATCCATTAAGACCATATCTACAGCATTATTGTTACGTACCCTGTTACTTCCTCAAAAAATTCAATTAACTTAGTACGACATGACCTTGTCTTAACAAAACATTGCTATCAATCCCTGATCAATCTATGCTTTTCTAAGTTAAAATCAATCCCCTCTCTCAATGTTGATACTGATAATTTCGCTGCCAATGAGTTCAGGCTGACTAACCTGTAACTATTTGCCCTTTCCTCAATTGCTTTATGTATAATGGCACATAATACATAAACTTATATATAATATATAAATGATACAAAACTCCCAGACATCCAGTCCCCTAGTACCTCACCTTCATGAAGTGTTGGATTGAAAAGTGATCACGAGAGAATCCTTCAATTCCTCACTGGTATCCTTTAACAGCATGTGATACAGCTTATTAGTCCCTGGTCATTTTTCCCACTTTAAGGAGGTTAATACTCCAGTACTGTACTCAATATTTCACTCTTCCCTCACCTTTAACTAATATATCTGCATCATCCTCTCCTTTGTGAAGACAAAGTACTCATTTTAAATCCTGTTTACTTTTTGTGCATTCAGCCACAAGCTGCTATTCACATCACTGAGAGGTCCAACCCGTTCCTTGGTCATCTTCTTGACTTTAATGTCCTGCTAAAACATCTTTGGATTTTCCTTACTTTTATGAACAAGTATTCTTTCATATCCTTTCTTTACTTTCTTAATAGTCTTTTTCATTTCACTCCTGTACTTACTATAATCATCTTAGCTTCCTAAATGATTACTTCTTTTTAGGTTATCGGGAACTCTACTTTTTCTGCTTTAGTTTACATCTTAAGCCTTTGAATACCAGGGATTCTAGATTTGGTAATACCATCCTTTTTTCCTTGTGAGACCATATCAAGGGTGGCACGGTGGCTCAATGTTTGATTCCACCCTTGGGCAACTGTCTGTGTGGAGTTTGCACATTCTTCCTGTGTTTGCGTGGGTTTCCTACGGGAACTCCGGTTTCCTCCCACAGTCCAAAGGTGTGTAAGTTGGGTGGATTGGCCATGCTAAATTGTCCATAGTGTTCAGGGGTGTGTAAATTTGGTGGATTTTTGGGGGATGGGTCTGTGTGGGATGCTGAGGGTCGGTGTGGACTTGTTGGGCCTAAGGGCCCGTTTCCACACTGTAGGGATTCTATGACATCTACACTGGATCCATAGAACCCCACCCTTGAATGCCTTATGCCTGTCCTTTAAAGGAATCATCCTAACTGCTTTCCTTGGAGGGGGTAAGGCTGAGATAGACACAAGATTACAAATTCGTGATGAGTCTGGACAAAGTAGGTCGGGAGAAACTGTCTGCATTTGGAAAAGGAACGAGAACCCAAGGATACAATTTTAAAGCCTTTTGCAATAGAAGCAAATCAGGGGAGAGTAAAACATTTTCATACAGTGAGTATGAAAAACACTGCCTAGAAATATGATGGAGGCAAGTTCAATTGAGGCAATCAAAAGGCCATTAGCCGACTGTTTAAATAGAAGCTGTGCAGGGTTACATGGAAAAGATAGAAGTGTAGCAGTGAGTTAAAACACTCAGGAAGAGGCAGTATGGACAAACGAGCTGAATGGCCTCCATTTGCACCATAAGTGTCCTGTGATTCTATGACGTAGCTAAAGATTGTGTCTCAGCTTTATAAAGTTTGCCGCCTCTCATTTTAGAACATTTTCTCCTTTTATGTCTTTGCCCCTTCCCAGCAAAATGCTAAAATCTAACTGCATTATTCTCACTATCTCCAAAACGTCACCACACTTACCTCAATGAAGTCCCCACTTTCATTTCCTGAGACAGAAACTTGAATTATGCCCTCTCTTGTTGGACTCGTTCTCTTGAATGCAGTGGAAGAATATTGCTCCCCCTCTGGTCCTTCAAACTGTTACATCCCAGTTAATTGAAGGGTGGTCAAAATCCCCAACTATTTTTGCCCTACAAATCTTACACTCAGGAACATGCCTACGTATTGGCTCCTCTAACTGTCTCCGAGTATTTGGTGGTTTAAGAGTATTGTTGCCCCTCATTTGTTTCTGACTTCAACCCATTTCACCTCATTTGATGCTTCAATTATTTTCTTATCAACCAGGTCAGAGAAATATTTTGACACACGTCAGGAGCAGTTAGGAATTGAAGCCAGGCTTCCTGGTTCAGAGGGATGGACAGATATCATTGTACCACAAGAGCTCTTATTCAAAGAGATTTATTCAATGTATCATTCCTCCTCACAGCTGTGAATGAATTTTTAACCAATAAAACTGCACCCTCACTGTTCTAATGCCCTGGTTTATCCTGTTTGAAAATCCTATATCCATGGATGCTGTGCTGCCATTCTTTCCCCTCAGAAGCCAAGTTTCCATTATAGCTGAGATATTGTGCTGCCATGTGTCTTATGTAGTGAGATGTTAATAATGAGGCCTGTGTAGTGATGTTGACTGATAATGATGTGTAACAATGACACAAAGGTTGAAAACCAGATCAAAACAATGACACAGTTTGACAGCATGTCGAGTGTTTTCTTGTTTCCGATACTGTTTCAGATACTAGTGTGAACTAAATGTCCTCACTGAAGCCATTAGTAGCTCCATCATATGGATGTGTTTTAAATCAATTAAAATAATGGTTGCAGAAGAATTTAATTCATAACACGTACACCTACGCAACATACATGTTGTGAATTAAATTCGCCTGCACCAGTGTTTTAAATATAAAATGCTTTTACTAACATTTACCAACTTTGTTAATAAATATGTTTGACATATATTGATCACTCTCAACATATAATAAAAGTAAGGACAACATTCAGTTAAATATAAAGTGTATAGTTGATAACAAAGTCAAATACAGATAAACCACAGTTTCTCCTGCTCTTCCTGAGCGGTCTATAAATAATCTGGAGTTTGTGGTAGAAATTCTTTTTTGGAATCTAGGCATTGACTTATGATTTCCATTAAAATGTCAAAATGCTTTATATCTTTTGGATAAATATTTAACAGTTTCATAGATTGTCTCGAATACAATGAAATCACCTCAAAGTATAGAAGGCATTGCGTTTATTAAATTAAAACAATGAACAATGCAGCCAATATTCTACATTTGGATAAATACTAAATTGGAGATCTTGGGACGTAGGTTGATTTTTCCAAGTTTGGACCATTTCTTTAAACTGTCTCAAAATTGTGGAAGCCTTGTCAAAGATTCCTCCACTATTGAACTTGCCAGGCAGACTGGTTCTTGACATACCTCAATGATATTGAAAGAAGTCCCTGTTCAAATGACACTTTGACAAACAATAATTTGGTTGGCAAAGATATAAAAAGCATTCTTTCTATCTTACTTTTTTGTTCAGTAGAAAGCCAACTGATGTTGATCCTCACAAAGCACCTGTTGGGAGCATCAAATGCAATTCATAGATTAAAGCAAGAACATCAGGATGGTGGTAAAGGCACAGGGAAGGTTCACTAGACTATCATCACCATGTAGCAATTATACGAACAATGGAAAGCTTTAAAAAATTTGCATTTTCCATATTGAAATTAAAATAATTCAGGGTGATCTATGAAAGGTTTGCAAAAATGGTTTGTTGATAACTGCTAAAGAGAAAGAAGTCAGAAATCACGTGACACCAGGTTATAGTCCAACAGCTTCATTTGAAATCACAAGCTTTCTTAGCACTGCTCCTTTGTCAGGTCACAGGCTCTGAAAGTTTGTGATTTCAAATAAACCTTTTGGGTTATAATGAGGTGTCGTGTGACTTCTGACTTTGTCCACTCCAGTCCAACACTGGCATTTCCACGTTAAAGAGAAGGAAGACAAAAACTCGGTTTATCACTGGAGAAAAGAGGGGAAAGGGATATAAATATACGCAGTTATTTAGCACACTAAACATATTAAGCAGAAAAATACTCAAATAGAATTCAACCATTAAGCAATAAGCCCAAATACAAACACATGTTAGTGTACATACACATCAGGTGTTGAATGCAGAATCATGGGTGAGTGAGCTCTAAATATGGTAGGACAAGATAAGAAGACTTTTAAATGTTATGGGATTCTTGACTTTATTGGAAGAAAGATAGAGTATCAAAGCAATGAACTTAACCTTTAGAAAACACGAGTCGTTAGTTTGCAGCTGGAGTTGTGTTCAATTCTGAGCATGACAAAAGAGATTTACAAGGCATCAGAGATGACATACTGCAGCTAAGTGGAGTGGGGAGACAATCTAGGATTGTGCTCCTTACAGCAGGAAAGGTGCAAGATAATTTTGAAGCATTCCAAATTTTAAGGGACGAAAGAGAAAGAATTTTCATTGTCAGGAGTGTTAGTAAACAGAACATCGAGAGATGGGGTAACTGGCAAAAACATTAGTGGAGACATTAGTGGACAGACAAGAAAATGTTTGTTTCACACAGGGTAGGCAAAATAGGCATAGGTGATGGTTTAATAGCGTTATCACCGGACTATTAATCCAGAGACCCATGTAATGTTCTGGGAACTCGGGTTTGAATCCTGCAGATGGTGGAATTTGAACTCAATAAAAAATCTCGAATTAAGAGTTTAATGATGACCATGAAACCATTGCTGATTGTTGGGGGGAAAAAAAACCTGGTTCAATAATATCCTTTAGGGAAGGAAATCTTCCAACCTTGCCTGGTCTGGCCGATACATGACTCCACACCCACAGCAATGTGGCTAACTCTTATCTGCCCTCTGGATGGGCAATAAATGCTGGCCTAGCCAGCAATACCTTCATCTCATTAATGAACTACAAAAAAATCAAGTTGCTATGATCTGGAGTGTGCTATTTGAAAGGAAGATGGAAGCAAACTTTCTAATGGATTTAGGTAAGCACTTGAAGGGGACGCCGATATTAGAAAAAGAATTGTTGTTTGGACAGTAAGGATATGAATTTGGGGAACTGGAGTGAGACAAAGGAGATGCAAAATGTTAACAGTTTGAAAAGGGGATTATTTTTCTGTGATCAATTTTGACTTTATATTTTAGTGGTTTGAAGTTCTGCCATCTTGTCTTATTGACCTATCTAATCTGAATTAATGTCTAAAAGGAACACAGCACCACTGAGAAATTTCTAAAAGCAGTTCAATTTCATTAATTGTCAGGACGTAAGCTTTGCTGGCAAGGCTAACTTGTGTTGTAAATCCCGACTGTCCTTGAGAAAGTGGTTGGAGGTAATTTTGAGCCGCTGCAGTCTCCTTTATCTAGATGCACGCACATTGCTGCTCAGAAGGCATTTCCGGGATCTTGATGCCTACAGCTCTGTGGTTCCATATGTTCTGAACATAAACCCACCAATCCCAATCCAGGGTTGCTGAAACAAAGAGAAGAACTGTTTATTTTGAAGGTATATTGCAGGATTGCTCAGCAGACAGGATTCAGGTGCAGCAACCTATTAAAGTGATCTGCAAAAGGAGCAATGTTGAAGTGAAGATAATCTTTTCCACAGAATGTAGTTAGTGTCTGGAATACACTTCCTGGCAGTGTAGTAAGGGCAAGTTCAATTGAGGCATTCAAGAGAGCATTGGATGGTTATTTGGATGAAAATAATGTGCAAGGAGAAAGCAGGAAATTGACATTAGGTAATTTAGGCACGCAGGCAAGATGGACTGAATGGCTTCCTTCAGTTCCATAACATTTCTGTGATTCTGTGAACTAATGTTGCAGGGAAGCACAGTTACATCTCCCTCACACTACAAGCTGCACATGAAACTGAGCAACAGCTGCCAATCACACACTTTCTGTCCTGGTTACTTGCTCATTAGAATTAGCATCAGTGAAGGAACAGAGATATGTTCTAAGTGTCAATAGCGTGTGATTTGGAGAGGAGATTTCAGATGGTGGAGCTCACAACCGGCTGCTGCATTTAACCTTCCAGGTGGTAGATGTCTTCTATTTGAGGGCTATTATCAAAAATGCTTTGGTCGAGTTACTGCATTGATTCCTGCGAGTTAGAACTGACCTGTGATGTCAATCTTATAAATAAGAATCAAAACTAATAAAAACAAATTTAAACTAATGACCACAATTTAAAATGCAATTTAGGTATATCCTATATTTCCAAGATCGTACTGTGGAAAGTGAATGGTGTTTTATTCTCAGTGCATTTGTGGATAATCTTGAGCTTGAAATAGCTCAATTTTAATAAGACATTGAAATAAGATAATATATAGAGATATAGTAATTGAGTCATAGACCCATACAGTGTAGAAACAGATCCTTCGGCCCACCATCTCTATGCCTATCAAAAAACACCAACCTCCACTAATCCCATTTACCTGGACTTGGTCCGGAGCTCTCACTTTTTAACTGCTCATTCTGAAACTTCGTAAAAGTTTCAACAGCACCTGCCTCCACCACTCTTGCAGGCAGCACATTCCATATTTCTAGCAGCCTCTGGGTAAAAAAATATTTTCCTTAGATCTCCTCTAAACCTGCTCACCTTAAATGTATGCCCTCTGGTCTTAGATACGTCATGAAAGTCTTATTTCTATTACCAGCAGGGAGTGCAAAGAGCAGCTAAAGGTTTTGAAAGTTATTTCATTACCATGAGATAAATAACTGGCCTGGGTTGAAAACCAGCAAATTGTTTTGCTTACACTGTTGTGAATTTCACACTGCCTTCTTTGAAACATGGTCTAAGATGTCCTACCTTTATCTATGTTTTGGTTCTAATCAGACCACCTGCCTATTAAAATGACCCTGATTAAGGTGGTAATTGAGTGGGAAAAGGGCAGTATATGTGTTAGAGCTACACGGTTCCTGACAGGAACTTGTATTAAATTTGTAACACTAATTTGGTTTTGAGTCCTTTGGGAGTAGATTTTGACTTTCAATATATTCCATTCGTGAAGCAGTTCATTTCTTTTCATTGGAATTCTGAAGTTCTTACCACTTACGAATTTTCCAGGTGCAAATGCAAAGTGCCACACAAGCCTCACAGTGTCACTCAACAGATTAAAGCCACAACGTCAAGACACAGAATCTTGTCACAAGGGTGACCTATAGCCTGGTGGGTTGGTATGTTACTGGATGTGGAGACAGAGGCACATATAAGGATTATAGACCAGTTGCTCTTAAACCTACAACATTAACACAGCATGTTTATCTTTTGGTTAGAATGGTTTGAGTCAACATGGTGGAAGTGATTGTAGAATTCTTCTCACCCAGGCCCATAGAATTCCCCAGGTATAGCAGTCCTAAACTAGAGGGCATAGGTTTAAGGTGAGAGGGGGAAAATATAAAAGGGACTTAAGAGGCAACTTTTCAGAGTGGTGCGTGTATGGAATGAGCTGCCAGAGGAAGTGGTGGAGGCTGGTACGGCGTATAAAAAGGCATCTGGATGGGTACATGAATAGGAAGGGTTTAGAGGGATATGGGTCCAATGCTGGGAAATGGGACCAGATTAATTTACGATATTTGGTTGGAATGGACGAGTTGGTCTGTTTCCAAGCTGCATATCTCTATGACTCTATGAGTTTGTTCTGTCATTCAATGAGATCACGGTTGATCTGATATTCCTCAACCCTACTTTCCTGCCTTTTCCTTATGACTCTTGATTCTCTTTCAGATTAAGTTTCTGTCTGTCTCAGCCTTGAATATACTCAGTGACACAGGCCCAACAACCCTCCGCAGTGAAACATTCCACAGACTGATAGCCATCTGATGGAAGAAGTTCCTCTTTATATCTGTCTTAAACGTCTAACTCCTTACTCTGACATTATGCCTTCTAGTCCTTAACTCTCCCACAAGCAGAAACAATCACTTCACACCTCTCCTGTCATGTCCTCTAAGAATCTTATATGTTTCAATAAGATTGCATTTCATTCTTCTCTACTTCAATGGGTACAGGCCCAAACTACTGAACGTTTCCTCATAAGACAGTCCCTTCATACCAGGTAGCAGCCTAATGAGCTTTCTTTCCCCTATTCAAAGGACTCTGCCAACTGAAAGAGGAGAATACTTTGGAAAGCCAATAGTAGCACATTTTCAAAGTGACACTGGCCACAACACCACTGTTAATTTGACAGCATGGTGACTGAAACCATTGTGAGGTCTGTGACATCCTGCCAACACTGGGAGCAAGGAGTCACAGTCAACCCCCAGTTCAATGCCCTCCCACCGCCCACTCCCCATCTGGCACTATGCATTGTCAGCCAACTACAGTCTTAATTAGGTAAACAAATTAGCTCTTAACTGGGAGGAACCAGTGGGGATTTTTGGCAGCTGTACAAAAAATAATCAGAAGCTAAATAAGCCTTTCTCCGGCATGTTATGTACCATTAGTGATCCTGCAGTGAGATCATCACTGAAAGACTTCAGTCTGCAATTTTATTATCTCTGCCAAAGAGGAGTTAAAAAAATTGTAGAACCCAGACAGAATTTTAATGACTTGAGCAGTAAATGCTGGAATCTGAATGCAGGACTCCCAAGGGATCTGGTTAATACAGTCGTTAAGAAGTGGAACCAAAAACTGAAATTATTGGAAGAACTCAGCAGATCTGGCAGTATCTGTGGAGAGAAAGCAGAGTTGATGGTTCGAGTCCAGTGGCCCTTCTTCAGACTGAAGAACTGATTGTAGAGAGGAAAATGTGATATCAGTGCAGAAGATGCTGTCGGAGGGGTGTAAAAGAGTAAGTGAGAGGTGGAGATAGAGCCCAGAGGGAGAGAGAGAGACAGAAAGAGAGACAAATGCTAAGCTCGGGAGAAAGAAAATTGCTAATGGAGACCATGAGAAGGTGAAAATAGGTTGGCTGTGCTGAAAGCAGCTCATGTGATGACAGGAGTTGGATAGAGGCCATGGAGAAAGGTTTGTAGGCCCGAAACTTATTGAGTCCTGAAGTCTGGCTTGGACTGACTGGTTCATCATATTGCCACTGACATGAGTCTTTTTTTAAAAAAAAAATGACAGCCTCTTACAATCCACCCTCCACCCATTATTCTGTTTGTTACAGGTGTTCAATACTCACGGCAGATTTTAACAGCTATCTGCAGATTCTTTAGTTTTTAGTACATAGAAAAGATCACATAAACTGGTCCAGGGTTCAGCCAGGAAAGTACCCAAACAAGTGCATCTTTCCAGGCTTCCCAATAAGCAAATTGTTGTTTATAATTTTTATAAATTAAAGCAGGGGACAGTAGGATCAGTATTTATTGCCCATCCCTAGTTATAGAGCCATACAGTACAGAAAATACTCATTGTCTCATCACATCTGCATCAACCTGTCTACACTAATCCTACTTTCCAACACTTGGCCCATAGTCTTGAATGTTATGACATTTCAAGTGCTCATCTACACACTTTTTCAAGCTTGTGAGGTTTCCTGCCTCAATTATCCTCCAGGCACTTCAGATTCCTCACCATCCTCTGGGTGAAAAAAAAATTCCTCAAATCCCCTATAAAACTCCTGTCCTTCACCTTAAATTTATGCCAACTCTTTATTGACCCCTCAACAAAGCAAACAACTGCTTTGTGTCCATCTTGTTCACAGCCTGACAACCTGTTGATCTCAGTAGGATAATAGGTTGGCACAACATTGTGGGCCAAAGGGCATGTACTGTGCTGTACTGTTCTGTGTTCTATGTTCTTATACATCTTGGTCAGGATCCCCCTCAGCCTTTAAAGAAAACAACCTAAGCTGATCCAGCCTCTCTTCAGAGGCAAAATGCTCCACTCCAGGTAACATCCTGGTGAATCTCCTCTGCACCCCCTCCAGTGTAATCACATCCTTCCTGCAGTGCGGAGATCATGACTGCACACAATGCTTCAGCTGTGACCTAACCAAAGGTTTTTACAGCTCCAACATAAACTCCCTGCTCTTATAAACTAGGTCATGACCGATAAAGGCAAATATCCCGTATGCTTTCTTCGTCAAACTAGTAATCTTTCCTGCCACCTTCAGAGATCTGTGGACGAGCACCCCAAGATCCCCCTGTTCCTCTGTCATTCATTGAGTCTTGTCTCATTTCTTCTTCCAAAGTGCATCATCTCACACTTTTCAGGGTTAAATTTCATCTGCCTTCTGGTCTGACCAATCCGTCCATATCGTCATCTTTTCTTCTGACCTCTGTCAACTACCTGACCAATCTTTGTGTCATTCACAAACTTACCTATCAACCCTCACATCCCAACATTCTTATCTGAATGATTTATGAACATCACAAACAATAAGGGATCCAGCACTGATCCCTGTGATACTCCACTGGACACTGGCCTCCAGTCACACAAACAGCCTTCTACCTTCACCTTCTGCCTCCTGTCACTCAGCCAGTTTTGGATCCAGCTTGCCATGTTACCCTAGATCCCAGGTGCTTTGGGCTTCTTTATCAGTCTCCCATGTGGGGCCTTGTCAAATGCTTTACTAAAATCCAATTAAACTACATCAACTGCATCCTTGAGAAGGTGGTGATCGGCTGCCTTTTTTTACCCACTGCAGTCCATGAGCTGTGCGATAAAACCACAATACCCTTAGCGAGGGAATTCCAGGACTTTGACTGAGTGACACCAAAGGAACAGTGATATATTTCCAAAGTTAGGATGGGAAGTGACTTATCTATCTTTGTGTCATCAGCACATTTGGCAACCATATCTTCGATTGTTTCACCCAAGCACAAAAATAGTGTCTATCAAGGAAATAGTTAATATCATACAGTCTAGATTCTAACAATTTCCAAGGAATGCTCTAGCTGCAATGTCTTTATTTTGTCTCGATATGTTGTGTTGAGATACAAGAGGATTTCCTTGTTAAACAAAGTATTCACTGCTTATCTGTTGAGATTGCAGAGGATCCATGTAAACATGACAATTCTAATTGATCTATTGTTCTTTTTGTAACCAAGACACATTGTATTTCTATTGAACCAAGTTATTCAAAGTGGAATTGCATGATACTCAAAGAATTTATCCATTCATACATCAAATCTTTATAATCCTCTTGGCAGCACCAAGCAATTTATTCAATTTTGTTTTTCACATTGCTTATTCAGAATACTTATTTAACACCATCTCCCATTTCTCCAGTTTCAGCCTGTGACTTCTCAGGTCTTCTGATTCTCATATCTGAGAATTCTGAGATCATGAGCCTTTTAAGTGGAGGTTGGGGTTGGGGGGCGGGGGGTGGGGGGTGGTGGGGGCGCGTGTAAAATTGGTTGGGTGCGCAATTCACCACTTTCCCATCCACTCCTTGAGTTCATCCCTATAATACAGAAGATGGACCGACACCCAAATTGACAGCCTGCCCCCTCTCCATATTACATAGAAATATAGAGGATAGCAGCAGGAGTAGGCCATTCAGGCCTTCAAGCCTGCTATTCAATATGATCATGACTGATCATCCAACTCAGTGCTCTGCCATTGCTTTCTCCCCATCCCCTTTGATCCCTTTAACCCTCAGAGCTATATCTAACTCCTTCTTGAATACATTCAATATTTTGTCCCCCAACTACTTTCTGCAGCAGAGAAAAACACAGGCTCACCACTCTCTGGCTGTAGAAATCTCTCCTCATCTCAGTCCTAAATGGCCCAGCCCATATCCTGAGGCTGTGTCTCCTGATCTGGACTCTCTGGTCATTTGGTACATCCTTCCTGTACTCATGCTACTGAATAATTAAGAACCAATTGAGCTCATTAACACCAAAAAAATGTTTGGAGTGGGCAACCCAAGTATCTTTATAGAAGATAAAATGGCAGGGAGGAAGGCACATGCTATCTTCAGAGGTACCCTGCAACCCTGGAGAATTCACAATTAGGGACACAGGTGCATTGGAGAATTTTGCATACTTTGATAAAATCTTTAACTTTTGGGATGATTCCAGGAATAGTGAGGCTTGATTTCCCATGCACTACCCCAGTGAGGGGTAATAGATGCGTTGGAGATTGTTCCGAAATTACCTTGCAATAACTGATGTTGTATTGCAGTCGGGACATTTTGCAGAATTCATAGTTCACTCTGAATCTCCAGCTCTGTTAAAACTCTAACCCCCATTATAAACCTCCCTACATGTATGTAGGCACAGACAAAAAAAAATCATCAATGGCAGGGAAAACCGGGAAGGCAGTTCAATGGCCTTATCCACATGGTTTGCTCATATGATCCTTTTGCTTCTCAGGACTTGCTGTTTGTTGATCTCTCTCCGTCCCAGGTGCCTTTTACTGCATTGCAAGAGGCACAGAGCAACTGGTTCACAAATTGCAAAGTCTTTTAGCAACTGGTTAAAAGTCACAAATATTGATGACTGATGACAGAAAATAAACTGACCTTTTTCAGGCTTTCAATTAATTTTCATGCTGATAGAAAGAGAGATAGAGAGAGCCAATAGTTTCCCTTTAGGATGTTTGAAGCCTTCCGGTCATATTATTCACAACAATAGACTGAGGCCAACAAGATGTTGGTAAGCAGATGGTCTTTGTCATCAACAACTGGTCACATCTCCACAGACCAATCAACTACTTGTTGCTACCCGAATCTCTCATTGTACACTCCCCCGGTGCCGGCTCATCTGCTGTAACCTTACCGAAGTGCTTCAACAAGCAGCAGTGTAAACTGCACTTACATTGTGTGTCAGTAACTTGCTTTGGAAAAGTACAGTAATCCTTTCCTCAATCCTTACTTTTTTGAAACTTTTTTTTCCATTTCATAAAACAATCCAAAATACAGAAAGATAAAAAGTTTCTGTCTTTACATGGCAGAAAGCAAACACTTGTCGGAGTCAAAAAGTAAAGAATGCATCACTGTCAAGTGTCAAACACAAACAACTCATGTGAGAAAAGTACTGATTAGTTAAAAATAGAAACACTTGTATTTATATAGCACATTGCACATAAAGTCCTAAGGGGTTTTAAAGCCAATGGACTAATTCTGAAGTGTGGTCATTTTTGTAATCCAGGGAATGTGGCAGCCAATTTGCACACAGTAACCTCACTTGAACAACAATGACCTGCTTTAAGTGGCGTCAATTGAGGGATATCTATTGGTGATGACACTAATAAGAACTTACAACAATTGCAGGAGGGTACACAAACAGCACATTGCATTTACATAGCACCTGTAGCATAGCTCCAAGTGCTTCATGAGAACAATTATGAAGCAAACTTAACACAAACTCATAAAAAGGTGCTAAAGCAGGTGAGCCATGACTTCATCAAAAAGGTTGGTTTCAAGGGGCATCTTTAAAAAGGAGATCAAGAAGTTAGGTTTAGGAAGGGAATCACAGGGTTTTGATGACATTTGTGCACTGCCACTAAGACAACATATCTCCAGCCTAGTAAGGTTGCATAAGTCTGCCTATGTCATCTGCTGTTGGCACCCTCTTCCATGATTTGATTTATTTATTATGGTTACATGTACCAAGTTTTGTGTGGTTTCCAGGCAAATCATACCTTACGTATGTACAACACAATAATAGAACAAAATTTAGGATGCCCTTCGACAGCTGGCCATTTCTGCATTTCTGAGCAGCCTCCCATCTAGTACTTTCCATAAAATTGAACATATCCAAAACTCTCCTGCTCACATTCTAATCATGCCAAGTCCTTTGTCCTGTTGGCACTGTGTTATCGGCTTCCAGTTCAGCACACCTCATTTTAAAATCACATTCTTATTTTCTCCGCCATCTCATTGTGTCATACAGCACAGAAACAGACCTTTCCCTCTAACCAGCCCATGCCAACTATCATCCCAAACGAAACTAGTCCCACCTGCCTGCACTTGGCCCATATCCCTCCAACATTTCTTATTCATGTGGTTATCCAAATTTCTTTTAAACATAGTAACTGTACCTGCATCCATTGCTTCCTCTGGAAGTTCATTTTCATGCCTAATTATTTCTGTAATCAACTCCAGCTCAACATGCCTCTGAAATCTCTGAGCTGCTCGAATTCCAGCCCCTTGAGCGTCTCTGATTTTAATTGCTCCACTATTAGCAGTTGATTTTTCAACTGTCCAGTCCTTGAGCTCTGGAATTCCCTCTGCAACGCATTCTCATCTTTACCATCCATCTTTTTGACCAAGCTGTTCAGCATTTGCTGCATTATCTCTTTATGTGACGAAGTCAAATTCTATTTTGGAACACTCCAGTGAGACATTGTGGGATATTTTACAGCTCTAAAAGTGCTTTAGCAACTGAAGTTGTTGTTGTAGGTGGTTTGCAAAATTACTCTTCCATTCTCTGCAGCTAATTTTATCCAGCTTAGTTATCTGATTTAATTAACATGGTCCAGTTACTTTACAGAGTTGCTGTATAATTTTATACTTGTCTATGCTGTACACATTGCCATTATCATCCCATCTTTGCAAAACCAGACCCATAGGCTGCAATAACTTCGAACATTTTGTTTCTGTGTGGTGACTAATTCACTCCTTGTTCCATTAAAACCTTGCCACTTTTCCCACACACTGTGAACGTTGCAACGATATTCTGCCATTTACTTTCAAAAGCAAAGTCCTCCAACATGGATTTATTTTTTCACTTAACTGCTTCTGTTCTATTTCCAAGCAGTTCTATCAGGACAGTGTGAACTATTTCATTGCAAACACTTCACCACAACCATCCTTTGAGTGGTAACTTCTACCATATATTCTTTCCTTGAGAAAATGACTCAAATATTGATTCCTTGCTTTGTGTCGGAACTAATTCTGCATTTGCCTACATCAAAAATAGTATTTCATTGATTCGCAAATGATTTTACAGCACAGACAAAGCTTGGACCATCAGATTTGTGTAGACCTTTATACTCGCAGTCACCTCCTCCCACTCCTCTTCATTTAATCTCATTATATCTCTCATTCTTTTCTCCGTCATGTGGCTTTGCCTATTGGATTTGTTGGGGACTGGTCTACATTTACGGACTTAGATCTCATCTCTTAATGCCCAAGAATGACAAAATTAGATTTTATTGCTTCAGAACATCCCAAAGTGTTCTTCCGCTAATGGAAGCATTCTTCATGGACAGCCACCATTGCAGTGCACACAGCAAGTACTGCAAGCAACAATGTGGTAATGATGTTATAAGAGTATGTTTTTCATCAGTTTACACTTGCTCCTCAGTTTTATTGATGTTGATGAGAGATGAACATTGGACACTAGGGAGAACTTTCCTGTTCTTCTTCAAAATACTGTCATGGGATATTTTATAATCACTTGAAAGTGATATTAAGCCTTGATTTAATCTCTCATCTGAAAAATAGATTTTACATTAATCTTGGACTTATTGCCACATAATTTACAAGTAACTAAAAGCTCACAAATGACTTTGCAGCTTGGTAAAATCATAGAATCCCTATGGTGTGGAAGCAGGCTAATCAGTCCATCAAGTCCACACCAACGCTCTGAAGAGCATCTCACCCAGACTCACCCCCCACTACCTGTAACATTGCATTTCCCATGGTTAACTCACCTAACCTGCACATCCCTGAACACTATGGGAAATTTAGCCTGGCCAATTCACCTAACCACGTGGGACCCTGTGGACTGTGGGTGGAAATGCACACAGACACAGGGAGAATACGCAAACTCCACAGAGACAGTCACCGAACCTGAGTCCCTGGTGCTGTGAGGCAGCCGTGCTAAACATTGAGCCACTGAGCTGCCAATAATCACAACTATTCCTAATGTACAAACACTAAACATTCTTTTCCCTGGATACTCCTCCTTTTTTGATTTCACCTGAGCCATTAAAAAGGCATAGCTAGAATGGAGGTAGGGTTTCAAACACATGAGCCAAACTTGTTCTTCATGAGAATTTATTCATTCTCAAGACATGGACATTGCCAGACGATTTCCAAGGTGATGATGCTTTATCATCAGACCTGATTCAACATTACCCAGAATGAATTACAAGCAGGCAACTTGTCAATGTAAACTATACTGTTGGGGGACTGGAGGCATATGTTGGACAGACAAGGTAGTGGTGGTAGATTTCCTTCCTTAAAGGACCTTCCCTAAAATGAACCAAGTAAGTTTTAACAACAATCCATAGTTTCATAATCATCATTACTGTTGAAAGCAATTTACTCTAATTTTAATTTAAATTTCCCAATTACAGAACTATGGATTCTAACTCATGTCTCCATATCATAAGTCTAGGCCTCTGGAATACTCATCCAGTAACATAGCCATTAGATGCTGTACCTCATAGTTTATTTAGTTAGCACACGTACCACTCTGGATAAAGATGGTGGAGTAGTAGCTGTGGTGGTGGCTTTGGAGTGGAACTGGAATAGACTGTGATGCAGAGAATTGGTGGGCACTGAGCCCATTGTAGAGACCCCCCTACCCCCAATGTCGAGCAAAGCACATGCAGGGAGGAAGAACTCTGTTTTTGGTTATGTCTTAATATCTTCTGTAAGTCAAAATGGCGCTGGAGTGTGACAACATATGACACTTTTCAATATAGAACAACCGAAAGAACTGCAGATGTCGTAAAACAGAAACAGAAACAGAAATTGCTGGACAAGTTCAGCAGGTCTGGCTACAATTGTGGACAGAGATAAAGTTGCAGGTCAAGCTCTGAGGAAGGGTCACTTGACCCAACACATTAACTCTGGTTTCTCTCCACAGATGTGTTGGACCTGCAGAGCTTTTCGAACCATTCCTGTTTTGTTGACACTTGTCACAATGTTTGTTTGTTAAATACAAGTGTTAATAAATCATTCAAATCAATTCAATTCAAAGTGCTGTCCTTCCTGTTATTCCATTGCTTTGCCATGGCCAAATTGCCGAACACCAGGTTCCCAAGGAACTCTCATTGACTGGAAAACAATATTGAAAACATCATAGTAATGCCACGGCAAACAGATCAGAACAAGGGCTGGATATTCTGAACTAAATGCCTCACCTTCTAATTCTCCAAATCTTTCCATCACCTACAGACACAAATCAGATGTATGAGGAAGTACACTCTATTTATCTGGATGGACAAAGCTCTAACAAAGCTCAAGAACAACACTTTGCAGGACATTTTATTCCCAGTGATTCGTTATCCACCCAACAAGTTAAACTTGTTATGCGTGTACCAACACTCTACCATGTTTATCGTGTTAACAGTTACAGGGTGAACTCACCACATCAACGTGTTAATGATTCGATGACACAGTCACCATTCAACTCCAACTCCTCCCAACCTTTAACTTCCATCAAGAGGGGCAAGGGTAGAAGGGTAGCAGGTTCAAGGAACACTTTAGCCTCCAATTACCTCTTCAAGCCAAACACTCATCCCAACGTCAACATGTATGACCTTTTCTGCATTGTGGCTTGGTCAAAATTCCAGCACTCTCTTTCTAACTGCACCACAGCGGTATCTTCACCCCACAAATTGCAGCAGTTCCAGAAGGTGCCATCACTTTTTTAAAGGCAACTTTAAAAAAAAAATCTTTAATGGGATGAGGGCATTGCTGACTAGGCCAGAGGGATGTTAAAGGTCACCCATAGGCCATACGAGGTAAGGATGGCAGATTAACTTCTGTCAAGGATTTCAGTGGACTAGATGGGTTTTTCCAACAATTGACAATGGATTCATGGATAGTATGAGACTGTTAGTTCTAGATTTATTTTTGAATTCAAATTCCATCATCTGCCGTGGCAGGATTCAAACCCAGTCCCCAGAACATTATCTGGGTCTTTAGATTAACAGTCCAGTGATAACATCACTGTCCCATCACCTCCCCTGTATGCATCTGGTTTGCTAATGTTCTTCAGTAAAGAATGTCTACCTTCTTTACTCAATCTGGCCACTCTGGGACTCCATCTCTCCAGTAATGATCACTGCCCTCTGAAATTGCCCCAGTGAACTGCTCAGTTCAATCGCAATTAGGGATTGGCAATAAATCACCAGCCTTCTCAGTAATAACTGCAGGAAGTGAAAGAATTTTTAAAAATTAGTGATGGGCAATGAATGCTGACCTCGTCAGTAATGTCAACATCCTGAATACTGAATTAAAAATGTTAGCGGTTGCATTCCAGTGCTGCTAAATGAGAAATCCCGAGGGATCTTTAATGGCATTTAATGAATTCATGATGCTTTAACATCGGACTTGGTTCTACATTACCCATCATGAATTAGATGATGAAGAAGCACGGACAAAATTGACCTACATCTAAAGATGTAGATTTACATCACTCTCCAATTAAGGATTTCATTTTGATCCCACTCAGACTTTATGTGATATCCCAAATACAGGAGCAATAAATATATCTGTATTAGTTGCATACAAAGAACAAAATATTCTTTTGGGGAATGTTAGAAGGGGAAATAAATAAAACATTGAAAAATGAATGAGAAATATATTCCATAAGGTTGGTTAGCTGAGTTAGCTGGATAGTTGCAGAGTGATGCCATCAATGTGTTTTCTATTCCTAGGTTGCCATGAAGGGCACTTCTTATCAAACTCCTCCCTCTCAGGTTTAAACTGCTACCAGATATCTTGCTAATGATGCAGCAACCCTATGGTCAGGTAGGACTATGACAACTTGAGCTGCCCATGTATAGTAAGAAACAAAAACAGAAATTGCTGGAAAAGCTCAGCAGTTCTGGCAACATCTGTGAAGACAAATCAGAGTTAATGTTTCGGGTCTGATGCCCCTTCGTCATGTATCGTAAGATCCTGTTGGTCACAAGGGATGTTGCTGTAGACCAAGTTGTAATCAGTGAATGGTGAAATTGGCTGACTGTGTATCTGCGTTGCATGCAGTGAATCATATAATCCCTACTGTGCAGAAGGAGGCTTTTCAGCCCATGGAGTCTGTGCCGACCCTCCGAACAGCATCCCAACCAGACCAAGCCTCCTAGTCTGTCCCAATAACCCCACGTTATCCACAGCTAGTCCATCTAGTCTGCACATCTCTGGACTCCATGGAGCAATTTAGTATAACTAACCTACCTAAGCTGCACATCTCTGGACTGTGGGAGCAAACCAGAGCACCAAACTGAAACCCACACACATACAAGGAGGAGATAGCAAGGGCTGCAGGCGTTGGAAGTCAGAGTCAATAAAATGTGGAGCCGGAGGAGCACAGCAGGTCCTGATGAAGGGTGCCAACCTGAAATGTCGTCTTTCCTGCTCCTTGGATGTTGTCTGACCAGTTGTGTTCCTCCAGACACAGGGAGAATGTGTAAACTCCTCACAGTCACCCAAGGCTGGAATTGAATGAGGGTCCCTGGTGTTGTGAGGCAATAGTGCTAACCACTGAGCCATTGTGCTGTCCAGTGCCCATGTTTAGTCTTGGAAAACCATGCAGGAACAAGCAGTGATTGTGGTTGGTGTCATGTTATCGTTACTGGGCTTAAAAACCTACTGGCTCAGCCAAATGTACTGGAGACATGAGTTCAAATTCCACCAGAGTAGCTACTGGAATTTTAATTCAGTTCATAAATCAGTGATTGAAACC
>JAHRHZ010000016.1:60174752-60321981 GCA_024137785.1 Ginglymostoma cirratum | reverse complement strand
AGCTTTCCTGCTCCTATGATGCTGCTTGGCCTGCTGTGTTCATCCAGCTCCACACCTTGTTATCTTGGATTCTCCAGCATCTGCAGTACCTTTTATCAGTGATTTAAACCTAGTCTGGCTAATGGAATCTATTCCATCATTATTGATTGTTGTCAAATCCCAGCTTGTCCATTTGTGCCCTTTAAGGAAGGAAATTGCCATCCTAAACCAGCCTGATCGAGACCCACAGCAATGTTTACACCTCGCTATTCTTTGAAATGTTCAAGCAAACTTTTCAGCTTTATGGGGATAGAAGGCAATGTCAACAACGACTGAATACAATCCGGGGTGCAGTCTATTTCTTATTCATGAGATTGCATGTGATGAGGAATTTAGCTTGATCAGTTTTCCCAGCTGAGGATTTCCAGTGTTGAGATATTGTCCATATAGAAGAAACCTCGCCGTCTCATGCATTTCTTGTGTTTTCAATCTTGAATACAATGAATTGTCTGAATCTGCACACGATATAGTATATTCGTGAGCTTACATTTTGCAAATTCGTTAATCTGAACAAGGCGTTTTCTCTGTTCTGAAATGTGGACATTGCTGGCAAATTTATCAGGTATATTCCATTTCTCATTGCCCTTGAACTGAGGGGCTTATGAGAACATTTTGGTGGACAGCTAAGATTCAATCACATTGCTGTGTGTCTGGAGTCACACATTTCCAGATGACTAAATTCTGAAGAAGCCATCTCGTACCCAAGACATTAACTATTTCTCTCTCCACAAATGCTGCCAGACCCGTTGGATTTCTCCAGCATTATATGATATTTTTTTCCCCAGATTACTATTCCAGGAACAGAAGTATTATCTACCATACCTTATACTAATCTGGCTAAAAGTGCAGCCCTCACATCTAAAAACTCTACCTGGATTAAAAATTGATTTTCCTGAGAGCAGATCAAATTACCAGCAGCTACTAGAATTTGTCAAATAAGGATCTGTTCCAGAGCATCACAGATTGCTCGGTGCTTATGGCGTAGAGGGTGATAATTTGGCTCGTTGCATATCCATGTCAGTTTCCAGACTGCAGTCTCCTATAATCCCACGTTCCAGTCCTTGGTCTGTGGCCCCCCTGTGATTTAACACTGCCAGTTCATAGTGAACATTCTGAAGGTTTCTGCACTTCTTCTCCTATTAGCAGAAAAGAATGCCAATCTCCTCCACTCTTTTAGTCAATTAATCTATGCTTCTTAACTTTTTGTCATCTTGGCTGAAGAAAATATTTCCTCCCTTCTCACTCCATCTAAGACCCTCAAAATGTTATAAACATCAATTAAATCTCCTTCAGCCTCCTATGCTCCAAATAAAATAACCCCAATCTATCCAACCTATCCTCATTACCTGAAATTCTCCATTCCAGGCAACTTCCTGATGGATTTCAACTGTGCCCTTCCAAATGTGATCACTTTATTCCTCTTTTTTTAAAACAACAAGCAATGGATTAAGAAAGGTTAAGCACTTACATTGGGTCAGACCATCTGGTTGGAAGATAGCCATCGCAGTCACGTGCTCTGAATGATGAGCTTCAGGGCCCTTTGGAAGTTCTGGTGTGTCAACAACCTGGAAATTGGACAGGAAGATTAAACTACCAATGGCTAATTACATGGCCTCTGAAAAATTCTCCAATTTATGATTTAGATGTGGAGGCTTCCTAGGATTACAAATGAAATTAAAAACTTTTTAAACTGTTGGGTATTGATTCTACTCACTGCCCTCATCTTCAACTCAGCATTGACCACCCCTTCCCCATATTGTTCCACCCCAATCTTACGCAACAAACCCCCTAACCAGACCTGTAACATCCTTTACCTCCCAAAAGCCTCCAAACTGACACCCACAAAAGACCCACCTGCTGGAATGTTACCCAGCACCAACTTTGGGGAGGTGATGGCTTAGTGGCATTATTGTGAATCTGAAGTCCCAGAGAATGTTCTGGGGATCCGGGTTCAAATCCTGCTCTAATAGATGTTGGATTTTTAATTCAATAAAATATGACAAATTAAGAGTCTAATGATGACTGTGGGTCTATCTGGTTCACTAATGTCCTTTTGAGAAGGAAACTGCCATCTTTACCTGGCCTGGCCTACATGTGACTCCAGACCTATAAGCAATGTGGTTGACTCTAAACCGCCCTGTGGGCAACAAGTGCTGTCTAGTAGCAATGCCCTCATCATTTTTAATGAATAAAGGAAACAACAGACCCTACCCACAGCTGGATTGACACACCAACACTTCCTGTCCAACACCTACCTGACCTCATTCTGCCTAATATTCTCCAAACCCACTTAACCTCAACCCCACTCCTCACATAGCTGAAACTATATGGCCCTCAGACCTTCACCCAAACCTACTCATGCAGTTATCTCCCACACACTTACCCTTCTCACCTGTCTGCCACTCTATCCCCTCACTGACCTGCCATGCACCAGCCACGCTACACTTTCATCCAATTAGTTGCCACTTTATACTTGCCACTCCATTTCTCATTGACTTGTCACACTACCACCTCACCAACTTACCTTGATGGCCTGTGAAAATGGGGCGACATGCCCTGGCTCACACTGTTGATCCTTTATTACCGGGCTTGAGCTGCAATAAAGGTTGCCTCTGGCATAATAACCCCTCCCAGAAATGCAAAGTGCAGATGCAGGGCAAAGAATACTGGTGCAAGAGTAATTGTGGATAACCTGGGATGATTTGATCCATAATATTGGAAAAAGCTATAAAGGAAATTGTAAAGATAAATCAACATCATTTTCCTTTCAGTCCAGGGCTGATAATAAACCAAGCGACTTCTGGGATGTTGCCAAATTGTTGTTTCCATTTTAGTACCTTCACTGTCATTCAGATCACCATTTGTTCTCCCTCCAATTAGGGAAATTTGCTGATTTATTCAGTGTAGACGAGGTTTTGTGGAATAATGGAGACTGCCCCAACCTTGGCTCTGGGTTCAAGTCCCAATCCAAGACATTATGGATAAATAATTACATCCATAAGGTAGCCAATGAGCCTGATTATCAAATTGGAATCCTTTCAAAACACACCAACGTTGGTCATATGAACAGGAGAGATTCCTGATCAACCAGGGAGGCCAAAAGAAAATTGAAGGCTCTACCATCATCATTCGTAGCCTTACAAAACCAAGCACATCCAGGCTTCTATCTGTGATCTAGGTCTGATTAACAGGAAAAGAATTGTTCTTTGAATAAGATGCCAATGGTAAGAGTGGGAGAGCATTTTCAATTCAGGGTTCCTGTGAGATGAAGTGAGGACAACCTAGTTTTTATGAATCAACTTTATGAGCTTCAGTAATTGGATGGACAGCTCAAAATGTTCCCTTCTTCATTCTTGGATATAGGATCTGCTGACGAAGGTACCATTATTGCAAATCTATTACTGTTCATGTGATGATGAGTGTCCATCTTCAACCATTACAATCCATGTGGTGAAGGTATGACAGAATCAGCCTTTGAGAGTAAGTGGTTGAGCTACTGACAGACCATCCAGCCTCTCTTCTGCTGTCGTAGCTCTGGTTTTATGTGGCTGGTCCAGGTAAACAGGTAGTCGACAATGAATTTGAGGATGTAAATCATGAGGGTAGCACTTTTGAATGAGAAGTGAAGGTAGACTTGGTCTCTCTGGAGAAGATCAGGGCCTGGTGCTTGTGTGGTGCAAATGTTTATTGCCATTTAGCTTCCCCAGGCTGAATGTAATCCACATTTTAGACTATTTTGCCTCATTTTCCAGATTGACATCTCTGAGAAAGTTCTGGATTATCACTGTTCGGGGCCTTTGTTAAATCAAACTTGCTATCCTGCTCCTGTCTCTTTCTATCTCACTCACACATACACATACACACACATACACGCACACATATACATATGCATGTGCAACACACAAACATATGCACACACATGCAAACAAACACATACATATGCAAACAAACACATACATATGCACCCACACACTCGCACACACACACATATGTACACACACATACATGCACATATGCACACGCACATGCACACACACTTGGCTCGATTTTCTCCTTGAATACAAACACATTGAATACTCATGAATTGTATACTTACCACTATTTAATTAGTGGGATCTTGCTTTGTGCCACCTGGTTGCTGTGCTTGGTTTACATGGCCACAATTCCTCGAGTTCAGTTTGTCTGTTACGTGTGAATGTGGCAAATGTGAGACAGATAAATGCAAATTGTTTCTATTTTTGTTCAACACACACCACTTTTGACATGGCAGGGAATGGAGCTTCAGCGAAGCATGGAGGCTGATTAACTGAATGCCAGAGAATGTCACAACTGAAGAGCACAGGCAGAATCGGCTTTACCCTTTTGATGTATGGTCCCTGCTGAAATGTAGCCCTACTCCTTTAAGACAGGAGATCAGGCTGATTCTTAGTTGCAACAACAAGAAGGCTAGATTTTCAAAGGGAAATAATTGTCTGAAATTAAGTAGATTTGTTTTTTGTCCTCGATGTCATTGTTTTTCTTCTGTGCATCTGTAAAGGCATCTTGTTAAACAAAAGGAAATTACCACTCAGACAGATATTGCACATCTGTAAAAGCCCACTGTATTTCAGTTCAGTGATTTAGAAATGATGTGTAAACTGCTCTTCACTTTTATATGTTAGCAGTAATAACAATACACTGACAAGAACAGCTTCCCTTGATGTAAAGAAATAGTTACATTTATGCAGCCACTCTCACAATGCCAGGATGTCCTGAATTGCTTTAAAATCAAAAGAGTAGGTTCAAAGTGTAGTTATTGTATAACACTGTCACCGTGCAGTCTAGAACAGCATCGCTTCATAGCAAAGAGAAAAATAAACAAGGTGCCAAGTACAGGAGGTGCTCAAGTTTCCAGTTAAAGTGTGAATTTTGATAGAACATGAATCAATGTGTTTGACAATGATCATGAGATTGCTCCTCCAGGCTGCAGCTCAGGTGCTGAAAGTGAACATGGCCCAGCTGAGAAAATGTTAGAAAATGAGTTTGCAATAAAGTCACACTCTTTTCCTGCATAGAATACACACCCCTGTTACGTTCCATAACATATTACTTACGTACAGAATAAAGAGCTGTCTTTTGCCTTAAGTCAGCAACATCTCAAACCAAACTAATCCACGGTAGTAGCAACAATAAATATAAAAAACTGTGGATGCTAGAAATTCGTAATGAAAGCAAAAGGTGTTGGAGGAACTCAACAGGTCTGACAGCATCTGTGGAGAGAGGAACTGAGTTAATATTTCAAAACTGATATGAGTATCAGAACTGAAAGGAGTTGGAGGAGGGTGATTTTTACATTGTTGACAGATGGGGAGAAGGAGCAAGTGGAACAGTTGATGAGTAATTGTTCAAAGTGAGAACAAGCTCCATTGGGTGAAGGAAGAAGGCCATGAATGGGACTGTTGAGGTTTCTTTTCAAAGACAAAGCAGATTACCTTTAGACCATCTTGATTGGGATAGATACGTAGAAGGATTGTATGTCCATGGTGAAGGAGAAAGGGGGCTGACACTAGATAGTGAAATAAGTTTATTGGGGCAGAAACGGGCTGAAATGATCGTCCACCAAGGCAGCCATGTTTGTGGATTTTGAGGACTTTGAGGTTGGGTTGCTGTGGACGGGAGATCTCCAGAGGAGGTCAGATCAGTTACGGTTCTGGAAACAAGAGTTTGATGTTCAATGGTGGAGGGAATGTCTGAGAATTGTTGCTCAGCCTCTGCAAGTTAGGGATGAGCATGACCGAACACAGCAGAACTGCACTAATCAGCAGGTTTGATAAAAATGTCAGGTTTTAGACTTGAGGGGGCATCAAAAATATGAAGTTGCATTTATATAACATTGTAAAACATTCCAGGATACTTCACAAGAGTGGGAACTTCATAAAATTTGACAGTGAACGACTTAAGCAGATATCCAGATATATGATCAGAAACTAGAACAATGTCATAGGTTTCAAAGTGTACCATATTTCTGTAAGCATTTTGTTTTTAGAATTGTCATAGATTTCAAGATGTTGCAAGGCTTCACTCCCATCACTAAGATGTCACACCTGTCCTCAAGGTACCTGTGCTCCTCCAAATCTTGCCTATTGTACAGTTGTTACTATATAGTTTCATTTTCCTTGTTCAAGATACCCTTCAAAACTGTTCATTTTGACCAAGCTTTTGATCATTATTTGATGTACTTTGGTATCAAATTTTATTTGATATTGTTCCTGTGAAGTGAGGTGGGATGTTTTACTACAATGAAGGCGCTGCGTAAATACAAGTCATTGTTGTGCTTAGATCCAAGGAAGAGAGAGAAGTTGTGAGACAGTGAGGTTTAAAGGTTGAATTGATTGAACTGAAGCTAGTCTCACCAATGGCAAAACAATTAAAATAAAGGATGCAGAATAGGCCAAGATTGAAAGAGTAAAGAGATCTCAGCTGATCGTGCGTAGTTCAGAATTTACATGATAAGAAGGAGCAAGGCCAGAGAGGGATTTCAAAACAATGAGAGGAACTTTTAAATCAGTACTTTGCCAGACCAGGAGCCAACGTAGGTCAGAGGTCACAGTGGTGAAAGGACTTGATGCATTTAGGACACAGACCTTGGTTTGATCTGAGGCTGCATGGCTCATGAGATGGTAACAGCAGACTGTTAGGAGTGGAGTTTACAGTGTGGGACTAAATTATGATACTGACCTCGGAATGACAGCTGTTTGTGAAAATCTATTGCTGATGCCAGCTTGCTCCTGAATGTCCTGATGGGCTCGTTAGGAATGGGGGAATGCAGAAACTAACCTCAGCAACTAGGATCTGCAGGACCCACATTACTTATTCCTTCCTTCAACTTAAAATGAAAAGTTTTAAATGATATGTAGCGGGTCAAGTTTAAGAAAATGCAATTATTGAAAAGCATTCCGATTCTCATGTGTCTTGTTCTTACGTCACAGGAATGCTTTGGAAGAAACTGAAAATACTCAACAGGCGTCAGTGAGGAGCAGGCAAGAGAAAACAAAACAACATTTTGTTTTCTGTTGCACTTAAAATTCCAGGCTTAATTTTAACATTGAGAACAAATGCAATTGGAGGGGATATCTTTTTGAAGGGTGATGAGGATTATGATGCGCTGTGATGCATACGCAGGATACCAGTAGATGGACATGAAAGGTGCAGGAAATTTGGAATAGCTTGACTGATTACATTCATGGTTCGCGTGCTTGTATCTAAGTATGGTCAGTCTTTGGCAGTACACATGGTAATCATATCCCTCAATCTCTTTGCTTGAAATTCCTCTCTCTTCTAATTTAATGAAGATATTAAGCTATATCAGAGAAACAAGGTTAATTGTCTCCGTGAATGTACCAGAGAGATAAATTTCAGATAATATCATTCAATCTTCATACCAATAATGCATGCCTCTGCACTATTTAAAATACCTTGTAATTTGTTGTGAATTTGCTGTGCTCTGAATATAATTCAATGCAATAATAATTCAGTGAAAAAATATGTTGTGAAATTTGAAATGTTAGCTTTCAATTAAAATACACACACTGGGTTTAATGATTCTCTGTAGAATAATGATGAAACATTTCCACTAAATTAATTTTCTCAAACTCAAGAACATAACAGTTTAACATCTATTTGGGATTTCCATATTTTCCTGCAACTTAATTAATAATTTTGAAATTTTGAAACATTGATGTAGTTGTGAAGAAAAATAGTGATCATAACTTTCATTGTGTAGATTTGGATACAAATTAGCAGAGGTGGCCATGTGGAAGAATTCATAATGTACGTTCAGGGCAGTTTTTGAGAAGAATATTTTATGGATCAAACAAAGGATCAAGCTATTTTGGATCCGGTGTTATGTAATGAGTCAGGTTTAGTGCATGCTGTTAGAGTCAAACAAGTTTTAGGGAACAGTGATTATATTATGGTTGAATTTAGCTTTCAGTTTGAGAGGGAGGAACTTGGGGCAGAAACAACTGTTCTAAGTTTAAATAAGGGCAATTGCAAACGAATGAGCATAGAATTTACTGGAGTGAACTATGAAAGAATTTAGTTAAAGATAGCATCAAATTCAAAGAAAAACACACAACATGGCAAAGTTTATTAGTAAGCCAGAGGATTTGGAAAGTTTTTAAAAAAAACCATAGATGACCAAAAAATATCAGCAGAAGGGTAAAGATAAACTTTGAGAGTGGGGAACTCTTGCTAAAACTCTACAAAGCAGATTCAGACCACAGACAGGATACTGTGAACAGCTTAAGGTCCTGTATTTAAGTATAGATATAGTGCCATTGGAGTCAGCCCCGTGAAGGTTAACTCGGCTGATCTGGGTATGGAAGGATTATCTTATGAGGAGAGGTTGAGTTGGTTGGGTCTGTACTTGTTGAAGTTTATAAGAAAGAGAGGCAACCTTACTGAAACAGTTAAGATTCTTAGGGGACTTGACAGGTGGGGTGCAAAAAGATTGTCCCTACCTGTGGGATTGTCAAGGATCAGGGGACATAATCTCAGAATAAGGGGTCACATTTTAAGATAGAGATGAGGAGGAATTTCTTCTCTCAGCGGATAATGAATCTGAGGAATTTTTTAATCACAGAGTTCTTTCGGGGCTGGGTCATTAAGTATATTCAAGGCTGTGATAGACAGAGTTTTAGTCAGTGAGGGAATGAATGGTAACAGGGAAAAGGCAGGAGAGTGGATTTGAGAATTATCAGATCAGCCATTGATCTCATTGAATGATGGAGAATACTTACTGGGTTCAATGACGTACTTTTGCGCCTACATTTTACTGCCTTATGGTTGCTAATTGAGAATTTCATTGAGTGGACTTGTTCAGTTTGAAAGATTATTTCACCCTCCACCAGTGTACTTATCCATTGTATGTAATGTAAAGCCTCCTTCTGTGCTGTACTCATCTATGGTTAGATTAAATAAGCATTTATAACAAAAAAGCAATGTTCACTGTTGTTGTATTATGGCATAGACTCCAGACCAGGCAGGACTGTACCTTTAAGACAGTTACATGACATTATTCGGTGACTTTCCAGTATAAAAGTAACCAGCTTGCCTTTGGTCACTGTGTCTAAGGTATGGAGTCTGGGTAGTATGTGTGGTCAGTCAGTTATGTGAATTTATTGTTCAGTAACAGCAGTGAGCATAAAACCTAGAACCAGAACCAGGGTGGAGCAGACAATGGGGCAGATGCTGAGGGTATGATTCAGCTGCTTGGTCTCGTCTGATGGAGGGGTTGGGGGTGGCCTCCAGTCTGATTCATACAGCGTGTTCCACATCATCCTGGTGATCAGACAATGAGGCGATCTGATAGATGCTGACGAACTGGGAACAGTCTCCCTCCAAGGATAATGAATGCCTTGGGAAGGAGGATAGAGTAGCAATGTCATAGAGACAGGGTTTGGATGGGCTGTACCTGAGGACAGATAAACTGGGTGGTCTGGTGATCAAACAGTGACCTGGATGAGAGGGTCGGGAAGTATGAGCGAGGGTGTGTCTGCCAAGCCAGATGTGCGCCATGAGCAGCTTGGCTTTATGCCAGCTGTGCCATGATGTTGCCAGTGAAGGGCAACACTGAATATTTAATTCTTGTCGAGGTGCACAATGGCCTTTTAAAGTTGGCATGGGTACCACTGATGCCCAGTCAGTGGCAAGGTCTCCTGAGAACAGTGGGTGATAGAATTGGGCAAGAGTGATGTGTGCCATAGTCGTGGGGTAGCTACCTAATGAGGCATGATTGGTAAGGTGTGGCAAAAACGTTGTGGAAACCATCCAAAAACTAACCTGGAAATTGGTCAAAAAAGAATCTAAGGTTCAGCCCCAAGCATGTCAGTCCGTGCGGTTGCAGCATTGTAACTAGTCGGTGTCACAGATAAATTTCAAGATCTCTGACTCAGCAAGAAATCGGCTTCCTGTGGTATATGTTGCCCAGGCTAACGTTTCAAAACCACAAACCACATCAACTATTTCACCGCAGTTAACAAACGAAGGAAATCGTGTCAAACAAAAGCAGTGTTTGAATTTTAAAACCAATCGTGCACTTAGTCACAGATAGCACAGCAGTTAGACAAACCTTTCCATGTGCCACATATCCAGTCATGCTAAAGGAAAGCAACAGATGAAATCCCAAGTGACAGACAATGTGCAGGTACACAACTGGAAACTTAACATCAGATGCAACGTTGACGAGGTTACTGACATGTCTGAACATCAAGATATTCTCATCTTATGACATGTATCTGAATAATTATGCACTTGTTTGTTCATCTATCGCCATGATTTTTGAAACGTATTCAAAATCTCAGAAGGGTTTTCCTCTATTAAAAAAGGTTGCAAACCCTTATGGCAGTATTAGGTCACAAGAACAAAATAAATAAGCCTGCCAGAAGAAGTGATGCGGAGGCCAGGTTTCAGTGCGTGTAATGCAGCAAGCCTGTTTATTGATATATTACACACAGCATCAAAAAAAAAATCAGTCTCAGGTACATTAAAGTTAATATTTTTTATGGACATTTCATGATTTTTTTTAAAGTGTACAGACAGTTTGCATAAAATTGAAGTCTAGATTGTGAAGACAGTGCCCTGACTGAGCTCCCAAATATAACATGCCCCATTTCATGAACAGTTGCAAATTGTTCCCTAATGCATTCATTAAAGCAAAGCATGAATTGAGGGTGAAAATGGGGAGCTGCTTCCTTGAGGAGTTAGATCTAATGAGCAGCATGAATTCAAAATAAAGAGTTTGTGTCTTTCGCCTCATTACAGCTGTGTCTGCGCATATTTGTGTGTGCATTTATGTCTGTGTATATGCTTTTATGTGTTTGTGTATTTGTGTGAACCCATGTTTGTGTGTGTGCGTGTGTGTGTGTGACTATGTATAAATGTGTGTATTTATGTGTGCCTTTGTATCTTGGCCTGTATGTTTTGAGGTTTGATTGTCAATGGCAGAATGTTTGAGAATACAGTGATTTTTAAATCCTGAAAATCAACAGTGTCACAAAGACTGGAGATTTGATTCATACCAGAGCAAATAACTTTGACTTGCAAATTTTCTTATCTCACTTTGCACCAGTAAATCATTGGAAATATTATTTTGTAGGTCTTATGTGATATTTAACATCATGACAACTATTTTTAATAGACTGACACAATCATTTAAAATGCTGCTTTTAAAATATTGGCAAGTATATATTTTTGTAAAAAAAACTTTCATCAGTTTCCTTAGATACTGGTGATACTTACGTTAAAATAGGTCCTTCACGAGTCCACTCAAATGATTTAGAAATTTATTTCACAGAAAGCAATTTTGCAACTTCACTCTTTTGCTAAATGTTACATTTTACCTTACAATTTGAATTATCCCAGATCATAGGCAGCCAAAAAAATCATTTTTTCCCTGTGATTACTACACCTTTCTAAATGTTTAGATCAATAATAATATTTTATTGCAATAAAAGGCAAAGGAGCATGTTACTCTTGCAAAATTAGTTATCCATCAGGAGGATACGAGCTCCATTAAAGATTCAGCGCTTTCCTGGTGGATAGAAGGTGCTCTTTTGTTTAATCTATTCTCAACCTGCTCCCATCACTGCCCTGAACAAGTATGTACTGGGAACATGAAAAAGTGCAGAGCTTTGTCCTTGTGATGTAAAATATATGATCACGGTCGAAGTGCATAGGCAGTTTGCTGAAGTGGAGAATTGTTGACATGAATATCAGAATAAAATCTGATTTTTTTTACAATATATTCAAATCCAAACCCAGTGAGAGAAAAATTGGGCCACTACCTAACCTGTATGGGGTAAGTGTCAGGTGATGTCAGTGTGCACTTCTTTGCTATACGACTCAAAACAGACTAACTAGGCATTTTATGTCTCAGGAGATTCTCATCTAACCAAATGCTGTGCAATTCATAACCGAGCACGTGACATACCAGCTGATGCACACTGATAGATGAGGGGCAGAGGACTGGGACAAGATAAATTTGAGAACATAACACATTTTTTATACAGTAAGGTAGTTAACAAAAAAGCTTGCAACTTTTTTACATAAATAAAACTATTTGGAAGCCTGAATTAATTTGAATATCTAAAGCACTGCATTGATTTTAAAATAGAAAATGCCAGATGCACTCAAAAGATCTGACAGCAACTACAGAGGGAAATGGAGTTGATATTTCAGAATTTCTTCAGAATTGAGAAAAGTTAAAATGACAGGAACACATCCAGTCAAACCTGCTCCATCATTCAGTGAGGTCATGGCTGTTCTCTGGGCTAATTCCATCTACCTGCCTTTGGCCCATATCCATTAATACCTTTCTTTAACAAAAAAAACTGTCACGGATTTAAAATTAACAACTGATCCAGAATCCACTGCCATTTGTCCAAGAGAGTTCCAAACTCCCACTACTCTGCATGTAGAAGAGCTTCTTAAAATCTCTCCTGAATGGTATGGCTCTATTTTTCGACTAAGCTCCCTACTGTAATAGATTTTGAGTCAGTGAAACAATGTGACAAACAGGAGGGAAAGTCTGTGATGTGGTAGAGGGCAAGAGAGATTTAATGACAAAAGATTTGGTGATATAAAGATGTGGGGAGTTGTGATGGGGCTTGAAACAGTACAGAATGCGTAGATTGAGGATTCAAAGATGCCAAATCTGTTGTCAAATAACAAAGTGAAGGAAATAAAAAAGCAGGAAAAGAAGTTGAGGCAGCAGTGAAAGAAATACGCAAAAAACAAAGTAGGAGCAGAGGTGATGATCTAAAATTGTTGAGCTTAATTGCTACTGATTCCAGGAGGCTGTAGAAAACAATGAAGTCTTTCTCAAGACTTGCATTGAGCTTCTTTGGATCATTGTGGCAGGCCAAGGACAGAAGGGGCAGAGTGGCAGCAAGGAGGAGGATTAAAATGACAGGCAGCAGGAAGCAGGGTCAGAGTTTGCAGACAGCACAGATATGTTCCACAAAGTGCTCAGCATTTGGTCTCCCAGGAGGAGCAAACCCTAAGCAACGATTACTAAACTGAAAAGGAGTCCAAGTGAACAATGGCTTCACCTGCGAGGAACGTTTGGGGTCTTGGATGGTGAGAAAGGAGGATGCAAAAGGACATATGTTATATCCCCACCTATTTGCAAGGTGTGTGTGTGGTGGTGGTGGGGGGTGGTTATTGCAGGAAAGGGACAGAGGTTTTGGGGGCCAGGTTGTTGTGGAGTGCTGTCAGAATCCTGAGCTAGGAGCTAAAGTTGCATTTGATGGTGGCACTATGCTGGAGGTGACAGAAATAGTGGAGGAGATAGATTTGACTTTTTTTAATGTGGTTATGTATGGCACTAATATCTTTCATTTTGCACAGTAGCCAAAACTTCAAAATGTATGCAATACATAAGGACTAGACTGAGAAGTCATCATCCAGTCCTTGAGTTTGCTTGATCCCTTCCTGTGAGCAACCTGTGCCCAACTCTAAGTTAGCATTTCCAAGAGCAACTTCACAAGTCTTGCCTCTCACCCTTAATAATGCCTTAAACAAGGCTCTATAAATCACAGCAGCACATAACTTGACATTTGAAAGCAGTTTGATTGAAAAGAAAACTTAATAGCGACCTAATTTTATTCAAAAATAAACTGACTGTGGATAAGATCCTGGACAATCGATTGTGTAACTCACTGAAGGCAATACATGTGGAGCAAAAATGTTTCGTTCATTTGTAAAAAATTGGGTTAGAAAGCATACATGGGATGGCAACAAATGAGAACTGTAATTCTATTTAAAAGAGTTGAATTGTTCTCCAAATCTCAAAATGCGGCTGGCTGACACATGCTTCAGACTTTGTCATTTTTTAAAGCAAAAGTAATCTTCAGACCAAATGACTATGAATTTTAGCCTATCATCCTGCACATATTTTAATAAAGCTGAGGGCGCAGGTTATCACTAAAGCATACCGCAGATGCTGGAAATCTAAAATAAAAACAGAAAATTGCTAAAAACACTTGGAGGGTCAGGTGGCAACACAGATTGAGATCACTTCAGATCAACTAGCTTTCAATCGAAGGAAAAGTCTTTGACCTGAAGCATTTTTTGATCTGTTTATGTGGCCTGTTCCAACATTTTATTTCAGAGCAAATTTAATGTTAGTGATTTTAGCAGGCAGAGGTATGCCACAGGAATTAACCCACTTCAAGTAACTGGGTTAATGTCTCTGTTCAAGTAAAAAAAAAATCACGTGGACACACTGAAGCAGATGTCCAACGTTTTGCTAACTTGATTGATTTCAAACAAAATTAAACTCATCACTCCTGCACTAGTTGACCTACTTTGGCTCGCAGTCTGGCATGGCCTCTATAATAATATTCTCCCCATACTTGAGTTCAAATACCTGCAACGCCACACCCTTCCTATCTCTGTAATCTCCTCAAATCCTAAACTCCTCCAAGATCTCAGTGTTCTTTCCATTCTGGCTTCTTGCACTTTTAGCATTTATTCACCGACGACTGAAGGCCATGCCTTTAGCTGCGTGGGCCCCAAGCTTGAGAATTCCCTCCCTCAACGTCTTCGTCTTTCAACCTCTATCTCCTCTTTTCAAGTGTTCTTCAAAACCTATCGCTTTTGGGTTAGCTGTCCTAAATCTCCTGATGAGGTTCAATGTTAAATTTTGCCCACTAGGCACCATAGGGTGCTTTATGATATAAAAAGGAGCTACATGAATAAAATTGTTGTTGGTTTTTATGACAGGTAACTGGTCTGCACAGACAGGTAGAAATTTTAGACCAGTTTCAGTAGCATTGTCAACTTTACTGCCTAGGCCATGTAGTACATTCTAGGCTCCTTAGGAACCAGAAGAGTGCTGACTGGCTATAGAGAATGCGGATTGGAAAAATTATGTGATAAATTTGTTTTTAGACTCGACAATTAAAATTAAATCCCATTGCAGCCATGACACAGACAAACAGATGACATTTTCATGAAAACAAGTTTCTACCCCTATCTTTTCTTTGAAGACTGAAAGGATGCCACAATGCATCTGACACTGAAATCTGGCATTTCTCCTATTAAGTGCCATAACACAATTACTATAGAATGTCACAACGATAAAATCATAATTATCCCTTCTACCTCTCCAATATCAATAGTCATTCATGAGTGGTGCTAAGCAGTTCTAACTCCCATCATAGTCATACAATCCCTACAGTGTGGAAGTAGGCCGTTCAGCCCATCGAGACCATACTGCCCCTCCGAATAGCATCCCACCTAATCCCTGTAGCTGTGCATTTCCTACGGCCAATCCACCTAGCCTGAAAACCCCTGGACTCTACGCAGCAATTTTTAGCATAGCCAATCCACCTGAACTGCACATCTTTGGGCTGTGGAAGGAAACCAGAGCACCCAGAGGAAACCCACGCAGACACGGGGAGAACATGCAAACTCTACACAGTCACCCAAGCCTGAGATCAAACCTGGGTCCCTGGCGCTGTGAGGCAGCAGTGCTAACCACTGAGCCAGTGTGTCGCCCCAATATTATTTCATTCATTCACATAATCAGATAAATTATGCATCTAAAAATAAGGCCGTTAAGCCCTCCATTGCTATTAGCTCATGACCGAGCAGACCCCAACCCTTTTTCTCTGCTTAGATTCCAACATTGAATTGAAATCATTTTTAGACAATACATAGTCTGTGTCTACAGCAGTTAGCTTTTCACTCTCAGGTGATAATTGTCATTACAAGGACTTTTTAACAACACAGGAATAGCAACAGGCCATTCAGCCCCTGTCAAACATTGTTCTGTTCAATTGGGTCATGCTTTAGCACTGTTTATTTCCCAGATCCATTTGCTTAAATAAAACTAACCATCTCAGTATTAAAATCTTCAATTGATACCCAAGCTCAGCAATTTTATTTTGTCTGGAGGAGAAAGTTTCAGACCTCCACCGCCTCATGTATAAAGGGATATGTCCTTGTGTGATGCCCAACAATCAGGAAGAGACAGCACCCACTTTTGTTTTCTACCATCTTTGCTTGCTTAGTTTTCCTTAAAAAATAGACATTTTGATGGACTGACAATACGGATGGGACTGGTTTGATCTGCCATTTGACCACAATTTCAGGAGCATTCCAGGCAGCAGTGACCAGAGGACAAAAGCAGACAACTGCCTTCTGCAATATCACGCTCCTTCCACTGGATCGAAATCCCCTTCAAGCCATACAAAAAAAAAATGCAGATAATGCAACTGCCAGACACTGTGAAACAAAACTGTTGACACTCATTAGAAATGGATTTTACAACTTCTCAGTAATTTTCTGCACATCCAGTGGGTTTTGACAAGGGGTCATCAAAGGATTCTCCTCAATAAGAATAACACAACCCTAAATACCAGCCAGGTGACTGAAGCTGCTGGTTTATTTGAATCACCTTTCATTGGATCATTTTGAGTACTTTCCTCAGTCTGCTTGTAACACCAGAAGAGTAAACAGCTACAGGCTTAGCTAACACCTGCATCTGGTCTCAATCTCTCTCAAAAATCAGACTTCTGAAAAGTATCCTTCATCTCACCTTTAAAATGTACCAATTCCTAAATTACACCTACTGCAACTTTTACTTACAATTCTATTGCCATTAAGCTCCTGAAAGGAACTTCTGTGCACAGTAAACTTAAAGAATTTCTCGTGCGCATTGGTTTACTGGGCACTACTTCACATGAATTAATACTGATATTTTCAATTTTAAGTCATTTGTAATTTGCAACTTTTTCCTTTCCTTTCACTTTTCTTTTTTTCTTGGTTGTGTTTAAATGTGAATATGTACTGAAAACAAATCCCCTGCACTCTAAAAGTAGCAATGAATGCCTCTTTGTTTCAATACTGAAGAATTTGTTGTGGTTCACTTTCAATTGAACTTCATACACAGGTTTAGTGGAAACATACAGCCAGCCATTTTTAAAATGGCTAAGAAAGATTAAAAAACAGCAATCTCTGGTATTGATACAATATCAGAACAATAACAATAATTTGCTTCATCTTACCCTCTTACCTGGTACACTTTTGTACTTCCTGGCTCTAATATTACAATTACGTTCTCTTGACTCCAACTAGAGGATGCAATTTCTTGGTGTCTATCAAAGCAACTCAATTATACCACCCCTTCATCTTCTATGTTCTCCACGTGTTTAGATAAGTTGTTGGGCCTGGTGGATGTTGGAGTCAATTGACCATTTAATCGAGTTCTGAATGATTTGAAACATTGCATTTTATAATTATTGATTCAGAAGTAGGTTATATTTTATTTAGCATTGTTAAATCTTGGTGCATGCTAATATTCAAGCCTGAAAGATAGAGCAGCGTCATCATTGTACTCTGGGCAGAAGGGTCATTTGCAGGTGATTACACCGACGTTTGGGGTAGAGGTACTCCTGCACTTGTCAGAGTGACACATGTATATGCTCCCTCCATCAGCATGGCATAAGTACAGTGACCAGTACTGTACACACTGCTCAAATATGGTCTCACCAATGCCTTGTATAATTGAAGCATTACCTCCATACTGTTGCATTCGATTTTCAGCTCACAATGAAACATAACCGTCTGTGAGCCTTCCTGAGTACTTGTTGTGCCTGCACCCAATCGTTCTGTGATTCAATTCTTCCTTCTTCAAGAGCTCACACCTGGATGATCCTAAACCGTCTCAAACTGAATCTACTTACCCATACAGCTCAGAGAATCCATTCTTTGGTTTGCTTTACACAGCAAAGCTAATGGAGACCAGTTCAATCCAATATTGAAAAAGGATGCTCCACCCCCAGCAAGCATCAAAGTTTCTGATTTTCATACTCAAAATTCAACCATCTCAAAACCAGATGAAGACATAAAATATATGGTGGCCTCTGTACTGGATTTCTTGATTTTACTCCACCTCATATAGGGCTGGGCTTCGGGAAGAATATTTATCTTTCAGTTCATACGCAGCAGCCTGTTTACAAGGTTTACTTGAGTTTCTGCTGAGGTCTGCAATTTTACCTTTTGGCTTCTTGTGTACCTTTCAGGCCAATAAAACATTTCTTAATGCAGACAAAAACCATAACCCTCTGTCAAGTCATGCAGCCACTTTCACAGAGAGCACATACAAACATGCCAAAAAGGAACAGGAGGAGGCCTATCAGCCCTTTAAGCCTGCTCCACCATTCATTAAGAATGGTTGAGCTCATTTTACCTTCAGCTCTATATTCCTACATATCCCTGATTTCATCAAGACCCTATCGACATCCGACTTAAAAATATTTAAAGATTCTGGATGCACTGCCTTTTGAGGAAGTTAATTGCAAAAGCCGACAACTCCCTGAGCGAAAAAAAAGTCTCCTTATCCTGATTTTAAATGGGTACCTCCTTATTTTTAAACTATGACCCCATGTCAAGTTTTTCTGAAAGCAGGGGACATCCTTTCAACACCAACCCAGTTAAGTCCCCTCAGGATCCCAAATATTTCAATGGAGCCATCTCTGACCCTTCTAAACTCCAAAGGGCCTAGCATGTTTAGCCTCTCCTTATTTCTGGTATTAGTCTCGTAAACCTTCTCTGAACTTCTTCCAATGCATTAATTTCCTTCCAGCATTGCACCCAGTATTCCAAATGTAGTCTCAGCAATGCCCTGTTTAACTGAAGCATAACCTCCTACAATTGCATTCCCCTCACAGTAAAACATATCACTCTGTTAGCTGTCCTAATTACTTGCTGTACCTGCATATAAATATTCAACGATTCATGTACTAGGACACCCAGATCTCCCTTCATCTCAGAGTTCTTAGTGGATATCTTGATTTGACTCGACCCTCATATGGCAACCTCCTACAATTTAGACAATATGCTTCTTTTAAAATCTTTGTCAAAATGTACAATTTCACACTTTCCCACATGGAACTCCATTACTCTAAATATCAACCAGGTATAAAAATATTGCTCAGTATAAGCATTGTCATATCACAGCTATTGAAGCTTCTAATTTATAATCGGTAAGGTAAATCAAGTTGGTCAATCTTTAAGTTAGCCTTGGGTAGATGAGCAAAAAAAAATCTAATGTAGGCATTTCCCAGGATTCTTATAGTGTGAAATGTTAATAATATTCAAGGCGTTTGTCACTGTTCCGAAAAAGTGCAACCCACTTGATCCACACCATATCTATCAGCATCAAGCCTTGCTCCCTCCAACACAAAAGCATAGCAATGTGAGCCACCTCTAAAATCTACTTCAGTATCTTGCCAAAGTTTGTTCAACAGCAACTTCCAAACTTGTAATATCTGTCATCAAGAAGGATTGTAGCCACTCACTGTAATTTAGGTACAAAATGTCAAGTCACCCACTCTCATTAGAGAGAGAGAGAGAGAGAAATGACTGGTGGTGGTTTAGCCTGTGTGTCACCACACCTCAGGTGAGGGACAAGGCAGAGCCTTCATGGTGATCATAGGCAGTGTGGCAATTGAACTTATGCTGTTCAGCATTATATTGCATTGTAACCCAATTATCCAACGGCCTAAGCTACATTCAACAGCCAACTCCCAGGCTATCCTGGAACCTTCTTAATCATTCCTTCATCATTAAAATTTGGGAACTCCCTCCTGACAGCAATGTATGAGCTCATTCACCACAAAGTCTTGGAGGTGGCTCAACTGCAACTCCTCAAGGGCAATTAGTATTGGGTAACAGCTGCTTGCCTGGCCAATAGCACTCACATCACATGAACTGAATTAGAAAGAAAGCAAACCTACAATATGGAAGAAGTTCTCATATTACAACCTTTCTCAGCTTCTCATTTTGAAGAATCAGTGTTACATCTCCTGCAAATCCAGTTGATCTTTCGTGAGTCACAGATTCGAAATGGAAACATACAATCTGGTCAGGATCTCACAGCATTTCGTCATTGTGTATAATCAGCATTCTGGGTTTTTCCCGTACAAATTGTGGAATCAAGCAATGCCATGTCTCACAGGGTATATGGAGATATTCTCACCACAGATTTTAGTTGGTAATTTAGTCATTTTTTTTCCTCCCTGCACAGCACATTCTGGATTTATTCAGTTACCAATGTGATAAGAAAGCGTCATGAACACTCTCTCAAAATCCAGTTCCTGCCATTGTCGCACAAAAGCAGAACTAAAATGTACTTTCAAACTTGTTCCCACTTGGTAGATATGATGATGAAAATGTATCCACATTCAGAATTAGATACTGTAAAAGAGTCTTATGCATTGAAAGTATATTGTTTGAACCTTGGAATTTTCAATTAACTTTTGATGCATAATTGTTTCATAAACTGTTTTTTTCTTGTCTTCAACTTTTAATATTTTTCCCTCTTCCAGGAATTCTCTTTGCCACAGATTTAAATATAAAAGATGATACAAAAATTCTCGTTTCTAAAATCCACCTTTTTTCTCTCTTTATCACTTTACAATGTATCTTCCATGAGTGGAAGGAATGCAATTATATGGTAGAATAAAGATAAAAAGGTTATGTAATTTTATCAGTAAATTCAGATACTGGCAAGAGGGAGAACAAAGCTAGGAGTCTCCAAATCTCTGAATTAATATGAGCTTTCACATAAGAATGTGGGGACAGAATTGGGCCATCCAGCCCCCTGAGCATGTTCTGCCATTCAATTAGATTACAGCCTATTCGAACGTCAACTTCAGTCGCCCATGTTTGATCTGTGCTCCTGAACAGTTTCTTACCCACAAGTGCACATACTGGTGCTGCATCGTAGAAAAATTTCACAGCAAGCCAGCAATACTTCTTAAAGATGTTACCGTACACTCTGTCTCTGTCTAGAAAAGGAAATTGTTTTAATGCCATTCTAACTATGCAACAGCTATGACAAATTTAGCTTCTAAAAGATAGATCTACAACAGTCAAAATCACCTCAAAGATCAGCACAAGTCTCCACTCTGATCTCCAATTTACCAGTTGACAACATATGCATGTTCTTTCCCTAGACTCATAACCACGATATTGGGGCTCTGTGTTGTAGGGGTAGTGTCCCCATCTGAGGGCTAGAAGGCCTGGGTTTAAAAAAACACCTATTCCTGAAAAAGTGTAATGGCATCTGTAAACACATTGATCAGAAAATTGCAAAGCAAATACTGAACTGCATAGAATGTCTGGAATTGAAATTTAGAATACATAAATTGGACGTAATTAATTCCAGATTTAATTGAAGTCAACAGTTGGAAATTCTAACTACTCAGCCTAAGTGCTTGATTACTTTGCTAAGGTTAAAAAAAAAATTGCAACAGATGTCTCAAGAAGGCCTAAATGTTTTCAAGTCCATGAAGTACTTTTGAAGTGTAGTCACTGTTGTAATGTGGGGAAACGAAAGTATCAACATCCTGAGCATTACCATTGACCAGAAACTGAACTAGACTCACCACATAAATGCAGTAGCTCAACAGCTGGTCAGAAGCTGAGCTTTCTGAGGTCGGTAACTCACCTCCTGACTCCCCATAGCCTAAATATCATCCACAAGGCACGTAGCAGGTGTGTGATAGAAGACTCCCCTCTTCCCTCAATGGGCATTGCTCAGACAACACTCAAGAAGCTCAACACCACCCAGGACAAAGCAGTCCACTTATTTGGCATATCATCCTACACCTTCAAAGTTAATTGCTTTCACTACCGATGCATGATAGCAGTAGTGTGCACCATCTGCAATACATACTATGGCAATTCACCAAGACTCTTTCAAAAGACCATCCAAACCATTGACCTCTGAGAACAAGGACAGCAGGTACACAGGAACATCTCCCCTGCTGCTGCAAGTTCCTCTCCAAGCCACATACCATCCTGACTTGGACACATCTTATCATTCCTGAGAAAAGTCCTGGAACTCCATCCCTAACTACATTTTATGTGGACATACACCAGATGGACTGCAACAGTTCAAGAGGTGGCTGAGCACATTCTTGTGGACAATTAAGGATGGGCTAGAAATGCTGGCTTTGTCAATGGCGCCTACACAATTGCAAAAAGAAGCATCAATTTGCATCACGCAGAAGTCCTCATAATATCTATGTAGTACTTAGATATGCACAAGACATAAATGCTATTTGTGGGCCAGCTGCAGGAAAATGGGATTATAATAAGACCATAAGACCATAAGACATAGGAGAAGAAATTAGGCCATTCAGTCCATTGAGTCTACTCCACCGTTCAATCATGGCTGATGAGTTCCTCAACTCCATTCTGCTGTTTTTTTCCCCATAACCCTTGATACCCTTGATAATCAAGAACATATCTATCTCGGTATTAAATGTACTCAATGACCTGGCCCACAAAGCCTTCTGTGGAAGTGAATTCCATAGATTCACCATTCTCTCACTGAAGAAGTTTCTCCTCATCTCTGTTCTAAAAGGTCTTCCCTTTACTTTAAGGCTGTGCTCTTGGGTCCTAGACTCTCCTCCCAATGGAAGCATCCTTCCAACATCCACTTTTTCCAGGCCATTCAGTATTTTGAAAGTTTCAGTTAGATCCACCCTCATCCTTCCAAACTCCAATAAGTATGGTCCAACAGTCCTCAAACGTTCTTCATATGTTAAGCTTTCCATTCCTGGGACCATTCTCGTGAACCTCCTCTGAACCCGCTCCAGGACCAGTACATCCTTCCTGAGATATCTGGCCCAAAACTGCACACAATACTCCAAACGTGGCCTGATCAGAGCCTTATTAAGCCTCAGTAGTACATCCCTGCTTTTATATTCAAGTCTTCTCAAAATAAATGTTAACATTGCATTTGACTTCCTGAATAGTAAGGGTGTTGTGCTGCGCAACAATTATATAACCTTGTTATGTTAATCTCGCTCTATCTTCTGATCATAGGATCCCTACAGTGTGGAAGCAGGCCATTTGGCCCATCAAGTCACACTGACTTTCTGAAGACTATCCCATCCAAACCCACCCCAACTCCTGTAATCCTGCATTCCTATGGCTAACTAACCTAGTCTGCACATCCCTGAACACTATGAGCACTTTAGCACGGTCAGTCCACCTAAATGGCTGATCTTTGGACTGTAAGAGGAAACCGGAGCACCCAAAGGAAACCCACGCAGACACAGGGAGAATGTACAAACTCCACATAAACAGTCTGCCCAAGTCTAGAATCAAACCTGGGTCCCTGATACTCTGAGGCAACAGTGCATCCACTAAGTCACTGTGCCATCCATAATGTTATTCATGTGGTAACAATAGAGGATGCTAGAAGTATCATAGGAGCAGGAAAACTTGACGTTTTGGGCCTAAACCCTTCATCAGAAATGGGGGAGGGGAAGACGGTTCTGAAATAAATAGGAAGAGGGGGGAGGCGGATAGAGGATGGATAGAGGAGAGGATAGATGGAGACCCTGGGCCTCCTGCAATGCCACAGTGATGCCACCCGAAGGCTGCAGGAACAGCAAATCATATTCAGCCTGGGAACCCTGCAGCCCAATGGCATTAATGTGGATTTCACAAGCTTCAAAATCTCCCCTCCCCCAACCGCATCCCAAAACCAGCCCAGCTCATCTCCACCTCCCTAACCTGTTTTTCCTCTCACCTCAAGCCACACCCCCATCTCCTATCTACTAACATCATCCTGCCCCCTTGACCTGTCCGTCCTCCCTGGACTGACCTATCTCCTCCCTACCCCCCTACCTACACTCACCTTTACTGGCTCCATCCCCGCCTCTTCGACTTATCTGCCTCCTCTCCACCTCTCCTCTCCTCTATCCATCCTCTATCCGCCTCCCCCTCTCTCCCTATTTATTTCAGAACCCTCTTCCCCTCCCCCATTTCTGATGAAGGGTCTAGGCCCGAAACGTCAAGTTTTCCTGCTCCTATGATGCTGCTTGACCTGCTGTGTTCATCCAGCCCCATGCTTGTTATCCTGGCTGTTAAGCTTCCTGACACTCTTTGAAGTTGTATTTAGGATGTTGGTCATTCTTCTACAGGAAGGATTTTGTGAGATTTGAAAGAGTTCAGAAAAGATTTACAAGGATTTTGCTTGGCTTGGAGGGTTTGAGGTATAGAGAGAAGCTGAATAGAATGTTTTGTTTCCTCTGGAACATTGGAAACTGAGGGGTAACCTTACAAAGGATTATAAAATCATGAAGCGCATGAATAGGGTGAATGGCCAAGGTCTTTTTCCAAGTGTGAGGGAGTCCAAAACTAGAGGGCATAGGCTTAAGGTGAGAGGGGAAAGATTTAAAAGGGACCCAAGGGGTAACTTTTTCACACAGAAGGTGGTACGTGTATGAAACAAGCTGCAGAGGTGGAGTCAGGTACAATTACAACATTTAAAAAGCATCTGGATGGTATATAAATAGGAAGGGTTTAGACCGATATCGGCCAAAAGCTAGCAAATGTGATTGGTCAAATTGGAATGTCTGGTTGGTGCAGATGAGTTGAACCGAAGGGTCTACAAAAAAATACATGCACTGTATGACTCTATGACTATCTATGTGCTGACTCAACGGGCTGAAAGGCTTTCATCCATGCTGTCGATCACTATGACTCTATGATTAAACGTCTCTAAATTCTCACAAACACCAATGTAATAATAACCAGGTAACCTGCACTGGTGATGCTGCTTGAGGGAAAAGATGATGGCCAAAAATTGGTGAGAACTCTCTGGTTTGGGGTTAATTTCTAATCTGAAAGGCAGCACTCATAACAATGCAGCACTTCCTCAGCAGTACTCTGGAATGTGAGTTTAGATTAGATGTTTACATCTTTGGAGGAAAGACTTCGACCAACTCAATTTGACAATGGAGGTGATTATAAAGGATTAAAATAATTTCATGTTATCAATGTCAAAACCCAAGTCTTCCGAGTGTCTTTCATGTATAATTTTGGCAGAAAAAGGTAAAATAAAATCAGAAGGGAAATTTAGACCATGCCGAAAAAAGAAACAGTCAATTCAATGAAAATCAGACAAATATGATTATAATCACTCAAGAAATATAATAAAGGAAGATAAGGAAAAAAATTAAATGGAGGGTCTTGACAAGTTGCCGTACAGACAATGACATCATCCAATCAAATGACTATTTTGGATGAAAAGCGGTTCTGGATTATTCAATGAAATGTTTGATCATTTTAAAGCAAAGTCAGAGTAACTGGAGAGAAGTTCATTTTGCATTATATATCACATATCTTATCATAAAGGATATGTGTAAATTGGCACTTTAAATAGTAGATCTGCACCATATGTAAAGGAGCCCTTTTGGCTGTGTCCAACCACATGCAGTATAGATCGGTTCCTTCTCTCCCCTCCCTATCTAGACTCCAGTTTGATAACTTGCTGCAAATGGAATCTGCCCACTTTCTCGAAGTCAAAAGGTCACACCTTAAGTCCTGAGGAAGGGTCATCCGACCCAAAACTTTGATTCCTCTCCGCAGATGCTGGTTTTGTTTCTGATTTCCAGCGTCCGCAGTTCTTTTGGCTTTCATGCCTTAAGGACTGCTCCTGAGGCTGGAGCCCATCAAACAAGCTGGCCCACACGATGCAGCACTGAGGGAATGCTGCACTGCTGCAGATGATGTCTTTCATATGAGATGTTAAATTGAGGCCCCATCGGCCTCCTCAAGTGGATGTGAAAGATCTAACTTCATTTGAACAAGAGCAGGGGAGTTCTCCCCGGCTGTCCAGGCCAATATTAACTGTCCTCAATCAACATTACAGATAACATAGTTATCTGTTCATTATCACAAGGCTGTTTGTGTTATCCATGGCACATCACCTTAATGCCCATTTAAAACTTATGATGATCAATTGAGCTATTTTGTTTTAAATCAAAACTTGGATGAAGGGACCAAATTTATCCTTGTTAACATCATTGATGTTACAAGGGTAGATAGTAGAGTAAGTTGTAAAGAGGACTTAAGGACTCTGAAATGGGATATAAGAAAATTAAATAGGGGACCAAAAGTTGGGAGATGGTGTATATGGAAAATGTGAATTCGAGAACTTTGACAGGAATAACAGAAAAGTAATAGATATTAAAGTATTGAAAAAAATTTAAGTTGAGAGGCAGCTTGTACAACTATCATTCATAGAATCCCTATAGTGTGGGATCAGGCCATTCAGCCCAACAAGTCCTCACTGACTCTCTGAAGAGCATCCCATTCAGTCACACGCCCCTATCCCTGTTACCTTCTAATCCACTGATCCTACACATCCCTGGACACCATGGCCAATTTAGCTTGGCCAATTTACCTAACATGAACATTTTTGGACTGTGGGAGGAAACCAGAGCACCTGAAGGAAACACACACAGACATGCAAAGAATGTGCAAACTCCACACAGACAGTTCCCTGAGGCTGGAATTGAACCGAGATCCCTGGTGCTGTGAGGCACCAGTGTTAACCACTGAGGCACCAGACCACCCCCTGAAGTACGGTCACATTTTGGTGCTCTCTCCCATGAATCACATAGAATTAACTTGCATGTGCAGGAATGGAAGAGAAATTGGGTCTTTATTGAAAGCAGAGTGGATGGGAAGTCTTGCTACAGCTGTAGAGGTAGTAGGAACTGCAGATGCTGGAGAATCTGAGATAACAAGGTGTAGAGCTGGATGAACACAGCAGGCCAAGCAGCATCAGAGGAGCAGGAAGGCTGACATTTCGGGCCTAGACCATTTTCTGAAGAAGGGTCTAGGACCGAAACATCAGCCTTCCTGCTCGTCTGATGCTGCTTGGCCTGCTGTGTTCACCCAGCTCTACACCTTGTTATCTCTCTTGCTACAGTTGTACGTCTGTTGGTCAAAACTACATCTGGAGTACCATGGTTACAATGTGCCAAAGCCGACTCAAAAAAATAACTTCTCTCTCCACAGATGCTCCCAAGCCTATTGAGTTTCTCCAGGTCTTTCTGTTTTTGTTTTACTGGTGTTATTCCTGTCATGAAGGCTTAAGAGGAAAGATTGGATATGTTGGGCATGTATTAATTGAAGTTTAGAAGATTGAGAGATAGCCTCATTAAATCCTAAGACAAATTCAGAAGGACAAATTCTAGAAGGCTATTTCCCTTATAGGAGAGACTAGCATGAGGGAATACAGTCTAAAAATAATGTGTCTCCCATTTAAGTGGAAACTAGAAGGATTTTTGCCTTTCAGGTGATTGTTAGTCTGTTGAATCCTACTCCTGAGACAGCAATAGAACGTGGTGATTGAATATTTTAAGGCTGAGTTAGACAAATCCTTAATTGATGAGGGAGTTAAAACATATAGAAGGAAAAGAGGAAAGTACAATTGAGATCAAAACCAGGTCACTCATGCTCCTAGAAAATAATAGAGCAGGCCTGAGGGGCCAAATGGCCCACTCCTACTCCTGATTTGCATGTTGGTATATTTGTTCAGATGAGCAATGCTGTCAGGAGCTACTTGCTACCAGTAGATCCATCTGGCAGCCAGGTTGGAGCAGGGACACCAGACCAAAGGTTCTGAATGATGAAAGAAGACTGTGCATCTCACAAAGTTGGAAGAAGGCGATTCCATCACCAATAATTGACCACCAACTATCGAGATTTTCTGGACAATGGTAGTACCAGGAGGTTCAAATGAAGTCATGTACAGGCTTCCAGCCACATTCCATTAGCTGGGAAAGGGGAAGGCCACACTCTGAAAGATCACAACATTTGTCATGAAAGAAACAAAATTTTAAGATATGCAAAGTGGCGCATTACAACACTCATGGATAAGCTGGTGTAACAATATAGAAAGAAGAAACACAATTGTGTCACATCAGCTATCAAGATTCCCAGTTGAAATCACTGTGTTCTTTGCAGGGAAAAGACACCTGAATAAACAAGCATGGGGATACACCTTAGAATACAATGGAATGGCTGGCAGCAACTAGCATGTCTACAGAGTTGGCTTTCTGAATAGGATCGCAAATGTCTGGCCACATCTCTTCAATTGTATCAATGAAAGACTAATGGCACTTCACCTCCAACTCAACAATAATCAACAATGGTGGTGTAGTGGTAATGTCACCGAGTCAGTAATCCAGAACAGTGTTCTGATGTTCTGGGACTTGCCATAAGTGATGGTGAAATTTGAATTCAACAAAATGATAATTTTGAATAAAAAGCTGGACCAATGGCAATCATTGTCAATTATTACAAAAACCCATCTGGTTCACTAATGTTCCTTCGGGAAGGAAACTGCCATCTTTACCTGGTCTGGGTCTACATATAACTCCAGACGCACGGCAATGCGGTTGGCTCTTAGCTGTTGTATGGGCAATTGGGGATGGGTGGGAAGGGTGGCCAAAACAGTGACACCTGCATTTCATGAATAAATAAAGATAAAACTTAAAAATAACTCACAGTGGTCAACACTTATGCCCATTCTCTTGACTTGGACGAAGATGTTTAGGAAAAGTTCTATTTTGACCTTCATAAAGTCTCACTGCTGTCCCCAAAGAAAATCATTCAAATGGGAGATAGGGGTGGGACATACCTCCAATGTCCAGGAAGGAACCTTTAGGAAAAGCAAGTGAAATCCTCTTATTGATCGAGTGCATTCACGTTGTCTTCATTCTAACTTACTTCTGGACAAATTTAAAACCAAATAGAGTCATTCTAAATCAAAGCATCGTTAACTCCTGGAATATGTCAATGACTGAGTTGGAGATCTAACTGGTGTCTGAATCATTCCATCCCAATGGGACACTCAATCCTACTGAACAGACAACTGACTTGTTCAACAGTGCTGAAAGTTGCCAATGCACTAGACCCATTATTCCTAGGGGTGGAGGTCAATGTCTCAGTTCTAAAGCAATCCATCCATTGGGACGATTTCCAAAACCAGCTCATGGCCAATCTGGAAAATCTTCACACACCCAACACAATTCCACAGCCATAGAATCAAAGAAAGTTAAACTCCTGTGCCTAGACCATTGAGGTTGAGAATTATCATTGCCAGGAGTGGTTCGATGAAAATGATGCCGAAATATGTGATATCCTTGAACCAAAACAAGCAGCGTTCAATGCCGAGTAAAACAATTCAAGGTAGTAAGTCAAGAATTTCAACAGATCTAGGCCATTCTCAAACTCTTCAATTGCCCAAGCAAGAAATTTAGCCTGTCATTTCACACTGACAATTCAAAACTCACATATCAAGCTAAAACTGATCAGCCAACCATGCTTCACTTTGAAGAAGAGACTCTGGAATATGTTGAGCACTACCCACATCTTGGCTGTCATCTTTCTTCAAAAGCTGCCAGCGAAGAGGAGATCTAATATTGGGTAAGTTGCACCAGCTCAGTCTTCTACAGACTACGGCAGTGACAACAAAGACCTTCACAAAGTAACAAATGTCCTATTGTACCGAGCAGTTGTTGTCTCAACACTCTTGGACTGTAGTGAGACCCGGATTGTGAGACAGCTCTAATGGAATTGTACCACCAAAATCTCCATTACATTCTCTGGATTTAGTGGGAGAGCTGAAGAACAAAGTCTTGTTCCTTCTCAAAGCCAGCTTCACAAGCATTCAGGTAAATGTTCTTCAAAAATAACTAATGGACCAGACATTGTCACATAATGACTGAAAAGAATCCCCAGCAGCATGTCTTGTTTTTTCAACTCTCCAATGGCCCAAATTCCAGGGACGAAGTAACAGTAGCAAAGCTCTCCTTGAAGTACACCAGCATTAACATTTGTGACCGGGAACAGTTTGTTACAATTCACTCAAAATAGCAACAACTTGTCCATGAGGCTACATCACGCTTTGAGTCCGAATACCTCAAAGATAAGGCAGAATGATGGCAGAGAGAGAAACTAGGAGAAGTGAATTCAGTGCTCTAGGCCCCACTTCCTCACGGAACACCCTGATCCATGTGCCCAACAATCCCTGGATTGAGAACTGGCCTGTTCAGCAGCACAAAGTCCCATGACAGAAACTCACAGTCCTGAATAGACATCATAGAAATTCACCAAAGATCCTTAGACAGCATCTTCCCAAACCAATGACCACTGCCATCTAGAAGGACAAGGGGGACAGATACATGGAAGCACTCCCATCTTATAAGTTCCTCTCAAAGTGACTCACCATCCTGACTAAGAAATATATCGCTGTTCCTTCAGTGTCACTGGATCAAAAGTCTGCAATTCCCTCCCTAAGGGCATTGTGGGTCCACCTACAGCACATGGCCTGCAGCGGTTCAAGAGGACTGCTTCTCAAGAGCCCCTTCTCAAGAGCAACTAAGGATGGGTAATAAGTGCTGGCTCAGCCAGTGACACCCTTGTCCCATGAGTTAACGAAAAAATCCTTGAATGAGGCAGCAGCTATTGACTTGTAGGAGGTTGCTGAGTATGGACTGTAACTGAAATGTAATTGCTTCCTTTCATATAAACTATCAATGCCTGTTCTATGTTAAGGATTGGTATGGGAGTATGTACGAAAAGGACAGAGGTGGGACGCACACAAACTTTTAGATATATTTTTGGCTAATAAAACATGCACCTTCCTATGAATTAGACAAATTCCAAAGAAATTTAGCAACGGACAACCCTCAAAGAAATACATATTTGTGTTTCTTTTTACATGATGACCCCTAACTACCACAAGTTTTTGTGTAACTTTGAAAGCACAGTTTCAGCACATATACTATGCATTCCGTGTTGACCGAACTCATTCTCTTCTGTCTTATTTTGCTGAAAGTTGCATTGCTTCTCTTTACAAATTAATATTAAATTGTGCACTTCATGTAAAATGCTCGCACTGTTTTCGCAAGCGCAGTTCAATATCTCTGTGCTCACACTGCCAATTTTTAGACATGCATCACCATTGATTGCTGACAATGGATTAGATTTTTCATGGAAACTATAATCTCCCCTACCCGCAGTGCATCTTGTCAAAAATACCAGGAATTGTTCAGAATTTTTTTAAGCAGATTCAAACAAGTCAGAGCATCATTTCGGTGCTGTGCCTTGGGAATGGAAATAAGGATGACGCAGCACTTGGACAAGTAAAACAAGCTTATGAAATCCCTATAGTGTGGAGGCAGATTTCCAAAGAGCCTCCCGCCCAGATCCACCGGTACACCTTATCTCTGTAACCTTGCATTTCCCCTGCTAACCAACCTAGCTTGCATACTATGGGGAATTTAGCATAGCCAATCCACCTGACTTGCACATCTGTGGACTGTGGGAGGGAACCCATGCAGACGTGAGGAAGAACATGCAAGACAGACTCCACAAGGACAATCTCCCAAGGATGGAATTAAACCCAGGTCCTTGGTGCTGTGAGTTGGTGGCAGCGCTAACCACTTAGCCACTATCTGGCCTAATTTGCTGTTTTGTAATGTTTTGTCATTGATTCATGGTTCAGGTAAATATTGATATTTATTGGGGTTTTTTCTACTCACACACTTGAGTTGGGTGTTCTAATGTTGTTCTATAATTCAGGAAATTTTGAAATAAGAAATGCCTTGGTTCAAAGCATTCTGCATTGGAGAGGTTACAGTGATGAAAAGGAAATCATTTTACTTGCCCAAGTGAGCATCTATTGTCTTGTGTTAATTTATAAATTCTATCTCTCATGTTCCTGACTGAAAATAGAATAAAAAGAACAAGACTTGCGTTTATATAGCACCTTTCACAAGCTCAGCATGTGCCAAAACACTTTATATTCAAATAAGCACTATATTTTTGAATTGTTTCTTTTTTTGAGAATATCTCTGCTAAAACGCTCTCAGTACTTATTTGCAAAATGTACATGCTCTATACCACTGTCAGTATTGTCTCTGACATCATTTAATGCTGGTCATTCATACTCCTTTGCCTTTTTGGATGTTGCCAGTTTTTTGGGTGTGTCAGGAGGAACAGCTTAATTGTATAAAGTCAGGAAATGTAGCACACAAGTGACTCCCCAAAGCTTGTCTACTGGCAACAAGGCACAAGTCAGGAGTGTGATGAAGTCATCCCCATTTGTCTGCACAGGTGCAACTCCAACAAGACAAGGCAGCCCAATTGATTGGCTTCACATCCACAAGCATTCACTCCCTCCATCACTCACGCTCAATAGCAGCAGAATGTACCATCTACATGGCGAACTGCAGAAATGCACCAAAGATCCTTTGACAGCACTTTCCAAACACATGACACTTCCATCTAGAAGGACAAAGGCAGCAGACACATGGGAACACCATTACTTGCAAGTTACCCTCAAAAACACACACCATCCTGACTTCGAAATACTTCACAGTTCCTTCAGTGCTACTGGGTCAAATCCTCTAATTCCCTTAATGGCATTGCAGATCAATCTACAGCACATGGACTCCAGCAGTTTAAGAAGGCAGCTCACTACCACTTTCTCAAAGGCAACGAAGGATGGGCAACAAATGCTGGCCAGCCAGAGACACCCATGTCCCATGAGTGATTTTTTTCAAAAGGGCTGAAATCTGACAAATAACAATGATGTAATGATCCATTGACGTGCTTTGTGGGCTATTTGTTGAGGAACAAATACAAGCCAGGACACCGGGGAAAACTCACTTTCTCATTTTCTTCATTAATGGTATATGGGCATCAGTTTCAAGGTCAGCATTTGTTGCCCATTTCTAAACATTCTCAAACTCAGGACAGTTAATAACCAACCACATTGCTGGATCTGGAGTCACATGTAGGTAAAATCAGACAAGAACAACAGATTTCCTTCCCTAAAGGACATGAGTGAACCAGATGTTTTATTTCACAATGGGTGATGATCATTTCAAGGATACCATTATTGAGACTAACGAGATAACAAGGTGTGGAGCTGGATGAACACAGCAGGCCAAGCAGCATCATAGGAGCAGGAAAGCTTGATGTTTCGGGCCTAGACCCTTCATCATTGAGACTAACTATTTGGATTTCAGAATTACTAATTGAACGTAAATTCCACTAGCTGTTATGGTGGGGTTTGACTCCCTGAGCATTAGCCTGAGGTCCCTACTCCACTAGTCCAGTGGCATTACCATATTGCCATTATGCCATCAGCTTTGAAATAGTGCTTCAGGAATTTTTATATCCAACTGAAGGGACAGACTGGCCGTATGTTCCTAATGTTCCACATGAAAGTGACAGATCGTACAGTGGATCAGCTCCTGGGAAGTGCACTGGGAATATCAGCCTGGATTTCCTACTCAATTCCTACTCTGATTGATCACTCAAACCCACAACCTTATGATTCAGAAGTGAGAGTGCTACACACTAAATCAATCAGGGACCCAATTTCCCAACTTTGAAATAGGATATAATTTCAGAGAAATGATGTTGATTTCAAAAATAATGCAATTTCAATTTTTCTTTCAAATTTGTTTTTCAAAGTTCACTATCAGTCATTAGTCCAGGATACTCTGAAAAGTCATAAGAACTTCAGTTTAGATGAGTCTTATTTTGGTTTGATATTTTAGATGATATTTTGCTCAACCATTATTTTTATTCAACTAATTCTGCAATTCTTTCCTATCAGTAGTAATTGATTCAGCTTCAATATTCACTTGCAATGAATTCCAAACATTTGTTGGTAGGGAACCTATTCTTTCTTCCTAATGTAAATTTTAGACACTGATCTGAGCTCATGCATTTCTGTTTGTCTCAAAATTAATGTTGGAAATACTACAGTACAGACCCTCAATCCATTAGTACAAACCACATCTTCCTGAAGTTACAACTAGTATTGAATACTTAGATCAGAGATAAAAGGTACTGCAGATGCTGGAGAATCCGAGATAACAAGGTGTGGAGCTGGATGAACACAGCAGGCCAAGCAGCATCATAGGAGCAGGAAAGCTTGACATTTCGGGCCTAGACCCTTCATCAGAAATGGGGGAGGGGAAGAGGGTTCTGAAATAAATAGGGAGAGGGGGGAAGCGGATAGAGGATGGATAGAGGAGAGGATAGGTGGGGAGGAGGCAGACTGGTCAAAGAGGCGGGGATGGAGCCAGTGAAGGTGAATGTAGGTGGGGAGGTAGGGAGGAGATAGGTTAGTCCAGGGAGGACGGACAGGTCAAGGGGGCGGGATGAGGTTAATAGGTAGGAGATGGGGGTGGGGCTTGAGGTGGGAGGAGGGGATAGGTGGAGAGGAGGCAGACCAGTCGAAGAGGCGGGGATGATCCAGTTGCACACCTTGTTATCTTGAATACTTTGATACTGTGTTTGCTGAATAGAGGAATTTCACATGGATGTAGTAAGTATCTTACAAGTAGCAATTTCGAAATTTTTAATGTAGCCTCATTTACCAAAGGAAATCATCTTTCCACATTTACCATGAAATCTGCTCTTGTATTCCCATTTATCCTATTTATTCTACTATGTGCAGCCCTAGATCTTCATGATTCTTATCATAACATTGCTGCCATCATACCACTGTGCCAAAGCAAGGCAGAATAACAGGTCATTCATTTCATCAATGTACGTAGCAACTTGACATGGGAATAAAAAGGGCTTCAGAGATAGTAGGAACTGCCGATGCTGGAGAATCTGAGATAACAAGGTATAGAGCTGGATGAACACAGCAGGCCAAGCAGCATCAGAGGAGCAGGAAGGCTGATGATTTGGGCCTAGACCAAGAAGGGTCTATGCTCGAAATGTCAGCTTTCCTGCTCCTCTGATGCTGCTTGGCCTGCTGTGTTCATCCAGCTCTACACCTTGTTATCTCTAATAAAAAGGGCTGCTGGGTTTCCTTAATGACAACTGTTGCATTTTGAAGTACTGCATTGGAAACAAAGCCCTTTGACACATTTCTGAGATGGATGATGTAAAAGTGAATGTTCTCCTTTCTTCCTTTTCAATTACTGCAATACCTTTCTGTACAAAGGTGCACAAAACAATTGACACTTGTAATCAGAGAGCACTTTTAACACCAGAAAACATTCCAAGGTGCTTCATTACAGTCACTATCCACAATTGATGCAGAGATAGAGAAAGTAGCACAAAGAGGAATGCCCAAGGTAGAGCATCTCTAAGAAGAAATGAGTAGTGGACAGCATTACAATATGGAATGGTTAAGACTACTGTGTTTGGACTGTATCTTTCCTTTAGCGCAAAATTAAGGGAGTCACATGATCTGTTCTGTGGTTTGCTTGACAACAGGCCTGGGTGACATAGCTGTAAACAGATTAGATGGAGGCCAAGACTGCTTTAATTTATGTGTAAACAAGATATAATGTGTTCACGCTTGTAAACAATGACCAGAGCTTCTTGTTTATAATGGATAGATTCCCAGCCGCCATAGTACCAGGACAATGTTCAGAATGTCAGGATATTAAGAGTCCTACTTTAAACTCCCCATTTATATCTAACATAATAGGCAGTTGACATCCTCAGCATAGCTAATCAACATGACTGCATGGAAATAAAGTCAATGTGATTCCTCATGCAAGAGGCTTTGAATCTGTCAGCTGTGGTTCAGCTGATGGTGCACTCGCCTCTAAATTGGAAGGTTGTGGATTTCAGTCCCTTTTATACAATATAATACAGCACAGGAACAGGCCCTTCGGCCCACCAAGTCTGTGCCGATTCCTAATCCCTCTTTCGACCTGATACTTATTGCCCATGCATGATTTCTATCTCTCTGTTCACCTCACGTTTATGTGTCTGTCAAGATTTGCCATAAATGTTGCTAACATGCCAGCTTCTACCACCCCAACTGTTGGTGTGCTTCAGGCACCCAATGCCCTCTGTGTGAAAGATTTAGCCCACACGTCTGCCCTAAACATTTCCCGTTTCACCTTGAACCTGTGGCCTGTTGTATTTGACCTTTCAACCCTGGGGAAAAGCCTCTGACTATCCACCCTATCTATGCCTCTTATAATTTTGGAGACCTCTATCAGCTTGCTCCTCAGCACCCCCATATTTCCAGTGAAAACAATCCGCAGGATTTGAGAACAATGCTGAAGGTTGACTCAAATCATGACTGTTAGATACATTTTTTTTTGCTACAGTGTCCCAGCTGGGTGTGTCTAACTTGCTTATGGTTTATTGAGAAAAGCACAGAGATGGCTTTGAGAGGAGACCATGCAGACAAAACCATTGCCAGATTGTGCGAAAGGATTTCCTAACATCTCAATGATTTATTTTTACATCTTTTGATTGGATTTGGACATGACTGGCTAGAGCAGTATTGTTTCCGTCCCTATTACCTCCTTGATATGAGTGTTATAGGAAGGACATTATTAAGCTGGAGAAAGTTTTGAAAAGATTTACCAGGATGTTGCCAGGATTGGAGGGTTTGAGTTAAAAGGAAAGGCTAGATGGGCTGGGACTTTTTTCACTGGAGCCTAGGAGATTGAGTGGTCACCTTATAGAGATTTTTAAAATCATGAGGGGTATAAAAAGAGTGAATGGCAGGTGTCTTTTCCCTGGGGTAGAGTATTTCAAGACCGGGGACATATCTTTAAGGCAAGAGGGGAAAGTAAACAAAAGACATGAGGGGCAATTGTTTTATACAGAGAGTATTTCGTGCGTGGAATGAACTGCCAGAGGAAGAGGTGGATTTGGGTATAGTTACAACATTTAAAAGACATTTGGATAAGGGCATGAATAAGAAATGCCTGGAAGGATATGGGCCAAGTGCAGGCAGGCGGGACTAGATTAGTTTGGGATTAAGGTTAGCATGAACTGGTTGGACCGAAAGGCCTATATCTGTGCTGTATGACTCTACAAGTGACTTGCTGACCCATTTCAAAGGGTAATTAAAAATCAAATGCATTGCTCTGATTCTGAAGTCAAATATGGGTTAGTTCCATGGAAAGAAATCAGACTTCCTTTCCTGAACAACTTCGTGAACAAGTTGGATTTATATGGTGATTAAGGATATTCCATGTTTGTAATTACCAAGCTAGCTTTTTTAACTCCAGATGTATTAATTGTCCAGAAACTGTCACAGTACAATATAAGCCCATGCTCCCAGAATATTAGCTGGGACCACTAACTCCTGAGGTCAGTGATATTCTCACAACACCACTAACTCCCTTTATATCAGTGACAAAGGTAGGCTGCAAGGTTCTGGGAGAGAGCTACTGAAAGGTAAAGTTCCCACAGGTCCAGCAGACCATATGGCAGCTCTCTTATGAGAGAGAGATGACTGATAGTGGCATGGCCTGATGGTCACCAAACCTCAGGCAAGGGTAAAGGGTGAGAAGGAAAGGTCTTCCAGGTAATCTCATCTACTGCAGGAATTGAACCCATGCTACTGGTGCCACGCCACATTGCGGACCAAGCATCTAGCCAACTGACCTAACCTAACCCTTGGCAAGAGCAGTCCGAAGTTATACCTCTCTAGGGTTTACTGTGCAGGAATTTAACTGTGCTTAAACTGAACAGACTGGATTTATGGCTGTTTGAAAGGAGGCTGAAAGATGTGTTTAGCTTGCTCTAGAGGGAGAATTGTTAAGGTAAGTGCTCACTGTGAAAGACAGTTGTGGAGTTAGAAGCTACAGAGGCGGGAAAGGAAAAAAAAATGGAAGGAAGCTCTTAGGTGATCCTGCCCAATGGATCTATAAATATTGAACATTTATTTAAGGAACAGCACCAAGTATACCTCAAAGGTATTTTTGGTGCGGTACTCTAAAAGTAAAACAGGAAATAACTGTTCGGAATGATTGATCTTGACTGTAGCTGAAAATAAACATATTTTGTCAAAATTTTTCCTCTTATGCTCATTAATACAGGGAAAACCAACGTTAAAACTACGTGAGAATGACAACTGGTTGAGCCAGTTGAGTGTTTATGACACTCAGGGATAGTTTCATGGTCATTATTTTTGAAGTGAGCTTTATTAATTCCAGACTCATTATTTAGATTCCAATTCCACCAGTTATTCTTGTGGTATTTGAATCCATGTCCCCAGATCATTGGCTGGGACTTTGTCAGAAGAGGCTGGTGAAAGAAACAGCCGCGGAGATTAATGCATCTCAATGCAGGAGAGGAGCATGCACCATGCAAGTTTGCAAACTAATTGCACTCAGTACTTAAAACGTCTGTTATAAGTGTCCAGTCCAACTAGTCAAACATATGTAGCATGACAATAGCATTAGTGTTTGCTATCAAAAGTTTCACATGTGTCTAGTTGGTAAATATTTCATTATAGAAGCTGATCATAGGCCATTGGAATATATTTGATGAAAGCCACTTCCAAGTGTGTTACCTAGACTATCAGACTTCTGGTAATACTCTAATGTAATATTGACTTCTAGTACAAGCAGGAAGGCAAAATGATTATTTGAGACACACTGACAAGGTTGCCAAATTGTAAAATGCTTGCAGTTTGTTTGCTGCGACTGTAAGTAGGCAGAATGGATAACAATGTAGAAGAATAATGAAGAAGAGATTATGAGAGCCTAGTGTTATTATAACTGGACTGTGAATCTAAAGACCCAGGTAATGTTCTGGGGACAAGGGTTTGAATCCTGCCAGAACAAATGGTGGAATTTGAATTCAATAAAATTCTGGATTTAAAAGTCTACTGGAGACCATGAGCCAATGATCAGAAAAGCCCTTCTGGTTCACTAATGTCCTTTAGAGAGAGAAACAGCCATCCTTATCTAGTGAATTACTCACTGCAAGGAAGCTAGCTTCTGAGCTGCTCTTGTAGTTGCAATATTTATATGGCATGTCCAGTTCAGTTAATGATCAGTTGTAACCCTGGAATGTTGATCCAGGAGGATTCACTGATGGTAATGTCATTGAACGTCAAGGGGTAATGGTTAGATTCTGTCTTGTTAGATATGGCCATTGCCTGGCCCTTGTACGGCATGAAGGTTACTTGCCACCTGTCAGATCAAAGTGGACATCATCCAGTCCTGCTACATTTGGATATGGACTGTTTCAAGGAGTCACAAATGGTGCTGAATATAGTGCAACCATCAGCAAACACTGCCAGTTCTGACCTGAGGGAGGATCATCAATGAATTAGTTGAACAAGCTGAAAGTCTAAGTGTTTCAGGGAGCTACATTCATTGCCACAAAGGAGACTTAGATAACACTTGCTTAAGGCAACCCAGTAACTAGGAAGCATGGCAAGTTGGATTAAAGTTAAAGACTTTGCAAGCCTAAAGAACGACTATTTCTAACATCTGGGAACAAAACAAAACCAAACAGCATATACCTTAGTTTCACCTGTGAATGAATCAAAAACATTTTAATTGAACTCAATGCTGATTGGTAAAATTGACCTAAGTTACTGCCAGAGAAAGTGAGAAAGAAAAAGTAAGTGTATTGTGTAAAAGTAATAAACAAAATATTGACTGGCGCAGAAACAAATGCCTACAATGAACTCGGAAGCTGGTAATATCATGGAGGCATTTGAGACCACACAATCATATAAAACAAAAGAAGCCTTCTGGCCCTTCAAATCTGTACTGAGATGAGGAGCAATTTCTACAGCCAGAGGGTGATGAATTTATGAAACACATTGTAGCAGAAAGCTGTGGAGAACAAGTTATCGAGTATATTTAAGACAGAGATAGATAAGTTCTTGATTAGCAATGGGATCAAGGAAGAAAGCAGGAGAATGACATTGAGAAACTTACCAGCCATGATTGAATAGTGGTGCAAACCTGATGGGCCGAATAGCCTAATTCTGCTCCTATATCTCATTATCTTTAAGATTGTGAAATTTCCTGCCCTAAACTATCCTCCCAGGTTCCCAGCTGCATTCCAGATTCTCACCACCCTCTGGATGAAAATGCTTTTCCTGAAAACTCCTCTAAATATCCTGCCTTTCACTTTATAAACGATGCGCCCATGTTATTGCTATTCAAACAAAAGTGCAAATTGACACTCAATGGCTTCGTAAGTAACTTGCAATGAAGAAAGGGTCCATTATATCCTTCAGTGGGCTGGAAGTCAGACTTATTTAACAGCTAAGAGCTGAAACTCAGGCAAAATTTTGCAAGATTCAGTATCCACCTCCATCAAATCAATGGATTTATTGAAATGAAATAAAGGCCTAAGACAGGCGTTGGATGAGCTTGTTGAAAACGTTGCAGCAAGACTGAGAAATGCAGGCATTAATTGTAGGTTTAAGGACATAGATGAAAGGCTAATAGATCAATTGATTTTGAGTTCTGCACATTCTGAACTACAGAAAACACTAATCGGAAATGACAAGCTCACAATTTCTCAGGCTATAAACTCTGCCAGAGCGCATGAAGCCAGAAGTAGCTGGAATGAGATGCTGACGCGCCAAATAGCTAGCCTTCAGCAAAGCCAAGTCAAAGGCAGCAGTCTTGATGTAGTGAAACAACCACAGAAAAATATGCACTTAAAGCAAGAGCAAGATTTGCAGCAGCTCTGGCCAACCACATGAATTCACAGACAGACAGGAACGTCATGCCATTGGAAACAATCTGCAGAACTTGTGAAAGGGATTTTGAAAGATTTTGAAGAAGGAAGTGCAGAAAGGAAGAAGATAGTTGCCGATGAGTTATTGGAGCAACAAGTCAAATGGGTAAAAAGAAACATACACAACCAGAGGATGCAAGATGACGCCCATGTCATAAATCCAAAGACGATTGATCTTGGAGGGTGGACTAACAACATCCCACTCGAAAGATCCTCCTGAAAATTTAGAAGATCGTAATTATCCAAATAAAGGCGGTTGGAGGATGAACACTGCCATGCTAACAGTATGCAGGGGAGTGAGATTTGATGGCAAGGAGCAGGCCAAATCAGAGGAATACACAAAGGTTAAAGAGGTTAACCTCATGTTCTAGATCACTAAAACTGATGGCTCTGTTATATTGAGTTAAGAATTGGGAATAGTTGCAGAATATCTCCGAAAATGAGGAGATGCAGGTGTCACTCTACAGTTGAAACAAATGCTATTGAAAAAGATTGAAAATCTGATCAGGCATAAAGAAGATTAAGTTCAAAATATATGCAGAGCTTTCCAATCATTTTTTGTATATTTTGTTCCCTCTAGATATTGTTCCTGGTCTGGATTCTCTGAGGTCCATGCATGGCAACAGCCTCTGGAACTGGAGTCAACACACCAGCACACTGATTGGAGTGCATAGAACTTCTGAGCAGCTCAAAGGAAACACTGACCATGATCATTGGCCCAGGGATGAATGACTTCTCACGCATAAAAACGTGCCAATTGAACAAAAAGGTAAGCTTAAAGGAGAGCTGTTGAATGCAAGAAGATATAAGACAGCACTTCCAAGCAAAATACATCATGCAGGTGACCAAGAAGAATTGAGGCAACTGCTCACTGCTCCAGGAAAGAGGGAGTCAGTGCTTTAACAAGGATATTGAATCCCCAATTGAGCTGTGAGAAAAGACAAACTGTCCAAGTACAGGATACAATTGCAGAGTAAAAGTTGTGGCTGAAGAGGATAGCCCAAGGTCATATATCATTGTGATCAAACCCCGTAAATAAATGAGAAGAAACAGATTTCCTGTTTGTCCTACAGCTGAGCTGGAAGAGCAGAATAGGGTCAGCAACACCAGAAGCATCACTATCCAGTGAAACAACATTAACAACAGAAAGCATTCTGCCCACAACACCAGGAACAACATCATGTGTGCTGCATGCCAACTCCCCATTGAGAACAACAAATCACCAAAATGGGGGAACAATATCTTACCACCTAAGAAATACCATGAATAATATTTTTAGGGATAGGTACACGTGAAAGAATTTAAAAAGTGGTTCAGATTATTTCTGAGAAAGAAATAAATCAATTGATGATCTCCTTTAGTTTGAAAAATTAATGACTAAAACAGTTATTGCATGAGTGACATTGTGTTTGAAAACAAAAAGGCAAGTTGTTGTATTTTTGGTAAAGAGCTCAGAACTAATCATCAATAAATCAATTGAATGTGTAAGTGTTGCGGGGGACCACATAAATGACCGTGATGGAGAATCAGGTTATGTATATAGCATTGACTGAACTCATCTGTCACTTGGCAGCATGGTAAATTAGTAAAAAGACAATGAGTTCTAATCTTTCTGAGATTAAAATGAGGTTTTCTTGCATCACGGAGCCATAAAGATAATCAGTAGATTTCACGCTGATAGCCTTTTTTTCGACATCTGCATCAAGTCTCCTCTTCCTTCTCTCCAGAGAGAACAATCCCAGCTTGTCAAATCCATCCATTTAACTAAAGTCCCTCATCTCTAGAACCATTCTTGCAAATCATCTCTTCACCTTCTCAAATGCCTTCACACAGGTGCTACATTAATTCCCAGAATTGCTCAAAATACCCCATTTAAGGTCAGACATGTGTTTTATAGTGATTTATCATAATTTATAGTCTCTGCCCTTAGTTATAAAGCCCAGGATCCCATTTACTTTCATAACTGCTTTCTCAGCATTCTCTGCTACATTCAACAGTTTGTATACTTTAACCTCCACATTTCTCTATTCCAGGATCCACTTTCTAATTGGAGCTTTTAGTTCAGCTAGCCTTTCCTCAATGTTCTGACCAAAAATGCATCATTTCACACACCTCTGCATTATGTTGCATTACAATGTTTCAACTCATTCCACCAGACTCTCTTCATGAAGTCTTACACCTTCATTGTTACAGTTCATTACATTTCAGAATTTTGTGTCATCTGAAAGTTCAGAAATTCTACCCTGCATATCTATGCATACATTATGAATATATATATCAAGAAAAGCAATGGTGCTAATAATGAATCCTGGAGGACCCACCTGACACTTTCCTCTAGTCTGAAAACAAACTAGTCGCTCATCCATACTCTTTTTATCTGTTGCTCAACCATCTTCTTGCGCGTGTCTTTTCTGTCTTTTTATACTATGTGCATGGTACATTGCCGAATGCTTCTACGTACACCACATTAACCCATCAGTCTCTTTGTTACTGATTGTTTGCTGAAGTCATCATTGCAAATGAAAGATATGAAATGAAACTTGATCTTGCGGCTAATACGGATTTAGGTTTTGAATCCCACTTTCTTTACCAGGTTGTGTGGGGTGGGTGTGGGAGGGGGATACTTTTGAGTTTGTAATACAGTGAGCTGTCACTGATTTTGTTCTATATTGTGGTCGGTTCGCTCACTCAGCTGGTTTCTTAGTATGCAGATGTTTCATTTCCCTGCTGGGTAACATCATCAGTGCAGCCTCTGATGAAGCGCTGTTGTGTTTTCCCGCCTGGCTTTTAAACTCTGGGGTCGGTTGGAGTTGATTAGCTCATTTCCGTTTTTTTTTCTTTGCAGTGGTGTGTATATAGAGTCTAATTTAATAATCTGTTCTAACAAGATTCCATGTAAGGACTGAGACAAACACTACATTACAAACATTACAATTGTACAAACAGACAAAGAGGACCACCAGTTCAACTGGGACAACGTCAGGATCCTAGGACAAGCCAAGTAGAGGCAGGCACTGGAATTCCTGGAGGCATTCTCCACCAAGAAGGGCATTGATAAACTCGTAGAATTAAACCCTATATATACATCACTGCAAAGAAAAGCTTGAAATGAGGTAATCAACTCCAACGGACCCCAGAATTTAAATATCAGGCAGGAAAATACAACAGTACGTCATCGGAGGCTGCTCTGATGATGTTACCCAGCAGGGTAATGAAATGTCTGCGAACGAATGAACCAGCTCGGCGAGTCAACCAGCCACAACAACAACAACTCAAGCTACAAATCTACTCAAGAATATTCTCTCTATATTGTTCATCAATTATAGCTTCATTGCAGAATGACCTTTCCTGAACAGCTGAAGTCAATGAATAAATGTATCCTTAAAGCTCTTGGTCTGACTAGTACAGTCAAATGTCAAGGCACAGCCTTTTCCAAGATCCCAACTAAGATCCTGAGTCATCTTGAGAAGGTGGATATGGAGACGATATTTCAATTTCTTGGGAAAACCTAGAAATCGAGGTTAGGGATAAAAATTGCCCACTTAAGACAGAGATGAGAAGACATTATTCAGAGGGTCATGTTTCTTTGGAATTTTGTTCTTTAAAAAGTGGAGAAAACAGAGTATTTAAATATTTCTAAGGCAGGAATAGATCAATTACTGGTGGGTAAGAAAGGGAGATATGAAAGATTATCAGGGGTAGGCAAGAAGATGGAGTTGAAGTTACAGTTAAATTACTCATAATCTTATTGAATGGTACAGTAGGCCTTAGGGACTGATGGGTCATTCCTCCTCTAAATTCATAAGTTCATATGTTTATAAGCTTTCAAAGTAATCGATATGTAATGTTTCATTACATTTGGAGAGAAACAGCAGTTTCTTTTTTCAATAACTAAGGCGATGAATTCACCTTTGTGAGCTCATGCAATGAAAGTGCAAGTGCACAAAATGTCTTGAGAAACTCAGCAGGTCTGGCAACATCAGTGGAGAGAGAAGCAGAGTTAATGTTTTAAGTCTGGTATGACTCTTCTTCAGGTAGAGGGTTGCTTTTCAGACTGGAGGCCTGTGACCAGCAGTGTTCCACAGGAATCGGTTCTGGGGCCTCTCTTGTTTGTCATTTATATTAATGATTTGGATGAGAATGTAGAAGGCATGGTTAGTAAGTTTGCAGATGACACCAAATTATAGTGGCAATGTTCACAATGAAGAAGATTTACTAAGATTACAAAGGGATCTTGATCAAATGGGTCAATGGGCTGAAATATGGCAGATGGAGTTCAATCTTGGTAAATGCGAGGTATTACATTTTGGTACAACAAACAAGGGCAGGGCTTACGCAATTAATGGTAGGTTCTTGGGTAGTGTTGTAGAACAGAGGAACCCAGGGGTGCAGGTACATAATTCCTTAAAGTTTGCGTCACAGATAGATAGGATGGTTAAAAAGACATTTGGCATGCTTGTCTTCATTTCTCAGTCCTTTCAATGAAGGAGTTGGGACGTTATATTGAGATTGTATAGGACATTGGCGAGGCCTCTTCTGGAATTCTGCGTCCAGTTCTGGTCACCAGTTATATGAAAGATATTATCAAGCTGGAGAAGGTTCAGAAAAGATTTACCAGGATGTTGCCGGATATGGAAGGTTTGAGCTCTAAAGAAAGGCTGGATAGGATGGTACTTTTCTCACAGGAGCATAGGAGGTTGAGAGATGACTTAATAGAAGTTTATAAATTAATGAGAAGTGTAGATGGATTTGATGGTAGTCATCTTTTCCCGAAGATGCGCAATTTCAAGACGAGGGGGCACATTTTTAAGGTGAGAGGAAAGAGATTTTAAAAAGACATGAGGGGCAAGTTTTTTACACAGAGGGTGGTTCGCATGTGAAATGAACTTCCTGAGGAAGTGGTGGATGCGGGTACAATTATAATGTTTAAAAGACATTTGGATAAATTTGGAGGGATATATGGCAGGAGCAGGCAGGCGGGACTGGTTTAGTTTAGGATTATGTTTGGCATGGACTGGTTGGGCCAAAAGGTCTGTTTCTGGGCTGTATGACTCTATGACTCTATAACTGAAAGGTGATGGAATGTTTCATATGCCTTTCAGTTCTGAAGAGGAGTCTTACTAGATGTTAACTCTGTTTCTCTCTCCTCAGATGCCACCAGATCTGCTGAGTTTTTCCAGCATTCTCTGTTTTTATTTCAGATTTCCAGCATCTGCAGTATTTTGCTTTTATGTCTTTGTTCATTTGCAGAGAGTCATAGTCAATGGTGTAACTTTCGTTTGCTGGCTACAAACACATTCAAAAACTACGGGGTCAAAGACCAGCAACTCTAGTATAAAGGCAGAAAGTGTGGTTGAAGGGTATATCTCATTAATTCTCATCAAGTAGCATCACTTCCAAAGCCGGCATTTTTGTCCACCACGGTTCCTTTGTAATGGGTTGCCTCATTTATTTCTGAGTTACCATTCAAAGTTTATTTCCCATTCCAAAATTCAAGCTGATGCTCCAGTGTCGTACTTAAGGAGTGCTGCACTAACCCATGAAATAAGGGCTTGTCTGCCTTCCCAGGTAGATGCAGAAAATCCCTTTGGGCTCTTTTGAAAAAGAGAGGACAACTTCTCTCTGATCAACATTCATTGCTCTGTAAGCGCCACAAAAGAACAGGGTGTCTGGCCATTATCACATTGGTTTTTTTTGTGGGAGCTTGCTGTGCGTAATCTGCCAGCTGTGTTTCCTCCGCTACAACACTGGCCAGGCTTCAGGAAATACTTCATACACTGTCAAATGCTTTGGAACATCCTGTGGCCTACCCAAACAATGCAAATCTCTCTTTTATTGCCTGGCTAAGCCCTATTGGCATAAAACTGGACAGATAGTAAGGACTGCCGATGCTGGAGTCAGAGATAGCACAGTGTGGAGATGGAGGAGCACCACCCATTTCTGAAGATGGGTCCCGACACGAAACATCAACTTTCCTGCTCCTCTGATGCTGCCTGGCCTGCTGTGCTCCTCCAGCTCCACACTGTGTTAGCATAGAACTGGAGTCTTGTGCAGACCAGGCTACTTATGGATGGTCATATTTCCTTCCCCAAAGGACATTAGTAGAACATTTGAGTTTTAGAACAAGGCGTCAGTTTAATGGTCACCAAGATTTTATTCTGAGATTCAAATTGTCAACGTGCCATGACTCTAACTCCTTAGATTGTTAGTCCAGTATTAGCTATAAAGTTCCTGCACTCTTTCCCTAGATGCTGTGTATAATTCTATCCCGTGAATTAAAATTTAGGTTTGACAGTCCTGGTCAACTTATCATGCTAGTAAAAAAAAAAGTGGAAATCCACAGTGACTGTGAAAATGTATCAAACACTGAGAATAACAATTCAAAAAATTGTTAATCCAGCCATTGGAATCTCCGTGTCGGAGCTCCATTAATTGTGGCAGCTCTTCACATGGCAAGTAGACATTTCAAATGAGAAAGGCTACCAGCAGCCCTGAGGCGCTGCATAGAGTGATAAGTTAGTTGGTTCCAGGAGTAAAGATAAAGTTTCCCAAGTCTTGCCAGGCCGTGGAACTGCTCTCTCATTCAAGAATGATGACTGGAAGTGCATTAATCTAAGGGTTACCATGCCTGAAATGAGGGGAAAGGTTGAGGTTGAGAAGGAAAGTCCTTCATGGTAACCTCAACCGGTGCAGCCTTTGAACTCATGCTATTGGCGTCACTCTGCTTCACAAACCAGCCATCCAGCCAACTGAGCAGGTGCTCACCTCACACCTACTCCACTGTTCACCAAAAGCATACTGGATCTGCTCATGTCTTTAACTCCACTTTCATTCTTGCCTCCCTTAACTCTTGACTGCTTGGAGATCAAAAACTTGCCTAACTCAAAACCATAACCAAATTACCCCATCTTCTACTATTCTCTGAGTCAACTAATTCGAAATATGAATGACTCTCTGAGGGAAGAAATTCCTCATCATCTCCATCTCAAATAGAAGATTCCATTTGTTGAAGAAAATAGGAAAACACGCTCTCAGAAATTGTCCTGCCAAGACCCCTCACGGTCTTAAATATTTGAAAGAGATTGCCTCTCATTGATCTAAGCTACTGTGAGTGTAAATCAAACCTGCTCAATCTTTTCTTAGAGAGCTTTCATCTCAAGAATCAGCCATTAGTGAACATCTTTCTAACTACATCCAATGCAAGTAGGCCTGTTCTCTCTGTAGGCCTCTCATAGAACATAGAAGGTGAGGAGTCATCTGATCAAAGTCTTAAAGATATTAACAGGAAAAGACAGGGTAGATAGAGATAAACTATTTCTACTGGTTGGGGATTCTCAAACTAGGGGTATAGTCTGAGAATTAGAGCCAGACCGTTCAGGAGAGATGTTAGGAAGCACTTCTACATACAAAGGGTGGTAGATGTTTGGAACTCTCTTCTCCAAAAGGCAGTAGATGCTGAATTAGTTATTAATTTTAAATCTGAAATAGATTTTTTTGTTAGGCAAAGGTATTAATGGATATGGGCCAAAGGCAGGTTTATGGCGTTACCCCACAGAATCAGACATGATCTGATTTGAATGGTGAAACAAGCTTGACGGGCTGAATGGCCTACTCCTGTTTCTATGATCTTCTTAAATAGGGCATCAGAACTATACACAGGACTGTAGGTGTGACCAGCACTAATGACCTATGCAGTTGTGACAAAACCATACTACTTTTGTACCGCATCCCCTTTGCAATAAACTCTAACATTCTATTGGCTTTCCTGATTACCCGTTGGACCTGCATAATAACTGTTTTTATGATCCCTAAACAAGAAGACCACAGAATTTTTGCAGTTTCTCTCCATTTAAATAGTGTCCTGTTGTTTCCTATTCTCCCTGCCAAAGTGGACAAACACACATTTACGCACATTATGATCTATTTGCCAAATACTTGCCATTCCTTCAACAAATTTACATTCCTTTTTAGACTCGTTGTGCCCTCACAACTTGTTTTCTACCTATAGTTATATCATCAGCAAAGTTGGCCACATTACACTCAATACCTTCATCCAAATCACTAATATAGATCCTAAATAATTGAGGGTCGAGTATGATCCCTGTGGCATTCAATAATTCACAGTTCATCATGCTACAAATTGCCCATTTATTCCAACTGTCTATTTCCTATTCATTAGCCAATTGTCTGCCCATGCTAATACGTTACCCTCAGCACCACAAGCTTTTTATCTTGTGTAGTAACCTTTTATTTGGCAGCTTATCAAATGGCTTCCCGTGAAGAAAGGTAATTCAGAAAGTGTCCCTTTTCTCTGTCATGTTTCCCTTTTTTTTATTATCAACCTCTAGAGAAAAAGAAAGATGAGAATTTCTCCTTTTCTTTCATTTTGTAATGAACAACTTCTTTGTTGCAATTTTAATTCCATACACATGCTCAGCTTTGTAAACTATTAATCATTGGAAGGTTGCTTGCTAACATCAGTCAGGGGAAGCTATCCATTTGCAAATCTGATGTCCAATTTAATTTCACTCCCATTTCACCCATGTTATGCAGGGGAACAAAATGCTATTCATGCACTTTCAAAAGCTAAAGCTGCAGGCAAGGTGGATGCACAACTTGCAGTTTTACTTCCAAACCTAACTTCTGAGTTACACTGCCAACTCTGTCTTGGCACCCATCAGAAATGTAGAACCATCCATATATTAACTTCCTGCGAAATTCCATTCCAATGTTTTGTCTGTTGTTAAACTACAGAAAGATTTTCATTATATCCAATTGCATTTAATGGTAAGGAGTGAGATATTCAACCAATAGCACAATTTAAAGTGGGAAAATAATTCCCCTGGCCTTTCAGCATGTGTGGAGAGAGAAATTCAGCTAATGTTTCAAGTCCAGTGTGACTTTCTGGTTCTGAAGAAGTCACTGAACTCAAAACGTTAGCTCAGTTTCCCTCTCCGCAGGGGCTGTCAGACCTGCTGTGTTTCCCAGCATGTTCTTTTCTTTATATCAGGTCTCCAGAATCTGCCGTTTTTAGCTTTTTAAATAATTCTCCGATACTGCATTGAGCATGTCAAACATGTACAAGCCTAAGTTGAAGACATCAGTAAGGAACACAAACCTGACTCAGCATTTTAAACCCAAACTATCTCCAATCAATTAAAAATACTAAATGGCAAATGTTACAATGATTAAACAAATGTTGGCAGATGTAAGGTCATGATTTACTCTTGGGTTTCAATGACGCTAGATGTAATTTATGACATAATTATAGCTTTTGTTTCCAGCACTACCACCCATCTATGACTGTAGATCTGAGCTAATGCATATCCATTGACTCTACTTGCAGTATGTTAGAGGACACACTTTCATTCAATACAAATTTTCTTTCTTGGAATTTTGTTGCATCAGTTGTCAGTATGCCAGCAAAGAATGACAGATTGGGAAGATTCAGTTAAAAAAAAGCAGTCCAGCAGCTATTAATGTCAGTGAAGAGCAAGGACTGAGTTAATCACAGAATTAGAAGCTAATACTAACATTGCAGAAGGAAGGTATCGCTTTTAGAACTAATTAATCGATGCTGCTCCCTTCTCCTCCTGCACTCTTTCCCCACAGCCCTGCAAATCTTCACTTAAAAATTATTATTGAAATCTCCTCTTTTCAGGCATTCCAGATCCCAGCAGCTCATTAACTAAACAGAAATACCTTCTCTCCCATCTGTTTCTATTCCCAATTCTCTTGAGTCTGTCTACCTAGTTATTGATCCTCCTACCAGTGGAAACATCTTCTCTCTAATCTCCTCTTGCAGAAGTGACAACCCTATGAAAAGCATGAGCTGGTGAATATCTGAGATAACAAGGCGTAGAGCTGGATGAACACAGCAGGCCAAGCAGCATCAGAGGAGCAGGAAAGCTGATGTTTCAGGTCTAGACCCTTCTTCAGAAATTGTTCAGCAAAACTGCAGCATGACTACAATTTGAAGGTGCATAATATAGCAAAGCCTGGTGTTTTCATCTCTCCCATTTAAAATTGAAAGAAGACAGCGCTGCTGATGTGATCGTTTGTCAATGATGTAATATGGACAATATTTAGTCTACACCTTTCTCGATCTTCTGTTTCTGTTGAAGTTCGTTGAAAACTGACAACACGGAGTTCATAATGGACAAATTCATGATCTACGCTTGTCTACCACCACCCAAAGTTGCATTTTATCCCCAATATGTCTGTTCAGTTTACTAATGAGGGAAGAATTTTTCTAATCATTGCTGTTTTCAATCAACCAAGGAATGTTTCCCTGCTCATTCCATTTTTTTATTTGTCATTGGAATATTTTAATTGCAAAGCAAGTCTCTCTAATCAACTAAAACAAACAAGAAATGGATGTTATAAAAAACATCATAAAGTAGCCTTGAAATTCTGGTTGCATATCTAAGATACAAATCCGATTTTTTTTTATTCTGTTACTGCCAGCCATTTATTGTCATTGTTGGATGTCAAGATTCTCCCTGGCCTTGCTCACAGCTGGTTGGAAAACAGAACAGTTTCTGCATATATTAAGTGATTTGGCCACATTAGAGTAAATTTTCTATGTATTGCGTATGAAAACAAAACCCATGGACAGACTCTATACTTCATTACAAGCAGATGGAAGTATAATGAATGGGATGCCTACAGATTTTTCTTCTTTTATATTTTCACGGGATGTGGACATCCCTGGCGAGGCCAGTACTTGTTGACCATTTCTAATTGGCCTTGAAATTAATGATTTTCCAGATCATTTCAGAAGGCAATTAAGTGTGAACCACATGACCGGGTCTGGAGTCACCATGTAGTGTGTACCAGGTCTGCCTTCCTAATGGGCATTAATGAACCAGACAGGTTTTGACCAATTATAGTTGCTTTGACCACAAATATCACTGAGACCAGTTTCATAATTCCAGGTTTGTTAACAAAATTCAAATTCCACCAGATTCCACAATGGGATGTGAATGCATAAAACCTAAGCATTTGCCTGTGCTCCTGGATTACTAATCTAAATTACATCTCTATGTGGAGAATATGCTTTCTCACTTCTGCTGTGAAATACATGATCCTGGCGTTTTTGAAGGGTTACACATGACCTGCCTTGCAGTCTGAATAACAGAAACATTTAATCTGTACACCTTCTGGCTATATACCACACAAACAAGATGCAATAGACTTTTCCAAAGATAACTCTTACCACCCTTAATCCTATGGCATGATTCTGGACTTTGAATTTAACAAATATCTGCCAAGGTTTCTAAATATGCATAGGTCCCAAAAATTACTATCAACCTTTCCAAACAATACTTGGGACTGTCATAGATGTTGATTTGCCAAATTATGCACTGGTGAGATGGTTGTCAACACCAGTTTGTGTCATTATGGCATCTGTAATATAGTAAAACAATACTTAACATGGGCATCACTAAACACTGAAGCACTGCAGATAAACAAGAGGCCAAAATTTGAAGAATGTAGAGTTCTCAGGGGATTGAATTTTAAGGTTGAGGCATTGTCGGACAATTTAGGTCAATGAGGACAGGAAATGCGATAAAGGATTTTGCTCTTATGATAAATGAGCTCCTGCAAATTGAAAATTAATTTTGACCAGCAACAGCAAATGAGGAGTGGGACCCACAGGAAAGTCAGCCTTACTTGCGTCACTGATCACAAACTCAACATTACACCTTGTCTGCCTAAATAAGTCCTCTGAAAATTCTGTTTCAATGTTGTAGAACATGAGAATTTATCATTCATTTTACTTTCTAAACTCACATTACGAACATAAAAACAGAAGGATGCTGTTCAACTCCTGAATCCTGTTTCACCATCAATTGGATCATAGCTGATGTAACTTTTGACTGTACTTACGCACCTGGGAACAAACCCCTTAAAACAAACAAAAATCTGATAACGTCAGTTGTGAAAAGTCCAATTAACACCCACTTTCTACAGCTTTTATTGTATTGAGAGTGTTTGCTTGTATACCACCATCTCGGTGAAACAACAGTTCATCCTATCATGCCTAAACAGTCTAGTTCTAACTTGAAAATTAATGTCCCTTGTTCTGTCTCCTCACCCCTTCAATCAGAGAATCACTCAATCAGAATCACAGAACTGTCATGGCACAAAAAGAGGCCACTTGGCCCATTGTGCCTACAATGATTCTATCTCATAGTGGCAATCTTCTGCTTTATCTCCATATTCCTGTAAACCATTTCTATTGAAATAACCATCCAATACCCCTCTTGAATGCCTCCTTTGAACTTGTCTCAATCACATTTCCAGGCAGCAGTGCATTCCATACCTTAACTACTTGCCACATGAAAAATATTTTTTTTCACATCACTCTTTCTTTATTGCACATCATTTTAAATGTATTTCACACATCCTTGTTTCTTTTGTGAATGGGAACAGCTTCTCCCTAGTTACATAAATAAAAACCAAAAGAACTTCAGATGCTGTAAATCAGAAACAACAGAAATTGCTGGAAAAGCTCAACAGGTCTGGCAGCATCAGAACCTCAGTTCTGAGGAAGGGTCACTAGACCCGAAACATTAAATCTGATTTCTCTTCACAGATGCTGCTAGAACTGCTGAGATTTTCCAGCAATTTCTGTTTTTGCTTCTCCCTATCTAGTCTTTCCAGCTCACTCATGAACTTAAAAACCACTATCAAATTTTCTCTCATCCTCTTGTCTCCAAGGTGAACAGTTCCAACTTCTTCCATCTATCTTCATCGCCAAAACTTCTCATCCCTGATGGTAAATCACTTTGGCATGCTCTTCAATGCACTTGCATCTTTTGCATCTTTCCTAAAATGCGGTGCCGATAACTGTCTGAAATCCTCCTGGTGAGGTACAAGTTCAACATCACCTGCCTGTTCCTGTGCTCTATGCCCCTGTTAATAAAGCTGAGGACACCATCTGTCTGCCCACTCCACTAACTTGTCAATGTCCTTTGACCTCCTCACCATTTATAACACTTCCAAATTTAGTGTCAACTACACAATTCTGCTCAAGAGGGAATAGTTACTCTCAATCTATTATATCAATTAATTTCATCATCTGAAACATCTCAATTAGATAAAAGATCATGGAACTGACAGATTAACTTTGCTTTCCTTCTTCCACAGATGCAGAATAGCTGGTTGAGTGTTATCCAAACCTTTCTGCTTTTGATCGGATTTCCAGCATCCGTAGTACTTTCTTTTAAACTGTTCTCTCACAATAGTGTAAAAATTCAAAACAGAAAATACAATTCCCATTATTTTTCAGATTGCTTTCTGCAGGATTAAATACAAATTCCTTTGAATTGCCATAGATGACCAATCATTTTTATAGACATGGTCTCTTTTCTGATTATTTTTCCCATTACTCTATGCTACAACAAAGGGGGCATTTTAGAAAGCAAAACGGCAACATCCTTCAGAACCTACACACTGATCTTAAATATTCCAGTCAAGAAAACCATGAAATGACTGGATAGATAATGAGGCTGGGTGTGAGGCTTCTAAAATAATGCATTAATATTAAACACAATTCACTGTGAATTAAATATGAAAATACAAAACACACCAAATTATCAATAAATATGCTAGCAAGTAAACATGTTGGTAACTGGGGTAAACATACGAATATATATTTGCCAATCTTTAACTCAAAGTATTTTAAATGCTGCAGTGAGATCAAGTAATGGCTGTGATGATATTTAACAAGCTTACACAGTAAGCAATCTTGTATTCTTGGGATGGGAACATACAATCTCAACTATCTACCTTGGACTCAGTTACTGAAACATTAAAAACTCAAAATCTAAGGTGTTTAAAGCTGTCTTATAGGAAAAAAAAATGTTTTTTTTTAAACCAAATAGTCACAGCTCTCCATTGGCTGTAACTCTCATTGACCCTGATAACCTTAGTTCAATGAGATAGGAAAATTCTTTTTGCTTTCTCCCAATTCTCCCCAAGGGGTATTCTCTGGGACTACAGTTTTGGTAAGTTATTGTAAAGAATAATAATCCAAGCAAGAGTCAGCTCGGACACTGAGTTGACGCCTCTCTGTCCCATGCTATCCCTACTCCCTTTCAGTCCACGTCCCAAATAGAAACTGCACAAATCCATCATGCAAGAAATTCAGAAAGATGCATCAAATGTATCAGAACATTGGCTGTTTTTTTTCAGGCGGAAACACAGAAAAGCAAATGGTCAATCCCATTGTGGGTCGGGGAGGTGTGGGGTGGGGGGAAGAAGGGGGGGATGTGGGGTCTGAACTCTTGGTGGGAGGATGGCTGGAGGAGGAGAAGATTTGGAGAAGGGTGGAAGAGGAGGTTTTAACACAGAAACAAAGGGCAACTTATCGCACCTTGTAAATATCTTAAAAAGACCAGACCACAGCCTTTTTGACGGTGGGACACTTTGGAACTGAGTCACGGAATACATCTTTGTTTCTTTTTTGTTTTTAAAAAAGAAAGAATCCTGTTACCATTGATTGTGTTGTCTGTCCGCAGTTGTACTTTCTCCGTGCTTGTTAGGTTGGGAGTCTGTTTGATATATATATATATTTAAACGTTTTCAAACGTATTGAAAATCCTGCATTTTATAAAAATCTCTGCGGAGCAAGTTGCGACGAAGCAGTGGGGTTTCGGGGTGGGGGTGAGGTGGTGGGGGGGAGGAATATCGCTCCAGGCTCCGATCAATATCTGCAATTGAAATAAATGAAAGGCACTTTTCCATGTGTATATATATCATACTTTTTTTTAAAAAAAAGAACACCCATTTGCAGCTGTCCTACAACTGACTCAAAGCTGTTTGTTCCTCCAGAACTTGCAAGTAATCTGGGGTCCCCTGGAGTTTGGTTTTTAGTTCCAAACACTCCCCTTTGCGCTGCTCCATCAGCATTTTGGAATGGCTTGCCCCCAGCAGAGATTTCTTCAGTTTTCTCCCCTCGCCCTGTTTCTCGGGGTATTGTAACTCGAAGCCGATGCTATTAATCTCCTGTTTGCCCTCGACCAGATTCCGGTAGAGCAGGTGGGGATCTCTGCTGGGGATCAACTCGTCCAATTCATCGATGGTGCTCAGTCGTTTCTTGTCCTTGTCACTCACATTCCTGAGGAAGATGGTCTGGCCTTGGGGGTCTGCGAATGGGCTCCCTTGCTCAGGGCCAGGGTAAGTCTTCCTGAGCTGCTCAATGGTCTGCGGCATGAATTTGCCAGCTGTGCCCGACTCGGTGCCCTCTCCCCGGGCTGCCGGCTGCTCTCCTTCCTTCAGATGGAGTTGCATGGAACTACACTCCTGGCTTGCTACCGCTTCGTGTTTGGCAGTGCCTTTCTTGTGTCTTTGCAAGACAAACACCAGGAGGCAAAACGCCACAAATACAGTGAGGATTAACACCACCAGGATACTGAGGATAAGGATGGAGAGGGGTACAGGACCCCCAGCATTGGCCTTGCTCAGGTTCAGAGGGGGGGCTCCAGGGGCTACGCTAGCTTTGGGGCTAGGGCTCACCGCTACACCTTTGCTCAAGAGCCTGGGACACAGCACCTCGCTTTTCAGGTCCCTCAAATCCAGGCCAGCAAACTCCACCGGCGTCTCACACCTCACCTCCTTCACTGTGGTGGCCCGGCTCAGTTTCTCCACCCAGAGTTTCAGGGCCACCAGGTCACAGGTACAGTCCCAGGGGTTACCTTCCAGATCGATTTGGCTCAAAGACCTGAGCTGGTCCAGCACGCCACTGACTGGCAGGTACATGAAATGGTTATTCCTCAGATTGAGCCTGGCCAGGGGCACCACCGAGAAAGCGTAGGCTGGCAGACCCTTCAGCAGGTTGTTGTTGAGATAGAGCAGCTGGAGGTTGGCCAGGGAATCAAACGTGCCCGCCAGCACTTCCTTGATGAGATTGTACTCCAGGTAAAGGTACTGCAAGTTGTGCAGTCCCAGGAACATGTCTTGGCAGAGTTTCTCAATCTGGTTACCGTTCAGAAACAGCCTCCGCAGGTTGGTCAGGTTACTCAGGACCCCTTTGTGTATGGCAGAGATCCGGTTGTTGCCCAGATCGAGTAGATCCAATCCCTCGTAACCCCGAAACTCCGAGCTCTCCATCTCCCTGATGTGGTTCCCGCTCAGGAGCAGTTGGCTGGCACTGCCCGGTGTAGGCAGCAGGTCCCTGACACTTTCGATCCCTCTCTCTTGACAGTTGACACTCAGTGCCAGGTCTGACGAGTCGCTTTGGCAGTCACACCGGGCCGGGCATTGGACTAGCGCCGGTGCCCGGGTTTGGAACGACGCGATTTGGCTATAGTTGCGGTTGCTGGAGAGGAATTTTCCCGAGACGATCCCAGACTGGGACCTCTTGGGTGGGATGGTGGGGGTCCTGGGAGCAGGCTGGGGGCGGCGGGTCACTCGGGGGTTCAGCTGGAAAGGTGGGGGCAGGCTGGAGTCTAGGGGATCATCAGTTTCTTCGGGACACAGCTCCCGTTTGGTCATGTCCTTCAGTAACTTGCCATTGAGCTGAGCAGGTGTCTCACAGGCTGGTTCCCCAATGTACAGGTGGTAGGGCATGTTCTCCAGCCAGCTGGCTAATGCCAGCAGCTGGCACGAACAATTCCAGGGGTTGTCCTCCAGTTGAAACTGCACAATCCTGCCTATATGTTCCAACACCCCGATATAAGGGATATTCTGCAGCCTGTTCCCACGCAGGTCCAGGTGGGTGAGAGAGGCGAAGCGGAAGATGTTGTCTGGCAGCGATGAGATCAGGTTATCGTTCAGGATCAGCACTTTCAGACGGTGCATCTTGTTGAAGGTGCCCCTCTCGATGACCCTGATGAGGTTATAGTCGGTCTGTAGGTATTCCAGGTTCTCCAGGCCCAGGAACATGTCAGCTCGCAATATCTGCAGCTCGTTGTTGTTGAGGTGGAGTTGTTTGAGGTGAGTCAATCCCTGGAATGCTCCCGCTTGGATCTCCTGCAGTTTGTTATTGCCGAGTTGCAGCGAGATGGCGTTGGTGAAGTTGGTGAAACTCTGTGGGTACAAGGTGCCCAGCAGGTTGTTCTGCAGGTTGAGGTGGTACATAGTGGCAGCCGGGGGTCTGAGCTCGCTCGGTCTATACAAACTGCTGCCTTTGTCGCAGGAGATATACAAGATGTGTTCGATTGCCACGCACGAACATACCGAACAGATAGCCTTGGTATCCGGCCCGGAAGATGGCGAGGTACCCGGCACTGAGAAAGCCAACCAGACCAGGAGGAACATCTTGGTACCATCCACCTGCGGGAGGGACAGGGGGCAGAACAGTGGCAGTCTTTAGTGTTGTGTATAAGCCAGTGAGAGAGAGAGAGTAGAGGAAGGGTAAATATACAGCAAGTGGCAGCGACGGGGTGGGGAACGGGAGAGGAAGGTACCAGTGTTAAAGAGTGAGAGAGAGAAAGTGGAAGGAGAAAGAAAGAGGAAGGGGGAGTGTTAAAGAGTGAGAGAGAGAAAGTGGAAGGAGAAAGAGAGAGGAAGGGGGAGTGTTGAAGAGTGAGAAAGAGTGGAAGAAGAAAGAGAGAGGGGAAGGGGAATATTGGAGAGAGAGTGGGGGAGAAAGAGAGGGGGGAAGGGGAGTATTGGAGAGAGAGTAGAGGGAGAGAGAGGGGAAGGAATGCCGTTGGAGAGGGAGATGGAGGTGAAAGAGAGGGGGGAACGGGGAGCATTGGAGAGAGAGTGGGATGAGAAAGAGAGAGGGGAAGGAATGGTGATGGAGAGGGAGAGTGGGGGGAGAAAGAGAGAGGGTAACGGGATGTATTGGAGAAAGAGTGTGTGGGGGGAGAAAGAGAGAGGATGGGGCAGTGTTGAATAGTGAGGGAGAGAGAAAGGGAGTGGGCGAGAGAGAGAGAGCGGGAGAAAGAAGAGAGGAAAGGGAGAGTGTTGAAGAGAGAGAGGGAGCGGGGAAGAAAGAGAGTGGAACGGGGGAGCAATGTAGAGAGACAGGGATAAAGAGCACGTCTAGAAGCGAAGGCGAGCGGATAGGAAAAGTTGCCCAAGCCCCGAATGAGTGTGAACGGTCTGCAAACGCGGATGAAGGTCAGATTGCAAGCGGAGTGCGATGGGGACAGATCACAGCAAGCAGGGGACGGGGGAGAGGTGGGGGTGGGGGCGCGGGGTCTGGAAGAGCCGAGAGGAAGTGATCCCGGGTTCCTGCCAGACAACAGCATTCTAAAAGTTGAGTTACCTTCTCTCCCTGTCCCTCTGAGAACCCGAGTTTGTAAAACAAGCGCATCGGCGGTGTCGAAGCTGGACCATGCAATGCAGCGATGCCATCCCAGACCCAGAGGCTGAATAATGGCCAGCAACAGCAAGCGGCTGGAAGCTGCTTACACCCTGCTAAGGGTTAGCCTTAAGGCTGATACCTGCGACCAGAACATCCTTCTGGGCTTTGTTTTCTCAAATGGGTTTCTTTTTTCGCCTGAATTCTGCTGCAAGTAACGGGAACGAGGGGGATATTCCCAAATCCAGTTACGTTCGAGATCAAGTGAGATCATGCATCTGATTCCCAATCCTTAATTAATAATTACTCTTCAAATCTCCCTCCTCCCCACCCACCATCCCCACCCTTTTCACAACATCTCTAAGCAATCTCTTAACGTGATCAGGAACACATTGAGACATCTGGAGCTCCAATATAATGGCTCTGACTGTACCTACCCGCAAAGTATATGTAGGAACACCGCGACTGTTAGATCTGCAGTTTTCATTTGTCTGACAGGAGCCCTGCTCTCTCTCTTCTCCACTGTTTAAAACGTGCCCGCAAACCACAGCTCATAAACCATTCCAGTTTATCTGACGCTTTAAACACATAAAGGTTTTTCTTTTAAAAAAGACAGCTGAGTAATTCAAAGGGCTGCAGCCCAGAGTTACACTGGTTTTTCTCTCTCACGCATGGAACGTTCCCCAGGATCCCACAGAGAAAAGAGAGGGGAGACAGCGAGAGGGCGAAAAAAAAACACGCCATGAAATAGCATCAATTATTAATGGTGTCATCTCAGCAGCACATGGTAGGAGGGTCGCTTGGAATTTCCCGTGTGATCCTGCTCCCCCTACCTGTCTCTAACAGGTGCAGAAAGGATCAGCAGCGAGCGGCCGGTTCAACAGCAAAGGAAATGCGGCAGCTTTCCTCTGAAGTTATATCTAGAGCTCAGCACAAGCAAAGCTCCCACTCTCCTCCCGCTCAGCGTCTCTCTCTCTCTCTTTGCAATATGCCCCATATTTAATTTTCAAGCGCGTCTCGGTCTCTCTCTTGCTTTGTAATATTTATCCCTCGCAATTACAGAACATTTTTGTTTTGTCTGTACCACTTTCTGTCTTGCCAGTGATGCTTATTCCAGCACCACCGGCCTCATCTTTGAATCAATCCAACCCTTTTCCTAGTTACCGGTGTCTCTTGTCATAAATTGGCATTCAGATTCCTGCCTCGCCACCCACCTCATTCCTTGGTCTAGGGTAATGCAGTATACTGCCGGGTCGTGAAGCAAACGATAAATCTGCTCACCCCTGTCACTCCGGAGTAACAAACACATGGGCTCAAGCAAGCATCGAGAGACTTGACTTCCTCAGGCTGCTTGTTTGCTCTGCAACATGCTTGAGAAGCGCCATAGAGACATCTAGTGCCAGGGAAAGATGACTGCAAGCCTATCTTTTATATATATAGAAAGCAAATTGCTCTCTCAAGAGGATTTTTATAAAGGACGCAATCGTATTCATCATTATTCAGGCTAAACAGAATAATCATGTGAGGAGCGTCAGCTGGCTGGAGAAATAAGGAGGTTTTTTTTTGTTCATGCCGAGCTTGAGGCGAGATTCATCAAAAAGTGTTCAAAACGATCACGGATTTTGGATGAAGAGTTTGGTAAGCCACCCGCCGTCCTGACTTGGAAGTATGTCTCCATTCCTTCACTTTTGCTGGGTTAAAGTTCTGGAATTCCCTCTCTAATGGCATTGAGGGTGAACTCACAGCAAGAGGACTGCAGCGGTTCCAGAAGGCAGCTCACCCCATGCCTTCTCAAGGGCAAGTAGGGATGGGCAAGAAATGCTGGCAGTTCCAGTGGCGCCCACATCCCACAAATGAATAAATAAAAAGAAAGACGATGTTTCTGTTTGTGGAAGACTCCGGAACCCGAGGACTGGTTTAAGGTCATAGTCAGAAGACCTGGGGAGGGAGTGGGAGAGGGATTGAGGAGATGTTCATCAACAAAGTCTTTCTTTTTGTGATATGGAATGTATAATTGTCTGAAAGGATGGCAGAAACAGATTCAATAACCTTGGAAATAAAAGCAGAAGCTGCTGGCAAAGCTCAGCAGGCCTGGCATCATCTGTGGAGAGAAATCAGAGTTAATACTTTGTGTTCAGTCAACTTTCTCCAGAGCTGTAACTAACCGGATGCCCCTTACAAAAGAAAGCACCAATGGCACAGCTGGTGAATACCCTCCTTCTACGATACAAGTTATTTTTCTTGTTTTTGTTTTTAATGTTTTTGAAGTGTACATGGCTATCAGAGATTTATTGTAAATTTATGTCATATAGTTCAAAAAGAAAGACTGACTTGTATTTGTATAATATCTTAATTACCTCCAGATGCAAATGAAGTGAGTTTGAAGTCTCATCTGTGTCACTATGACAGGGGTAAAAGTGAGCTCCTGACTGCTGACACCTATTGTGTGGTTTTTAATAGCTGGGATCTTTCAAGGATCAGTCTGATCTGGAATTAACATTGTTATAAAAATCATTGAGACACCAATCTGTATCACCTGTTTGCTTCATACTTTTCACATACTGAAGATGAAGATTTTACAACTGGCTAAATAAAACAATATAGCCAGACATGAGAATAGACATATGCAGAGCATTTCAGGCAATTATTTTTGAACAGATCTGAAAGGGTTAGAATAGATTTGTAACAGCAGAACTGGAGTACTCTCTTGGTCTCTGTTTCTTTTCAGCTTTTCAAATGTCAACTCCTGATGACAAAACATATTGGAAAAACATCCATTTACTGTTTGCTCAAATAAGTCTCCCAGTTATGCTACTGCTGAGGACTCAAGACTTCAATTGGATAACTGTGGTCTCAGGTTAAAAGACATCACTCCACAGGTTATAGGGACTTGAGGACCCTAAGGACTTTAAATAAGATATATTTTTATTTTCCGGTCTGTAAGAACAATCACTTTTTAAACTTTGTACTTGCAACAGATGCTGCATTTTTTTTTTGTGAAGAGTAATTAATGACAATCTTATTTCTTCCACTCAAGAACATCTTGTAATGAGCTTTTTAACATTGAACAAGTGATCTATGTTTTAATTGAAGTGTGATATGACTGCTCATTAAAAAAAAGTCTCATTTTGTTTGCAGCCAACTGATGAAGTTGAAAAGAGAGGAGCCAAATCATCCTTCTCATTTGGCCACAAATAGATGAGGAAATTTGTCTACAGCCAGCTTCTACGGATGGAAATCTGATCACATCCAGATAATCAGTTTTTGTGTTATAGATTGAAAGATGTAAATTGGCCAAGACAATGGTTCTTATTTGCCATAATGCCATCGAAATAGACAAGCAAAGTGAATGGGACCTCAGATGAAGATCTCATCCAATAGATGACACCTCTGTTAGTGCAATACTTTTTTGATTGATCGATTGATTATTGTCACATGCACCGAGTTACAGTGAAAAGCATGGTTTTGTGTGCTATACAGGCAGATCGTACCATACAAAGTGCATCAGGGTAGCAGAACAGAGTGTAGAATATAATGTTACAGCCGCAGAGAAGGTGCAGAGGGAGAGATCAACGTTAATATTTGAGAGCTCAGCTCAAAAGTGCAATAACAGCAGGGAAGATGTAGCTTTTGAACCTATGCATATGTGTATTCAAACTTTTAAATCTTCTGCCCAATGGAAGAGGGTGGAAGAGGTCATTCATTATGTTGGCCGCTTTCCTGAGGTAGTAGAAAATGTAGGTGGAGTCAATGGATGGAAGGCTGGCTTGCATGATGGACTGGGCTGTTTTCACGACCCTCTGTAGTTTCTTGTGGTCTTGGGCAGAGCAGTTACCATACCACGCTGTGATGCATCCAAATAGGATCCTTTCTATGGTGCATCTATAAAATTTGATAAGAGTCATTGCAGACGTGTCGAATTTCCTTGGCTTTCTGAGGAAACAGAGATATTGCTGTGCTATCTTGACAGTGGTGTCAACTTGGATGGACCAGGATAGATTGTTGGTGATCATCACTCCCAGATGGAGTACACTGGAGAGGCGGCATAGATTTTGCTTCCTTCACAAACCTAGCATGGGGTTTGACCCTGGATACTTGTGGTTAGAGATAGCAGGAACTGCAGATGCTGGAGAATCTGCGATAACAAGGTGTAGAGCTGGATGAACACAGCAGGCCAAGCAGCATCAGAGGAGCAGGAAAGCTGACGTTTCGGGCCTAGACCCTTCTGAAGAAGGGTCTAGGCCTGAAACGTCAACTTTACTTGTAGTTAGAAACTAGATCAGCCATAAAATGAGGCACAACCAAAACCAACAAATAGTACAGAATATTTTGTAGAACAAATTTTCCAATATACACTGCATGTGATAGTTGAGATTTCTCACTGTACGCTCACATAGCGACTATCCAGAAAACAAAAAAAATGGAGCAGGAGTAGGCCATTCAGCTTTCTGTGCCTGTTCCCCCATTCAATTTCAGTGTAATCATGGCTAATGCTGCTTTCTGATTTTGCCCCATACCCTTGATCCCTTTAATCCTACAAACTAACTGTGATCTTTTGGCCTCAACCAATTTCAGTGGCAAAGAGTTCCACAGGCTCACTACTGTCTGGGTGAAAACATTTCTCCTCATCTCTGTACAAAGAGGCCAATCTTGTATTCTTAGATTGTGATGCCTGGTTCTAGATTTGCTGCTGCCGCCAATGATGTCACTTCCACCGCCACTGCCGCCAACGACGTCACTTCCACCCCTGAGACAGTCTCCACCCCCACATGCAGCTCCAGCCCCAAACCCTACCAGGTCTTCACCTTCCCCCCCAAGACCTCCCCATCACTGAGGACGAATGGTCAGTCATCCGTAAAGGACTCACCTCCACCCGAACATCAATGAATACTGCTCACTCCTGGAAGTTGAACAGTTTTTCCACCACCTCCACCACCGCGCTCGTTTCTTTACGCACGAGTCTAACCCTCCCTCTACTGACCCCTTCTCCCATCTCCAACACACCCCATCCTCCTGGACACCACCCCAAGGCCTCCTACCCTCCCTTGACCTCCTCATCGCGAACTGCCATTGCAACATCGATCGCCTCCATCTCTCCACCCCTCTCATCCACTCCAACCACTCCCCCACAGAACGTGCAGCCTTCCGCTCCCTCCGCTCCAACCCCAACCTCACTATAAAACTCGAGGACAAGGGTGGCGCAGTTGTAGTATGGCACACTGACATCTACATCGCAGCTATGCTGGCCCTATCCCCCACCTCTTCCTCCGCTACATCAATGACTGTATCGGCGTCGCCTCGTACTCCCACAAGGAGCTCGAACAGTTCATCAACTTTACTAAAACCTTCCACCCCAACCTCAAGTTCACCTGGACCATCTCTGATACCTTTTCTTCCTGGACCTCACCATCTCCATCTCAGATAACTGCCTCGAAACTGACATCTATTTCAAGCCCACCAACTCCCACAGCTACCTGGACTAAAACTGTTCTCACCCACCCTCCTGCAAGAATGTGATCCCCTACTCCGAATTCCTCCGCCTCCACTGCATCTGCTCCCAAGAAGGAACGTTCCACTCCCGGACATCCCAGATGTCCCCGTATTTCAAGAACTGTAACTTTCCCCCTCTGGTGATCAAAAATGCCCTCAATCGCATCTCTTCCATTTCCTAAGCTTCTGACCTCACACCCCCTCCTCCCGACAAAAACAAAGACATAACTCCTGTCCTCACATTTCACCTCAGCCAATCTCCGCATTCAAAGTATCATTGTCTGCCACTTCTGCCGCTGACAATCCAACCCCATGACCAGAGAGATATTTCCCCCATTTGTAGGGACCGCTCTCTCTGCGAGTCCCTTGTCAGCTCCACACTCCCGACTAATCCCACTACCTCCGGCACCTTTCCCTGCAAGTGCAGGAAGTGCTACATCTGCCCCCATACCTCTTCTGTCACCTTCATTCAAGGCCCAAATCAAACCTTTCATATCAGACAGCAGTTCACCTGTACATCCGTTAACTTCATCTCCTATATCTGCTACTCTTGATCTGCCCCCCTCTACATAGATGAGACCATTTTGTAGAGCATCTGCGCTCAGTACACGATAAACAACAACACCTTCCAGTCGTCAACCGTTTTGACTCCCGTTCCCACTCTCTGGGTGACATGTCCATCCTGGGCCTCGTCCAACGTCACAGTGACGCCACCCGCAAACCGGAGAAGCAGCACCTCATATTCTGCCTCGGGAGCCTATAGCCTAATAGCCTAAACATGGATTTTACTGGTTTCAAAATCTCCCCACCCCCAGCCTCATCCCATGTCCAACTATCCCTCTCATCCCTGCCTCCTTGACCTGACACAATCTGTCCATCTTCTCTCCCACCTATCCGCCATCCCACTGACCTATCCCCACCGCTGCCTACCCGCACTCACCTATCACCATTCCACCTACATTCCCCAGCCCCATCCATCCTCTCTATTTATTTCTGAGCTCCCTTCCCCTTCCCCCTCATTTCTGAAGAAGGGTCCCGACCCGAAACGTCAGCTTTCCTGCTCCTCTGATGCTGCCTGACCTGCTGTGTTCCTCCAGCTCCACACTCTGTTGTCATGTCCAGTCCTGATAAAATTTTATTGGTTTCTGTAAGAGCTCATTTTTCTAACCTCCAGAGAATATTGTCCAACGGATTCAATCTCTCCTCATATGTCAGTCGGATGTCCCAGCAATCAGTCTGGTTTACCTGACTGCACTCTATCAGGACACCCTTCCTCAGGAAAGGAGACCACAACTTGCACACAATACTCCAGGTGTGGCCTCATCACCATCGTACCGAGACATCTTTGCTCCTGTACTTAAATCGTCTTGCTGTAAAGGTCAACGTACCACTTGCCTTTTCCAAGCAATGTACAAGGACACCCAGGCCTCATTTCCCCCTGCTCTTTCATAATCTGGTACCATTCAGATTATAGTCTGCCTGCCTGCTTTTGCTACAGTAACGGGTAACCTCACATTTATACTGTATCTGCAAAACATCTGCCCACTCACTAAACTTGTCCAAATCACACTCAAGCATCTCTGTCTCCCTCTCACAATATACCCTCCCACCCAGCTCTATGTTGTCAGCAAACATGGAGATTCAGTTCCCTATTCCAGATCATCCATATATATGACAAGTGATAGCTGCAGTTCTAGCACTGATACCTACGAACCTTGTAGCCACTGCCTGCCAAAGAAAGACCAAAGAACAATACACAACAGGCCCTCCAAGCCTGCGCCAACACATTTTGACCTTCCTTACTAAAACTGTCTTCACTTACAGGGTCTGTATCTCTCTATTCCCTTCCTGTTTGTGTATTTGTTCAGGTGCTTCTTGAATGTTGCTATTGGGTCTGCTTCCACCAGCTCCTCTGGCAGCGCATTCCAGGCACTCATCAATCTTTTGTGAAACTGCCACTTGGAAAAAGACCCATTTGTTCCTATTCTTTATTTCCTGCCTGCCAACCAGCATACATCAATACATGAGCACCAGTGACTGATTGGGGTTTAGTGTGATTGGGGTGAATGTGAGTGATTGGAGGATGAGTGTGAGTGATTGCGGGTTAGTGTGAGCGATTGAGGGTGAGTGTGAATGATTGAGGGAGAGTGTAAAGGATTGAGGAGGCAATGGCCTAGTGGCATTATCACTGGACTGTTAATCCAGAGACCCAGAAAATGTTCTGCGGACAGGGCTTCAAATCCTGCCATGGCAGATGGTGGAATTTGGATTCAATAAATATCTGGAATTAAGGTCTAATGATGACTGTGAATCCATTGTTGATCATCAGGAAAAACCCATCTGGTTCACTAATGTCCTTTAGGGAAGGAAACTGCCATCCTTACCTGGTCTGGCCTACATGTGACTCCAGACCCACAGCAATGTGATTGACTTTTAACTCCTAAGGGCAATTAGGAATGGGCAATAAATGCTGCCTGGCCGGCAACGCCCTCATCGCATGAATGAATAAAGAAAATAAAAATTGGGAATGAGGATGAGTGTGAGTGATTGGAAGTGAGTTTTAATGATTACGATGAGTCTGAATATTTTGGGGTGAATTTGAGTGAGTGGGGAGTGAGTGTGTGTGATGGGGGTGAGTTTGAGTGATTACGGATTGGTATGAGTGATTGGGGTGTGGGTGAGTGTGAGAGGTTGGGGTTTGAGTGTGAGTGATTGAGGTGAATATGAGTGATTGGGAGTGAGTTTGAGTGATTGGAAGTGAGTGTGAGTGATTGGGGGTTGAGTGTGAGTCTGTGGGCATGAGTGTGAGTGCCTGGTATGAATGTGAGTGATTGGAGTGAGTGTGAATGGTTGGAGTGAGTGTGAGTGGTTGGAGTGAGTGTGAATGGTTGGAGTGAGTGTGAGTGGTTGGAGTGAGTGTGAATGGTCGGAGTGAGTGTGAGTGGTCGGAGTGAGTGTGAATGGTTGGAGTGAGTGTGAATGGTTGGAGTGAGTGTGAATGGTCGGAGTGAGTGTGAGTGACTGGATTGAGTTTGAGTGGTTGTGGTCAGTGTGAGTGGTTCCAGGTTGGCGTGAGTGATTGGGAGTCAGTGTAAGTGATCACTGGTGAGTGCGTGTAATTTAGATTTTTGTTTTATATTTATGCAGAGTTTAGAGCTGTTGTTCAATCCTTCAACTTCTCCTGCACACCAATTAATCATCAATCATTCTCACCCATCTTTGAATCTAACTCTGATTTGTGAGTGTTTTTGGATGGTTCTAGTAATTGCCCATCAGAAATTTCAGTGCCCTGAGCAATTATCCTGTAGCCAGTGTGTCTGGTCTTCTGAGAGATCCAGAATGCAACATATAGGGTTCGCCCATTCTCTGATTATCACTGACCAGAGGATAGAGACCACTGTTTTATGGATGAAGGGTAAGGATTTCTCTCTTGTGCGCTAGCGAAGTTGATCCTCAACCAAAGAATAGATCAATCGACTTTATCATGTCACTGATTGTGGGAACTTGCTGTGCACAAGTTGTCTACTGCATTTTTTACATTGCGTCAGTGATGACACTTCAAAAAGTCTTTGATGTCGATAATGTGCTTGATGATGTCCTGAAATGCAAATTTTAACAGAGAAAATGCTTTGTTGCGTTGCTTCAAGATGTCCTAAAGTGCTTTGCAGTTTGCAAAGTGCTTCTGGGGTGTTGTCACTGTTTTAACTTGGCACATATCTATTAATAACAAAACAGAATGTTAAATACTGAGCTGAGCCGCTTAATCAGCCAAAGTGTTCGCAATGATAATAAAGATGGAAAAATGGAAGAAGAAGCTGACACTACCATTAGGTTACTGGTTCACAGAGAGAAGAAAACAGTCTGAAACAGCCAGAGGTACCATTTCATGTGGCTATCAACTTTGCTAGCAATAAGGTTGACAGCTCAGTATTCCAGGAGTGAGAAGTTTGGAGAAGGAATAAGGGAAGTGGAAACAATAAAAGAAAAGAAATTGATTTTCGAAAATAGAGATTTGGGAGAGGACTGGATTAGGAGTCGGGAACAGCAGTTCCAGCCTTTTCAATAACACAGCATGCTTCAGTGAGACAAACAATCCACAGCACAACCACGTTTTTACAGCTGAATTGGTTGGTCATAAATGTCACATTTACTTGCATTTACTACGGCCTTACTAGAGAGGTTTGCGACATAGGGTATGCAACAACCCAAAGAAGGAGCAAATGCTTAAATACTTCACATTTCATAGTGGCATACTTTCAAAATTTGCTCAACACAACTACTTCCAACTCTTAACGAAAAAAAAACACAAAAATCTGTGGATGCTGTAAATCAGAAACAAAAAACAGAAGTTGCTGCAGAAACTCAGCAGGCCTAGGATCAGTGCTGGGATCAGTGCTATTTATAATAAATGAAAGATTTGGAAGAGAATGTAGGTGGCCTGATCAGTAAGCTTGCAGATGACACAAAGATTTGAGGAACAACAGGTAGTGAGAAGGATTGACAGAGGACGCAGCATGTTATAGATAGACCAGAGACTTGGGCGAAGAAGTGGCAGATGGAGTTTAAGCCAGACAAATGTAAAGTGATAAAAACTGAAAGAACTGCAGACGCTGTAAATCAAGAACAAAAACAAAGTTTGCGGAGAAGCTTAGCAGGTTTGGCAGCATCTGTGAAGGACAAAACAGAGTTAACATTTCGGGTCCAGTGACCCTTCCTCAGAAATTGTAAGGTGATACATTTTGGGACATCTAATGCAGGAGGGAAGTACAGAGTAACGTATACAGTAGCATCAAAATACAGAGGGAACTAGGCGCACAGGTCCACAGCTTCCTGAATGTGGCAACACAAGTGGATAAGATGGTCAAGAAGGCATATAACAAGTTTGTCTTCATTGGCCAGAGCTTAGAATATAAAAATTGGTAAGTCATCTTGCAGCTGTGTAGAACTTCAGTGAGGCCACATTTGGAAAATTGTGTTTAGTTCTGATTGCCACACTACCAGAAAGATTTAGAGGTTTTGGAAAGGGTACAGAAGTGGTTTACCAGGATGTTGACTGGTGTGGAGGGTAAAAACTATGAGGAGAGATTAGACAAACTTGGCTTGTTTTCATTTGAATATCATACAATGAGGGTTGACCTGATAGAAGTTTACAAAACTCAGAAAGGCATGTCTAGAATGGGTAGTCAAAGTCTTTTCTTTCCAGGTTCAAAATGTCAATTACTGAGGGACATAAGTTTAAGGCAAAATGGGGTGGGTTTAAAGGAGACGTGAGAAGCAGGTTTTTTTTACTCAAAGGTTGGAATGCGCTGGCAAAGTAGCTGGTGGCAGAGGATACAATAACAATGTTTAAAAAGCACCTTGACAGATATATGAATAGGTAGGGAATAGAGGGATATGGATCACCATAGGAGCAAAAGTTTTTTAGTTTAGGAAGGTGTCACGTGTCAACACAGTCTTGGTGTGCTGAAGGGGCTGTTCCTGTGCTGTACAGTTCTTCGTTCTTTCATTATCTGATTGAAACAGATAAAATCTACTCATGCCTTGACAAGTTGGATGTGGGAAATATTTTCTCCTGGGGGAAAATCTAGATCTGTGGGCCACTGTTTAAAAAAAGTCTTGCCCATTTTAGAGATAAAGATTTTTTTTTCACACACGAGGGTTGTGAATCTTTAGAGCTGTCTATCTCAAAGGCAGTTGAAGAGGCTTTGAATATTTTTAAGGCAGAGGTGGATAGATTATCGATAAGCAAGGGCATGAAAGTTTATCCTGGGAAGACAGGAATGTGGAGTAACAACTATGTTGTCTTAATCCTGGTCTAATTCATATGTCCTTATCTATGCATGTTCATAAATAAACAGTCTGACAAATGTTTAAGTATGACAAAGAATTTAGTGTTCAAAGTGACCAAATGTCTGCTTTAGGTGTCAGTTAGGGATACACAGCAAGATGGGCTCTCTGGATCAGAGTATGCACAGACATAGCTTCAGTTATCCAACCTGCTATTTGATGTGATCTGTCTTCATCCTGTTACTCAATAAGTAGATGCAAAATTCATCAATTTCCATGCTACTGAATGTAAAAACATAACAGCAATTCAGATAAAGACCATAAGGCCATGAGACATACAAGCAGAAATAGGCCATTCAGCCCATTAAATCTGCTCTGCCCTTCAATAAAATCACAAATAACCCGATAATTCTCAACTTTCCTGCCTTTTATCCCATGGCCCTTGATTCCCTTATTGATTAAGAATCTGTTTCTCTTAGCCTTAAATGGCCTTTACGACTCTGCCTTGGCTTTCCTCTGCATTGAAGAATTCCAGATTCGCAAAGCACAGAGAGAAAAAAAAAATCCTCCTCATCTTTACCTTAAATGTGTGAACCCTTATTCTGAGATTGTGCCCTCTGGTCTCAGATTCTCCAACAATGAGTAACAACCTTTCCTCATCTGACCTACCAGATACCCCAAGAATCTTGTCATCCTGTCATTGTTCTGTATTCCAAAGAGTACAGAGCCGACATACTCAATCTCTCCTTGTAAGACAGAGATCTGCGTACCCGGGATCATTCAGAATGATGTGAGGCAATAATGACTGGTAATGGACAAGCAAAGTAATAAATGAATAGGACAGATGAGGATGCCAGCAGTTCTGCCAAAAGGTCATCAGCCAGATCTCTGTCCACAGGCCCAACAAATACTTGCAGCGTTTTATACAATCATAGCATCCCTACAGTGTGGAAACAGGCCCTTCGGCCCAACAGGTCCACACCGACCCTCGGAAAAGCATCCCACCCAGACCCATTCCCCTAGTTTGCCATGTCTAACCCACTTAACCTAAACATCCCTGAACACTATGGGCAATTTAGCATGGCCAATCCACCTAGCCTGCACATCTTTGGACTGTGGTGTTTTTATTTTGGATTTCCAGCACCCACAGTATTTTACCAGCACATCCTGTTTGAGGATACGAGTCTGAAGCTGTTAATCTTGATGTTGTGTTCAGAATGTTGCAAAGTGTCAATCAAAAGATGACCTACTGTCATTGAGCTTCACTGGAACAGTTTCAAAGTCCAAGGAGAGGAAGGTTAAAAATAGCAGAGGGGTGTTTGACAGTTTAAAGTATCTGTGAAGATAACAAGGGTTCAGTCTCATGCTCCTAGTTTGGCCAGATTTTGGCTTATGAAGAAAACTCAGCCAATTTGTGTCACTCTTTTAACCAAGGTGTGGTTCAAACCAGTATCAGTTGTCCAAAGCCTTTGGATAGGTGCATTTCTAACAGAGAACATCCACATTGCAAACGTTAGCCGCTGTTATTACCACTCCATGAAGTAGCACAATGTTAACAATGGGTTTACAGTTGCAATTACTGCTTAAGTAGATTCACTTCTTGGCACAGTTGTCAGGAAGGTATCATTGCTGAACAAAGGCAACCTTCCAACTTTAGGATGGGACACCGCAGTGTGAGGCGATTAGGATCTCTGTAAATATACTCCACCAAGCAGCTGACTCGAGGAAAGTTGCAGACTTTGTCTCAAAAGTAGGTTACAGCTGGCTCAAATAACAGGTGGCTAAAAGAGAAAGCCTTGAGTTTGCAACGTGAAGGGAAATAAAGAGAGAAAACACACAGAAATTTACGTCAATAAGCAGCAAAGTGACAATCAAAACCACAATTATTTAGCCTGTGAGCACCAGTGCAGAAATAAAACAGTTAATGTTTCGAGTTTAGTTGCGGTCAAAGAGCTGACACATTGACTCCAGGAACACAACAGACAAGGCAGCATCAGAGGAGTAGGAAAGCTGAAGTTTCGGATCCCGACCCTTCTTCAGAAAACAGGGTCCCGACCTGAAACGTCAGCTTTCCTGCTCCTCTGATGCTGCCTGGCCTGCTGTGTTCCTCCAGCTCCACATTGTGTTATCTCTGACTACAGCAAGGGCAGTTCTTAATATTTCTGACGCATTGACTCTGTTTCTTTCTTCACACAAGCTGCCAGACTTGCTGAATATTTCCAGCACTTTCTGTTGTTATTTCAGATTTTAAACACCAGCAGTATTTTGTTTTAAAATGGCAAAAGTGATTGGGACAAATCTAAAGATAACTAAGGTTGATCCTTACTTGGCAAGGAAGACACTGAAGTAATAATGAAAAAAAGGCGAAATAATTGGGAATGAGAAAGAAACTAAAGTGTTATGATTTTTGTACACAAGAAAATAGTTTTGCTACGTCCCCATATTCTGATTTCTTTAGCATCTCATTAGCACACATTCGCATTTCCAAGTCATTGGCTTCTTGATGTTTTCTATATCATTTCATTATGCAACAAGCGAATGCAAAGCTCTGGACCCAAATGATTGCCTCGTCATTGGCTGAGTTTAAGGTGATTAGTCCAACACTTAATCTGTGGAGGGGACTTTCCTCAATAGGACGCAACTTTTGTTTGTAAAGGGAAGACCTTTTAGAATGGAGATAAGGAGAAACTTATAAGGAGAAAAGATAAGTGACAGAGTGGTGAATCTATGGAATTCACTGCCACAGAAGGCTGTGGAGGCCAGGTCATTGAGTACATTTAAGACTAAGATAGATACATTCTTGATTGTCAAGGGGATCAAGGGTTACAGGGAGAAAATGGGAGAATGGCGTTGAGGAACTTATCAGCCATGATTGAATGGCAGAGCAGACTTGATGGGCCAAAGGGCCTAATTTCTGCTCCTATGTCTATACAAGTTTATTTGGAATTTGTATGCAGCCCTGGGAGTGGAAATTCACCATATCTCCTTAGACAGCACCTTCCCAACTCACAACCATTACCCCTCGAAGGACACAAGGTCAGCAGATACATGGAAATGCCACTGCCTGCACATTCCCCTCTCAGCTACTCTCCATCTTGACTTGGAAATATATCGCCATTCCTTCAGTATCACTGAGTCAAATGTAACTCCCTCCCTAACAGTATTGTGAGTCCACCCACAGCACATGGACTGCAGGGGCTCAAGAAGACAGCATCACCATTACCTTCTCAAGGGGCAACTAAGGATGGGCAATACATGCTGACTCAGCTAGTGATGCCCGTATTCCACTAGTGAATAATTGAAAAATATACTCTTAGTAATCAGAGGGGCAGAGAATATTTGAACTTTCAACTCTGTTTCAATGTTCAACAAAATCATAGCTGATCTTCTAGCTTCATTTCACCTCTAACCCCCCATGTTAATAATTGCCAATTATCTTTAAATCTCCATGATTTCCATCTTGAATATACTAATTGACTGAGCATCAGCAGTGCTCTAAGTGCGAGATTTCTGGATATTCACAAATGCTAGCTTGACCAGCTGTCTCTTCATCTCAGCCCTAAATGGCCAACCATCATTCTTACTCAGTGGCACTGTTCTCTCAATCCCAAGGGAAACAGCCTCCCAGCATTTACCTGGGTAAAACTGCTGAGAAATTTATAGCTTTCAGTTCAGTCATATTTTCTTCATCCAAACTCAAGCAAATAAAGATCTTTTGAACTGAATCTCTCACAGAGCGAGTGCCTCATTCCAGGGACCAGGCTTATCCATTCTTCATGTGTCTGGTTGGATGCTGCCACACTGAAGAAATTGAAGACTAGACATCAGTCTGCTTGATGAGCAAGCCATCGAACACCTTCAACATTCACTGCCTCATCCGTCGACTCACTGTTGCACTCATGTGCACCATACAGAAGATGTGCTGAAATGACTGGTCAGGGTTCCCTTCATAGCATTCTTCAATCCCACAACCTCTGCCACTTTGAAGGGAAAGGGAAACAGAAGTATGAGAGCAACACTAGCCGCAGCGGATTGAGAGGGAATGTTGGCATAAATGTGGACTCAGGCAGCAGACAATCTGAAGCAGGCAATGTCACAGACTGGAGGAGGCAATGGCTGTTTGGTATTGTCACTAGACTATTAATCCAGAAATCAGCTAATGTTCTGGGTCCTGGGTTCAAATTGCACCACGGCAGATGGTGGAATTAGAATTCAATAAAAAAAGTTTGGAATTAAGAATCTACTGATGACCATGAATTCATTGCCGATTGTCAGGGGGAAGAAAACACAATCTAGACCCTTGTCCTTCGGGGAAGGAAGTCTCCCTTACCTGCTCTGGCCTACACGTGACTCCAGAGCCACAGCAATGTGGTTGACTCTCAATTGCCCTCTGAAATGGCCTAGCAAACCATTCAGTTCAAGGATAGCGAGGGTTGGGCAATAAATGCTGACCAGGTAGCAATGCCCACATCCACAAGTGAATAAAATAAAAGTTGAAGAGACAGTTGCTCTTAGTCATGGTGTGGACATTTGTGAAAAGCTCATCAGAGTGAAGGGATTAGGCCTCTAACTAAGGAAGCAACCTTAAAATGGGCTGAAGATAATGGCATTAATATTCCCAGTTATAGGGAAATTTGTGCTCATGTAGTACTGAATCTGGAGACGATGGAAGGCCAAGGGAAGGGTGATCAGGGCAAATTGAGCACGTGGAAACTATCTTTTCAGCAAGCGTTGCCGTGTTACTGACATTTAGGAAGAATACAAGCTTGGTGCATGGTCATTTATCAGCCAATTTGCAAAAACTCCCCCTGTATGCTGTTTAGCCACTGTCAGGTTGAATTGATTTGAGAGAATGGATAAATAATATTTATGAGTGACATAAATGGAGGATTCGGATTGAAAATATAAGGCTACAAATAACCATTGACAATGATACTATAAGAGCACATAATGTGCTCACATCTAGTTCACTGTGCAAACCCTGTTCATCACATCCATTGAAATGAATTGAGTATAAGTGAATTAAATACTCACATGATAAGATCGATTATACCAAGATGTCAACATTGTTTACAATTCCACAAATCTATACTACAGATGTAGAATTGTCTCTAAAGTGGTGCTCCGTGTTGTTCAAAGTTCACTTACCCCTATTGAACCCAATAAAAGAAAACACTGCATTAAAATGAAGCAACGCTAATTGAATCATATTTCACTGGTGTGAAGTGGTAAGCATTGTTCATAATCAGCCTAAGTGATATTATTTCTTCCCTCAGTGGCTAGCACTTTTACCTTAAAGGGCAGAAGCTGTCGATTTGAACCTTGGCACATGACTTGATTACATAATCTCGGCTAATTTACAGCACTTTAGTCAGGTTATGTGTCACCCTCCCCCAAACCTAATGTGTTTTTGGCCAGGAAGGGAGCCTCAAAAACAGAGTGGAAGCATAGCTCACCTCCCTCTCCCCCATCCCCACGCTGAACCCCATACAATGGAGATTAGCCTTGCACTCACATTAGCTGCTTGTTCACCAACTGTGCTTGTTGAAACAGAAATTGCTGGAGAAGCTCGGCAGATCAGGCAACGTCAGTGGAGAGAAAATAGTGTTAATGCTTCTAGTCCTGTGATCTTTCTCAAGAACTCTCCCCTCTGCTTCCTCTCTGCTCTGGGGAAAACTACCCCAGTCTGTCCAATCACTCTTCATAACTGAAACTCTACAGACCACGCAACATTCTGGTAAATTTCCTCTGCACCCTCTCCGATGCTATCACACCCCTCCTATAAAGTGGATTCCAGAACTGCGTATAATACTCTAGCTGTGGCCTAACCAATGTTTTATACAGTTCTAGCATAACCCCCCTAATTGTACAATCTATGCCTCAGCTAATAAAGACCAGGTGGCCCATATGCCCCATTGACCACTTTATCTATCTGCCCCTCTACATTAAGGAACTGGTGTACTTAAACACCGAGATACCTCTGACCATGAAGAAGGGTCACTGGACCCAAAATGTTAATTCTGTTTCTCTCTCCACAGACTTGCTGAGTTTTTCCAGCAATTTCTGTTTTTGCTTCTGATTTATAGCATCCACAGTTCTTTTGTTTTTTTTCCCCTCTGATCCTTGGTGTTTCCCAGGGTCATGCCATTAAACATGCGTTCTCTTGTCTTGTTTGTCCTGCATCACCTCATGTTTTTCTAGATTGAATTGCATTTGTAGACAATCAGGCCATCAGGTCATCCCATCTATATCCTTTTGTAATCAAAGGCCATCCTCCTCACTTCCCCACCTTCTTGCAAACCATTATTTATTGTTGACAATCAACCTGCTTGGCCCAATTATGGCACCTTCTGTGGTCATTAAGTGTTAAGGTGGGACATGAAACGAAGAGGTCAAAAAGCACCCAACACCAGGTTACAGTCTAACGGGTTTATTTGAAAACACAAGTTTTCTGAACATCGCTCCTTCATCAGGTGTAGTGAGACAGGCATTAAGACACAGAACTTATAAGTAAAAGATCAAAAGATCATACAACTGATGTGGATGTATTGAAAAAAGAACCTTAAAATGGCTGGCTGACTCCCTCCTGCTAAATCATTAATCAGTTAGAAAAGAGATGCAGGTTTCAGTTGATTAAAATGTAAATCCCAGAATTTCTTTCAAATCACTTCCCCTAGATAATTAAGGGTTTAATTGCTGTATACAAGAGGTGACATCCCAGGACAGACAATGCATTTTAGGTGTGAGGCCTTGTTTGCAATCTGTCTGTGTTTTAATTTGGAGTCAGACTGAATTTATTTCCAAGGTAGGAATTTATAAAATGCCTTGTTGACTGACTGTGTCTAAAAATTGTGTGCTTTTTGAACAAAATAGAATGCATCTGCAAATACAAATTCACCCCATAGATTTATATGTGTGTGTGTGTGTGAAGGAGAAAGAGAGAGAGACAGTGTGTGTCTGTTTGAAAAAGAGCGTGTGTACCACACAACCCTGCCATGGCAATGTCTATACATTCTATTTTGTTCAAAAAGCACAAAATTTGTAGACACAGTCAGTCAATGGAGTATTTTATAAATTCCTGCTTTGGAAATAAAACCAGTCTGACTCCAGGTTAAAACGCAGGCAGATTCTAAACAAGGCCTCACACCTAAAATGCATTGTCTGACCTGAGATGTCACCTCTCGTATACACTGATGAAATCTTTAGTTATCTCAAGGCAGTGACTTGAAAGAAATTCTGGGATTTGCATTTTGGTCAATCGAAACCTGCATCTCCTTTCTAACTGATTAAAGATTTAACAGGAGAGAGTCAGCCAGCCATTTTAGGTTTATTCAATACATTGACATCAATTGTATGATCTTCTGATCTTTTATTTATAAATTCTGTGACTTGATGCCTCTCTCACGACACCTGATGAAGAAGCAACTCTCCAAAAGCTAGTGTTTTCAAATAAATCTGTTGGACTATAACCTGGTATCATGTGATTTTGACCTTGTCCAACCCAGTCCAACATCAGAATCTCCACATATGCTTAGAGGGATGGATGCCATCGACACATGCTGTACTGATCACATGTTGCATTATCAGGTACTAAATGCTAAAGGAGAGGTGATGGCCTAGTGGTATTGTCACTAGACTGTTAATTCACAGCCTAAGACAATAATCTAGGCATTCAGGTTCAAATTCTGCTATAGCATTTGGTGGAATTTAAATTCAATAAATGTCTGGAATTAAAAGTCCAATAATGACCATGAATTCATTGTCAATTTTCAGGAAAAACCCATCTGGTTTACTGTTCAGTCTAATGAGATGACATCTTTTTGCTTATTCATTCATGGGATGAGGGCATCGCTGGCTATGCAGCATTTATTGCCCATCCCTAATTGCCCAGAGGGTAGATAAGAGCCAACCACATTGCTGTGGGTCTGGAGTCACATGTCGGCCAAAAAGGGATGGCAGTTTCCTTCCCTAAAGGACACAGCTACCTGTTCACATGAATACAAAAAAATTCCATGGTATTGTCGCAAAAATTCTTTTGCGTTTTCCTAGAGTTCTGTCCAAAATTTAAATCATAATTAACAAGATCGAAACAGTTTGACAGGTTTGTCATCTCAATAATTTTTTGAGATTCTTATGTAAATTACCTTCCATCGTGTCTCCACTCCAGTAATAACTCCACAGAAAAATAAATCATTAAACTTGGTGAGATTTGGGATGTCCTATTGATTAGCAATGCTGTCAATGAATGAACATTCTCTCGTATTTGAAGTAAGGAACAAATAGATGAAAGACACTCAACTGATCAGGTGATATCTATTGAGTGAACACAATTCAGTTGATATTTTAGCCATAGTTGCAATAGGAGGTAGTGGCCTTGTGCAAATGTGACTGGACTAGTAATCCAGAATCCCAGGTAAATGTTCTGGGTCACTTTCTAGTGAAGTGTCACTGGATTTGAAACATTAACCCTGTTTTTCTCTTCAAAGACGGTGCCAGACCTGCTGAGTTTCTCTTGCAATTTCTGTTTCTGTTTCAAATATTGTGTGGGGCCACGTGTTCGAATCCCACCATGACGGTGGATGGTGAGATTTGAATTCAGAGAAAACAAAGTTTTAATAGAAACTTACTTAATAGCAACCATGTAACTGTTATTGATTGCTACAAAAGCACGACTGATTCATTCATATCTTTTTAAAAAGGAAATCTGCTGTCCTTATCTCATCTATTCAATTATGTGACCCAGGCCCATGGCAATGAGACTTGCTCGTAACTTCCCATCTGGTCATTTCAGAATCGGCAATAATTCCTGGCCTAGCTAGTGATGCCCACATCCCATGAATAAATAAAAAAGCCTTGAAGTATGGTTCAATCCCACAGCTTAGTTGGAACAGAGGATCAGGGCTGGAAGAACCTGTGAATAATAAAGGAGTTGTTATTCATGCAACATCTCCCCCAAGCTTTCTTTTCCAGTATGAATATTTACACATTATTTTACCAAAGTTCCATAAACCCCAAGTGCCTGACTTCACAAATCCAGGAGATCTGGAGACTTCATTATTCTCCAGAACATGTTCTCTTCATGTTGGAGGGCTGGTGGGTCTCAAGCTTGAAAACTGTTGATTTTGGTTCTGATCTTGGCTATGATATAGCTGAAGGTACCTTTAAACTGGAGGGCTTTTTTAATCTTTTGAATTCCCTTCACTGATGACGTCTTTCCAGTTGAAACATATTGTTGTGCGACAATATCTGGAAGAAATTTAATCTCAAAATTTTCCTTCATTGAAAGTGGCTGGGAGATTAAAATAGGCACTTTCCAATTTGCAGTATCCTGGATCAATGACCAGGCAATTTGCTCTATTAAACTGAATCCTGAATCTGCAGTCATCTCATCTCAGAGGTGACTTCTATGAAGTTACATGAACTGCATTTTCAATCTTGTGTGAGCAGATTTTATTCTTGATCTGCTGCAAAATGCTAAAGGCTTTTTACTTACATGTTACTTAAACTTGTGGCTTCATTAGTGGTCGCAATTTAGATGAAAACACAATATTTGTTCCCTCAGTCTTTCCTTAAAAGATTGCTTCTTGCTTGGCCTGATCTCTTCCACTAGTATGGATGCTTCTTCTCAGAAAGCTAAAGAAATTAAATGTTCTGTTTATCTTACTATTTCATCATTATTAAATGTAAAGCTTGAATTTGTCATCACTTGTGTTCATCATGTCATGTTGCACTCTGAGTTACCTCAGTTGGCATTGTTTCAAGAAATTCAGGTGAGATAAATGCTCACAGGCTATCTGGGTTGCTTGTATTTTCTCACAAACCTTTCCAAATTTTGCCGTCTGAGCTCTCTTCTGTGTTGGTAACATTTCTGGAAAACATTTCTGCCAATCCAGAGTTGTCACTGGGTTCGATCCCACCTACGATATGGGGCAAATTATTTATGCTAAAGTAACTAACCTCAATTGTTTCCCTCTGCTGTTTGAGTTCTGCCATAGCTCAAGGCAATTCTATGACATCCAGTTGTCTTTTGAGAAGCTGCTTGCACTTTACAGTCTTCACCTTTCCCAAAATGGCCACTCTCTATTTGTGAAATTCAGTAATATGAAGCATTTCTAAGTGGCAAGTAACTAATAAGAGATTTTTTTTTCGGAACAAGACTTACAGTAACCAGATAGACTGCCAGCTTACTGACCTGGTGGTGGACCTTAAAATCTGACTGGATTCAGCCAATCTCCTGTGATAAAGTTGAACATCTCCTCACAGGATTGATACACATTCCTCTGGATCTGCTTCGCTCACAATCTGAATGGCTCTCCCCAGAGTTACATCTTCTTTTGACTGGAATAAATCTGACAAAGATTCATCAGCAATTCCTACTATAATTCTGAATGAACTCTGACTTTAAACTTTCATGGTCACATATGTAAAGATCATTGATAAAATTATCAATGGATTCCCCTGGAACCTGAGCTCTTCTGTTCAATTTTCCCTAAAAATGATTTTGTCGGTCCTGAGCTTTAAGTAATTGGGAAAGGCTTTCAGTACTTCTTCAAAAGTGTTTTGGCAATTTTCAAACTTCAGTGAGATATAATATCATGAACCTGTTCTAAAGAAGAGTCATACTTCACTCAAGATGTTAACTTTGCTCCTCTCTCTATTGTTACTTCTAGAGCTGCTGAAGGTCTCCAGGATTTTCTGTGTTTCTCACTGCTTGGTCTCCTGTGGGAGAGACAACCACTTTGTCGCCTAATACGAAGAGGATCTGTCCTAAACAAGATGCATTTTATAGCATGATGCCAATCAAGTACAAGTTGCATAAAAATGACAAGAATCTACACTGAGACTGTGAGGAAGAACCGAAAGTCAGATCTGAAACACCTGAGATTCAAAACTATTCTCCCCCAGAGGTTTGAGTAACACAACCATGGTGGGTGGTGCTTAAAGCAGGCCTCACTATTAACTCTTACACCCTTACACACAGCTATAATCTGGAAAGCAGTGCCTGAAGGTATGAAGGAAGCAGAATCAATAATAATGTTCCAAAGAGAACTGGGTACATACTTGAAATGGACAGAAAAATTGCAGGCTGTGGGTAAAGAGGAGGCCTGTTAGATTAGTTGGCATAGAGGCATGAAGATGAGAACGAACACCTATGTGCCTGCACAGCTCTGAGTGCAGGCTTATATTACAAATAAGCAGCATTTAGGAAGGAATTAAATGAGAGTGGGGCAGGACGCAGAACAAAAATAGACAACACATACAGTAATAACAGGCAATTGGAAAGGCGCTGAGGGCATGGAAAGATATAAACTTGATAAATAAGTAAAAGGAGAAGCAGAGACACTGCAAAAGCAGACAATATCTGAGGGCCCAGTAAACCAATGGAGGAGAGTATCTCTTTGCCTTGTCTGATTGTAAATGCTTTCATTTATCACATTTCAGGGGAACATTTGCTTCTTCTCCTCCTTGACACTTCACAGGTCATTCTACTTCAAAGATAGTAAGAACTGCCGATGCTCGAGTCAGAGCTAACACAGTGTGGAGCTGGATGAACACGGCTGGCCAGGCAGCATCAGATGAACAGGAAAGTTGATGCTTCAGGTCGGGACCCTTCTTCAGAAATGGGGAGGGGGAAGGGAGCTGGGAAATAAATAGTGAGGGGAGGGGTGGATTTCCTTTAACAGCTGTTACAGCAAGAGTTAATTTTTTAAAAATTCTAGCATATTAGAATTAGCTTCATTGTCACACGTACTCACATGAGTGCAGTGAAAGGTTTACAAGTAACCATTTACAGCACCATCTTAGGCACAGATGTACCCAGTTGCGTAAGAGTGCAGCACAAGTGTCCCCTTGATGCCTACCCACCACTTCAGGTCTGAAACCCAGTTCGAGCAGATGAAATGTTCCTGTGAGATAGTTAGAGCTGCGGATGCTGGAGTCTGAGATAACACAGTGTGGAGCTGGAGGAACACAGCAGGCCAGGCAGCATCAGAGGAGCAGGAAAACTGACGTTTCGGTTCGGGACCCTTCTTCAGAAATGGGGGAGGGGAAGGGGGCTCTGAAATAAATAGAGAGAAGGGGGAGCACAGTGATAGCAGGTGGATAGTGGAGCAGATAGATGGGAGAGAAGACGGACAGGTCAATGAGGCGGGGATGAAGCTAGCAAAGGTGAGTGTAGGTATGTAGTGGTGTGGATTGCTCAGTGAGGTGGGAGGGGCAGATAGGGTGGGAGAGAAGACGGACAGGTCAAGGAGGTGAGGATGAAGCTAGTAGAGGTGAGTGTAGATAAGAAGTGGAGGTGGGGATTGGTCAGTGAGGAGGGACGAGCAGACAGGTGGGAGAGAAGATGGACAGGCCAATGAGGCGGGGATGAGAGGGGTGGCTGGTCTTGGAATGAGGTCGGTGGTGGGGAGATTTTGAAGTTCATAAAGTCCACATTGTTCCTTTGATAGTTTCCCAGAACACCCTTAGTGGTAATGGATCTTGCTCATCGTGAAGGAGGATAGACTCCTGGGAAAGATTTAGAGGCCTTCTTGTACCTCATCTGCTTCCTGAGGGGGCTCTCAACTCAGACATCTTCCCATGGAAGGCTGTTCTGCAGCTGTTGGGAGCCGCTGCTGGTCCTTGTTATAATTGGTGCATTGGTTTCTCTTCACTTTCTCTGTGCTGTTGTTGTAACATGGTCTTGGTGACGATTGGCTCTGCTGTGGCGGGATCCATTGGTAGCAGTTCTGATGAACCTAATTTGGGGAATATCAAAGACAGAAATGTTTCTCATAGTGTGAGCTCTCCAAGTTCTCATCATCCACAATGTATGATTTAGCATAGTCCTCCACACAATGGGGCATGCAGGAACCTAAGAATGAGGGGCACGGAATCGTTGTGCAAGGACCTTTGAAAGAATGGGCCTTATTCTGACTGGTACAAAAGAAAAGTACCATAACTGCTCGAAATGTGGAATAAAAGGAGGAAGTGCTGCAGAGTTGGCAAACTCTACTCAGAATTCCAGGCAGAATTTGTACTACAAACAATGACGAACACTGTTGAATATGTATTCCAAACACTCATGTTGTTTGTTTGATTCTGAAAATATATTTGGCCAATATCTCCTCATGAAGACAGGATGTTAATGTTCTGAACTTTAAATTCAATTACACCTTTCTTTTGTAGATGTCTTACAAGTTACTAATCCTGAATAGAATTTGGCTGCTAAAATGTCCAAGAAGATATGTTAGGATATGTTACTAACATTAGCAGTCACTATTTCTTTTATCTCAATCTTTTGCTGTAGTCAGCAGTGTCAATGAAGCCAGTAATAATTCTGCAGGGCACGGGCATAAGCTTTTGGTCTTTTCAATCACACCTTAATCCGCTTTCCAATTTTTGATGAGTTATCGGTCTTCACAATTAGGAGCAAGAAAGTTGAGTGTTCATGTCACATAGCAGGCATAGACCATCACTGTCAGTTTTGATCATTTATTGGCAACTAATCTTCAACTCCATCATTGTCTTGAAGTTCCTACAGAACACTGCAAGCTGTCTCCTACAGGTTCTTACATTTGCTTCCTCTACATTTGTATGAATTAAAAGTGCAGTAGCCCATCTGCTAATTTATGCCCAAAAACTAAGATTGTCCATTCCTCACGCTCAACATCTTGCAGCTCTACTCTCCTCATGCAGTCCTAATCAAGTGTTGACCTATAACTTCACTCTTATCTCCAACCTCAGCCTGCTTTCCTCTTCTCTGAGACCGAATTATGATTTATCATTTTCCCACCACCTTCCAACACAGCTCTTGACTGTACCTCCTAGACCAGAGCTAACGGTCAGGGAAAAAAATGGAAAGCTTGCGTTTATGTTTTTAATGATCTCAAGACATAAAGCACCCTACAATTAATGAAGTATTTTTGAAGTGTAGTGTTATGGACTGGCCACACCACCTCAAAATATATTCAGATCACAGCCTAGACCCTATCTTTTTCTTGTTTTAAAGGCAATTGTAAGGTGTGGCATTCCAGATACAATTCAATTGGTCAAATCATCAACGTTAACAAAACATAATTTATTCAGGGTCTAGGCCCAAAACGTCAAGCTTTCCTGCTCCTATGATGCTGCTTGGCCTGCTGTGTTCATCCAGCTCCACACCTTGTTATCTTGGATTCTCCAGCATCTGCAGTACCTATTATCTCTGATATAATTTACTCATACTTTATAGACAAAATACATCAAAAGAAAAAGGTAAAGAACAGACTTGCCTTAGCTATAATTCTATTGAAATGCTTAACACAATAATTGATACAGTAATTGCTACTAATTAACTGTTCCAATACAGTAACATCCCATATATACACCTTGGTAAAAGAAAAATTCTGAAAAACAGATTGGCTCGCATGTAACTCCAGCAGCAGAAAAATATCAAGTGAAAACTCTGAGAGACTGTAGCAGGGAGAGATGTACTGAAGCTTCCAAAACCTGCCAAGACCCACAGCTATAACTGCTGAAAACTATAACTAAAAATCCCAATTCTATGGGAATTTGACACCACCCATTCAGGATGCTTCTTTTTTTCCAATTAAAAAAAAACCAAGGATCACAAGTTGTTTACTTGACGGGTTTGCAGTATACTGCTCAGCACTTCTGCCTTAAAACCTCTTTTCAAAATAAACTAGAACAAAATACATCTCTTACAGCCTTAGTATTTTCACAGTCATCACTGATGTGATATAGGAAATGCACATGAAAGTAATATTGGGATGGTGTTGTAGTGGTGATATCACTGTGTAAATGGTGCAAAGATCTAAGTTAATTGTTGAGTCCTTAGGCCCCAGTTAATTACAATCTATATTAATGACTGGAATATGGGAATGGAAAGTGCGATACCTAAACTTGCCGATGATACTAAAATATGTGAGAAAGTAAGTTGAAGTTAAGAAATTTATGAACGGATATAGATAGTTTATATCAAAAAATGGCAGATTAAGCCTAATATGGCTAAAATGTGAATCCATTTTGGTTGGAGAAAGAGGAAGGCAACTTGTATCCTAAGTGGTAGGTTAGGTGGATTGGCCATGCTAAATTACCCGTAGCGTTCAGGGATGTGTAGCTTAGGTGGGTTATTAGGGGATGGGTCTGGGTGGGATGCTCCAAGGGTCGGTGTGGACTTGTCGGGCCAAAGGGCCCGTTTCCTCTCTGTAGGGATTCTATGATGATCTATGGAATGTCAGAGTACTTCAGTGTAGAGGGATCTGGGTGTCCTCAAGCATGAATCACAAAAATCTGGTATTTAAGTGCAGCAGGTAACAAGGAAGGCAAATGGAATTCTCGAATTTCATGCTCAAAGAATAGAATATAAAAGTAAGAAAGTGTTGCTGCAACTGTATAACACATTAGTGAGACTACACCTGGTGTATGTGCACCATTTTGGTCCCCTTACTTGAGGAAGGATATAGTTGTAATGGAAGCAGTTCAGAGGAGGCTTACGAGATTGATTCCAGAGATGACAGTTAGAAGTGAAGAAGTGAAGCCTATAAATGCTAAAAGTTGTAGGGAGTGCTGCCTGGTTTGCTGTTCACCAGTTCCCTGGTTCTGACACTGGGCTTATGTAGTGGAACATGGTGCGGTGGAAAACACAGGAGGCAGATGCTTCAGAGGCAAAGAAAACCTGATTTTATTGGAAAGGCCAAGCAAGATATAATATATTTACAGAAAACAAGAAAGCGAATATCAAAAACCTGCCTATCTCTGACTGAGACTTGTCTCCCAGTTAGCTTGACCCCCAGGATAAGCCGTGCATCAAAGACTTGATACAATGGGTAAATCGATACAGTGGGTGTACTAACAGGAGAGGGGGGAAATAGAATACCTGCTGACCCAGAGTCCTATTCCATTTCCCTTCCAGAAGGGTGTCCTACACCATTAACCCTCCCGAACCGCACCTTCCCCTGTCTAAGATGAGCCAAGCTGGGTTAGAGGGTCTCGATGACCTTAGGCCCACCCCTGGTTTGAAAACGCTATTTTGACTGGCTCTTGTCCGTAGCCTCTTGCCGTAGCTGGGACTCCACGAAGGGCCACATGTACCAGTTATAGCCAGCCTGGTGGCGTTTGCTGATGCAGTTAGACACGTGGGACCAGGCCGCTGAGTACCTTGGGTTTTCTTTCTTTTCTGGTGGTCCTTGTGAATGGGTGCTATCTGGGATGGTGGTAGATGTTGCCCCGCTCGGTGTCTTGTGTCTCTGGATGCCTTTGGTTGTCTCTGGGTGTCGAGTAGAGGTTTGTAGTTAGTTGCTGGTGTTCAGTGGTTGTGAGGGCTGCTTTCCTTCATGAGCAGGGCCTACTTCTCGCTTCGGACTCTCAATCTCTCCTCACAGAGCCCACTTCAGAGCACACACACCGTGTTGGAATTGGAGCGTGTTGTTGATATCTCAGTGCTGGGATCACAGGGCTTGTGTTTCTCTCTTTCTCCTTCTCGTCCTTCTCTTTCTCCTCTTCCTTCACTCACTTTTCTCGTCCTTGCTGGGCTCGGGGTCTCCAGTTATACCGCTCTGCAAGTTCCCCTTATCTCCCGCTAAATCTGTTGAGCTATTGGTCCTTCTCTCGGGGCTGAATGGGCTTCCTGAGCACTGCAGTAGGTGTGAAAGGTTTTTCGATTGAGGTGAATGGCTTTGATGGTTTTGGAATGTCTGGCATTTCCCTTGGATGGGTAGCCATTCAGTTTTGCATAGTGGCGTGAATGTTTTATTTACATCCAAGGTGGAACAGGTTTGCATGTGGCACAATGGTGTGGAATGTTCAGTGTTTCTGTGCCTGAGCACTGGATGGAAATTGAATGATTTTGTACCTCTGTAGGCTCCAAAGAATCTGAAGTTGTTGAAGCTGTTTGTTTCTTGCAGTGTGGCTTCCACTGTTTAAGATGGGGCATAAATGGGGGTTTTCCTTTAGTTTCTGCAAGCTAATCCCTGTCCCAGAAATCTGCCCTTGGGCTTGTATATTACACAGTCTGTCCCAACCAGCCTGTTCCTGGCTCAGTTACTGCCCATGGTTTCTGGAGTCCCAGAAGTTCCGTGAACTTAATCCAATGTAATTTCCACAACGGCTGCCTTCAGAGGAATTTTAGTCCCGGGTATATCCATAAACTGATGGGGATTTTTGCCCCATCTTACAAAGGGGATTGAGAAAGTAGATGCAGAGAGAGTGTTTCCTCATGTAGGGCTATCTAGAATGAGTGGTGATAGTTTTAAGATAAGGGGCGGCAGATTTTAAACAGAGATGAGGAGAAATTAGATCTTTCAAAAGGCCATGAATCGGAGAAATTCGCTACCCCAGATTACAGTGGATGCTAGGACACTGAGGAAATGTAAGGAGGAGATTGACAGACTTTTAATTAGTGATAGGTTAACGGGTTATAGAGAGTGGGCAGGAAAGTAGAGTTGAGGCCAATGTCAGATAAGCCATGAGATAAGCTCTGAGGAAGAGTCACCAGACCCAAAGCGTTAACTCTGATCTTGTCTTCACAAATGCTGCCAGACCTGCTAAGCTTTTCCAGCAACTTCTGTTTTTGTTCATGAGACAAATAATGGTGTTATTAAATGGCAGAGCAGGCTTGAAGGGCTGAATTGCCTGCTCCTGTTCATGGTTCTTTTGTTCTTATGTTCTCACATTCTGGGGACATGGCTCAAAATCCCACTACTGTCTAGATTGTGAAATTTGAATTCATTAAAAATCTGAAATTAAAAAGTTGGCCTGTTGGGGATTGTGAAACCATTATTGATTGATGCAAAACACCTGTCTGGTTCACAAATGCCCTTTAGGGAAGGAAATCTGCCATCCTCACCTGGTCTGGTCTACATGTGACTCCAGACCCACAGTAATGTACTTGACTCTCAACATCTGAGCAATTAAGAAATGACCAATAAATTCTAGCCCAGCCAGCAACACCCAGATCTCATGAATAAATTTAAAAAAAAAAAATCTTGATTGGCATACATTCCTTATGGACCAGACCAAACCCCCTTCAAATATATCAAGGAGACAGCCTAGACCCTAACTTCTATCTTATTGTTGAGGTTGGTTGGCTCGCCGAGCTGGTTTGTTGTTCCGCAGATGTTTCATTACCGTGCTTGGTAGCATCCTCAGTGCTGCCTCCGATGAAGCGTCGGTGTGTTTTCCCACCTGGCTTTTAAACTCTGGGATCCGTTGAGATGGATTTCTTCACTTCTGGTTTTCCTTCGTAGTGGAATGTATATGAAGTGAGGCAATCTATCGCAACGGACCCCAGAGTTTAAAAGCCAGGTGGGAAAACACACCGACGCTTCATTGGAGGCTGCACTGAGGATGCTACCAAGCACGGTAACGAAACGTCTGTGGAACAACAAACCAGCTCGGCGAGCCAACCAATCTCAACACCCACAACCCGAGCTACAGATCTACTCCAAAATTCTATCTTATTTAAAGAAAAGTTTAATTTAAAGGGCTTTATTCCAGACGTAATTTGATTGGTTACAGTACTCAGCTTTAAGCAAAACACACCTTATTCTCATGTTTCATCGTGTCTCATAAACTTGTCTGAATTTTTTGAGGACATGACCGAAAAGCTTGATGAGGGCAGAGAGGCAGACGTTGTCTATGTGAATTTTAGTAAAACATTTGACAAGGTGCCACATGGTAGACTGAATAGTAAAGTTAGATCACATGGGATTCAGGAAGAATATGCCAACTGGATACAAAATTGGCTTAACAGATGGAGACAGAGGGTGGTGGAAGGTTTTTTTTCTAGCCTGGAGGCCTGTGACCAGTGGTGTTCCACAGGGATTGGTGCTGGGCCCACTTTTGCCTGTCCTTTATATAATTGACTTGGATGAGAATATCGCAGGCTTGGTTAGTAAGTTTGTGGGTGACAACAAAGTTGGCGGTATCGTGGGCAGTGAAGAAGATAATCTAAGAATACAAAGCGATCTTAACCAATTGGCCAATGGGCTGAGGAGTGGCTGATGGAATTTAATTTGGATGAATGTGAGGTGCTTCATTTTGGTAAAACAAACAAGGGCAGGATTTATAAAATTAATAGTAGGGCCCTGGGTAGTGTTTTCAAACAGAGAGACCTTGGGGCTCAGGTATATAAATCCTTGAAAGTTACTTCACGGGTAGACAAGGTGGTTAAGAAAATATTTAGCATGCTTCCTTTCATTGTTCAGGCCACAGAGTATAGGAATTGGAACATCATGTTGAGGCTGGTAAGGACACTTTTGGAGTACTGTATAAAGTTCTGGTTACAATGTTATTCGAAAAATATTATTAAATTGGAGAAGATTCTGAAAAGATTTACCAGGACTTTTCCAGAACCAGAGGGTTTGAATTATAAGGAGAGGCTGGATAATCTGAGACATTTTTTCACTGGAGCAGAGAAGATTGAAGTATGATCTTATACAGGTTTAGAAAATCATGGAGGGCATAGATAAGTTGAATAGCAAAGGTCTTTTGCTTAGGATGGGGAAATTCAAAACTATGGGTATATTTTTAAGATGAGACGGGAAAGATTTGAAAAGAACATGAGGGGCAAAGTTTTCACACAGAGGGTGGGTCATATGTGGAAAGAACTGCCAGATAAAGTGACAGATGCGGGTACAAATACAACGTTTAAAAGACATTTAGATAGGTACACGAATACGGAAGACTTACAGGCAAATGTCGGCATGGACTAGTTGGGCCGAAGGATCTGTTTCCATGCTGAATGACTCAATGACTCTACAGTTAAAATACAAACAAAAGAATTTGTATAACTTAAACTGCGTTGGAAAACTACTGAACATCAACTTTTCCAATGTTATTATATAATCCCTACAGTGTGGAAACAGTCCCCTCAGCCCAACAAGTCCACACTGACCCTCAGAGCATCCTACCCAGACCCATCCCTCTATAACCCACCTAATTTAACATGGCCATTCCGCCTATCCTGCATATCTTTGGACTGTGGGAGGAAACCGGAACACACCCACACAGACACGGAGAATGCGCAAACTCCACACAGACTGTCACCTGATGGTGGAATCAAACCCGGGTCCCTGGTGCTGTGAGGCAGCAGTGCTAACCACTGAGCCACCGTGTCACCACCAACTGAGAGTTCTAAAGGTTATAAGGTTCTTCCCCCTTTCTTGAGGATTATTCAGGGAGATGGTATGGATATAAATACCCTGCAAGAGATTGTGCAAGGAATAAAAGCACATAAATGGAGATTGAGAACATTACCTTTGGATCTGGTAGTGCTTTACTGCAGAAAATGACCGGAGATCTCTTGCACTGTTCCTTCAAATGCAATTATGTAGTAACCAATGGACTTGGGGTAAATGTTTTCAAAGATCCAGTCATGGATCCAAACAAGTGATCTAAGAAAGGAGATAACAAGGTGTAGAGCTGGATGAACACAGCAGCCCAGGCAGCATCAGCGAAGCAGGAAAGCTGACGTTTCGAGTCTGGATCCTTCTTCAGAAATGGGGGAGGGGAAGGGGGCTATGAAATAAATAGAGACAGGGGGAGGCGATGATAGAAGGTAGATAGAGGAGCAGATAGGTGGGGAAGAAGATGGACAGGTCAAGGAGGCGGGGATGAAGACAGTAAAGGTGAGTGTAGGTAGGGAGTTGGGATGGGGTTTGGTCAGTGAGGAGGGAGGGGCAGGTAGGTGGGAGGGAAGACGGATAGGTCAAGGAGGCGGGGATGAGGCTACTAGGTAGGAAGTGGGGGTGCAGGTTGGTCAGTCAGGTGGAAGGAGCGGATAGGTGGGAGAAAAGACAGACAGGTCAAGCAGGTGGGGACGAAATGGGCTGGTCTTGGGATGAGGTCGGGGTGGGAGGTTTTGAAGCTTGTGAAGTCCGCATTGAGAGCATTGGACTCCAGCATCGGCAGTTCCTACTATCCCCCCATCTAAGAAAGGAATCTGTCTTTGCAGTGTACTACTTCAGGGAATTACGTCACACTTGAAGAAGGTAAAGGAGAACTGGAAGAAAATGGTCTTGATCTTCTGGATACAGTTGTCAAGAATGACAAAGTAATAAAGAGTTACACCTTTATCGAAGGGCGGAAAATGCTTAGCTGAAGATGAGTAAATGTGGAGAACTTCAATAAATCCAAATTCATGTCAAATATATATATATATACATATGTACACCATGATGTCAAGTCTGTCGCGGGTTCAATGCATAGATGTATATATCATAATGGTTTTAAAATTTGCCAATATATTAACACCCTATAAACACACACTTCACAAATGCAAATTCAGTAAAATAGATTGTCTTGTATGCAATGTTTCTCCAGCCCAGGAGAAAAGAACATCAAGATAAAATTCTGGTACAGAGAGAAGTATGGCAGCTTCCACAATCAACTTTAAAACCCCAAAAACTGCCGAAAGTTAAACTAAAACCCTGGTTATATGGGAGCCGGACCCCACACGTTCAGGCTGCTTCTATTGTTATAACTTGACCATTTACTTTATTGGCTTGGAAGATACAGCTCTGCAGCTATGGCTCAAAACCTCTCTTCAAAAAAGAGGACAAAATACACCTCTTAAAGCCATGGCATCATCACACAACAGTTGAACTAATTGAAAATAATTGGGGTTGGACTATTTCTGTACTGCCCATGCTCTAAATGCCAATATGCCCACCTGGAACAGGTTCCAGTTGGTGACCAGTTAAGAGATTGCCTCCAGCTGCCTCCCACCCACAACACCCCAAACAAAAGACAATCGGATGGTCTCTAGGGATGGACACCCAGCAAGGGAGTTTGTCGTCTCCTAAGGATGACAGCCTTACTGAGGCTCATTGAGGCGTAACAGGCTTGGGACCTCGTGGTACTGAGATTTTCCAGCAATGTCTGTCTTTGTTTCAGATCTTCAGCATCACAGTTCTTTGTTCTATTTAAGCAGGAACACATGCTGTCTCCTGTCGTTAAATTGTACACCAGCCTCAGAATTAAGAATCTTGTGGGTTCAAAAACCATAGGAGTGCTGGATTGTTGGACTGCTGCAGTGTTGGTGAAGGATGGAGTGTGAAAACAAGCTCATCCTGTATCATCCCCTCTATCTCTGCTCGAAGCAGCTTTTGCAGTGGGCCATGGCTGTGGTTACAGGCCACCCATTGGAAAGGGTTCCCCTGAACAAGAGTTGATCTGGCAGGTCTGGCCACCAATGTTTCCCCCTTATTAGGCCTGGCAGCATCTGTGGCATTAATGCTTTGCGTCCAGTTACCCTTCAGTTTTGCTCAGCAATTTTTGTTTTTGCATGTGTTCCTTCTACTCAGGTTCTTCAGACATCCTCTTTGTCTCTACAGTTCTGGATGTATCCTTCACATTGCAATCCTATACGGGAGCACTCATCCAACTCCTTTGTCCTAATCTCATCAGTGATGTTTCCAATCCACCTACAGCACTGAGATGACCTTTGTTGTATCCATCAACGACAATTTTTGTGAAAGGGGCAAGCAGGCATGCGAAATTACCCATGTCAAATCCGTGAAGGCTGAAATTCATTGGAGGCACAATCTTGACAATTTGAACAGAAAGCTGTGCTAGAAACAAAAGCAAAGTAGAATGACCATTATTCTGAAGATAATTATTGAGCAATGACTTCCTGAGATCTTATTCTAAAATTACAGTTGTCTCCAGTAAATCACTGGGCAACAGCAAAGTTATTAAACCATTTCATGAGACTGTGATCTTGATTACATGAGATAATTGTGCTGCCTGTTTCCTGTTAATTGTATGAATGGGAATCATGCTTCAGTGACTAGCACCGAAGATAATAGGACATTGAATGATGTCTATCCTTGTCATAAGCTGCAGAAAAATTATTCAATTTTAATGCTCAGCTGATTTAACATTTGTCAAGTAAATAAGTGCATGCTTCTGAATTTTTGAACAAATAAAGATTGACTAAAATAGTCATGCATCTTTTTGGCACACAAATTGGCATTCTTACATGTGGGAATATTTGTATAGTTTATATCCCTGAAGCAGCCAGAATTTCCCAAGTTCTGTACCTCCAATTGTCTCTGCTCTTCACCCCTTCAGGATTACAAGTGCTTTCTTAACTTTCTATTACTTGGTGGGACAAAGCCCCCACTTGTATTGTCTTCCCATTCACTTCATCATCGAAATCGTGTTTTCAGCTATTTGGTTTCATGCCCAGAAATTGCTTCACTGAGTAATTTACACTGAAAATAAAACAACTCCACTTCACCTAGTCCCTGACTGAGTTGACTAGGTCAAGAAAAGAAAAGGTAATTTTTTTGGAAAAAAATCAACAGGGTATGGAGGACAGGCAAATAATTGGATAGCTCTTTGGCATGAGGGGCTCAATGGCTTCTGTTGTGCTGTAGATATCTATAATTTCTCCTGCGCTGGTCAGAAAAGTCCACTATCTTATCGATGACAGGTCATGTCAGAAAATTAGGAAAATAGGTAAAAACAGGAAAAAACAGGAAGATGATTAAGAAGGAAGGAACAATTAAAGTATAAAAACTACTAGCTAGGAATAAAGTGAAGGTAATAATTTTCTGTGGATAGTTATGAAAGAACAGAGTTTGTAAAGTCAATATTAGTCCTGTAGAAAGTGAGTCTTAGGTATTAATAATGGAAAATAAGGAAATATCAGATGAATTGAAAGGATATTTTGCATCAGTCTTCACTACTAAGAAGTAAATTAACATCCTATAAATAGCTGCAAATCAAGAAATGGAAAAAAGGGAGGAACTCAGAAAAATTGAAACCACGAGGGAATTGGTGCTGAATAAGGTGTTAGAATTATAGACTGAAAAATGCTAGGATCCTGATAAACTTCATCCCAGGTTCTTAAAAGGAGTGGAGAGTGAGCAGATTTAGGCTAGTCGGTCCACCAAGTATGCTCCAGCATTCAATCATGGCTGACACGTTTCTCAACCAAGTTCTCTTGCCATCTCCTCGTAACTCTTGATCCCCTTACCAATCGCGACACTGACTGACTGGGCCTCCACAGCCCTCTGTGGCAATAAATTCCACAGATTAACGACCCTCTGGCTGAAGCAATTCCTCCTCATCCCAGTTCTAAAGAGTTATCCCTTCACTCTGAGGCTGTGCCCTTCAGTCCTCGTCTCTCCTACGAGTCGAAACATCTTCTTCATGTACACTCTCTCCAAGCCTCTCAGTGTTATGAAAGTTTCAATCAGATCCCACCACCCCCCCATCCTTCTAAACTCCAATGAGTACAAACCCAGAGTCCTCAATCCCTCTTCATATGACAAGCTTTTCATACCTGGGAACATCTTTGAAAACATTCTCTGGACTCCTCTAATTCCAGCTCATCCTTCCTCAGATACAGGACCCAAAACTCACAATATTCCAAATGCAGTCTGACCAGATGCTTATACAGCCTCAGCAGTACGTCTCTGCTCTTGTATTCTAGTCCTCTTGAAATGAACGCTAATATTGCATTTACCTTCCTAACTGCTAACTGAACCTGCATGTTAATCTTAAACAGTCCTACCTGGGAGCATCACAGTGTGATTTTGGAACTGCTCTTCCCAAGAACACAAGAAACTACAGAGAGGCATGAACACAGCCCAGTCCATCACATGAACAAGCCTCTTATCCATCTATACTTCCTGCCCCTCATGAAAGCAACCAACGTAATCAGAGACTCCTCCTACTCTCGCTATACTCTCTTCCACCCTCTTCTGTCGGGCAGAAGATAATAGTTTGAATACACATACAAATAGATTCACAAACAGCTTCTTCCCCGCTGTTATTAGACTTTTGAACTGACCTCTCAAGTATTAATGTTGATCTTGCTCTCTGCACCTTCTCTGCGCCTGTAACATTGTATTCTGCACTCTGTTCTGCTTACCCTGATGCACTTTGTATAGCACAACCTGTCTGTATAACAAGTAAAACAACACTTTTCACTAAATCTCAGTACATGGGACAAAAACAAATCAATCAATTAAAAGAACCCTGAACTAGGTCTCCTAAGTACCGTTGTGCCCCATTTAGAAAATAATCTGCACCTCTATTCTTCTTACTGAAATGTATAACCTCACACTTCCCCACACTGTATTCCGTCTGACACTTCTGAGCCCACTCTCCTAGCCTGTCAAAGTTCTTCTGCAGTCTCACCACTTCTCTCCATTATCTTGTGTCATCTGCAAACTCAACAGCGATACTCTCAGTTCCTTCATCCAGATCATTCATGTATAATATGAATAGTTGTGGTCCCAACATGGACCACTGCAGGAGTCCACTAGACATTACCTGCCAACCTGAAAAAGACCAGTTTCCTGCCTGCCTCCTCCCCACCTATCTTCTCCTCTATCCAACTTCTATCCGCCTCCCCCTCTCTTCCTATTTATTTCAGAACCCCCTCCCCCTCCCCCATTTCTGAAGAAAGGTTTAGGCCTGAAACGTCAGCCTTCCTGCTCCTCTGATGCTGCTTGGCCTGCTGTGATCATCCAGCTCTACGCCTTGTTATCTCAGTTTATCCCAACTGTCTGCCTTCTGGCAGTCAGTGAGCACTCTATCTGCCAGGACCTTGCCCCTAACACCATGGCCTCTTATTTTATATTGCAGCTTTCTGTACAGAACATTGTCAAAGTCATTGAATCTAAGAATCCCTACAGTGCAGAAAGAGACCGCTCAACTCTTTGAGCCCTCACCGATTCTCCAAAGAGCATTCCACCCAAACACAACAGCACACCCTATCCCCGTTAACGTCCATTTACCATAGTTAATTCACCTGGCTTGGACGTCATAAGACACAATGGACAATCCACCTGACTTGTACATCCTTGGAATGTGGGAAGAAAACAGAGCACTCAGCAGGAACAGGGAGAAAGCACAAACTCCATACAGATGGTCATCCAAGGCTGGAATTGAACCCAAGTCCCCAGCACTGTGAGGCAGCAGTGCTAACCAATGAGCCAGCATACAAGCCTTGTGGATGCCTTCTGGAAATCCAAACAGATCATGCCCACTGGCTCTCCTTTGTCCAACTTGCCTCATTGCCTCCTCAAATAATTCAAATAGATTTCTCAGGCATGAATTCCCCTTGATGATTCAGCCAAATTTTAATATGCACTGCCAAGCACTCCATAATCTCATCCTTAATAATGGACTCTAAACCCTACCAACGACTGAGTTCAGGCCAATTAAACATTAGACATATACAGGTCCTCTGGCACCTTCCCTATCTCCAGTGATTCCTGAAATCTCACCGCCATTGCCTCCATAATCTCCTCAGCTATCTCCTTCAGAACTCCGGGGTGTAGTCCATCTGGTCCGGGTGATTTATCCACCTTGAAACCTTTCAGATTCCCCAGCATCTTCTTGTTGATGGCTACAACACTCACCTCTGTCCCCAACTCTCTTGAAGTTCTGGTATATTGCTGGTGTCTTCCACTGTGAAGACCAATGCAAAGTACCTACCCATCCCTGTAATCAGCCTGGTAGGCCTTCACTGCACTCCCTCGAGAGCAAGACCATCCTTTCCCAGAAAAGGAGGTCAAAACTGCACACAGTATTCTAGGTGTGGTCTCACCAGGCCCTGTACAACTGCAACAACACATCCCTGCCCCTGTACTCAAAACCCCTTGCAATGAAGGCCAACATACCATTTGCTTTCTTTACCACCTGCTGCACTTGCATGCTTACCTTCAGCGACTGGTGCACAAGGACACCCAAGACCTGGTATACACTTCCGTCTCCCGATTTACAGCCATTCAGGTGGTAACCTACCTTTGCTTCCAAAGTGAATAACTTCACATTTATCCAAATTATCCTGCATCTGCCATCAATTTGTCCACTCACCCAACCTCCACAAGAAACCCTACAGCATGGAAGCAGGCCATTCAGCCTATTCAGTTCACACTGACATTCTGAACAGCATTCCACCCAGATCTGGATGAACACAGCAGGCCAAACAGCATCATAGGAGCAGGAAAGCTTGACGTTTTGGGCCTAGACCCTTCATCAGGCTCGAAACGTCAAGCTTTCCTGCTCCTATGATGCTGCTTGGCCTGCTGTGTTCATCCAGCTCTACACCTTGTTATCTCGGATTCTCCAGCATCTGCAGTTCCTATTATCTCTCCCACCCAGATCTACCCCTTACCCTATCCTCACATTCTCATCCTAGACATTATGGGCAATTTAGCATGGCCAATCCACCTAACCTGCACATCTTTGGACTGTGGGAGGAAACTGGAGCACCCAGAGGAAACCCACACAGACATGGGGAGAATGTGCAAACTCCACACAGACAGTCGCCCGAGGCTGGATTCAAACCCTGGTTGCTGGCACTGTGAAGCAGCAGTGCTAACCACTGAGCCACTATGCCACCCCATGGATCTCTGCATCCTCATCACAGTTCATTCTCCCACCCAACTTGGTATCATCTGCAAACTTTGAGATGTTACATTTTGTTCCCTCATCCAAATCATTAATAAACATTGTGAATAGCTGGGGTCCCAGCACCGATCCCTGTGGCACCCCACTAGTTACTGCCTGCCAGTTTGCAAAAGACCCATTATTTCCTAATCTTTGTTTCCGGTCTGCAATCTATCCATCTGAATACACTATTATTGCACAGTAATCTCTGATGCAGGATTTGTCAAACACTTTCTGAAAGTCCAAATATGCCACATTTGTGGTTCCCCCTTGTCAACTCTACTGGCTACTTCTTCATAGAATTCCAACAGAATTGTCAATCCTGATTACCCCTTCATAAATCCATGATGACTCTGTCTGATCCTGCCGCTACTTTCTAAATGCTCTGCTATAAAATCCTTGACAATTTTCCCCATGAGCATTTTTAGACGTTGCCTGGTTTGGAAAGTATTAGCCAAGAGGAGAGATTAGACAAATTTGTATTTTTTTCACTTGTAAGTTGAAGAATAAAGGGCAGCCTGATAGAAGCTTACAAAATGATGAAGGGCATGGATAGAATTGGTAGTCATTTTTTATCCCCCAGGGTAGAAATGTCAATTACCACAGGGCATAGGCTTAAGGTAAAGGGACTATGATGAAATGAGATTTGAGACGCACAATTTTTACACAGGATAGTAAGTGCTTGGAATATGCTACTAGAGGATGTGGATATAATTACAACATTTAAGAAGCATCTTGACAGATTCATGATTAATCAGGAAATATGGATTTGGACCACATAGAGGTCACAACAAGATTTTTAGTTTGGAAACATAGCATATAGTGGCACAGTCTTGTTGGGCCGAAGGATCTTTCCTGTGCTGTACAGTTCTTTGTTCTCTGATTTTGTCATTGAGCTAGTGGTCTGGGCCGATATCCTGAGGCACATGTTCAAATCCCACAAAGTAAATTCAAGTCATATTGTCAGTAAGATGGGAACTAAGGCAATTACCACCTATAGCTGCAAAAGCCCATCTTATTCACTAATGTCCTTTAGGGGAGGTAATCTACTGGATTTCACATGATTGCATATCCAGAGTAATGAAGTTGGCACTTATCCACCCTCTAAAATGGCCTTGGAAGCCACTCAGTTCAAGGATAATTCATGATGTGCATGAAATGCTGGCCTTGCACATTCTACGAAGGAATGAATTTTTTAAAAATAACTTCATGAATTTGAACTGCTCTGTGTTGTGTAACGAACCAAAAAAATGGCCCCACCCAATTGTTAAAGGGCAAACTTGACAACTTTATTTTTGCAGTGTGAATTTACATCGTTCAATGCCTTCATTTTTCTGATTCACAGAACAGTTTACACAGTTTATAGCGCATGCATTAGTCATTAAAATTTAGTTAATCCTTACCTATAGCTATTGCTGGCTTGACAGTTTGAATATACTCGTCATTTGCAAATCTCCAAAAACGTCAGCAGCCTGGTCAAAATGGCCTTGTTTTCTTGACTACATAGCGTTCAGCAACATTCAGCTGATTTATTAATCACAACTATATCGAGACAATACATAATTTATCAAAATTTGATGACTTGGAAAAATTGTTTAACACAAAAGAAAAATAAAATGGATAATTTCACAGTTGGCCATATCATTATCAGAATACAGTCCAACTATTTATTAACTTAAGATTCTTCAAAAAATTTTTAAAAATCTAGCAAGTATTCCCAGAGGGCCATACATTATTTATTAACAGAAACATTTTATAGCTGCGACAATTTGTTTTGTGGACTGCATGTGGTTTTCATCGAAAAGAGTGGAGGCAGTTCTGGTCTATGGCCTGGAATATTGTCAACTTATTTCTAGAAATCTCCTTCGACAGTATTGTCTACAAACTTGTAAAGCTCTAAGTGTTTTGTGTACGTACTGTTCCAATTCTGCCTAGCATAATCATAACTGAGAGTGATGAGCTGTTCCTCCAATTTTATTGGATAAATGCTAGCTGAAGTAAATTTTTCAAGTTTAGCTGATTAATCTGGCCTACCCCTTCAAGTCAACTATTCAGCTTCTCCCTGAGAAATGCAAATAAGATTTATAAAAGACTATTTGTCGTTAATGGAAGAAGGGTCCCGACCTGAAAAGTCAACTTTCCTGCTCCTCTGATGCTGCCTGGCCTGCTGAGTTCTTCCAGCTCCACATTGTGTTATCTTGGTGTTAATGGACGTTCCTTTTAGAGTTGTTTGCCTATCCTCAGTCAAAGCATCTCAAAGTCAAGCTCTTCATCTGAAATTCATTTAAACAAACAAGAAATCTTCAAGCGAGAGGGCATTACAGCATTTATTTGACAATTTTTGATCCTGTTATGACCAGGCAAAGCAAACCAATCAACTCAGTCTTGCTTTCATTGGATTTGCAATGCAGTAAAAATAAAACATTCAATGATCCACAAAATTGCCTCAATGTTCCTCACTGGGCTTCTTTACTAACGGATCATTGACACCAAGTTTATAACTTAAACAAAAATTAATAATTTCTCATTAATACAGTAACCTTATCAGGACAAAGCTAAACAAAAATGTCATTTAATTAATATAATTTAAACCTGATCTTCTTTGATCATAACCTCCACACACAGAGACAAACAGACACAGTTAAGGGATAAATTATAAGGAAAATCAAAACAGTGTAATTTTCCAGTGCAATTAAGCAGTTTCAAACGGATGCCAATGAATCATACAATCCTGGAGTAATGATTGTTCACAGGCACAATTGTACATCTAATTTCAATGTGGCCAGTGAATGCAAACAATTTCAGCAGACTTCCAGAATTGTTTACTTATTTCTTACAGACTGGGATTTCTTTTCTCAGTGATGTCCAATACAGAGAACTGGAAAGAACAAAAAAAAAGCAGTGAGTCCCAAAGCTTCTAAAAGTCACCATGCACGTACCAAAACCAGCCAGAACAGATTTTTTGTTTTGTTCATCAATATTCCACGTCGTTGTCAGGTTAACATCGGTCCTCCCTTGATTGATCAACTCCATGTCCAAAAAACTACCAAATCAAGGCATGGCAACAAATAGTGTTAAATTATCCACTATAACAGTAATTAATTTACATGATCCTCCAGACCAGACACCAACTGCAAATATCTGTATCTGTTCTCCACCCATTTTAAAACACACAGCTGCTCAAAGTTCAACGCACCCTAACCTCTACTCACAATTCCATAAGAAAATGAGAAAACCAGAAGAATAGTGAGTGTCTCTCCAATAAAACAATAATGGTTTCTGAAATGATATTGTGGTGAGCTAATACCTTTACTGCAAATAGAAAAAAATGAAAGAACTGCGGAAGCTTTAAATCAGGAACAAAAACAGAAGTTGTTAGAATTTCCTGGCCTGTTTAATTGAAAGAATTAACATGAGTTGGTACCTAAGTCACGTTGGATTTACCACCTGCTGTTTTTTCATTAAATAATAGACTTCTTCTTGGTTTAAAATTGATCAACAACAGAATTATTTCAAAATAATTACATTAGTAGGTAAGTAAGAGTACGGTATTAACCTTTTTTAATGATCTGCTCAATTAACATTTCTGAAACAGAGCCAACTTTTTGAATGCAGAAAGGGATGAAAACTGAATTTACTCTTGCGTCAACCAGATTTAGTTCTTCATATTAACTACAGAGTTGACTTAGACCTGATTGCCGCTTCCACCTGGAAGAAAATAGACTATTGGACAGGCAATCCATTGGGTTAAATATAAAGCTCAGGCTACAAGCAGATTCCAGATAACCTGAGCAATGGATACATTTCTTCTAGCCTGGATTTCTCCCTTATAAAACACAGGGTCTGTGAGGTGAGAAAAGACCAAGATGTATCTAGTTTGCCACCTTCAAACCTTCAACTATAGCAGAAATGTAACTGATTTTAAATTACTTGATGTTAAAATTCTGATTATCATTTTAAATTCTCTCCATGACCTTATCCCTCTCTACAGATATGATCTCCTCTGTTAAATGGATCTAAACTAGATATTGAAGTATGAACACAAGCACAAATCCTTTCCTTGACAAATAAAAACAGAAGTTTCTGGAGAAACTCAGCAGGCTTGGCAGCATCGAGCTACTCCAGCAATCTCTGTTTTTGTTTGTTTCAGACGTCCAGCATTCACAGCTTTTCATTTTATTTTTCTTTTCTTGATAGTTCACTTACTGAAAGAATGCAGCATTACATATTGCTGCATTCTACCTATGAACAAAACCAATATCCTAGCAATCCCTTTTTTATATATGTTGAAGATAAATAATGGATCAATACCCACCACTTGTTCCTCCTTAACCTAAATAACATAAAGAACATGACCGTCACAGTTACTTTCTGTTCCTTAAACTCACACGGTGTAAAGCATAAACAATTTTTCAAAATTAATTGCAGAATTTTGTTATTTCCCGTTCTAAATACCACATTTTTGGTTTGAATCATTTTGATTGGATTTGATTTATTACTGTCACATGTACAAAGGTACAGTGAAAAAGTGTAGCCTGGCATATTTTGCAGGCAGATTGTACAATACATGTGCATCAAGGTGACAGAACAGAGTGCAGGATACAATGCTACAGCTGCTGAGAAGATGCACAGAGAGAGAGAGAGAGACATCAACATTAACATTAAAGAGATTTTTTCAAAAGTCTGATAACAGTGCAAAAGAAGATGCTTTTGAATTTGATTGTATATATGTGTATGTAACGTTTTATATCTTCTGCCCGATTGAAGAGAGTGGAGGAGAGTATAACCAGGGTGGGAGGGGTCTTTGATTATGTCTGTTACTTTCCTGAGGCAGCAGGAAGTATAGATGATACATCATGATATAAGAAGTCATTCTTCCAGGCCACTTAGTGCATGCATTCCTCTTTGTAAAACAATCTAATAATTAATAATGTGCATTAACTCGTTTTATCTTTGAGACCCATCTTCTCTTTAGCATCTCTTCAAACAGTCTAGATCAATACATTACCTTTTTTCTCATTGCGCTTTTCATCCAATATACATGACACAAGAAACAATTGTTGGCGTTGTAGTCACTAGGCATGCTTTTATCTGAAAGCCCTCCATATCAAATTTCCTTCAATATATTTGAGAAATAAGATCCTATTTTAGTTGCTTCAACAGCTAACTTCCCATATTTCAATCAGGTCATCTCTTCAGGAGCTCCTCAGTGCATTGTCTCCTGCCCAACCATCTTCAGCTGCTTCATCAATGACCTTCCTTCCATCATAAGGTCAGAAGTGGGGGCTGCTCACTAACGAGTGCACAATGTTCAGCATCATCTGTGGTTCCTCAGATCATGGAGCAGTCCATGCCCGAATGCAGAAAGATCCAAACATTTTTCAAGTTTGGATTAACTAGTGGCAAGCAACATTCATACCACTACTAACAGCAGGGAATGACCATCTCCAACACAAGACCCTCTTCCCCTCCTCCATTTCTGATGAAGGGTCTAGGCCCGAAACGTCAAGCTTTCCTGCTCCAATGATGCTGCTTGGCCTGCTGTGTTCATCCAGCCCCACACATTGTTATCTCGGATTCTCCAGCATCTGCAGTACCTTTTATCTTGAATGTAACCTTCGCCAGTTTATCATCATTAACATTATCATCACTGAATCCCCCACTATCTACATGTTGAGGGTTATCATTGATCAAAAACACAACTGGAAACGCCATATAAACACTTTAGCTCCAAGAGCAGGTCTGAGGCAAGGAATGCCGCAGTGAGTCCCAAAGCCTATCCACCATCTACAAGGCATAAGTCAGGAGTGTGATGGAATACTCCCCACTTGTCTGGATGAGAGTAATTGCAACGACAAGCTTGACACCATCCAGCCAAAGCTGCCTGTTTGATTGGCTTAACATTCAAAAACAATTACTCCACCCACCACTGATGCTCAGTAGCTACAGTCTGTACATCCACAAAATGCACTGCCGAAATTCACAAAGGCACCACAGACTGCATCTTCCAAACCTACAACCACGACCATCTAGTAGACATGGGCAAAGGATATATAGGAACATCATAATCTGCAAGTTCCCTTCCAAGCCACTCACCATCCTGACTTGGAAATATGTCATCGTTCCTTCACTGTCGCTGGGTGAAAATCATGGAATTCTCTCCCGAAGGATTTTGTCGGTCTGCTTACAGCACATGGACTGCAGCAGGCCAACAAAACAGCTCACCAACAGCTTCTTAAGGGCAGCTAAGAATTGTCAATGAATGCTGACTCAGTCCCTTTCTTAGGCTAAAGAACACAATTTTTCATTTTTACCCACAAAGAATATTATAACATTCCAAATAAGGGTCACTGGACTCAAAACGGGAACTCTGTTTTCTCTCCACAGATTTTGCCAGACCTGCTGAGTTTCTCCAGTGGTTATAGTTTTTTTATTTAAGAACGCAACTAGCTGTACTCGAATTCCCATCTGGAAGATTGGAAACATCACTTTAAAAGGACAGATTTTATATCTTTAGGACCAATTAAGGCTGGAAATATGAGTTAGTCCAAATCCAAAGTCCTTTTCTCTTTTGTTTGACCTCAAAGCTCCTCAATTGTAAAGTGCTTCATTCAAAATGTGAAGCTCCATTACATCATTATTGGTATTGGAATCTCTCAAAACACATAGCCAATTACTTTTTAATTCATGGTTTGTGGTTATCATTGGCAACATTTATTTTTGTTCATCCTTTAACCTGAAAGGCATGCCAAGACAATTTCAGAGGGCAGTTAAATGTTAACCACATTGGCACATGTTTGCAGTCACAAGTATGCCAGACCGCGTAAGGATGGCGGATTTCCTGCCCTAAAGGGCGTTAGTGACACAATGGTTTTTTTACGACAATTCATGAAAGTTTCGCAGTCCTATTTCTGAGACTAATTATATATTCCAAGCTTGTTAGTTTAATACGAATTCCTTCATCTGCAGCAAATAGGACTTGAATCTATGTGCCCAGAACATTAATGTGGATTGTTTCATTGTGCTGTGGGGAGGTGGTGGTATTGTGGCATTGACAATGCCTAAACTCCGGCCCTAAATACTTTTCTGACAGAGGTTTGATTCTCAAGATGGCAAACATTAAACTTTGAACATAAAGCTAAAACAAGGAATACAAAGCTAACCTGATGATGGCCACGTTTCTTTGTGTAAAAACCCATCGAGTTCACCAATGTCCTTTAGGAAAAGGAAACGGCCTACAGACTCCACACCTATAACAATGTGGCTCATTTAACACTTCCCTCTGGGCAACTAGAGATGGGCAACAAATGCTGACCCAGCCAGTGATACCCACATCCCGGGAATCAATAAGACTGATCCAAATTTAATCAACATCTCGGGATCAGAAGTTTCAATTTTATTTGACATTAAAAGATACAAAAAAACTATTAGAATTAGGTTTATTCTCATGTGTATTCGAGTACAGGAATACAGTGAAAAGTTTTCAATGTCGCCCGACATGGCTCCACCTTAGGTACAAAGTGCCTAGAAACAAACCTTAGGTACAAAATAGAGACATAAAGAAAGAAAAGTTACATTACCTTACAGTTATTCACAGCATCAGCGAAAAAAATAAAGTTAAAAAGATAAGCATGACATTCTTTCTTTAAACGGCTTGCAGCAGATCAATGCAAAGGGCCTCCGCATGTGGTCTGACTGGGTTTGCAAGTCACTGATTTCCCGCACTGGTCCTCAGTCCAATAATTGGCGCCACTTAGGGCCCCCAGTCCACTGCCTGTCCCCCACCCTGCTCAGGGCCCAGTGGCTGTCCCCCACTCTGCTCGGGGCCCAGTGGCTTTCCACCACCCTGCTCGGGGCACACTGCCTGTCCCCCACCCTGATCGGGGCCCACTGCCTATTCCCACTTTGCTCAGGCTTCCAACTTGCCGTTTGATCCCACTCCACTTCCGGCCCTCTGGCCATTCCCACTCTGGGCCTTCACCCCACTGCCAATCCTTGCTCCGCTCCGGGTCCACTGTCCATCCCCATTCCACTCAATCCTCCAGCTCGCTCTGTTCTGGCCCTCAGCATCTCCAATGATGTCATCGCTGATCCAAGGTAAGATTTTTTTTCCAAAGAAAACCCTAAAAACAGTTTTAAAATGAGAGAGAACAAGAAAAGGAAAAACAGGAAGTAGTAGATGACCCCTGGGTGAGGAGCCTGGCCGTTGCCTACTTTGCACCGCCATCTTGCAAATCTTGCAGTTTGTGCAATGAGGGAAGAAAAGGGAGTAGTTTATAAATGTCCAGCATCATTCACAGCCTCAGGATCTCTGCAAAATGATTACAATCATTTAAACTCCCAAATAATAAGTATTTTTACTGTCCTGTTTGTCTTTAGATGAAAATTCATCTTCCTGCGAGGATGTAGCTGAATTATTTGGACACGGTTAATACTTTCTTGATGTGATGCAAGGTTTCTCACAGCCTGTTATGCTCGCTGTGTAATTGTATATATGAAAAGACTCCAGGTGACTTCCACTTGCAAATTCCCCTTTTTATTAAACCTATGAAAAATTCCTTAAAAGCCACAGAACTGCCCTATAGAATATTTTCAATGTGGATCATAAAATACATTCAACTTTCTCATTGTGCTATCAGTCGAACATCAGCTGAATACAGCCAACCTTCAGCGAGAAAGACCTAAACAAGAAATACTATACCTTCATTTCATAAAGGCATTTATTTAATTTGTGCAGCTTCCCATTTCTAACACTTGCTTCTTTTGCAGGTTACAAAAACACTCCTCTTTGAAAAGTTTCACCCTGCAAAAATGAGATTTCTTTTTATATCAATTGACCTACATTCTCAAGAATATCAGGCTAAGAAAGCGAAGAAAATCTTCAAGATCGATATCCTGGTGCAAAATGGAGTCCGCACATACATCTTGATCACCAATTTCTCCTTCAAAAATCCTGAGCCACTGGTATCACTTTAGCCTTATATGCCTGATGTGAGGGCACTTTCTTTGTTCATGTCCATCTACGTGACAAGGCTTGGTGACCCCTGACTGGCACTTCAGCCTGACAAGTTAATCATTAAACCTCTTCATACATGTAGAACAAAACCCACATGGCACTAGTTCAAAATCCAAACTCTGACATAAATGATATTTATTTGGATATACGTGTTATACATATCTACACAAACACATATATATGCACATGTGCATGCGCACATGTATACATACACACACACGTACACGGAGCAATTAACTCTGCCTCAACCACTTCTCCACTAATTTATCCCATATTCTGTCTTCTGAGTAACAACATTTTAATTCAATTCTCACTCATTTTAAGATCATTTTAATTTTCTTAATTTGAAATGTTTGTTTTTCGTTTGATTTAAGCAGGGTTTTTTTTGTGTTTTGTTGCAGTTAATGTGCCATCACCAACCTCTGAGAGACTGGAATGTAAAAGTGCTGCCATGGTTGCACACAAGCTCTCTCCCAAAATCATTCGGTCCTTTAATGGATTTTTAATTGGCTTTATGTTTCTAGGGCAACTGTTTCTGCTTGATCCAATTTATTCTTATTTAACTTTCTTTGCATAGATTTTATTGATTTGAAATTTTTAAAAGTGCGAGCCACAAAGTTCCAATTGATATCTCGCTATAATGCTTGATACCACTGTTTAACACCATGTCAGGAATGACTACTTGAATTTTCCTTTACCATTCCTACCGTGCAATTCTTTCTTCAGCATTTTAACTGGTATTAAAACAAAACAACCATAAAGGGAAGTGCTGGAGAGATGGAACAACACTGCCAGAGATCCAATAATAGCGATTCCATTAACTGTACAGGCAACATCAATTACTGCTCCAACACCAAAAGGCTGACTTTGCCAATAACAAAAGAATACTGGTAATATTACTACCCCATAGGGCTGCTCTTTCAACACTCTGCATCACAAACTGACCATCCAGACAACTGAGCTCTTCGAGCAATGCAAACAACTCCAAAAACACCACAGCTGTATTGGCACCAATGTCCACGTCTACTTCAACATAAATATTAACACAGCCAACAACAGAAGGGACAATACTGTAAATAATAAAACAACTTTCAGACAACTTTCCAAATACTTATCCAAAATGTACCATGATTCAAATTTGATCACTCTCTCAGGCTCCAAAGTTTGAGTATTATTTTACATCAAAAAATTGCAGAAAATAATTTCAGTAATACATAAAGCAATTCAGGTATACAATTTTTTGAAGTTGCATTACATATAGATATTGTGGCTAAAAAGGCATTTAGTGTACGGTTTGTATTTGCATGCCTGCCTTCATTGCTGAGTTCTTTGAGTATAGGAGTTGGGAAGTCATGTTGAGGTTGTAAAAGATGTTGGTGAGGCCTCTTCTGGAGTTTTGTGTCCAGTTCTCGTCATCCTGTTATAGGATATTATTAAACTGGAGAGAGTTCAGAAGATATTCACCAGGATGTTGCTGGGAATAGAGGGTTTGAGATATAAAAATAAGCAGGATAGTCTGCGACTTTTTTGACTGAAGCTTAGGAGGTTGAGAAACGACCTTGTAAAGGTTTACGAAATAATGGTGACAATAGATAAAGTGAAAGGCAGGTGTCTTTTCAGTAGGGTGGGGGATTTCAATACTAGGGGCATATTTTTAGAGGCGAGAGAGTTAAAAAAGACATGGTGGGCAAGCTTTTTACAGAGAGAGCCTTGGGAAAAGTTGATGAGCAGAGAGATCTGGGAGTTCAGGTCCATTGTACCCTGAAGGTGGCTGCATAGGTGGATAGAGTGGTCATGAAGGCATATGGTATGCTTGCCTTCATCGGACAGGGTATTGAGTACAAGAGCTGGCAGGTCATGTTAAAATTGTACAAGACTTTGGTTCGGCCGCATTTAGAATACTGTGTACAGTTCTGGTCGCCACATTACCAAAAGGATGTGGAAGCTTTGGAGAGGGTACAGAGAAGGTTTACAAGGATGTTGCCTGGTATGGAAGGTGCTAGCTATGAAGAGAGGTTGAGTAGGTTAGGATTGTTTTCATTAGAAAAAAGGAGATTGAGGGGGGACCTGATTGAGGTCTTCAAAATCATGAAGGGTATAGACAGGGTTGATAGAGATAAGCTTTTTCCCAGGGTGAGGAATTCAATAATGAGGGGTCACGCGTTCAAGGTGAGAGGAGAAAAGTTTAAGGGGGATACACGTGGAAAGTACTTTACACAGAGGGTGGTAGGTGCCTGGAACGCGTTGCCAGCAGAGGTAGTAGAGGCAGGCACGGTAGATTCATTTAAGGTGCGTCTGGACAGATGCATGAGTAGGTGGGGAGCAGAGGGATACAGATCCTTAGGAATTGGGCGATAGGTTTAGACAGTGGATTTGGATCGGCACAGGCTTGGAGGGCCGAAGGGCCTGTTCCTGGGCTGTAAGTTTTCTTTGTTCTTCTTTGCTCTTTGAGAGTGGTTTGTGTGTGGAATGAGCTTCCAGAGGAAGTGGTGGATGTGGGTACAGTTACAACATGTAAAAGACATGCAGATAAGTCCATGAATAGGAAATGTTTAGAGGGATATGGGCCAAGTGTTTAGTTTGGGATAATAATTGGCATGGACTGGTTGGACAGAAGGGTCTGTTTCTATGCTGCAGGACTGTATGACTGTGACTCTACAACAAGTTAAGGAAAGAAAATAATTTGTGTTTGTACAACACCATCACAATTGCCCAAAGCTCTTAGAATCCCTGCAGTGTGGAAACAGGCCCTTTGGCCTGATACATTCACACCAAACCTCAGAGCAACCCACCCAGACCCATCCCCCTATAACACACCTAATCTACACTTCCCTGAACACTATGGGCAATTTAACATGGCCAAGCAACCTAGCCTGCACATCGTTGGACTGTGGAAGGAAGCCAGAGCACCTGGAGGAAACCCACGCAGACATAGGGAGAATGTGCAAACTCCACACAGTCAGTCACCCGAGAGTAGAATTGAACCCAGGTCCCTGGTGTTGTGAGGCAGCAGCGCTAACCACTGTGCCACCATGCCACCCAGCCAATTAGTTAATTCTGAAGTTTAATGGATGCTGTAATTTAGGCAATAGGGCAGCCACTGTGCAGAACAAACTCCCAAATCAGCAATGCAAAAAGAACTTGATTGGCACCACATCCACAAGTATCCACTACCTCTACCATCAAAGCTCAGTAGCAGCTGTGTATAATGTCTACAAGATGCATTGCATAAATTCAACAAAGATCCTTAGTCGGCATCTTCCACACCCATGACCACTTCCATCTAGAGGGACAAGGGCAACATATACATGGGAATGCTACCACCATCAAGTTCCCCTCCAAGGCACCCACCGTGCTGACTCTAAAAATATTGCCACACCTTCACCATTGCTGGGTCAAATTCCTGGAAATCCCTTCATAACGGCACTGTGGGTTAACCCATAGCAGGTGGATTGCAACGGCTCAAGACGGCAGCTCACCCCCACCTTCTCAAGGGCAACTAGGGATAGGCAACAAATGCTGGCCAGCCAGCGACACCCACATCCCACCGAAATAAAACAAAAGCAATTTTTTTATATCGTGATATTTTTGAGGGATAATAATTTGGCAGGACCCTGAGGAAAATATGCCAGTCCTTCTTCAAACTAGCACCATAGGATCATTCCAGAGGTAGAATGGGACCTCAGTTTAATATTGCAATGAGACAACAGCACAATGAGTATTAGATTTCATTTCATTCTCCAGTTTCTGGAGGGTGCTTGGCTGTTTGGGTCAGAGATGGGAGTGCCACCTATTGAACCTTGGTGGGCAATAATTGGTGCATTCAACTCAAAAGATGGCTCCCTTCCATCTTTCTCCTCAGCCATCTCAGGCCTATGCTCTGGATTTCTCTCCCCAGGCCTCCCCAGTCTCTCCCTCCTCCTTTAAGATGTTCCTTAAAACCCATGGCTATAACAATTAAACAGTTCAACACCTGTCCTAATATTTACTTTGCAGTTTGATGTAAAAATTTGAAATCACTGTGGGATGTTTTAAAACATCAAAGCTGACCTTCAGACGCAATTAATTATCGCTGTATGACCTACTTACATATTTTTCCATAAAATATCTTCAAGCCTCCATCCTGTTCAAGATAAGTTTGAGAAGACAGCAGAAAGTGGCCAGTGACTCATGAGGAACATTTGTTCATTTCTATGGCAATCCTGACCTCTAGGTGCTAGGGGTGAGGTGTGGGCCAGCTGAAGGGGTTGAAGAAAAGATGATTGCTTCAAGTGGGGGGCAAGTTCACAGTTCCCTGAAAGTGGAGTCGCAGCTCCGACAGGGTAGTGAAGAAAGTGTTTGGTAAGCTTGCCTTCATTGATCAGTGCATCAAGTGTAGGAGTTGGGGGGGTCATTCTCCACCTAATGGAACATTGTTTAGGCCACTTTTTGGAATACTGCATTCAATTCTGGTCTCCCTGCTCTCGGAAAGATGTTGTTAAACTTGAAAAGATTGATAAAAGATTTATGAGGATGTTGCCACGGTTGGAGGTTTTGAGCTATAGGGAAAGGCTGAATAGGCTGGGGCTATTTTTCCTGGAGCATTAGAGGTTGACAGGTGACTTTATAAAGGTTTATAAAATCATGAGGAGAATGGATAGGGTGAATAGCCAAGGCCTTTTTCCCAGGGTTGGGGAAGTCCAAAACTAGAGGGCACAGGTTTAAAGTGAGAGGGGAAACATTAAAAAGGGACCTGAGGGGCAACATTTTCTTGCAGAAGGTGGTACGTGTATGGAATGAGGTGCCAGCGGAAGTGGTGGACAATGGTACAATTACAACATTTAAAAGGCATCTGGGTGGGTACATGAATAGGAAGGGTTTAGAGGGCTACAGGCCAAATGGGACGATTAATTTAGAATATCTGGTCGGCGTGGATGAGTTGGACCGAAGGGTCTGTTTTCAAACTGTGCATCTCTAAGATTCTATGACTCTATAAGTGATGGACTTCTGTAGGTGTTTGTAGAAATTACATCTCATCATCAGGCTTCCCAGAAAAACACATAGAGCAGAGTCAATTCCCACATTGACATGATAGAAATTAAATAAACACCACCATGCAAACTCAAAAGAAACAAGATGCTTCAGCCCAAGTACATTTTTAACAGTAGATAAGTCTTAAATACTGCCTTCATGATCTCTGGCGCTGAAACTTATTTTATACAAGTTCTGATCTTTTCAGATTTTATTTTGTGCTTGAAATTTTAAAACATGACATTTTTGTTTCCATCCCTTTTCCCTCCATTAATCAATCTTCCTGTTCATTTTTTAATGCCTCTTTTGGTACCTGATTTAACACTAAATTCTATATTCAGGCTGACAGGTCCTGGTTCAGACTCTGCACTGCTGCTATTAATTCTTCACAGATTCACAGAATTCTTTTGGGACTGAAAGAGGCCATTCAGCCCATCATGTCTGCACTGGTTCTATTACCAAGTGTGGATTTCCTGCCTTTTCGCTCATATCCCTGCACACCACCACTATTGAAATCAGCTTCCTCAGGAAGCTGAGAAAATTTGGCATGTCCTCAAGGACTCTTAACAATTTTTATAGATATGCCACAGAAAGCATCCTATTTGGATGCAGCATAGCATAGTGTGGCAACTGCTCTTCCCAAGACCTCAGCATACTACAGAGAGTTGTGAACACAGCCCAATTCATCACAAAAACCATCCTTCCACCCGTTGACTCCAAGTATACTCCCTGCTGCCTTGGGAAAGCAACCAACATCATCAAAGACACTTCCAACTCCTTCCACCCTCTTCTGTTGGACAAAGGATAGGAATGTTTGTACATGTTTCTGAATAGATTCAAGAACAACTTCTTTCCTGTAGTTATTGGACTTTGGAATGGACCTTTCAAATTTTAATTCTGATCTCTCTCTCTGCACCTTCTCTGCAGCTGTCACACTGTGTTCTGCACTCTGTTCCGCTACCCATTTTGTACAGTATGATCTGCCTGTATAGCACACAAAACAACACTTTTCAACATATCTCAGTACATGTGACAGCTATAAATCAATCAATTATCGAACATCCTTTTGAAAGCCTCAATGGAACCTGTCTCCGCCATATTTCCAGGCATTGCATTCCAGACCCCAACAGTTTGGTCCGTAAGAAGCTTTTTTTGATATTACACTTGCTTTGTTTACGCATTCCCTTAAATCTATGCCCCTCTTATTTTTATTTCTTTTACTACTCTATCCAGGCCACTCATAATTTGAAGAATCTCTATCAGATCTCCTCTCAGCCTTCTTCTCTTCAAGAAAAACAGTCTCAGCTTCTATGATTGAGATCAATTCTTTAATCTGATTGGTTAACAAGGTATGTAGTTGTTTGCTCAGTCACACAGTTTGGACACATCGTAATGTTTAAGTGTCCTGTAGATTATCCCTTGTCAAGTAAATGACAGTAGAAAATCCATGATAAAAATATCAATCATGTCCCCCTTTTGGCCTTCCCTGCTTCAGGGAGTACAAACCCAGCCTATCCAGCCTGTCCTCAAAACTGAGATGTTCCATCCCAAGCAACATCCCAGTCAATCTCCTCTGCACTCTCTCCAGTGCAATCACGTCCTTGTGGTGTCCAGAACTGCACTCTGTATTCCATCTGTGGCCTAGCCAATGTTTTATAAAGTTGTAAAGGTCTTTCTTGCTGCTATATTATACACACCAGCTAATGAAGGAAAGTATCCCATATACCTTCTTCATTACCCTGTCTACCTGCGCTGACACTTTCAGGGATCTGTGTGTTTGTACACCAAGGTCCTTTGCTCCTCACTACTTCCCTTGGGACCTACCATTCATTGTGTATGTCCTTTCCTTATTAGACCTTACAAAATGAATTATCTCACACTTATAAATCATTGTGTAATTTCCTGTTTGTTGGTCAGCATAGGCATGGTGGGCCGAAGGGCCTGTTTCTATGCTGGATGACTCTGTGATCCACATAATTAAGAGCCACTAACTGGAAACAAAAAGATGTTCAGACCATTCCATGGAAACCATTCCTTTTGAAATGCTGGAGTGCAGATTTTCCAATGACCAATTGTTATTCCAGTGTAGATAAGAAATGTGCATGGTGACCCTGAAGAATCTCTGTTGGTAGCAGATTCCAAATGAATTATTTGGGAGATGGAATTTCATTCTTGCAATTCCTTGACACCTGGCCCCCTTGGGACTCAGGACGCCATGCCCCCAGAACCCTAAAGCCAGCTCCCTGCTCATCCCTGACATGATTAATCTGCCATTGACATCGGGCATGACCAACTTCAACAGTTCCACCCCCAATCCGGCCCGACATGCTCACCCCTGAACCCAAAGCCCTCAGACTCAACAACCGCTCTTCCCAACGCCCTGCTGGCAACTACTTTTCCAGCCTACTCCTACTTACTCTGAACAATTAGCTGTCCCTGATGTCACATTGTCCTCTGACACCTCTCCCAGCTAGCATGGTACCCCCACTCCTGACTGGCAATTTACACAACTGTTACCCTATCATTCCAGCTAACACATTACTTACCTGGCACCAATTTAATTGTCACCCTTATTCACCCATTCCCCGCCAGCTGTCATCTTATTTACCCTTCACCTCAACACCCTATCCACCTGGCAGCCTTTACCCATCTGACACCCTACTCTCCTAGCACCTTCATATCATGCTTACCTTACATCCTGACAGTTTGAAAGTGGCTGTGAAGATCTTTAAGTTTCAGATTAAGGCAGCTGACTGCTGTGCAAAAAGGGGCATGGTCTGGCTTCCTCAGATAGCTCTGTCCTCCAAAAGAACTGTCAGAATGGAAATACATCTCTGGGTCTCTGAGGGATCTCTGAGAGGAATCTGCTTCCAGAAATCTGGAGATCCTTCCTTTATTAATAAAGGATGGGAGTGACAATCTGCCTGAGATTGGAATACCCAAGAAAAAGTGGTCTACTAATGTCTGGAGTGGAGATACAGCAAAATTTGCTAGAACCAGCACTCTCAATCACCTGGCAAAATTTATACACCCCAAATACCACAAAGTTTACTGCATTATTCTGTTTAATTATTATAGGTTTTAATGTTTTTTATCTCATTGTAATTATATCTGTTGTTCAATCGAATGGCCACTTGAAATATCAACTGTTGATTCAGTTACGAGTCAATTTCAACTGAAATATCGTGATCTACCACAATGTATGAGTTATCAGATGAGGGTGTGAGTAAGAAGGCTCGCTGCTGTTAAGTTTTATTTCAGGCACAACTGCATTATTATTTACATGATTTATGCTGCAAGATAAGGTATAACATTGATGTGAATAACCCCTGCATTATGTTTCCGCTATTTAGTGTGTGTTTTTACATTGATTATGTGAACCTCTTCTTCAACTGAAATATTTGATCAGTTGGCATACTCCAGTTCCCATAGGTACCAGATAATAAAAAGTTTACCATTCTATCAGCGTAGTCAGCCTATTTCTGAGGTCACGAGCACCTCACTAGTACTGTATCTCAGGGAGGTAAAATTTACCAAAGTTTCAGATAAATCATCATTCTAAAGTTAGTGGCAGGTCTCAGTAGTTTGACTAATACATCTCTATCTACGGAAAGGAGGTTAATCAGTTGTAAAATCATTGAATCTTTCAAAACTGAATGAGGCCTCCTGCCTTGATATGCTGCATTAGCTCCTTAAAGGAGTAATCTATTTCACCCCCACTGTTGCGATATGACCTGCATTGACCTTTAAGGGGTCATATTTGAAATTACTATTGACCTGTACACTTCTCAATAGAATATATTAATCATTAACTTATTAGTCTATTGGTAAACAGCAATGGGAGAGGTCAGATACGTGCTTGATAGTGAACATTATTTACAGTCTTCAAACATAGAACCCAAATTGTTGTACCTGCCCTACTGTATAACAGAGACATCTCAGAGGTGACCATAAGACTACTCAGACCCCTAGGTAACAGAGTAGTCCACAAACCAACAACCACTCTGCGACAGCTACTGACGAACATAAAGGATGCCATACCCACAACCAATAAAACTAACGTAATATAAAAAATACCACACAAGGACTGTGAGAAACATTACATTGGCCAAACTGCAAGAAAACTGACAATGAGAATACCCAAACACCAACTAGTCACCAAGACACACGACCAATTCTCATTGGTCTCAATACATGCAGACAAAGAAGGACACAAATTTGACTGGGACAGCATATCCATAATAGCATAAGCCAAAATGAGACATGCCAGGGAATTCTAAAGGCCTGGCCTTCCAACCAGAGCTCCATCAACAAGCACATTGAACTGGGCCCAATATACAACTCACCGAAAAACAGAACTGGAGGTGATGGCAATCACTTCAGCAAACTGAGGCATATAAATAACAAACGGGACAGAACACCAACGCTTCACCGCACTGGCGATGTTACCTCGTAGGGTGATGAAACGTCTGTAATTAAACACCCTGCTTGGCGAGCAAGAAAATGTGGTGGTCTGATGAGTAAGATTGCAGATGACATGAAGACTAATGGAGTTGTTGATAGTGCCTACGATTGTAAAAGGATACAACAGGATATAGATAGATTAGCGAATTGGGTACAGAAATGGCAGATGGAGTTTAATCCAGCCAAATGTGAGGTAATGCATTAGGGAGGATCAAATTTAGGTGTGAATTATACTGTAAATGGCAAAACCCTTTGGAATATTAACATACAGACGTATCTGGGCATGCAGGTCCACAGTTCTCTAAAAGTGGCGACACAGGTGGCCAAAGTGATTAAGAAAGCATGTGGCATGTTTGCCTTCATTGGCTGGGGCAAGAGTTGGCAAAACATGTTGCAGCTATATGAAACCCTTGTTAGGCCGCATTTGGAGTATTATGTGCAGTTTTGGTCACCACTCTACCAGACAGAGGTGGAAGCTTTGGAGAGAGTGCAGAAAAGGTTCACCAGGATGTTACCTGGTCTCAAGGGCACTGGCCTTGAGGAAAGATTAAAAATAGTAGGATTGTTTTCGCTGGAAAGACAGCAGCTGAGAGGAGATCTGATAGAGGTCTACAAAATTATGAGAGGCATAGGTAGGATGGATAGTCAGAGGCTTTTTTTCCCAGGGTTGAAGTTTCAATTACAAGGGGACAGAGTTTCAAGGTGAGAGGGGGAAAGTATAATGGAGATGTGCAAGGAAAGGTTTTTTTCACACAGAGAGTGGTAGGAGCCTGGAACGCACTACCAGAAGAGATGATGGAAGTGGGGATGTTGGCGATATTAAGAGGCACCTGGATGGTTACATGAATGGGGAGGGAATAGAGGGATACAGACTGAATCAGGGCAAGTTTGCTTTTTAGATTAGTTAGGGCATGATGATCAGCACAGGCTTGGAGGTCCGAAGGGCCTGTTCCTGTGCTGTACTTCTCTTCTGCTCTTTCATAGTATGGTCCCAGCTTATGGTTTCTGAAGATTCCTAGGTATAAAATCCATAATATGTTGCTGAATGGCAACACAGTTTTTGAAGGTTTGACCAAGCAGAACACAAGCTTCAACTATTTAATATTTAACAAGGAAGAGGTGATGGCCTGGTAGTATTATCACTGAGTTAGCCTCAGAAACCCAGCTAACGTTCTGGGGACATGGTTTCGATTTCCCACCATGACAGGTGGTGGAGCTTGGATCAATAAGAATTTGGAATTAAGTGTCTAATAATGACCGTGAATCGATTGTTGGAAAAATCCATCCAATTCACTAGCATCCTTTAGGGAAGGAAACTGCCATCTTCACCTGGTCTGGCCTACATGTGACTCCAGACCCACAGCAACTTGGTTGACTCTAACTGTCCCCTGGGCAATTAAAGATGGACAATAAATGCTGCCTGGCCAGCAATGCCATCATCCTGTGAATGAATGAATGAAAAATCAATTTGGCTCGTGCAAAACTGAAACAAGTATTGAACCTCAGCATGTGTAAGGATTTTGCAGCTTTGTAAGGATTCTACACGCCCTGCTTTTGTACTTTACGCCTCATTCCAACCAGCAGGCATTAGGACCAGTTCAACTTCAGTCAATGTTTATTACAGGTCCTGATATCTACATCTATTGCAATGACAGGAAATGTCGTGCCTGGGGTAGTGCAGGGTAATTTCGTCCCAAGCAGCATTAAGCTTTCCTCAATAGGAGTGTCTCCAGTAAGCCAGAGACTGAGACCTTGTTACCATCAGGTCACGTGCTGTGAAAGGATGGTGATGACATGAACATGTCTCTTAAATGTATGTTGTTGAATATTTGAGATGTAACACAACAACACCCCTTTTCCCAAAAAAAAAGGACAAGAAACCCAAAAAAGAAGTGCACAGTGTTGTACATCCTCACCAATTGTCAAATCTATAATTACGCAATTGGTAGAGCAGAGTTAACAGTATCGGCAAGCCAACTCTCAATATAATGGCTTGGAAGGTTGACAACTCATCCTAATCTGGTGAACACAGGCCTATCTGGAGAGTCAAATGTTGTCCTTGGATGATTCTGGCAGACAGTGTGGTTGTCTTGCTGTGAGTGGCAATCCATCAGCATTTTGCACTATCATCATCATCAATGTCAGAGTTTTATTCCTCTCTCCAAGGATTGGTTTGCTCACTAGCAAGGTGTATTTCCAATGTTCTGATGGCATCGAGTGCAAAACCAGGAAGTATTGTCTCTTGGGCTTTGGCGTGGTTTCAAGCTGTCGACCTTGTTTTTCAGCTGCACATTAACTTGCTTGCTGACAGCTGAAATACAACAAGCACAATGACATTGAAAATTTCCATCACTGCTCACTGTGTCATGTGGATGATCAATTGTTCATTAGAAATTCATTAACTCGTGAGTTAATTTAAAACAGTAAAACACTTTACAAATGATGAAGCAGGCTGCGGGCCAAGTGGAAAATGGGTTTAAAATAGTTAAATGATTGATTTTGACCAGTGCGGTTATGATGGATAAAAGGGCATTTATCTATACTGTAGATCTCTGTGACTCTACAGCTCCACTACATCAAACCAGTTGAGTTCTGTAGTGTGCAGTTCACCGACCCACAGCAGACTAATTGCCAGGCAGAGTCACAGCAGTGTTTTACATGCAGCTTATGGAGCCTTGAGGGTAAACTCTCCTTATAAGTGCATATACAACAGTTGGTACGTTTAAAGAAAAAGTAAAATGCATCACCACCCTCCATTTATTTCCCACAATCCTGAAAATGAGTTCTCTTCAAGTACACCTCCAATTGTCTTGCTGACTTTCTAATAAGACCTGACCCTATGACCCTTTGAGGACGCGCATTCCAGATCTAAACAACATTCTGTTTACAAGAAACATTCTCTTAACTTTCCTTTGAGTTCACTTGTGAATTATTTTAGTTCCATGACCTCAGAATACCCATCTCCTGCAACACAAACCATCATGATTTGGAAAACTGGACATGGTCTCCTTTTCTTGTCGTTCATCCTACTGCTTTCTGTGAGATTAAAGTGGCTGCAAACTTAATTTGTGCATTCACGGTTAACAAACTTACAATAAATCAATTGCCATTGAATGTGAACTGCATGAATTTGACGCTGGTGTTAAAGCACAACAGAAATTTCAGCAGTGGGGCACATGTGGTGCAGTCAAAGTGTCCCTGCTCTGGCCTAGAAGGCCCAGATTCAAGTCCCACCTGCTTCAAATGTGTGTCATAACATGCCTGGGTAGTTTGATTTAAAAAGGTCTAAATTTCAACAGTGGAAAAGGTATGACCTTTCCAACTTTCTTCAGTTTTGAAGAAAATCAAATTGAATTCAATAGTGATTCTATCTCTCTCACCAAAGATGCTGCCAAGATCTGCAGTGTTTCTGCAATAATTTCTATTTTTTTTCCCAGCATCCATGGCATTTTGCTTTCATTGTACAAATATAGGCTTATATCCTTCTAGAGAATTTTGATGCAGGCAGTTATGTTGAAATGGAAGGGTTAATTAGCTGTTTCATGTGCCTTGATGGACATAGCTTATTGATGGATTACAAGAGCATTGCGTTATCGTGTTCGGCTGCTTATATTTGCTTTTGAAGTATAGGGGCCCTGACCATCGTCTTAATGAGTTGTGAAGTGCACTGGTAAGTCGTGAAGACATGAAAGGTGCTACACTAGTGCGAATGCTTTTCTGCTCCCTCTTTGATCTATATTGATGTGGAATCATGAGAAGTTATCCTTGTATGGTGCTTTTTTATCAATCACATGATATTTTCAACCAAGAGTTATTTTGTTCCTTCAAGCCTTGCAGCTAAAATAATTTAAACCTGTAGGATAAAAACAAATGGTCTACAAAGCTGTGCAAAGACATCCACCAAATTCTCTTCTGTGTCATCTTAGCTAAGTTCATAGAAATCCCATAGTGAGGAAAAAGGCCATTCAGCCCATCAGATCCACACTGACACATCCCATCCAGACCCAACCCCAAACCTTATCCCTGTATTTACAATGGCTAATCCACCTGGTCTGCCATGGAGCAATTTAGCATGGCCAATCCACCCGCTCTACATATCTTTGGAATATGGGAGGAAACCTATGCAGACACAGGGAGAACATGCAAACTCCATACAGACAGTTGTCCGAGGCTGGGATCAAACCCAGCTCCCTGGTGCTACGAGGCAGCTGTGCTAACTATTGAGACACCGTGTCCCCCCCAAAAGTTACCGAACCACTAATAGCAAAGGGATCATCGTTGTCAGTCTCAGGAACAATCAGCAAGGCTAACAGAATGTTCTACTTATTCTTAAAGAGCTGAAATACAAAAGTGGAGTAAGTGACGCTTTACGTGTGCAGATCCCTGGTTACACAATACCTGGAGCATTGCGTCCAATTCTGGGCACCAAACTACAGGAAGGATACATGTTACCCTTGAATAGAGTTCACAGCAGATTCACTGAGTTATGTTATAGGTTCTGAATGTTGTTACAGACCAGACCAAACACCCTCAAAACATATCAAGGAGATAGACTAAACCCAAATTGTTCCACATGTAATTTGACTGATGAAACTACTGGGCTTTAAGCAAAACACACTTTATTCTGACAAAATAGTTAAAATGCAAACAAATAAAGAATTGGTATAACTTTAACACTCTAGAAGTACTGAACAAAATAATATATTATTTAACAGCAACTCAATCACTGTTCCAATATAACAGCATCCCATAAACACACCCTTGTCAGAGGCAAATTCAGCAAAACAGAGTTCCCTCACTTGCTATCTCCTCCAGTCCAGGAGAAGGAACATCAACAGAAGGAATCCAGCTGCAGGGAAAGAACTCAAGCATTTGCAGCAGCAGAGAAAGAGCTGCATTTAACTGCTTCAACTTCAAACACCCCCAACTTCAACAACTGAAAGCAAAACTAAAACCCTGGTTCTGTGTGAGCCTGACTACACCCACTAATGCTTCTTTTGTTGAACTTTAAAGAAAAACCCAAAACTATTTACTCTGCTTTCCATGGAGCAGACACCTCACCACCAGATTTACAAATCCCTGTTCAAGAGAAATAGGACAGAACAGCTCCTACTTCAAGGCACATACTGCCACAATGTATAACCTTGGTTTGTATGCCATTCATTATGCAAGTTTGAAGGATGGTTTCATGAAGATGATTAAAACAATGCACAAAAAATCATCAGGTAGTGTAGTGTTCATTCTTTCACAGGAACCTCACAGCACATCCCCAACTCAACCATTACCATCAAGCCAGGGGATCAACCTTGGTTCAATGGAATCTGCAGGAGGCCATGCCAGGAGCAGCCCCAGATACACTGAAAAATAACCTGGTGAATTTACCACACAAAGCTTATTCACGGTCCAGACAATGGAAGCAACAGAGATAAGAGATCCCACAAACAGCAAACCAAATCTAAGTTCCATAGTCCTTCTGAATTCAGTGATGAACGTTGGTGGATAATTAAACCACAAACAGGAAGTGCATATTTAGAACATAGAACATAGAACATAGAACATAGAACATAGAACAGTACAGGCCCTTCGGCCCACGATGTTGAGCCGAACATTTACCCTAAACCTAAGGTATATCTAACCTCCACTCCTACCTTATACTATCATCCATATGTCTATCTAATAGCCGCTTAAATGCCCCTAATGAGTCCGACTCCACTACCCTCTCCGGTAATGTATTCCACGCCCGACCACTCTCTGAGTAAAGAACCTACTTCTGACGTCTGCCCTATAGCTACCTCCATTCACTTTAAAACTATGTCCCCTCGTAACAGCTACCTCCACCCCAGGAAAAAATCTTTGGCTGTCCACTCTATCTATACCTCTGATCAATTTATACGCCTCTATCAAGTCACCTCTCATCCTTCTTCGTTCTAAAGAGAAAAGCCCTAGCTCTCCCAACCTTTCCTTGTAAGACCTTCCTTCCATTCCAGGCAATATTCTGGTAAATCTCCTCTGCACCTTTTCCAACACTTCCACACCTTTCCTGTATCTGTTTTTAAAATTTGCTTAATGAGGGGTGCACCATTCCTGGAAGCACTGCAATACCAAGTGGATGCACAGAATGGATGGAGCAAGCCCCTATTCCAACTCCCTGCTCCAAAAATCAGTTTAATACAGGATCCTTACAGAAAGGACATATCAGATATCAAAACTGATCAGAACAGAAACTACACTTGATTTTAGCCAATTGGCCGAGAAGTGATCTTCCCATCTGAGAAGGGTGAGGCCAGCACATTAGTCCAAAAAAACAATTCTGAATTATTTGAAACCAACTTCAGCCAGAAGTGGTGAGTGGATGATAAATTTCAGCCCCTCCCTGAGGTCCATAGCATCAGTGATCATTCAGCCAATTTGATCCACTCCAAATGGTACAGTATGGACTCTAGATATTGATGACTAGATCCCAGCAATGAATGATGAATGAAAAATTGGTACTGGCAGTATTAACCACCTTTTTATACCCATATTCAATTATCCAGGAGTTATTAGTCAGGAGCCACCATCGTAGACCACTGAAGTCCACGTACTGCAGATACACTCATGGTGCTCTTAAGGGGTGAGTTGCAATTCTTTCATCCAGTGACAGTGGAGGAGCAGTGATATAGCCCAAATCAAGCAGGTGAGTGGCTTGAAGAGGAACTTGTAGCCGTTACTATTACTACGCGTCCGCAACCCTTACCCTTCCGTGTGTGAGAGGCTGGAAATTTGGAAGGCCTTGTTGAAGGAGCTCTGACAAGGTGCTGCAGTTGATAGATGCACTGTTTCCTGTCGGCAACCAAGTCTCTACCCACATCAGTAGTCAGCTTTGGCAGTGATGCCTGTCACATTCCTGAGGCTACAAAAGAAAATGCCATTGTATCTGGCAATTTTACGTCAGAAATCTTTATAGACACATATAATCAGATTCCAAAGTAGTAGTGTCTGCAACATTTCATTGATATGTTTAGTTGTATGCAAAACAGATTTCATTCATAGAATTGCTACAATGCAGAAAGAGGCCTTTCAGTCCATTGAGTCTGTACTGACCCTCTGATGAGCATCCCACCCGTACACAACCCCACCACTCTTTCCCCGTTTGCCCATAATCCACCCAGCCTGCATATCGCTGGACACTATAGGCAGTTTAGCATGGCCAATCCACCTAACCTGAAGGAGGAAACCAAAGCATCTGGAGGAAACCCACACAGACATGGGGAGAACATGCAAACTCCAGTCACCCAAGGTTGGAATCAATCTCAGGTCCCTGACACTGTGATGCAGCAGTGCTAATCACTGAACTAACATGACGAATCAGGAAAGATTCTACAGATAGCTGTTTGGCAATGAAAGTTCGAGACTCCAGTTAGAACTGAGGGCTGAATCAAGGTTATTGATTCCTACAGAAGTCTCATTGTGAGTCTGTGCTCTTTCCTCAATGTTAAGAGAAGAAAAACAAATCTGATCAAATGTTTTCCCCAGTTGCTAGAAACCAATTGTCCAGGAAGTACATGTATACAATATGTTGAGTGAAGACATGTAAAACTCCCCTTTATGTGGACCAAATCACAATTACAGTACTTTTTGGAAAGTGGGAATTGATGTTAAGACCACTGTTTATTATCCATCCATCATTGCTCTTGGTGGTGAGCCAATTCTTCAATCACTGCAGTCCACACAGAATCCCTACAGCGTGGAAGCAGGCCATTCAGCCCATACCGACCCCACCGAGACCCAATCCCTTACCCTAACACTGTAACCCTACATAACCAATCCACCTAATCTGCACATCTTTGGCCTGTGGGCGGAAACCCACGCAGGCACTGGGAGAACGTGCAAACTCCACATAGTTGTCTGGGGTTGGAATCAAACCTGGGTCTCTGGTGCTATGAGGCAGCAGTGCTAACCATAGAGCCACTGTGCCACTTCACATGGTGAAGGAGTCCCCATGTGACTATTCAGGAGGGGAGTTCCAGTATTTTAGCACAGCAATAATGAAGGAATAGCTTATGTTAGTTCACACGGCAGCAGTCAGCTGTTTGCACTTTTAACAATTACACATGGAAGCCAGAATATGGAAACTTTCAATCATGAAATTGGACTTTGAAGGCAATCAGTCCATTGTACCAGTGCCAGCCTTTTGCAAATGGCTATCCAATTTGTCCCACTCCCCTGATCATCCCCCGATTCAACAGAATACTTCAACTTTCCAAACATTTACCCAACTGCCATTTAGAAGTTACCATCCGATTTGCTTCCATTGTTTTTTAAGGTTGCACATTCCTGATTCCAACATCATGCCGTTGTAAATGTGAAAAAAAACTTTTTTAATCCACTTCTTTTGATAACAATCTTTAAATCTATCCTTTGGTTACCTGCCCTCTTGCCAGTGAAATTAATTAATTCTAACTGGGGAACTTCCTCTTTGCTTTTCTGATTTTCTGATGAAGGGTTTAGGCCCGAAACGTCAAATTTTCCTGCTCCTATGATGCTGCTTGACCTGTTGTGTTCATCCAGCCCCATGCTTGTTATCTCAACTTCCTCTTTGCTGTCTGCCTCTCACAATGATTAACCATGAGATCTACTGTCCAATGGCTCAAATCTGCTTAAAATCAGCTGAGATTTTAAATCAACTGAGGACAAAATGATGAGAAAGTGAAGGGATGGGGAAAGGTGTTTAACACAGTCTAAGTAACATTGGCACTTATAGTTCTGACAAATTAGCAGTGGGTTGGTGTATACTAATGGGCCAAATGGCCTGCTTCTACACTGTAGGGATTCTATGAAATGGTTATCACTAATGTTTGGATGGATATTCAGTACAAGTGAGAAAGGTTTAAAGACTGAAACTGAGCCAGGTGATGCAAATCAACAATTATAGGATTGTGGAGGTCTCCTCTACATTGGGGAAATGAAGTGCAGACTAGGCAACCACTACACAGAACACCTATGTTCTGTCTGCAAAAAAACACCCTGAGCTTCTGGTTGCAATCTTCTTCAACACATCATCCTGCTCCCTGGCTAATATCTCTGTCTCGGGCTTTCTGCAGTGTTCTAATGCAAGCTGAAAGAACAGCACCTCATAATCGTTTGGAAACTCCGCAGCTTCTGGACTCAATATTGAGTTCAACAATTTTAAGACTTGAGGCACTTTCGTATGTACTTACCCCAACACCCACACACCAGGCCTTGTCATCACATGGGATGCTACCACAATAGCGTCATTGTCTGCTACTAATGGTCTCCATGAACATCTATTCTTTCCCCCAAGACCTTTAAACACTCCTCTGTCTGTTCAAATGATTTAATCTGTCTTTGGGCTCTACCTTCACCTATCGTTTACTCCTCCTGTCCCCATCCCACCCCCAAAACACCTCACCCCATCTTCTTCATAAATTACCAACCTTTTCCAGGCTATTGTCAGTTCTGAAGAAGTGTCAGAATTCAAAAGAATGAGGGGGGATCTCATTGAAACATAAAATCCTGATGGCACTGGATAGGCTAGATGCAGGAAGAATGTTCCCGATGTTGGGGAGGTCCAGAACTAGGCGTCACAGTCTAAGGATGAGAGGTAAGCCACTGAGCTGACGAAGAATTTATTACTCAGAGAGTTGTAAACCTGTGGAATTCTCTCCCACAGGAAGCTGTTGGGGCGAGTTCATTAGATATATTCAAGAGGGAGCTGGACATGGTCCTGGTGGCTAAAAGAATCGAGGATATAGAGAGAAAGTGGGAAAGAAAGTGAATTGAATGATCAACCATGATCGTATTGAATGGTGGTGCAGGCTCAAAGCGCCAAATGGCCTACTCCTACACGTATTTTCCATGTCACTGGACCTGAAATGTTAACTATGATTTCTCTCTAAAGATGCTGCTATACCTGTTGAAGTTTACCAGCAATTAAAAACCGAAAGAACTGCAGATGCTGTAAATCAGGAACAAAACAGAAGTTGCTGGAAAAGCTCAGCAGGCCTGGCATCATCTGTGAAGAAATAAAATCAGAGTTAACATTTCGGGCCCAGTGGTCTTTCTTCAATTCTGGTCACCGGACACGAAGCATTAACCCTGATTTTGTTTCTTCACAGATGCTTCCAGGCCTGCTGAGCTTTTCCAGCAACTTCAGTTTTTTGCCCAGCAATTTCTGCTTTTGTTTTTATCTCTGATAAAAAGATCAGAAATAGTAGTTTCTGATCTATTTCTATTTCTAGAGTAGTAGCTCTTTCTCTTTCTTTTAAACACAGGGTTGTAGTCCATTGTGACACATCATTTTTTTGAAGAGCTGGGTGACAAACAAGAATAAACCCCTTGTGCGAAATATTATTCACTGCATTTACAATAAAACACAATACAAAAGAAACTTGCACTGATATGGCACCTTTAAAAGTAAGAAATAATGCAAGGTTTTCAAAAAGGGGCATTATAAGGACTGTCATTAGCATAGAGAGTGAGTCAGAGAGGTGTAGAGCTCTCGGGAGGGAAGTCCAGGTCATTGGGCTCTGGTAGTTGAATGTGTGCTTTACAAATACAAATATTTTTTCATCCCTTCAAGGTTACATGTTGAGGGAATTCACTAGAATTTCTCATTTCTGAATTGATATTTGTTAAGCTGATTTATTTCTGTGAGCTCTCTCTGCTTCCTCAACAAGATGAAAAAAAATAAATTCCCAGTGGATTTTTTTTTCTGCAGATTCAAGGAATATTCCAATGCAAGTCAATCCAAGAAGAATATTTTGTTTAAGGCCAGAAACTACTGGAGATACTAAATTTAGAAGGAAATATTTCTCACAGGATGACACTCTGCCTTATGAAACCTGCAAAATACAATGAATGGAGATGAGGACAACAGCAAGTTGTAAGCTATTTGTAGATTTTTGGGGAAATATGATCCATAGAATCCATACAGTGTGGAAACAGGCTCTTCGGCCCAACAAGTCCACAAGGCATCCCACCCAGACACATCCCCCTATAACCCACCTAATCTATACATCCCTGAACACTATGGGCAATTTAGCATGGCCAATCCTCCTAACCCGCACTCCTTTTGTGGGAGGAAGCCTACACAGACATGGGGAGAATGTGCAAACTCCGCACAGACAGTTACCTGAGGTTGGAATCAAACCCAGGCTCCTGGCGCTGTGAGACAGCAGTGCTAACCAGTGAACCGCCGTGCCGTCAGTTCAAACAGGATTAGCAGCATGAATTGCAGACAATCAGTGATAAGATTTCTATTAACTCAACTCTGAATCAGAATGGGTTCAACTACCTCTTCAGGCCATGTCTGACCCATCTATCGCACTTGATCCCCCACAGCCTCTCTTCCCTCCCACAACAGCAATAGGATCCTCCTGTTCCTCCCTTACCACACTAACAGCATCCACATCCAAACAATGGTAATCCACCATCTCCAGTGGGATTTCACCACCAGACTCATATTCCCCTTTGCTTCCTTGTCAGCCTTCTACAGGGACTGTTCCCTCCGTGATGCATTGGTCCATTCCTGTCCCACTCTCAACACCCCCCCTTACTCCCACGGCACCTTCCTATGTCACAGAAGGTGCAACACCTTCTTCCTCCCTCTTCACTATCCAATGCCCAGACACACCTTCCAGGTAAGGCAGTGATTTCCCTGCACTTCATTCCATCTAGCCGACTGTATTTGCAGCTCACTATATGGTCTCCTCTACGCTGTGGAGATGAAGCACAGACTGGACATCTGCTTTGCAGGACACTGTCCGTAAAAATGTCCCTGAGCTTCCTGTTGCCCACCACTTCAACACACTATTCTGTTCCTCGGCCAACAATTCTGTCTCAGGCCTGCTGTAATGCTCCAGCGAGCCTCCCCAACAGCATCAAAGAACAGCATCTTATTTTTCATCTCGGGACCTTGTCACCTCTCAGACTTTACATCGAGTTCAGTAACTTTGCAACTTGATTTTTGCTTTCTTGCTTTTTACCAACCCCACACCCTGGCCCTGTTATGACATGCGTTGTTTTCAGCACAGCCTACTCATTCCCTCCTACTTTCAGCTTTCATTATCACTTATCCAGCTCCTCTTCTATCCTGCCTTACTCTCAATAATTCCTTCATTTACTACTAAAATATCTCTCTTTCAGGGCTCTGTTTGCACGTATCCACTCACCAAAACTCCAAGCCCGTATTCAGCACATATACCACATTTGTTCCTGGCTGCCATCAGCTCTGATGAAGGGTCATTGGGTTTGAAACATTAACTCTGCTCTCTCTGAATGCACAATACCAAGCCTACTGAGTTTCACCAACAATTTCAGCTCCTATTTTACATCTCCAACATCTGCAGTTCTTTATTGTATTATGCCTCTTCAGAGGCTTTGCACTCAATCGAGACACTGACTCTTGGACTAAGGGATTGCTGTACTGTCAGAGTGACATTTCTTGAGATGAGACATTAAACCAATGTCTTGTGGTAGAGCCACCCAGTCCACTCATGTTAAGGGAAATCAACAGAAAGCAAAGCAAAAGTAATTTAAATAAAAGCAAAATGCTGCGGATGTTGAAAATCTGAAACAAAAACAGAAAGAACAAGGAGCAGGAGGAGATCAATCAGTCCCCTCGAGCCTGCTCCACCATTTAATGGGATTGTGGCTGATCTCGTCTCAGCCTCAACTTCAATTTCCTGCTCATTACTAATTAAAACTCTGTCTGCCTCATCCTTAAATTTATTTGATGTTGCAGCGCTCACCATACTCACAGGTAGTGAATTCAACAGATTCATGACCCTTTGAGAGAAGTTGTTCCTCCTGTTCTCGGTTTTAAACCTTAACACCCCTTAGTCTAAAATGACAACCACTTGTTCTAGATTGCCCCACATGAAGAAGCATCCTTTCTATGTCTCCTTTGTCAATCTTATACCTCAACTAGATCTCTTCACATTCTTCCAAACTCTAGCGAGCACAGGTTGAAATTGCTCAATCTGTTCCAATGAGTTGAACCTATCATCTCTGAATTTATTCTAGTGAACCTCGAAGGGACTGGAGAAACTCAGGAGATCTAGCAATACCTGTGGAGGTTCTTCCAAAGAAGAGTCATATGGACTGAATACACTAACAAAAGTAATTTGAACATCATAGAGATAGGAAGTAAAGGGGAAGTCATTGAGATGGCACATCATGGGATCAGGGAATTGATAAGTTCAGCAGCAGTCAAATCAGCCTCCTTTCAGACAAAGATGGGGTGATTCTTATTGAAGTGAGCAGCAGCTGGAAAGGAGGTGGAGGACTATTGCGAACTCCACATGATGGTTACCGTTGCTAATGGAGAAGATCACAGCACCATGTCTGACTTTCCTGTCATGGAGGAGCTGGACAAAAAACCCAACAGAGAAGAGCTCAGCAAGGCCACTGACCTTCTCCCAGTCAGAAAACACTGGGAAACGATAGCATTGCTGGAATCAGTGAGTGTGGGTCCTGCTGCAGCATTTCCATGGACTGCTGTGTCTCCAAGGGAAGGAAAGATTTGTTCCTCAAGTCACATGCAATACAAGTACATTTTCTGCTTCAGAACTCTACAGCATTGAGGTCTCAGTACTGAAATCAACAGCTTCAGAAACTGACTACTTTATGTCCATTCTTAATTTTTTTTACATTCTTTCAACTAGCCCCTCATTTCCCCAACAACCCTGGTAGATTTAGAATTAGAATTAAAATTAGAATTCGGTTTTATTGTCATGTATACTCAAGTACAGGGATACAGGAGTACAGTGCAAAGTGTACAATTTTATTTTAGTCACTTGTGAGATATGGACATCGCTGGCTGGCCAGCGTTTATTGCCCATTCCAGTTGCCCTTGAGAAGGTGGTGGTAAGTTGCCACATGCTCTAGGTTGACTAACATTGCCGTTAGGGAGGGAATCTCAGGATTTTGATCCAGCAACAGTGAACAAACAGCAATATATTTCCAAGTCAGGATGGTGAGTGGCTTGGAGGGGAACTTGAAAGTGGTGGTGTTCCCGTGTATCTGCTGCTCTTGTCCTTCCAGCTGGAAATGGCCATGGGTTTGGAAGGTGCTGTCTGAGGACCTTTGATGAGTTTCTGCAGTGCATCTTGCAGATACACACTGCTGCTACTGAGTGTCGGTGGTGGAGGGAGTGGATGCTCATGGATGCAGTGCCAATTAAGAAGGCTACTTTGTCCTGGATGGTGTCAAACTTTTCTCTGGTGATAGCTCTTCCTGGTGCCATCTTAAGTACAAAGGTACCAAGGTACAAAATCTTAGGCAAAAGGTAGGAAAATAAGGAAACATAGTTAAAAGTTCAACAGTCTTTCTTAAGAGTTTAGTCATGCCGGCCTCGCACTCCCTATAAGGGCTCATTCTCTTCCGCTCTCTGGGAGACCTTGGGCCGTCTATTCTCCCTGCTGCCACGGAAACAGGGAGACCTCCCTCACTGCTGTGAGAGAGATAAAAGGTACTGCAGATGCTGGAGAATCCAAGATAACAAGCATGCAGCCCAATGGCATCAATGTGGATTTCACAAGCTTCAAAATCTCCCCTCCCCCAACCGCATCCCAAAACCAGCCCAGCTCATCTCCACCTCCCTAACCTGTTTTTCCTCTCACCTCAAGCCACACCCCCATCTCCTATCTACTAACATCATCCCGCCCCCTTGACCTGTCCGTCCTCCCTGGACTGACCTAACTCCTCCCTACCCCCCTACCTACACTCACCTTTACTGGCTCCATCCCCGCCTCTTTGACTTGTCTGCCTCCTCTCCACCTATCCTCTCCTCTATCCATCCTCTATCCGCCTCCCCCTCTCTCCCTATTTATTTCAGAACCCTCTTCCCCTCCCCCATTTCTGATGAAGGGTTTAGGCCCGAAACGTCAAGTTTTCCTGCTCCTATGATGCTGCTTGACCTGCTGTGTTCATCCAGCCCCATGCTTGTTATCCCTCACTGCTGTGTTGGGCTCACTCTTTCCACACTGGGGTCAATCTCTGACCATCAAAGTCCTGATCCAGACTCCCAGCCACTGTCAGGCTCCTGGCCCTTTCGAAGCTGCGATCTCATGGATGCCTTTCCCTTCAAGACTGAGCTGTCTCCAGAAAGGAAGGAAAAACAAGTGAAGAAGAAGAAAAGAAAGTAAAGAAAAAGAAAAGCAGAAGGAGTGGACAAGCCTACTCTGCTGCTGGCATCTGGTAATATTGTAATTTTATAATGTTTGTGTCTTTGCACTTCATAGTAGGGATCAAATCTCCTGCTTTCACATTTTAATTTACATCCTTTTTACATCTGTCTTTTTCTCTTCTCTACCACTAATAATTCCTTTGTTATTTGCACTAGACCTCTACACCATTTGCCCCCCTTGCTCCTCCTCCTCTGCCTTTCTCAAAAGTATAAGAAAGGACGGTTTTCCAACACCTTTCACCTCTATAGCGGGGTCATTCCGGACACAAAACATTAACTCTGTTTCTTTCTCCACAGATACACAACACAAACCTGCTGATTTTCTCCAGTCTTCTCTGTGCTTGTCCTTTAGACCCGGTGGCGACTCAATTGGCTGGGTCACATGAGCTGCATGGATGGTGGATGCAACCAAAATGCAGCTACACCCTCAATGATGAGCTTGCAGTTGATACGAGACTAGCTTTGTCCAGGTCTGTGATACAAAGACATCGGTAAGCAAGATCTCAAAGATGGCCAATGCATGGGAAGTCTCCTCTTCAGACTGCAGTGCCTTGAGGCAAGTCATCAGCAAGAGTGTGAAGAAAAGCAGAAGTCAATAAGAAATGACCAACTGGCAGAAAAGAGAGTCCACTGGATGGAAAGAAATTCATCATTTAACCTTGGGTCATTGCTGTTCTTCTGTGATAGCAGGGAAAGGCACTGCTGTTTACAAATCAGACTCTACAGGCACACCAGATGATGCCCAGACCAGCAGTGAGAGCCACATTAGACGCAGTCCATTATCTCCTGACATGGAGGAGTGCTAGCACAGGTGACAGCTTTTAAAGACCCCTCTTGCTTGTGAGCATTCAAATGAACTGACCGTCTGTTGTCTGGAGAAGTCAAGCACAAACTCATTACACAAAAGACCTAGGAAATATGAGTTAATTTGCATAGCTAATGACTTTAACACCTGTATCAGGCATCCTGGATGGCAAAAGGGTGTCATGACCAATATGGCGTGTGGCACACTTTCAGTATAATCTGAGTGCGCACACACACACACCTACACACACACAAACACACACCCACCTACAAACACACACACACACACACACACATGCGCACACCTACACACACCACATACACACACCTACACACACACCCTCACACACACCCTCAAACACACACACACACCCCTACACACACACACATGCGCACACCTACACACAAGCACACATACACGCACACACCTACACACACTACATACACACACTTACACACACCAACACACACGTCACAATATTCTGCAGAATGTGATTTTTGCCTGAAAGAATGACCTAAGGCAATTAAATAATAAGCTCATTAAAAGCTAGTTGGTAAACTTAACAATTAAAAGGGATGTCCCTCTCTTGTTTATTTCAAGTAATTGAAACTGGAATTTAAGGCACTTGATAACACAGTGTGAAGCTGGAGGAACACAGCTGGCCAGGCAGCGTCAGAGGAGCAGGAAAGCTGACATTTCGGGTCGGGACCTTTCTTCAGAAATGCTGATGCTGCCTGGCCTGCTGTGTTCCTCCAGCTCCATACTGTGTTATCTCTGACTCCAGCATTGGCTGTTCTTACTATCTTTAAAGCATTTGAGGTGATTTGCAAAAGCTGTTTTGCTTCAGAAGACAGAACCTTTTCCACTCTCCAGATGTGAGGTATTTGAAAGCCTTTCCAGGATTTAAACACAGAGCAGTGGGTTAATATTTCAGTGCTGAATTCATTGAGGTGTGATTAATCACACAAGATTTTAAACGAATACCCTATCAGATGGGTGCGGAAGACCCAGAAATAGCAGAATGCTGCCACTGGAGTATAACAGTTTCACCCACATTCTGTATCCCGTGGCTCATCGAGGGAATGCCACAGTGTACAAAGTAACTTCTTAGTTTGCCTGAATAACACTTCACAGCATTGCATGTGAACTGATGGGAAATGCACAAAATTGAATTTTATTTTGTAATTTTTGACAGAGGTATGTTTCCCTAAGGCATTCCGTTGATTTCATCTTGCATGGTTCTGTTCCACAGGATCTCATGACCACATAACTGCATATACCATGATTGACAATCATGCTTACATTCACTTTCACACTGTTTAATCTGAATCTATTCGAGGAGAGACATATGGTCCTCTATAACATGTCTGAACACGCCATGCGAATATCTGCAGTTGGACACCCTCAGGGTGAAATTACGATTTTAGAAGGAAATAAGAAATGATTTCAAGCAGAATTCATTTTTTTTGGTGAAACGTTTATTGGCAGCAAAAACAAGGTTGATTCTTTGTTACTTGAAGTCGCTGGGGCGATATAGATGCCATCTGCCACAGAGTGCTTGCTACTCATGTTAAAGCTCAGGGTAAATCATCTCATGGGTACTTTAGTTTTAAACTTTATTCTTGAGATATAGGTCTCATTGACAAGGCTGGTATTTATTGCCTGCACCTAGTTGCCCTTAAACTGAGTAGATTGCGAGGCCATTTCAGAGGGCAGTGATGGATTAATCACCTTGAGGTGTCACATGTAGGCCAGACCGGGTAAGGAAGCCATATTTTCTCACCTGAAGGGCATTAGCTAACCAGATTGCTGTGCGCAATGATGACCAATGGTTTTGTGATCCAGATATATTGAATGGATTTAAGTTTCACTCGCTGCCGTGAAGGAATTTGAACCTGTGACCCCAAAGCACTAGCCCGGGCCTCTGAATTCCCGTTCTAGTGACACGCAAGCATAGGAGATAGGAGTAGGATTAGATCAAACCAGGACCCACCTCCATCTTTTCGGAAAATCATGGAGGATCTATTTGTATTTTTGAAATCCACATTCCCACGTACCTTTGATAACATTTGATTCCCTGATATCCTTACTTAACAAGAAACTTTTTATCTCAATGTTAAAAATATTCAATCACTGTCTCCACGGCCTTCTGAGTGAGCAAATTCTAAAGCCTCCAAATGCTTGAGGGAAAAACATAATGTCCTTCCCTCTGTCTCTAAAGGGTGACATTTAATTTTTAAACCATGCCCCGAGGTCCGTACTGACCTCCAAAAGGAAACCCCCTTTCCACATTCGATTTGTCAAGACCCTTCAATATTTGATATGGTACCATCACTAGTGCTATTAGGGTGCAAATTCAGGATTTAAGCCAGTGATGATGAGGATCTGGAAGGTTTTCTTTGTGATGACCTTTTGTATGGTGATACTTCATGCTTTAAAAGCAAAGACTGATGCATTGTTTTATGATTCACAGATTCTAAACCAAGGAGATAGTAAGAACTGCCGATGCTGGAGTCAGAGATAACACAGTGTGGACCTGAAGGAACACAGCAGGACAGGCAGCATCAGAGGAGCAGGAAAGCTGACATTTCGGGTCGGGACCCTTCTTCAGAAAAAGAACCAAGGCCCTGTCTTTCATAGAAACATAGCAAATAGATGCAGAAGTAGGTGATTTGATCATGACTGACCATGTAATTTGAGTAGGCAATAGCCAAATGGTATTATCACTGGACTGTTAATCTCGAGACCCAGATAACATTCTGGAGACCTGGGTTTGAATCCCATTATGGCAGATGGTGCAATTTGAATTCAATAAGTATACCTGGAGTTAAGAATCTAATGATGGCTGTGAATCGATTGTCAGAAAACCTCATCTGGCTAACTAGTCCCCATTTAGGGAAGGAAGCTGCCATCCTTACCTGGCCTGACCTACATGTGACTCTTACACCCACAGCAATATGGTTGACTGTTAAATGCCCTCTGGGCAATTAGAGATGGGTAATAGATGCTGCCCAGGCAATGACACCCACATCCCATGAATGAATAAAAAAAACGCAGTATCCCATTCCCACCCGCTTCCCATATCCCTTTAACTGCAAGGGCAGTGCCCAGCTCCCTCTTGAATATACCTAATGAATTGACCCCAACAGCTTCCTGTAGGAGAGAATTCCACAAGTTCACAGCTCTCTGAGTGAAGAAATTCTTCCTCATCTCAGTCCTGAATGGCTTACCCAATATTCTTAGAGTCTGACACCTTGTTCTGGGCTTCCCCAACATTGGGAACATTCTTCCCACATCTAGCCTGTCCAGTCCCATCAGGATTTTATACGTTTCTGTGAGATACCCACTTCATTCTTCTAAATGCCTATCAAGCCCAATCAATCCAATCTTTCATCATCTATCAGTCCTGCCATCCCAGGAATCAGTCTGGTGAACCTTCTCTGGACTCCCTCAGTAGTAAGAATGTCCTTCCTTAGACTAGGAGACCAAAACTGCACACAATACTCAAGGTGTGGCCTCACCAAGGCCCTGGTTCACTGCACCAAGACATCCCGATACTCAAATCCTCTCGCTATGAAGGAGAGCATACCATTAGCTTTCCTTACTGCCTGCTGCACCTCCATGCCAACCTTCAGTAACTGTTCCACCATGTCACCCAGGTCTCATCACACCTCACCTTTTCCTAAACTGCCACCATTCAAATAGTGGAGATAACATGGTGTAGAGCTGGATGAACATAGCAGGCGAAGCAACATCAGAGGAGCAGGAAGGCTGACGTTTCGGGTCTAGACCGTTCTTCAGAAAACTATAATTTTCTGAAGAAGGGTCTAGGCCCGAAACATCAGGCTTCCTGCTCCTCTGATGCTGCTTGGCCTACTGTGTTCATCCAGCTCTGCATCTTGTTATCTCAGATTCTCCAGCATCTGCAGTTCCTACTATCTCTGAAACCATTCAAATAGTAATCTGCTTTCCTGCTTTTGCCACCAAAGTCGATAAACCTCACATTTATCCACATTATATTGCATTTTTCAAGTATTGGCCCACTTAAACAGTCTGTCTAATTCGCCCTGCAGCCTCTTAGCATCCTCCTCACAGCATACACTACCACCCAGTTTAATGTAATTTGCAAATTTGGAGACATGGCATTCAAATCCTTCATCCATTTCATTAATGTATATTGTGAACAACTGGGGTCTCGGCACTGAACCCTGTAGCACCCCACACCTCACTGCCTGAAACTCTGAAAAGGACCCAATTATTTTAACTCTCTGCTCCCTGTCTGCCAACCAGTTCTCTATCCATGTCAATACATTACATCCGATACCGCGAGTTTTAATTTTCCTTACTAATCTCTTTAGTGTAACCTTGCCAAAATCCTTTTGAAAGTCCAAATACACGACGTTTAGTGATTCACCCTTGTTCACTCTACTGGTCACATGCTCAAAAAATTCCAGAAGAATTGTGAAGCATGATTTCCCTTTCGTGAAAGCATGCTGACTAGGATCAATTCTATCACCGCTTTCCAAATGCTCTGTTATTATATCCTCAATGATTAACTCCAGCACTTTCCCCACCACTTATTTCCTTTAATAAGGGGACCAATTATTCAATTACACTTTAATCTAGCATCTGGTATTTACGTCGCAATGACTTATACCTGTGTGCCTAGGCTCAATCTAACCAATTTGGATGTGTTGTAACATATTTCCCTGAGAGTATCATGCTGCAAGAGGACAAAGCTCAGTAAGATGGAGACTGAGAACTTTAGTCCATTAGGTCATATAGCATTATATGGTGATGACATTATAAGCATAGTCATTCAAGTTATATTAATTAGCTTGTCGGCGATATACGATGGTAGAGACAAAGTCATCACAACTCATAGCATTCTACATTCTTGTCAATGTTCTTCAAAATAATTTTTATTAAGTAAGATCTGCTCATTGAATGCTCTCCTGCCTTCTTGTTATCTCGATGCATTTAAAGCATTTACTTACCTAGGCAAGACAAGAGGCAGCCAAAAGTATAGCTCCCCGAACAACAACCAGGAGGTATTATTTCAATAAGCGCATTGTGAATCTTTGAGGATGCAACGTGAGTTTTTAGCGGTGTGAGTTCAATTCTTGCAATGGCCAGGGTTGACATGAAGGACTGTCCTTTCCAAACTGTCCCCTAAGCTGAGGCATTATAACCCTCAGGTTTAAACCATGTACCCTTCCCCCAGTTGTCTGTCTCCTGATGGGACAGCAGTCTCTAGTCTGCTAAGATACTGGTGACTTTACCTTCAAACAGACAACCCCTGATACTTAAACAGTAACACTTGCTCTAAATTCTCCCAGAAGTATAAATCCTTTCCATACCCACATTGTGAGGCTCTTCAAGATTTTATATGTTTCAAGCAGTTTTATAGTGTGTTCTGTTGTATAGTGTTGCATTACATAGTTTAAGGGGACGCAATAGTCCAGTGGTTTTATTGCTAGACTATTAATCCAGGAACCCTGTTGATATCCTTGGGACATGGGTTCAAATCCTAAACTGGCAAATGGCAGAATTTGAATTCAGTAAGAATCTGGAGTTAAGAGTGAATTAATGATGATTATGAAACAATTGAGGAAAAACCCTTATGGTTCACTAATGCCCTTTAGGGACGGAAACTGCCATCCTTGCCTGGTCTGGCCTATAGACCCAATACCATTGACTTTTAGCAGCTCTCTGGGAAATTAAGGGTAGACCTAGTCAGTGAATCATTCACATCCCGTGAATAATTTCAAAAAAACCCTCTAACCCTTCATTTAAGAGATAAAAGGTACTGCAGATCCTGCTCCTATGATGCTCCTTGACCTGCTGTGTTCATCCAGCCCCATGCTTGTCAACCCTTCATTTAAGTCTGTCCTAAAAACCTAACTTTTAATTTAAAGTATGGTTCACCTTCTTTTATGGCTCATGGTATATGAATTCAAGTGGTTGGTGAAATTACTCCTAAATGTGTGTTACTAATTAAGTTCTTAGGGTATGTAAAATCTTAAAGCTTCACCCATGGATGTCTTTCGCAACCACCTGTGACATGGTGATCTGGACTGCACTGAGCCTCAAGGGTAGGTCAGTGTAAATTGAATGGTAACTTCGAAAAGACAATTAGGTCTCAGCCTGTAAGGGAGACGATTATAGGGACATAAGGGAAAGAGCAGGAGATTGGGACAAATTGGGCAAGCATTTCAGCTGGCAGAAGCCATGATGGTCATCTGGGCTGTTGATTCTAACTTTGGTAATTAATGAAAAAGTGAACCACTTGGTCTCTTTTTATCATAACTCAAGGCCATATCCATTCAGCATTAATTTCAGAGATAGTAGGAACTGCAGATGCTGGAGAATCCGAGATAACAAGGTGTGGAGCTGGATGAACACAGCAGGCCAAGCAGCATCATAGGAGCAGGAAAGCTTGACGTTTCGGGCCTCGACCCTTCACCAGTTTTAAACATTAACTCTTGTTGTGCCTCTGTTATACATTAAGAAACCCGATGACTATCCTTTTGAAATCTGATTACATTAAACATTGACGGTGACATCCTAGCTGTTTAGCACTTAATTAATTACCCTGGGTGAATATCTATTTTTAATCAGTGTGTGCAGTAAATTTCACACAGTCATGTCTATAGCTTTTGTACGATGTCAACAATAAAGCTTGCACCATCTGACAAACCTAATAAATAATGCTTAGGGTATCAGATTTTCAGAAAGTTAATTCTATGACTACCTGCAAAATGCTCCAGGTCTTTATTAAATTAAAGCATTTATTATTAATATAGGAACCATTGAGAATCAAATGTGTAAAATGTAAAGTCATCCCACACGTAGTTGGTGAAAAGTACAAAATAACTGATGTACTAGAATTTTTTTTATTCACTCATGAGATGTGGCATCACTGACTGGCCATCTCTAGTTGCCCTTGAGAAGTTGGTGGTGAGCTGCCTTCTAGAACTGTCTCAGTCCATGTGCTGTAGGTAAACCCCACAACACCCTTAGAGAGCGAATTCCATGATTTGACACGGTAAACCTACTATTGCTTACAAACACATCTTTTCTGCATCTAACCATAAACTTAAAGTTCAGTCTGAACAAAATTCGAAACAAATTTGGGTTGGGGGCGTGATAGTCTGGTGGCATTTTCACAAACTATTGATCCAAGGAAATACTTCAGGGCCACGAATTTTAATCCAGCCATAATAAATGGAGGAATTTGAATTCAATAAACATCATGAATGCCTATGAAATATTGTCCATTGTTGAGAAAAGCTAGTTTACTAATGTCCTTTTTAGGGAAGTAAATTACCACCCTTACCTGGGCTGGCCTACATGTAACTCCAGACCCACAGCACTTATGGTTGACTTATGAACTTATGACAGATATGAGAGAGAAGTGGGAACAAGCTATTGAGTTGGATGATGGGACATGATTATTCACAGTACTGGCAAAGATCTGTAGCTCGGGTTGTGGATGAGGTTGTTGACTTGCTCATCGAGCTGGCTTGTTTTCAATCAGACGAGTCGTCACCGTGCTAGGTGACATCATTGATGGAGCCTCCAATGAAGCGATGTTATTCTACTCCGCTTGGAATTTATACTGTCCAGTCCGTTATGGTGAGTACTGTCATTTCCAGTTTTGATCTGTATGGGTTTATATGTGGCGTCCAATTCTATATGTTTGTTGATTGAAGGCTGGGTGGAGAACTATGCCTCTAGGAATTCCCCTGCATGTCTATGTTTGGTTTGGACTACTATGGTTACTTTGTCCCAGTTAAATTGATGGCCTTCATTGTCTGAATGTACTGATATTAAGGAGAGTTCATCATGCCGTTTTGCTGTTAGCTGATGTTTGTGTATTCTGATGGCTAGTTTCCTTCCTGTCTGTCCAATGTAATGTTTGCGGTAGCCATTGCCTGGTAGTTTGTAAACCACGTTTGTTCTGCATGTTGTGGGAATGGGGTCTTTAATCCTCGTAAATGTTTGTAGTAGAGTGGCTGTGGGCTTGTGGGTCGCCATGATTCCTAATGGTCTTAGGAGTATTATTGTCAGTTCTGATATATTCCTCATGTAGGGAGGTGTGGTAAGTGTATTAGGTCGTACTGTGGCTTCCTATTGTCTATTTTGTAGGCGTCTGTAGATGAAGTTGCAGTTGAGGCGAGGATCTTGTATAAGTGTTCTTCCTCTTCCTGGAGTAATTCTGGATTGTTGCAGTGAATCTTGGTCAATTTAAATAGTGTCTCATTGCACATGATTATAATGAATGGCTAAACCAGTTCAAATGGCCTGATCCTGCTTATAGAGATAATAGGAACTGCAGATGCCGGAGAATCCGAGATAACAAGGTGTACAGCTGGATGAACACAGCAGGCCAAGCAGCATCACAGGGGAAGGAAGGCTGACGTTTCGGGCCTAGACCCTTCATCAGAAATGGGGGAGGGGAAGAGGGTTCTGAAATAAATAGGGAGAGAGGGGGAAGCGGATAACCAGCCCAGCTCATCCCCGCCTCCCTAACCTGCTCTTCCTCTCACCTATTCCCTCCTCCCACCTCAAGCCCCACCCCCATCTCCTATCTACTAACCTCATCCCGTCCTCTTGACCTGTCCGTCCTCCCTGGACTGACTTATCTCCTCCCTACCTCCCCACCTACACTCACCTTTACTGGCTCCATCCCCGCCTCTTCGACCTGTCTGTCTCCTCTCCACCTATCTTCTCCTCTATCCATCTTCTATCCGCCTCCCCCTCTCTCCCTATTTATTTCAGAACCCTCTTCCCCTCCCCCATTTCTGACGAAGGATCTAGGCCCGAAACATCAAGCTTTCCTGCTCCTATGATGCTGCTGATCCTGCTCATAGATATTTTTTATGTTCCTACATACTCAGCAGAGGGAAATTTCAATATCCACCACCGAAACTGGCTTAACGATGTCACGACTAATTGAACTGGTCAGGTCCTAAAGGACATTGTTGTGAAACTGGCAGTGCAGCAGGTGGTGAGGGAACCAATAAGAGGGAAAAACATACTTGATCCTATCCTTACCAACCTGCCTGCTGCAGATGCAGCTGCCCATGACGATATCGGTAAGATCAGCCACCACATGGTCCTTGTGGAAATGAAGTCTGGTCTTCACATTGAGAATACCCTCTGTCATGTGGCACTATCACCGTGCTAAATGGGACAGACTTCAAACAGATCTAGCAACTCAAGACAAGGGATCCATGAGGCGCTGTGGGCCATCAACCGCAGCAGAGTTGTACTCCAGTACAATTTGTAACCTCATGGCCCAACATTTCCACCCAATCAACTTTTAGTTTCAAGCCAGGGGATCAACCGTGGTTCAATAGAGAATGCAGGAGGGCATGCCAGGAGTAGTGCCAGGCATAATTAAAAATGTGGTGTCAATCTGGTGAAACTACCAAACAGGACTACTTACATTAACTTGCCAAGCAGTATAAGCAGCAAATGATAGACAGAGCTAAATTATCTGGCAACCAATGGATCAGAACTAAGTTCTGTAGTGTTGCCATGTCCAGTCATGAATGGTGGTGGTCAATTAAACATCTCACTGGAGGAAGACGATCCACAAATATCCCCATCCAGCACATCAGTGCAAAAGATAAGGCTGAAGCTTTCGCAACAATCTTCAGCCAGAAATACCAAGTGGATGATCCATCTCAGCCTCCTCCAGTGGTCCCCAGCTTCACAGATGCCGGTCTCCAGCTGATTCGATTCGTTCCACATAATATCAAGAAACTGCTGAAGGCAGTGGGTACTGCAAAGCCTTTGGCCCTGACAATTTTCCAGCAATTGTACTGAAGACTTGTGCTCCAGAACCTGCTGCTCCCCTAGCCAAGCCGTTCCGGCAACCCAACAATGTGAAAAATTTCCCTGGTCTGTCCTGTACTCAAAAAGCAGGACAAATCCAACCCAGCCAATTACCACGTCATCAGTCTACTCTTGATCAGCAGTAAAGTGATGGAAGGTGTCATCAACCTGCTCAGCAATAACCTGCTCAGTGACGCCCAGTTTGTGCTCCACCAGGGCCACCCAGCTCCTGACCTCATTACAGCCTTCTTTCAAGCATGGATAAGAGAGCTGAATTTTTGAGGCGAGGTGAGAGTGACAGCCCTTGAATCAAGGCTGCATTCGACCAAGTGTGGCATCAAGGAGCCCTAGCAAAACTGGAGCCTTGATGAGAATCAAGGAGAAAACTCTCTGGAAGTTATCACGATACTTGGCACAAGGAGAGATGGTTGTAGTTGTTGGAAGTTGATCATCTGAGCTTCAGAACATCTCTGCAGAAGGGTTTTAGGGTAATGACACAGACCCAACCATCTTCAGCTGCTTCATCAATGACCTTCCCACGATCATAAGGTCAGAAGTGGGGATGTTTGCTGTTCAGTGCCATTCGCTACTCCTCAGATACTGAAGTGGTCTATGTTCAAATGAAACAAGATTATTGAAGCAGCTCATGGCAGAGGTGGCACAAGATGGTTATCTGCGGATTTTTTGTTGGCATAAATTTGGCAGAAAGAACCTTCCAGCTGCAGTGACTGAATTAACTTGTTGAGTTCAGAATTAAAGTGAGATCATAAGTTAGGACAATGGTAGCTTTGAGAATAAGATAAACCCAAGGTAATAGGTAAAACAGAGAATCTTACAAATTAAAATACAGGAAGTTTTAGCAGTCTGATAAGAGATGTTTGGAAACAAACAGCCTGATGTTTGTAGTTTAGCAAGAATTAAAAGAAAAGCATGATCCCACAAAAATAGAGCCTCTTTAGGTAATTGAGTATTGAGAAATTAAGAAGTGCAATCCGCATCTAATGTTTAGAGATTTGGTTGCATTCCTTCAAAACAAAGGGCTATAGGTAGTGGAGAGGAGGCCCACATCCCATTGGCAAGGGGGACAGACGACCTCTTAAGGAAACCTTTATTCGAGAAAATAAACAATGGCATCTTCCCAAACTAAATAATTGTTCTTACACCCAAGGATCAAGTGGGGAAAGACAGAGATATTGTGCGAAACCTTAAGAATTTAGACAATTTTCTTGAGCCGGGAAAGTGATTGAGTTTCTGTCTTATTAATGGAATTTGAATAGGTGTTGTCGTATTAAGTAAAATAGTTAGTGCAGAAATATTTAGAATAGGGACAGTAAATTTCATTTCAGAAGCAATCTCCAGTTTAAAACACACAGACAGCATGTGAATAGAAAGAGTTATAATTGTAGCTACGACATAGAAAAACAGGATTTACTAACCTTCCAGGGTCAGTGAGACAGAAGCTGCTCACAACTTGATGGCTAAAGATTTCTAACATTAGGTGTAACCATATATCTTTATATCTAACTAACTCTATATTAGAACCGACGATATGAATTTTATAGCAATCAATAGGAATTAGCATCTTTTTGTGTCTCCTGTGATTTGGATAGTAGAAAATATCAGATGAGTAACAGAATTTAATAAGGATAGCAATGACAGAATAACAGAATTCAAACAGTCCTTAGAGACAAGCAAGTCTGGCAAATGTCTGAGAAAAAGCATAACTGTTAATGTCAGAATGTAAATTAATGGGGTACTTTGTAAGGTTCCAAGGCCTATTGAGAACAATGTCTGGTAAGCATCATGAAATCATGGGACACTGAAGCTTGATCATGAAGTTGTCCATCATTGATTATGTATTCACAAGATTCAATGTTTAAAGTTTTCGAGAAGGTTTGTAGCCTTGGGTTGTGGATGAGGTTGTAGACTTGCTCGCCGAGCTGGTGTGTTTGGTTGCAGACGTTTCATCACCCTGCTAGGTAACATTATCAGTGCGCCTCCAGTGAAGCGTTGGTGTTCTGTCCCGCTTGTTATTTCTATGCGTCGGTCTGCTGGGGTGGCTGGCATCACTTCCCGTTCTGCTTTTCAGTGGTTTGTGTATTGTTTCCATTCAATGTATTTTTTGATGGAGTTCCAGTTGGAATGCCGGGCTTCCAGGAATTCCCTGGCATGTTTCTGTATGGATTGTGCTCTTTTGGATGTGTTTTCCCAGTCAAATTTGTGTCCTTCTTTGTCTTTATGTATTGAGACCAGTGATAATTGGTCATGTCTCTTGGTGGCTAGTTGGTGTTCATGATGAAAACTGTCAACACATACACAACATTGTCACTAGAATAAAATTCACAAAAGAATGAGAGAACCAAGAGACACGACTAATTCTCACTGGTCCCAATACATATAGACAAAGATGGAGATAAACTTGACTGGGACAACACATCCATAATTGCACAAGCCAAACAGAGACATACGAGGGAATTCCTGGAAGCCTGGCATTCCAACTGGAACTCCATCAACAAACAAATTGAACTGGAACCAATATACAAACCACTGAAAAACAGAACCAGAAGGGATGTCAACCACCCCAGCAAACCAATACATATAAATAACAAAAGGGAAAGAAATGCTTCACTGGAGGTGCACTGAAATTGTTACCTAGTAGGGTGATGAAATGTCTGCAATGAAACACACTGGCTCAGCGAGCAAGTCTGCAACCTCAGGATTGGATGTGTAGGTCAGAGGGCATGTGGCATGCACTGATGTCAATATTGCATGTAACCATCTTAACACGGTATGTATAAGTATTCTGTACTTTACTGAGAAAGGTAGAGTGTCACTGACCTCCAATCTGAGCTGTATTTAAGAGGGTAAATGTGCCCCACGTGAAAGCCAGGTTCAGAGAAGTCTGTGGCCCCTTCCACAAGTATGGTAAAAGAGCTCGCAATAAAGGTCATGTGTATTGAACACAGAACACGGGGCTCCTCTTTGACATCTCTCCCCAACAAAGATCTATACAATATCCAGTTTTTGGCTGAAAATTGTCAAGCAGCATTCATTCGTACAAATGCCAGGCAATAACCATCTTCAATATGAAACAATCTAAGCATCATTCCTTGGCATTAAATGGCACTAACATCACTGAATCTCCCACAATCAGCATCATGAGGGGTATTATTAGACCGGAAACTCAGTCGGACTCACCACATAATCACAGTGTCTACTAGAGCAAGTCAGAGACTAGGAACACTGTGGCGAGTAACTCACTTCCTGACTCCCCAAAGCCTGCCCATTATCTATAAGGCACAAGTCAGAAATGTTATGGACTATTCCCAACTTTGCCTGGATGGCTGCAACTCCAATAACACTCAAGGAGCTTGACACCATCCAATACAAAGCAGCCCGCTTAATTGACATCACATTCACTAACATCCATGCCCTCCACACCATTGCAACAGTTCCTAAATGTAATGAATAGAGTTCACATAGTGTGGAAACAGGCCTTTCAGCCCACCAAGTATACACCGATCCTCCAAAGAGCATCCCATCCAGACTCATCTCCCTACCCTGTAACCTTACATTGCCCATGGCTAATGCCCCCTAACTTCCACATCCCTGAGCGCGATGAGAAATTTTGTGTGGCTAATCCACCTAACTTACACATCTTTGGAGTGCAGGAGGAAACTCAATCACCCAGTGGAAACCTACACAGACACACAGAGAACATGCAAACTCCACACAGGCAGTTGCTTGAGCGTGGAATTGAACCCGGGTCCCTGTTGCTGTGAAGCAGCAGTGCTAACCACCCTCCTGCCCTAATGAGTCCATAGTTTACCCATACCATAGGGCTACTCTCTCATTAGAGGGAGATGACTAGTGGTGGTTTAACCTGAGGGTCACCACACCTTCAGTGAGGGGACAGGTTGAGAAGGAGAGTCTTTCATAGTCACCTCGGCTGCTGCATTAATTGAAGCCTTGCTGCTGGCATCACACTGCATCACAAACTAACCATCCAGTCAACACCCTAATAGTGTGCGCCATCACCAAGATGCACTGCCAGAAATGCACTAAAGATCTTTAAGAAACACCTCACAAACTCATGACCATTTCCATTGTGAAAGACGTAAGACAACAGATGCATGGGAAGACAACAAAGTTGCAAGATCGCCTCCAAGACACTCACCATGCTCACTTGGAAATATATTGCTATTCCTTCAGCGTCGTTGGGTTAGAATCCAAGAACTTGCTCCCAAACAGCACTCTGGGTCAATCTACAGCACATGGACTGCAGCAGTTCAAGAAGGCAACTGACCAGTACTTAAAAGCTTTGGCAAAGATCTGTAGCTCGGGTTGTGGGTGAGGTTGTTGACATACTCACCGAGCTGGCTGTTTTTGTTCAGACGTTTCGTGACCATGCTCGGTGACATCATCAGTGAAGCCTCCGATAAAGCGATGTTATTCTGCTCCACTTGGAATTTATACTGTCCGGTCCATTATGGTGAGTACTTCCTCAGGAAGGGTTCTGAGAAAGGGTAACCAGACGTGAAACGTTAAGTCTAATTTGTCTTTACATATGCTACCAGACCTGCTGAGCTTTTCCAGAAACTTCTGTTTTTGTTCCTGATTTTCAGCATCGGCAGTTCTTTCAGTTTTTAGATAATCAGATAACCTGTTCTGATGCTTTTGGTTACAAGATCATTTTTGACCTGAAGATATAGGGAGCTCCTAGAATTTTTTTCAAATCATCCAATTGAGAGGCAGCTACGCTCTTGATTAATGCCTCAGACATATTAATGACTGGAATGGAGTCAATGGACCCACAAGATTTCTGAAATAAACTAATTTGCACCGAATTTAAAGGAATTCAAAGAATTGGTAAGTCAGTCTGAGAGCTCAAGTATGTCTTAATCTAACTGTTGGTCACTGCAACTCCATGTTATTAACAATGGATACAAGTGATAACATCTCCTTATGTTTCTGTGTTTTCGGTCAGCTTGGCAGAAACATGACAACTGGAATTTTAACCCTGAGAAGAGGGAGGTGTTACGTTTCAGAAAATTGAGCTGAACAAAGGAGTATGCAATAAATTGAAGGGTGCTGAGAGGTGTAGAGAAATGGAGGGGCCTTGGAGTGATTGTCCACAGATCCCTGAATGTAGCAGGACAGGGCAAAAAGAAGATTAAGAATGCAAATGGAATCCTTTCTTTTATTAGCTGAGGCATTGAAATTGCTGGAAAAGCGCAGGAGGTCTGGCAGTACCTGTGGAGAAAAATCAGAGTTAACGTTTTGGGTGAAGTGACCCTTCCTCAGAACTGGAATGATACTGGAATTGAATAAATCATTAGTGAGGCCATAGCTTGAATGTTGTTTGCAGTTCTGATCAACTCATTACAGAAAGGAAGTAGTCATACAAGAAAGGTTAATATTTTTCAATCAACCTTTTCAAAAGTGCGAATGATATATGTATGGGGCAGGCAGGTCTTAAACCTAGAATAGCTGGCATAAAGATAACAAGGTGTAGAGCTGGATGAACACCGCAGGCCAAGCAGC
>JAHRHZ010000016.1:60143826-60174352 GCA_024137785.1 Ginglymostoma cirratum | reverse complement strand
GTGTTCATCCAGCTCTACACCTTGTTATCTTAGATTCTCCAGCATCTGCAGTTCCTTCTATAGCTGGCATAGATGTTAGGACACTACCACTGGTCCACTAGAGCCCCACATGGGAAAGGGTACAGAGCAGATTTACAAGGACATTGCCAGGATTGAAAAAAAGACAGCTGTGAAGAAAGACTAGGCAGGCTAGGGATGATGTCCTTGGAGGGGAGAATTAATTTATTTGATTTGATTCATTTGTGTCACTAAGTACAGTGAAAAGTTTTGTTTTACATGCAGTACAGGCAGATAACAACATAAAAAATCAGAGGGCGATAGAACAGCACGAGGAATACAAAGTTATGGCTGCAAAGAAGGTTCACGAAAGCAAAATCAACATTAGATTTGAAATTAGAGAGCTCCATTCAGAAGTCTAATAGCACTGAGGAAGAAGCTGTTCTTGAACCTATTGGTACATGAGTTTAAACTGCTGTACCTTCTGCCCAATGGAAGAGTTTGAAAGAGATTATAACTGGAGTAAGAGGGGTCTTTGATTATGTTAGCTGCCTTTCTGAGGCAGCAAGAAGTATGAATGGAGTCATAGAGTCATAGACCCATAGAGATATACAGCACAGAGACAGACTCTTTGGTCCAACTCATCCATGCCAACCAGATATCCTACATAAATCTAGTCCCACTTGCCAGCATTTGGCCCATATGTCTCCAAACCCTTCCTATTCATGTACCCATCCAGATGCCTTTTAAATGCTGTAATTGTACCACCACCACTTCCTCTGGCAGCTCATTCCATGCACACACCACCCTCTACCTGCAACTTAGCTGCTCCCCTGCGGTGATCTTCCCAGCTGGTCAGCTGTGAATTTTGCTGTTTGTTTACTTTTATTAGACAAACTCAGCTGTCCAGAGGAATTTCAAATCAAACAGGAGAGGCCGTAGCTATGAGGGCTCACTACTGGGTCACACAGCAGTGTAGATTCCTTCAGAGATAAAAGGTACTGCAGATGCTGGAGAATCCGAGATAACAAGCATGGGGCTGGATGAACACAGCAGGTCAAGCAGCATCACAGGCGCAGGAAAACTTGACGTTTCGGGCCTAAACCCTTCATCAGAAAATAGTGTAGATTCCTTTCTCTGTTGATTCACTTCCAACCAGGAGGGCACTGCCTTTGTGCATCTTTTTCCTCTTTTAAAGTGCCTTTGTTTTGATCTTTTTCTCCCAAAATTCCAAAACAATGTAACAGCCTATAAAGCAGTAATTACTGCTCCTAGAATTCGAGGGATCAGCTCCAACACTGAAAATACTTCCAGAATGGAGCAGCTCTTACTGCCACAAATTTTTCCCGTCCTCCATCTTAGATTGTCCAGATTTCTACGGCTGGAAAGTTGGCTTGAATGATGAACTGGGCTGTGTTCACAACTTTCTGTTCTTTCCTACCGAACAAGGTTGTAAACCACAAAGAACCCATTGTCAGCCATTAATTTTGCCTATTAGCAGCCATTCATCCTCCCAAGCTAATTTTAACCCATTCCTTCGTCTGCCCAATTGTTTTTCTCTCTCTCTCTCTGCGCTCCATCTCCACCTACATTTATACCTTCCCACTCTGCACACCTCTTTTCTAGCATGTCTAGCTACAACCAATTCTGAGGAAGGATCACTGGATCAAAACATTATCTCTGGTTTCCACTGATGCTGCCAAACCTGCTGAGCTTTTCTAGCAATTGTTGATTTTATTTCTGACTTCCAGCATCTGCAGTTGTTTCATTTTTTTTTGTTTATGGTTGTAAGGGATTTGCATGGAGTGGAAGGGCAAGGCCTATTTAGAAACATCAAAAATAGCAGCAGGAGTAGGCCATTTGGCTCATCTAGCCTTCCTACTGTTCAATATGATCATTGCCGATTATCCAATGCAGTAACCTCTTCCCATTTTATCACACTGTTTTGAAACATTTTTCCTTAAGAACAATATCTAACTCCTTGAAAATGCAATGGCTGGTTCGCTTGCTGAGCTGGTTCATTAGTTTACAAACGTTCCATTATCCTGCTGAGTAACATCACCAGTGTAGCCTCCGAAGAAGAGCTGTTGTACTTCCCCTTTTGCTGTTTAAACTCTGGAGTCCATTTGAGTTGAATACCTCATTTCCATTTTTTCTTTGTGGTGCTGTGTATATAGTGTCTAGTTCTATGTGTTTGTTGATGGCCTTCTTGGTGGAGAACCAGGGCTCTAGAAATTCCCATGCTTGTCTCTGTTTGGCTGGTCCCAGGATCCTGGTATCGTCCCAATCGAACTGGTGGTCCTCCTTGTCTGTATACACGGAGACGAGCGAGTATTGGTCGTGTCTTTTAGTTGCTCGTCGGTATTCATGTACTCTCGTAGCCAGTTTTCTTCCTGTCTGTCCAGTGTAATATTTGTCGCAGTCCTTGCATGGAATTTGTATATTATGTTGGTTCTGTCCATTGTGGATAAGGGATCTTGGTTATTGTTAGCTGTTGGCATAGGGTGGATGTAGCTTTGTGTGTCACTCTGATGCCCTGTGGCCGTAGGAGTCTTGCGGTCAGTTCGGATATGTTCTTGAGATATGGTAGCATGACAAGTGTATGGGGGTGTACTGTATCTTCCTGCTGCCGATGGTACGACAGGCATTGTTAGACCCAGGTGTTCGGGTATCCATTGCCTGTAAGTACTTGGTGGCTGTATTCTTCTTCATTTTGACGTAGTTCTGGGTTGTTGCAGCATGTTGTGGCTCGTTTGAATAGTGTTTGCTATTGGCCTGCAGACGTTCCAAGCTGGACTTTCCCCAAAATGGGAAATCACATTGCTACAGATCTGGAGTCATGTGTCAGCCAGACCAGGAATAAATGGCAGAGATAAAAGGTACTGCAGATGCTGGAGAATCCGAGATAACAAGCATGGGGCTGGATGAACACAGCAGGTCAAGCAGCATCACAGGAGCAGGAAAACTTGACGTTTCGGGCCTAAACCCTTCATCAGAAAATCATAATAAAACCAGAATAAATGGCAGATTTCCTTCCCCAGAGGACATTAATGAACCAGATGATTTTTAAAACAATTCATGGTAACAATGGGGATGGGTTAGTTAAGTAGTTAGACGGCCAATTTCGAGTGGTAAGTGATGCCAACAACATGAGTTCAATCCTTGCACAAGTTGAGGGGGTCCTCTTTTCAGTTTCTCTTCTTGCTTGAGATGTGGTTGCAAATACCATAAGTTTTCTCACTCTTAGGAGAGAGCAGTCCCATGGTCTGTGATGACTTTACCATGGCCTTTGTTTTAGATTTTTTAAAAAGTATGATATCTGTGATGGTGGGTTTCAAACCCAGGTCTTCAGAACTTTGCCTGAGCCTTTGGATTAATAGTCTAGTATTTTGAAAGACAGGGTTTGATTAGGAGTTGTCAGCATGGTTTCGTGTGTGGGAAACCATGGCTCACAAATTTGTTAGAATTCTTTGAAGTGATCAGGAAGGTTAACGAGGGCAGGGTGGTAGATGTAGTCTATATGGATTTCAGTAAGGCCTTTGATAAGGTTCCATGTAATAGTCTGTTGTGGAAGGTTAGATCGCATGGAATCCAGAGACAGTTGGAAAATTGGATTCTCAATTAGCTTGATGTTAGGAAGCAGAGGGTAATAGTGTCGGATTGGAGGCCTGTGACTAATGGTGTGCCTCAGGGATCAGTGCTGGGCCCATTGTTGTTTGTTATTTATATCAATGATTAGGATGAGAACGTACAAGGCATGATCAATAAGTTTGCGGATGCCACTAAAATAGACAGAATCGTAGACAGGTTTTTTGTTATTCATTAACGGGATGAGGGCATTGTTGGCTAGGGCAGCATTTATTGCCCATCCTTAATTGCCCAGAGGGCAGTTCAGAGTCAACCACATTGCTGTGGTGCTGGAGTCACATGTAGACCAGACCATGTAAGAAAGGCAGTTTCCTTCCCTAAAGGACATCAGTGAACCAGTTCGGTCTTTCCTGACAATTGATTCATGGTCATCGTTATATTCTTAATTCCAGACAGTGTTATTGAATTCAAATTCCACCATCTGCCATGGCAGGATTCAAACCCAGGTTCCCAGGACATCATCTGGGTCTCTGGATTAACAGTCCAATGATAATTCGAGTAGGCCATCGCCTCCCCATAACTTTTCTCATTGGGAAGGTTATCAGAAATTGCAGCAGGATATTGATCAGCTGGGGAAGTGGGTTGAGAAATGGCAAATTCAATTTAATACAGATAAGTGTGAGGTTTTGCATTTTGTAAAGACAGATCAAAGTTGGAGTTTCATGATTAATTGCAGGGCCTTAAGGAGAGTAGTAGAACAGAGGGACCTCGGAGTTCAGGTGCACTGTTCTCTGAAAGTGGAGTCAGAGGCAGACAGGGCAGTGAAAAAGGTGTTTGGCAACATGGGCCTTCATCAGTCAGGGCATTGAGTACAGAAGTTGGGAAGTTACATTGCAGTTGTCCAGGAGATTGGTGAGGCCGCACTTGCGGAGTATTGTGTTCAGTTTTGTTCACCTTACTATCGGAAAGATGTTATTAAACGGGAAAGAGTGCAGAAGAAATTTACAAGAATATTGCCAGGACTCAAGGGACTGAGTCATAGGGAGAGGTTGGACAAGGTAGGACATTTTTATTAAGAGCACACAAGACTAAAGGTAGATCTTAAAGAAGGGTATAAGATCATGAGAGGCACGAATAGGGTAAATACACTCAGTCTTTTTCCCAGGGTTGGGGAATCAAGGACTAGAGGGCATCAGTTTAAGGTAAGAGGGGAAAGAATACATGGGAACCTGAGGGGCATCTTTTTTACGCAGAAGGTTGTACACATGTGGAATGAGCCACCAGCAGAAGTGATTGAGGCATTTAAAAGGCATTTGGATGAATACATAGATCGGAAAGGTTGAGAAGAATATAGGCCAAGTGCAGGGAATTGGGATTAGTAGATGGACATTTTGGTCAGCATGGACCAGTTTGGGCCGAAGGGCCTGTCTCCGTGCTGTAGGGCTCTATGACTCTCTGTGACTCTATGACAATACTGTAACATTATTCAGCCAAGACCTCCCAACAAAAACTTTTAAATAATACCCTCCTCCAAGAATATAGTTAAATCAATGAGACAGAGAAAAGGCTAAGATGTGTCATAGAAAGAGTGAAGCAGAATGTCAAAGAATTGTCTTCCCATTGGATGATTTAAACATGCTACAAATTGCAACTGCCCAGTTAAACTGGGCACTTCGTTCACTCCTTGTGCAAATGAGGCCCATTTTCTCTCGAATTTAGAAAGTTAAGGGGTGATCTGATCAAAGTATTCAATATGTTAACAGGAAAAGACAGGGTAAATAAAGATAAACTATTTCTGCTGGTTGGTGATTCTAGAACGAGAGGACACAGCCCTAGATTTAAGGCCAGACCATTAAGGAGAGACATTAGGAAACACTTCTACGCACAAAGGGTGGGAGAGGTTTGGAACTCTCTTCTACAAATGGCACTGGATGCTGGATCAGTTGTTCATTTTAAATCTGAGAGATATAAATACGTTTTTGTTAAACAAGGGTATTAAGGAATATGAGCCAAAGGGAGGGATTTGGAGTCAGGCCAGAGATCAGCCATCAACTCATTAAAATGTAGAATAGGCTTGAGGGGCTGAACGGCCTACTCCTGTTCCTATGTTCCTCAAAGACAAAATGTTTATGTTTTAAGATTAGGGAAGAGGCCAAGAGTTGACACAAGCTGCCTGAATTGAATAACCTTTAATTGAATTGTCTATTAATCACATGATTCAGTGAAATAATAAGGCTGTTATTTACTTTGTATGCATTGTTATGTAACCCAAGAAATTAATTTAAGAAACCCTACCTTGAATGAAAAATTACTTTCTCTCATTCATATTGTTAGCTATTTAGTCCATTTGCGTCACTCAAGTGTTTTGTCTTTCATTGCAATCACTTTGTAAATGATAAACAGAAGGAAATACCTGTTGAAATGTAAGACCCAGCTGCTACATAGTACAGTGTACTTTTAATGTCATTATCCCAGTGAGAATGCTACACTGATATCAATCTTGTTTCTTCATTGGTGTTGTATCTTTGTACACATTCTTTTCACCTTTGGGAAAACACACACAAACACCCATAGAAGCACTCAGACAATAGTACAGACATATATAGTTGCATGTCCCTGTTCAAAAGGCAAGCTTATTTCAGTCTCAAAATGAAAAGCGTCAGGATTGATTGACAGCTATTGACTTTGGCTCATTTGTCTGTGTATTCAAACAACAAGTTCATCGGGAAAACAAGAGATAAAAGGTACTGCAGATGCTGGAGAATCCGAGATAACAAGCTGTGGGGCTGGATGAACGCAGCAGGTCAAGCAGCAGCATAGGAGCAGGAAAGTTTGACGTTTCGGGCCTAGACCCTTCAAGTTGGTTAGCTCAGTCAGTTTGATGGCTGGGCTGGAATGCGGAAAAACACTGTGATAATTCACCAGATCTGCCTCCTCACTTTACCCATGCTTATATAACTGTATCTAAAAAAATGTTCCTTTCTAAATGAAAGAGGTACTTAACGGTTCCTTTTTGGCTATAGCTTCATAGTCACAATAGCACTACAGTTTATGGGAGCTTACTGCCTGCAAATTGAGTGTTTGTGTTTGCAGAGGAGTGATTAGAATCTCTCATATATTACCTGAGACTGTGGTGGGGTCAGGTCAGTCAAGGCTTTCAACCGGGAATGAGAATATTATTTGATTTAGGCCCATGGCTGCTTTCCCCATTTGTGTTGTTGGTTATTGCCATGACACCCCTGATGGGAAACTTTTTTTTGAGTGCTCATTTGATGATTGTAATAAACAAAATGGGGTTTTAAGGGTTATTTTGTTGCGCTGATAGTGTCCCTGTCTCTGTGCCAGAAGATCTGGGTTCAAGTCCCATCTGAGTTGTGTCACAATATAACATAAACATGTTGGTTTCAAAATCATTTGTAGTTATAGTGCCTCTAGTGGTTGGCTTTTTTAAATATATATTAAACAAAGCTGCGTTCTTATGACATTTTGATTTACTATGCTTTTCCTTTGTTTTAACTTGCTTAAGTTACAGTGGTCCCACTCGGGATGTTCGGTTTCCTTGTTATTATTTTGGTTTGGTTTGGTTATTTGGGTTTTTTTTGTTTCAAAAGGAGAGCAGAGTTCTTGGGGTGAGCAAGCAGAGAATCTCATCTTGGGCCAGTGCCTGGGCCTAGCCAAAATGGTTATTATTAGAGCCATACATCGTTAAAATAGACCCTTCGGCCCAACCCGTCCATGCTGACCAGGTTTCCTTAGCTGAACTGATCCCATTTGCTTGCATTTGGCATTTATTCCTCTAAACCATTCCTGTTCATGTACCTGCTCAAATGTCTTTTCAATTTTGTAATTGTACTCACCTCTACAGCTTTCTCTGGCATCTTGGTCCATATACGCATCATCCTCTGTGTGAAAAAGTTACCTGTCAGGTCCTTTTTAAGTTTTTCTCCTCTAACCTTAAATGGCTCGCTTAAGGCTCCTCTACCATGGGGAAAAGACCTGGGTTATTAACCTAGTCTGTGCCCCTCATGATTTTATTAGTCACCCTTCAGCCTCCTATGCTCTAGCCAAAAAGGTCATAGCCTATCCATATAAGTCAAACTTCCCAGCTTCGGTAACATCCTTGTAAATCCTTTTTACATGCTTTTGAGCTTAATCGTTAATAGGTCCAAGCAGTGAGCTGGGGATGTGGTTGTTGTTCTCAACAGCTTGTCTCTCTTTCATTGTTATGTCTGTGCCCAGGTGTCATAGAATCCTTACAGTGTGGAAGAAGGCCATTCAGCCCATCGAGTCCACCCCAACTCTACAAAGAGCATCTCCCCAGACCAATCCCTGTATTTCCCATGGGTGATCCACATAGCCTGCACATCCCTGGCCAATCCACCATAACCTCCACATCTTTGGACTGTGGGAGGAAGGTGGAGTACCCAATCTAAATAACACAGACAAGTGGAGAATATACAAACTCCACACAGAATGAGGCTGAAATCAAACTGAGATCACAGGTGCTGTGATGCAGCACTGCTAACCACCACGCCACCTGATTCAATCACATTTCACTGGATTTCAGACCAGGTAAGGATAGCAGATCCCCTTTCTTAAGGGGCTTGAACAGATGTTCTCCCTGTCTCAAACGAGAGGTTATACACATGATACCAGATTATAGTCCAATGGGGTTATTTGAAAATACAAGCTTTAGGAGTCCAGCTCTTTCTTCAGTGTCAGTGAGAAGTGGCATCAGATACAGGAATTTATAAGCCACAGATCAAAGGGCCATAGAACAGATGTTAATGTGTTGAACAAACCCAAGATGGCTGTTAAATCCCTACTCAGTTAGAAAGGATTAATATGTAAATTCAAGAATTTCGTTCAAGTCACTGCCCTGAGATAACTCCAGGTTTTATCGGTTCCCTCAGTAAACTAGAGTAGACAATGCATTTTAGGTGTGGGGCTTTGTTTAGAATCTGGCTGTGTGTAAACTTCAAGTCAGACTGGTTTTATTTCCAAAGTGAGTATTTGTAAAATGCCATATTGACTGTCCGCAAATTGTGTGTTTTTTGAACAAAATTGAATATATCCGCAATTACAAATCTGCAAATGCAAATTCACCCCATAGATTGTGCGTGTGTGCGCGTCTGTGAAAGAGAGAGTGGTTGTATGAGAGAGGATTGGGTGAGTGGGTGTGTTTGTGTGAGAGACAGAGAGTGTGTGTGTGTATGTGTGTGTGTGTGCGCGTCCGTGCGCGCGCACACGCGTGTCTGTGAGAAAAAGAGTGTGTGCATGAGAGAGAGTCTGTGTGAGTGAGTGTGTTTGTATGAGAAAGAGGGTGTGTGTGTATGTGTGAGAGAATGTGTGTGTGAGAGAGAGAGTGTGTGAGTGTGTGTGTGTGTGTGGGTGTGCGCGTGTGTGTGTTTAGTGTCGTGGGGTCACCTGTAGAGCGACGTGAACCCCAAATGCCGGTTGAAGCCATCTTTGTGTGCCATCGATAATGTGTTGAAGGCTGTGAAGAACAGGGCGTGGTTTCTCCACTGTCGAGAGGTACTTGGTAACAAAGGGCACCCTATCAGATGTGTCCTGTGTCTGTTTTCTTAGGAGGTCATTACGGTTTTTCGCTGTGGCACATTGGAACTGGCAACTGAGGAGTTGAACATCGTATCCCGTTCTTATGAGGGCCTCCTTCAGCATCTTCAGTCGCATTCCTCCTCATCTGAACAGATCCTGTGTATGCGTAGGGCTTGTCCGTTGGGGATGGCTCTTTTAATATATTTCGGGTGGAAGCTAGAGAAGTGCAGCATCGTGAGGTTATCTGTGTGCTTGCAGTGGGGTGAGGTACTGAGGTGTCTGTCCTTGACGGAGATGCATGTGTCCAGGAATGAGACTGATTTTAAACGGTAGTCCATGGTAAGTCTGATAGTGGGGTGAAACTTGTTGAGGAGGTAGGGTCAAAACTGAGATGAGGAGAAACTACTTCTCCCAGAGGGTCTTGAATCTGTGCAACTCATTGCCCCAGAATCAACCAACAGATTCAAGATTTCAGATTCAGATTAAAGAAAGAAATAGATATGTTTCTGATGGAAGGTGGGATAAAGGGCTGTGGGGAGCAGGCAGGAGAGTGAAGTTGAGACCAGGATGAGATCAGCCATGATCATGTAAAATAGCTGAGTGGGCACAAAGGACCAAATTGCCTGCTCCTGCTCCTCATTCTGATGTTCCTACAAAGACGGTAGATTTCCTTTGCTAAAGGGCAGATGGGTTTTTAAAACAATAAAATGATGGTGATTACACAGCTTCTATGAAACCGACATTGTTTTCTCCCTCGGTATCTTTTTTATTGAGCTCAAATTGTGACCAGCTGCCACAGTGAGATTTGAACCCATCTTGTTAAAACATTAATTTGTCCTGATTGGATTAGCACTACCATGGTGCCACAGGCATTGTGCTTGATTATTTGTAGAATCCCCACAGCGTAGAAGCAGGCCATTCAACCCATCAAGTCCAAAACAACCCTCTGAACAGCATCCCACCCAGACATCCGCTCCATCTCTGTAACCCCGCATTTCTCATGGCCAATCCACCTACCCTACACATCTTTGGACTGTGGGAGGAAACCAGAGCACCCAGAGGCAGTGGTACCAGCCATTGAGCTGCAGTGCTGACATACATTGTTTTATCAAACAGAAGTGATGTAACTACAGTTGAATTGTGCAATGCATGACAATATTGGCGTCCAAAAAGAAAAACTGTATCAATGAGAATGCTCACTTTTTTAACTCAGAAAGCAAAAATTTTAAGAAGGATTTAACTTTTATGGGAACTGTTAGATCACCGTGCTGTCAATAAATTTGCAACCTGTCAAACAATCTTTTAGAAGCCTCCTGTAGCAATTCATTCCTTTAGCTATAAGCAAAAAATGTTTTCTTAATCTATGCTGTAACAGTAAGAATTCAGAATTCAAACATCCTTGGATCAGAGTGCAAGATGCAGGCCATTGCTGAGGGATCACACACTTGCCCCCTAGTCTTCCTGACATGTGATATGTCTGAGGAGCGCAATACATCAAAAGGGTTAGATTTTAAACAGGTGAGTCATGTAAATTACCGAAGTCAAATTTCAGAAAATTGCTCACAGCTAATCAGCTTGTTAAGGATTTGAACCAAGCCACAAATTTGTGAAAAATGAAATAAAAATAGCTGTCTCATAAATAATATTCCAGATAATTTAACAAGATTGAAAAGTAACCTTGCTGAATTCTCAGATTTTACATTCACCATTTTGAAACATTTTCAAACTTGCTCATCTAAAATAGAGATTACTTTACAAAGCATTTTTTGGAAGTCTGTGACCATTGAACAAACCAGCCCCACATTCATACATGACCTTGTTAAAGGAATCGAATCAATGTTTGAAATGATAAGATTTGTTCCATGATTAACACATCTCAGAAATCACAGGCATGAATACAGAAATATATGGTAGGTCTGGCAACTGATGTAGAGAAGGAAACAGAGTTAATTGTTAGCCAAGGAACTTTCATCCAAACTGTCAGAGACAGAAGAACGATGAAAACGATGATCAAAAGGGAAGGTTTGTGACAGGGTGGAAGCCAGGAGTTAAGAATGGGAATGATGAAAGGAATGATGGTATGAGAAAGATACTTCAATTCTCTTACCCGTATCTGATTAATTCCAATTTCCCAGTATGCAGCTTTTAGGGAAAGGGTGGGCGGAGTTGGGGAGGGTGATGGTTGGTGAGTAGCAAATGTGTGTGTGTGTGTGTGCGTGTGTGTGTGTGCATGTGTGTGTGTCAGTGTAAATTTGTATTGCTATTTGTGGGTATGTGTCTGTCTGACGAGCCTTGGAATGAGTGTGCGTCTAAACGAGTGTGCATCTACATCAGTGTGAGCAAGAATGCCCCTCTTGTGGATACGTGTGCGCTTGTAAGTCTATAAACAGTTCACTGTACAGCCTTGTTTTGATTGTTCTATTATTGAAATTGCTGTAAGATGTCCATTTCCTCTCATTTCCTTTCTTTTCTCTTTTGTGTTTTATTTTCTCCTTCTTTCTTCTCGGCGATATCCTGAACTCCCAGCCTCAGTATGGATTCAGTCACTCAGCCTAAATCCAATGCAATCTGGAGTCAAGGTCTGGCGTGGACTAGGGGCTAGGTGCCAGTGTGGACTGGATTGGAAGGACTGTTATTTGGACGTTTTATTTCTTTATTTTTCTAATTTGTTTTTCCTAAGAATTTACACTTAAGAATCTGTACTTAGGCAGCTTTGTACCTAAGATGGTGCCATAAATAGCAACTTGTAAACTTTTTATTGTACTCAAATGATTACATGTGACAATAAATCTAATTCAATTCAATTCAATAAAATGGATGTCTCCAGTGAGTGCCCCACGATAAAGATTAGGTGACTATGGCAAGCCAGGATGTACATTTGTGCAGCAATGAGATTCTATCCCAAAATAGGTCAAAACTTTACCCAACACAGCAAATTGATCCATCTGCTCTGAAACTATCCTAGCACATAGGCGCATGGCTGGTTAGGATTCTGAATTATTGGGATCTTCCTGCCCTCTTGCTTCAATAAATTGAACTGCTCAATGACACTTAGTCAGCACTTTACTGGATAGTCCAGGACGTGAGAATAGCAAGTTTCATTCAGGTCAGAAATCCACAGGATTATGAGAACAAACATTACAGTATCTAAAGAGTAAATGTTGAGGCAGAGCTAGGAGACAACCATCAACAGAAAATGCCTGGGTCTTGGCTTTCTATCATCTAAAAGATTAATATTGTAATGTCATCAACTATAAATAGCCTTCATGTTAAAATTCAAAGTTTTGTTTGCAAATCCCTCCAGGGCCTAGCTCCTCTCCACCTCCATCAATTCTACAACTCTCCAACATTTCTGTATTCCTCCAAACCTGATCTGTTATACATTCCTGATAATTACCAGATAACCAGCATTTTGTTTTTAAACGGCAAGGCTTGGGAGATAGGATTTCCCAACTACCCTAGGCAAAACCTCTTGTTTTCTACAAAACAGAACTTTGGGATCTTTTACACCCTAGTTGAGATGGTGGACTCTGTTTAAACATAATATATTTGACTAGCAAGAGATGACAGCCGGGTGGTATGCAAAATTTAGCAGTTGATTCATGACAGCCTGTCGTGTTATATCTAACAATGAGATAGCTTTGATAAACATGCTCATGTATTCATCACCATCACCAGATCAGAGCACTGAGGGCATAAAGGTCTCAGTCTCCATTTTAAGCGTGAGACATTGGTAAAGCCACATTTGGAGTACTACATACAATTCTGGCTGTCCTGCTCTCGGAAGGACATTATTAAACTAGAAAAAGTGCAATAAATTTACAAGTATTACGAAGTTATGTAGAGTAATTGTGAATTGGAAGGCAGGAAGCTAGAATTTGTTTGTAAAAAAGGATAAAGAAGAATAATGCATACATAATAAGAATAAAAATAATAATAGAACAATTAGAGATAAAGTACTCTTCTAAGCTTATAGATTTATATAGAAACTGGGCCTGTAAGCAGCTGCAGATTACAGACAGTTCTAAAAATTGAAACTTGTATCAGTTGGCTGTTTGATTGAAAACCTTAGGCTTGGTTTTGACGTTTTGGCAACTAGCTTGAATCAGCCAATTAATTTAAACCAAGCACTTAGAAACTGCAAGTTAATTGAATTTTCATATGATGGTGTTGACAAACGGGGACCAATCCTAGTGTAGGAATGGATGGGTCATCAATGGTATAAATAAGAAGGGTATTTGGAAAATTGGGAAGAGTCAACTGCCATCTGAAAGGATGAGAGCAAACCTGCCAGCTGCGGAATAAAAATCTAGTTCTCACATGAAATTACAAAGCTCTCTTTAAAAAAAGACTATAAAAAGATACCATCTTGCTGAGAGTCGTCACAGACAAAATTTCAGAGAAAACATCTCTTACAGCAGGATCAGCAGAAGAAAGGCTAGAGAGACAGCGGACAAGGCAGAGTATTCCAGAAGAGAACTGTTTTCTGTGTGAACTTTGAAAGATTAAGTTTTAATGTATTGTCTTGTTTTCACTTAGATTTATATAAGTGGGACCTGTGTTTATTGGAACAGCATACCAGTAGAATTTCTTTCATCTAGGGAATAGTTAGTCGTTTGAGGGGAATTATTTGGTTTGTAAGTAATTCTGTTAATTTGTTCACTGTTGGGGTTAAATAAATAAATTGTCACTTTTTACTTATAACGTGAGTATCAGGAAATCCTTTCATTTAACTCTTTATAGATTACAAGGGACGAGGCAAGACTCTCTGGGTGTTTCAGGATTAATTGTTAGAAGGGAACCTCTACTCCTGCATTAAAACAGCTTGGGGCTGGTGTTTCGGTTTAATTATCAGAGGGGTTTGACCTTTAACCTCCCCTTTGTAAGGCAAGGATGTTATCAAAATGGGAAAGTTTGAGTTTTTAGGAGGTACTGGATAGGCTGGGAATTTTTTTACCTGGATTGTAAGAGGCTGCAGGGAAAGGTATACAAAATCATGATGAACTAGATAAAGTGAATAGACAAGGTCTTTTCCCAGGGTAGGGGAGTCCAAAACTAGAGGGTGTAGGTTTAAGGTGAGAAGGGAAAGTTTTAAGAGACCTGAGGGGAAATTATTTCACACAGAACGAGGGGCGTGTATGTAATGAACTGCCAGAGGAAGGGGTAGAGGCTGGTACAATTACAACATTTAAAAGGCATCTGAATGGGTATGTGGAGAGGAAAGGTTTAGAGTGATATGGGCCAAACAGCGGCCTGTGAGATTATTTCAGGTTGGGAAACCTGGTCAGCTTCGACTAGTTAGTCTGAAAGACCTGTTTCTGTGCCTTATGTCTCTACAACTCTAAGCAGGGGTTATTTGAAGCATGAGTCAAGAATATAAATACTAGGAGCAGGAGTAGGCAATTCAGAGCCTTGAACCTGCTCCACTATTTAATACCATCGTGGCTGATCACATCTTGGTATCAACTTCATTTTCTTATCTGCTCTCCATAACCATTTAAATCATTGCTAATTATAACAAAAAAAATCTATTTCCTGCTTAAATTTACTCAATGTTCCAACATCCACCAACCTCAGGGATGGTGAACTTCACAGATTCATGACATTTTGAGAGAAGTCATTTCTCCTCATCTCTGCTTTAAATCTTTTACCCCTTGTCCTAAAACTGTGACCTCTCATTCTAGATTGCCCCACAAGATGAAACATCCTCTCAGTGTACATTTTGTCAATCCCCTTTAGGATCTTACATATCTTAATTAGATCTTCTCAAATCCTTCTAAACTCTAGTAACATGCTGATTGAAGTCTGCTACTCTTCATCATGGAATGGCTTAGTCTTAGCTGCGGCAGTGAATTATCAATGACTGTAATGTTTGTAAATATCAGGAGCTGTAACAAGCATTGAATTAATCTTTCAGTTCTGTGTCTGATTTTTATGTTCTATGAGTTAGCATGTGTCCTGCCTCATCAGGAACACTAATTGGCAAAGACAAAAGCTCATAATACAGGGGCAGATCACTGCTCATTGTTTCCAGCAAAAAGAAATTATCATATCTTTGTACTATTAAGGTGTTAGTTACAGTCTTGGCTCATTCAGAATATTGGACAAACATAGGTCAACTGGAAGTTTCCTCCATTTGCATCATTCTTGATTTGCAGGTCTCAATGATCTCGTCCACAAAGGTACTGATCAAACTGCTCAGTTCAGCACAACATTGAATACACTTTCATAACTGAATGCTGCGGGAGATGAAATCAAGACAGTAAATGGTGGTGGTTGGGGGAAGCAGTCTGTCGGCAAGGAAAGCCATATTCAAATTAGTTATACTGAGGAGTTTTTGAAAGATGGGGAAGCCATTTTAATCAGAAGGAGGGAATGCAATCAGAAAGCACGGATAATTCATGCAAAAGTTGATTTTGGTTTGATTTTTATTTTATTGTCACATGTACTCAAGGAGAAAAGTACAGGAGTGCGGTGAAAAATGTAAATGTTGCCAGATAAGGTGCCATCTTAGGTACAATTCCCTAGGTACAGAATCTTAAGAACAAGGTGGAAAGAAAGAATAAAGTTAAAAGTTAAGCATTGCAGTAATTATAGCATTGGTTAAAACATATAAAATAAGGTTAAAAAGTTACACATCACAGACCTTTTTATTTTTAAGTAGAGAAAAACTAAAAGGGTAGAGGGAAAAGTCAGAACTGGCACTGATGATTGAGAGTGTCAGGCTGGGGAGGAGTACTGATGTCTGGAACTGGGGAATGAAGGGGTCAATCGAAGTGAGAGGGAGATGACAGTTCACACCCCAGGAATTCGGGGGCGGATGGAATAATAGAGACCGATCTGGTACAGAAGTGTGCAGGAGAAGGAAGATGAGGAGAAAGTGTGGGCACCTCTTTAGTAAAAACATAATTAACTGAATGGCCTCCTTCTGTGCTGAGTCATTCTAAATTACAACTGGGTGGAGAGCAAAGAGCAGTTATGCAGTCAACTGCAACAAACCTGAAGTTATCCATTGATGGAGAACCTTATGCAAAATACTGACCCATGGAATCAAAATCTAACTCACAACTCACTCCAGCCAGAGTTGTAATTTATAACATCCATAAAGGCCCGTAATGATGTTCCGTTCTGTCACATAGAAAATGGTTTCTGAGCCTGTACAATTTTGCCTGGAGGAAGTGGAGACCACCATCAAATATTGAAGTCACTGGAGGTGGAAGGTTCCTTAGAGGAGTCTGAGCAAGTCTTTATAAATGAGTCAGTGAGATATAGTTACATCTTGAAAATGTTTATACCGCATATATTTAATGGTCAAAATATTGGCAATTTTCCTCCTTCCAGTTCTCCACATAAATTTATATTCAGATGATTTTATCAGGTGTAAATATATTCATGTATTGGCTATTCACTTCCACAGCATTTTGAAAACAGTGTATGAGGGATTGCAGAAGTCTCCCTCATATCAATCAAATTTTCACATCCATTACCGTATGCTTTCAAGGCCTGGAGAATTTAAAAAGCAATGTGAAAAATTCCAGCACAAACCAGTCTGTTGAAAGAAACAAGATCATAATTAAAGATGTTTTGTAGAACATTCTTGTTTTAGTGTTATCACCTTAATTCATCTACCTTCTTGCACAGTGATTAATTAAATGGACCCTGTGAAGATTGATTGTCAATATGAGTGTGTGTGTTTTTTTTAATTCATTCACAGGTCCAGCTAGCATTTATTGCCCATCCCTAATTGCACAGAGATCTACTCAGATTCAATCACATTGTTGTTGGTCTGGAGTCACATGTCAGCCGGACCAAGTAAGGTTGGCAGATTTCCCTCCCTAAAGCCTTAACTGGATTTTTCCGACCATGAACGACAGTTTCATGGCCATTGTTAAACTGTTAATACCAGATAGTTTTTATTGATTTCAAATTCCACCATCTGCCAAGGTAGGGTTTGAACCCAGGTCCACAGGACATTAAAAATAAATATACAAGTTCATGGATAATTTGCTCTCAGGATATATTTGACCCAGAAAGGACCATATTTATTGACCATTTCTACTTGCGCGGGGATAAGTATCATTTATTGTTGAATACCACAATAGAGCCACTACCCATGGTGTATATCAATTAATCCCCACCCAGAAGAGACAGGTGTAGAGTCATACAATATAAAAACAGATCATTCGGTCCAACCAGTCCATGCTAACCATAATCCCAAACTAAACTAGTCCCACATGCCTGCACTTGACCCATATCCCTCCAAAAATTTCTCATTCATGTACTTATCCAAATGTCTTTTAAATGTTGTAACTATACCCACATCCACCAATTCCTCAGGAAGTTCATTCCATACACGAACCACTTTCTGCATAAAAACAACTGCTCCTTTAAAACCTTTCTCCTCTCGCTTTAATAATGTACCCTCAGTCTTGAAATCCCCCACCCTACAGAAAGACCTTTGCCATTCACCTTATCTACACCACTCATTATTTTATAATACTCTATATGGTCACCTCTCACCCTCCTATGCTCCAGTGAAAAATGTCCCAGCCTATATAACATCTTCTTATAACTCAAACCCTCCATTCCTGGAACATCCTGGCAAATCTTTTCTGAACCCTCTCTGGCTTAATAATATCCTTCCTATAATAGGGAGACCTTCACTGGAGGCATCGCCACATCCTCTATAGCCTTAACATAACATCCTAACTCCTTTATTCAAAGGTCTGGGTTTGCTATATCTTTCTAATCAGCCTGGCTAGAGATGTTATTACACACTTCTGGAGCAGATCAGATTTGAACAAGTGTCGCTCAGTCCAGGACTAGGAACACTGCCATTGCACCACTAGAGCCCTTCTGAGTCTTTTTTTCCCCCCTTTTTTACTAACCAATTCTTCTAATCAACTTGTTCAGAGATGTTACTGCACACCACTGGTGGGACTTGAACCTGGTCCTCCCAGTCCAGGGATAGGGACACTACCACTGTTTCACAAGAGGGCAAAGACCCCTTCCCATAAAGGGCTCTGGTGATGAGTTCCAGCTGGCCAGGTCATTGCCTATTACCAATAAAACTCATATTCATCACGGGGAGATCAATTAGAGATTCCACATGGGCATTGTACGGGTTCTCACAGTTGCTAATAATGTACATGATGGAGCTGCTCTGATATCAACTGGGCAACAGCTTATGGAAACTGATCCAGATAAAACAACTGGTCTTCTTTAGCTTTTGATATTTTACTGGAGACAGAGACTTACCATCACCTCTTTCAGGGACCTCAGGTGTCACTCTATTGCTCACACTCACATGCTGTTCAGCTCCTCAGGAACAAATCAGAGTTTTTGTCAAGCTGGTGATCTTTGCATCCACATAGAACACAATTTCACAAACCAATCAGCAACCTGTTGCCAGGCAAATCTCATGACATACACATGCACTAGTTCCTTGCTGACTATTTACACCTCCTCCCATTGCTTGCAAAGCAACAGCGTGAACATGACTTATAATGAGTTTCAGGAACTTATTTTTTAAAAGTACATCAATTCCTTCCAGAGTTTTCTTTATAAGATAGTCCATTTCCCAATTCAGTCTTTAATCAAAAATAAATTAAATTTAAACTAATATCCTTTACGGAATGTCCCCAAAACTTCATATAAAGCAAGGTCCCACAAACTTTAAAACATAAATCCACAAAACAATATAAAATATCAAGCAATTCATAACAGTGTACATATATATTCCTTACTTTTCGCTTTACAACATTTTTATTGTTAGGAAGTTTTCATATTTAGTGTTTTTGAGGATTTGAGATTTCAAGGATGTGAAAAGTGAATTTATTTCAAGTTCTGTGAAGATATCAGAGTTATTTCTTTCAAAATAAAAGGGTCAATAAAAGAGCGCTGAAACATTTTCACTTTTTTAACGAAATGCACTTTTGGGAAATAACATGACTTCAGTTAATCACATGTGCTCATTTGGGTTAGCCCAGTTGGCTGGACAGCTGGTTTCTAATGTAGGGTAATGGTGCACAGGTTCAGATCCAACACCACCTGAGGTCACCAATGAAGGTCCTGTCTCTTGACCTTGCCCAAGGCATGGTGACCCTCAGGTTAAGCAAATTGTCTCTTTCTCTAATGAGGGAATGATTCACTAGATGACAGCAACTTTAGAACATAGAAACATAGGACTGTACAGCACAGGAACAGATCCTTCAGCCATGATGTTGTACTGAACACGATGTCAAAATTAAGGTCCATATCTGTCCATTCCTTGCATACTCATGTGCTTATCTAAAAGTCCCTTAAATGCCCCTATTGTATCTACCTCCACCATCACCCCTGGCAGTGCGTTCCAGGCTCTGTAAAATAAACTTGCCCCCCCAAATCTGCCTTGAACTTCCAACTCTCACCGTAAATGCATTCCCCCTGGTTTTTGACATTTCGACTGTGGGAAAAAGATTCTGCATCTCATAATTTTATAGACTTCTGTCAAGTCTCCACTCACCCCCTGCTGCTCAGGAAAAACAACAAGCCTCTCCTTACAGCTCCTACTCTCTAATCCGGGCAGCATCCTGGTAAACCTCTTCTGCACCTTCTTCAGAGCCTCCACATCCTTCCTGTAATGTGGCAACCAGAATTGAACACAATACTCTAAGTGTGGCCCAACCAAAGTCTTATCAAGCTGCAACATGACATCCTGACACTTGTACTCATTTCCTCCACAAATAAAGGAAGGTGTGCCATATGCTTTCTTTACCATTTTATCCACTTGTACGGCCATTTTCAGGAAGCTGTGGACTTGAACCCCAAGATTCCTCTGTACCTCAATGCTGTTCAAGATCTTGCCATTAACTGTATACTTTTCCTTAACATTTGATCTCACAAAGTACAACACCTCACACTTACATGGATTAAACTCCATTTGCCATTTCTCCACTGATATCTGCAACCGATCTATATCCCACTGTATCCTTTGGCAACCTTCTACATTATCTACAACACCACAGATTTTTATATTGTTTACAAACTTACCAATCCACCCACCTACATTTTCATCCAAGTCATATATATATCAAACAGCAGAGGTCCAAGTATGGATCCCTGTGGAAGACCACTAGTCACGGACCTCCAGCCTGAAAAACGCCCTTCCACCGCTACCCTCTGTCTTCTATGGGCAAACCAATTCTAAATCTATGTGGCCAAGTGTGGATTCTGAAAGGATTAAAAGGAGCAACCAGATTTCCTTCGCATATTGAATATAAATAGCAGTGCCAGTTGCTAAGACCATTTGCAGGATGGATGATTTGTCTTCTCTGAGTGAGTAACAAAGGTTAGGTTATTGGAATTGGTGAGCAAGCTGAAGTGACAATTAAAAGCAGGGGATAGGAAAGTAAACAGATTGAGGCAATAGCAGAGAATTTGTAAAAGCATAGAGATAAGGCAATCTGATTGGGGATTTAATTGCAGATTTTTAAAAATTCATTCCCAGGATGAAGACATCACTGCCTAGTCCAGCATTTATTATCCCTTAAGAATCACCCACATTGTTGCGTGTCTGGAGTCACATGTAGGTCAGACCAGGTAAAGATGGCGGGTTCCTTCGATGAAAGTCACTAATGAACTAGGTGGATTTTCCTGACAATGAAGAACGGATTCATGATCATTATTAGACTCTTAATTCAAAATTTTCATTGAATTTGAATTCCACCATTTGTGTTGGCAGTGTTCAAATCAAGTCCCCAGAACATTACCTGGGTCTCCGGATTAACACTTCAGTGATAATATCATTACCTCCTCTTAAAGCAGCTTGAATCGGAAAAGGAAAATTAATTGAGAAGTGATGACATGTTACAGATAAATTGGAAGAAAAGCATCCATATTTTTTGCTTGCATGTGTAGTATCTAAACAGAATTTATTGTTGAAGATCAAAACGGCAACACACAGTCATATATTTGGCTCACTGAAACTTTCTTCGTGTTTTTGGATAATCCAAAAGAAGTGTTCAATATACCGACAATTAAAAAACAATGAAAGAATTGCAGATGCTGGAAATAAGAAAAAAGAGACAAAAATTGCTAGAAAAATTCAGCAGGTCAGGCAACATCTGTAGCGAGAAATCACAGTTAACGTTTTGGATCCAGTGACCTTTCTTCAGACTGATGATAGCTAGGAAAAGTTGTTTTTTATGCAGAAGATGGGGTTGGGGTGGGTTAGAGGGGTAAGTGATAGGAGGGGATAGGGTCTAAAGAGAGAGCAGAAAGTGAAGTGGGTGGCTCAGTGGTTAGCACTGCTACCTCACAGCTTGAGGGACCCAAGTTCAATTCCACCCTTGGGTGACTGTCCGTGTGGCGTTTGTAGATTTGTCCTGGGTGCTCCAGTTTCCTCCCATATCCAAAGATGTGCAGGTGGAGTGGGGTTGATTGGCCTTGGTAAATTGTTCCATTGTGTACAAGGCTGTCTGGATCAACCATGAGAAATGCAGGGTTACAAAGATAGGATACAGTAGAGGGGGATGAGTCTGGGCAGGATGCTCGTCAAGAGGGTCAGTGTGAACTTGACTGGCGAAATGGTCTGCTTCCGCACTGTAGGGATTCTATGATTCTAAGAACTGTTGACAGACAAAGGAATGGATAACTGTTAGTCTAGGAAAATGAATAGCTGCTAACAGGGACTATTAGTGGCTGACAAAGGAGCGAAAGCTTGTGATTTCAAATAAACCTGTGGAACTATAACCTGGTGTCGAGTGACTTCTGATATTGCCCACCCCAGTCTATCACTGGCACCGACACATAATGGGTTGTGAGTAATAGCAGACCATGTTCCAACAAGGCTTGGTGTATTGGGGCTGGGATAAGTACATGTGAAGGTGCCTCAAGTCTTAAAATTATTGAACTCAATATTAAGCCCAGAAGGCTGCAGAGTTCCCAAGCGCAAGATGAAATGCTAATCTTCCAGCTGGTGCAGAGCTACCCTGGAGCATGACAGCAAGCTTGAGGCAGAATTGTTGGCCAGGGAACAAGGTGATGTGTTGAAGTGGCAGGCAACGGGAAGCTCTTTTTTGTGGACAGAATGTAGGTGTTCTGCGAAGGGGTCACCCAGTCCGCGCTTTGTTTCCCCAGTGTGGAGGAAACCATACAGTGAGCAATACATAGTGTGTTCAAAGTATCTTCCTGATTGGGGCCCAACAAGGTGATCCAGGGTTAAGTAAAGTAGCATAACCAGATCAAATTCCCGCTGAAGAAAAGTGAGATCACAAAAGCTATGACATTAAAAATGGAATTCTGCTGATAAGGTGGAGGTCTCAGAGACCTAATAATGAAGAGTGGAACAAAAACAAAGTTGCTGGAAAAGCTCAGCGGGTCTGGCAACATCTGTGAAGGAGAAAACAGAGTTAACGTTTCGGGTCCGGTGACCCTCAGAACTGATTTGATTTACAGCATCTGCAGTTCTTTTGGTTTTTAATGAAGAGCGGAAAGTGGCTTATCACATAGTGGTACAAGCCAAATATCATCAGGAAACATTAAAGATAGCCAATAAAATTCCCATGTCAGGATACACAATGATTCAGAAGAACCAAACACATATAAGTCCCACTTTTTTTCCTAAAACAATACTTTGGGAGTTAGAGGTGCTGGTAAGGTTGCAAGTTGCAGTTTTCCTACAATCTAAGCCGCACCTCTAACTCCCAAACCAATGTTTTAAGGAATCATTTCATTTGGTGTTAGTGAACTGTGACACATGTTACTATTATGGATATGGATAACTGATCCCCAAAGGCCGTTCCCTTGAAATAAATTGCGGCTGAATTAGTGGTAAAAACGTTAAGCCACATCTTCACACTCAATATAGATTAGCAATAGTTCCAATTTTATCTCAAAATTTTCATGAACTTATGAGTAATTGGGCAAAACACAAGGTCCTCAACAGACTAAACATAAACACAGCAGACCTTAGAAAGATACTGTCCAACCCTCAAAATAAGGATAAAGGTATGGTGTCAATAATGGGATTTTGGTCCTGAAATTCTTTTGTTTATGGCAAAGAGATACTAGCCTTTATCAGTGTTTCTTTCAAATACCAAGGAATGCCATCTGGACTAAAGATTGTTCTGGCTGTTTTCCACTGACTGTTGTAAGTGGTAGCCAATGTTTCTAACTTCATGGTTTACTTTACTGATACAAAGAACAAACAAAGAACAGTACACAACAGGAACAGGCTCTTCGGCCCTCTATGCCTACGCTGACACATTTTACCCTTCCATTCTAAAACTGTCTTTACTTACAGGATCCATACTCCTCTACTCTCTACCTATTTGGGTATTTGTCCAGCTTCTTCTTGAATGTTGCTATTGTGTCTGCTTCCACCACCTCCTCTGTCAGCCTCCAGGCTCTTACCACCATTTGTGTGAAAAAGCTGCCTCATACATCTCTTTTAAACTTCCCCCTCACGACTCAAGCTTTTGTCCTCTCATAATTGACCCTTCCACCCTGGGAAAAGGCCTCATACTTTCCACTCTATCCATGCCATTCTCTATCTTATAAACTTTTATCATGTCGCCCCTCAACCTCCTGCGTTCCAGTGAAAACAAACCCAGTTTAGCCAAACTTTGTTCATAGCTAAAATCCCCGATACCAGGCAACATCCTGGTAAACCTTTTCTGTACCCTTTCCAAATCACCCACATCCTTCTGGTAGCGTGGTGACCAGAACTGCATGTACTAGTCAAAGTGTGGCCTAATTAAAGCTCTATAAAGCTGCAGCATAACTTGTCTATCCTTATACTCATTGTCCCTTCCAATGAAGGCAAGCATGCCGTAAGCCTTTTTACTACCTTATCTACGTGCACTACCATCTTCAGTGAGCTGTGGATCTGCACACTGTGATCCCTCGACATATCAATACTCCGAAGGGTTCTGCCATTCACTGTATAATTTCCGCCTGTGTTTGACCTTCCAAGATTCATTACCTCACATTTGTCCAGATTAAACTCCATCTGTCAGTTTTCTGCCCATGCCTCCAACTGATCTATATCTTGCTGTATCCTCTGCCAATCTTCCTCGTTATCCGCAACTCCACTAATCTTTGTATCGTCCACAAGCTTAGTAAGTAGACCAGCTACGTTTTCCTCCAAATCATTTGCGTAGATCACAAACAGCAGAGGTCCCAGCACTGATCCTCGTGGAACACCAGTGGTCAAAACCCTCCATTCCAAAAAGCATCCTTCCACCGCTACCCTCAGTCTCCTATGATTAAGCCAGTTCTGTAACTATCTTGCCAGCTCACCCTTGATACCATGTGACTTCACCTTTTGGACATGTCTGCCATGAGGCGCCTTGTCAGATGCCTTACTGAAGTCCATGTGGACAAAAATCAACCACTTTTCCCTCAATCATTTTCATCACCTCCTCAAGAAACTCAATCAAGTTAGTACGGCGCGACCTCCCCCACACAAAACCATGCTGTTTATCGCTAATCAGTTCATTTGCTCCTAAATGCGTATAGATCTTGTCCCTGAGAATCTTTTCCAATAATTTCCCTACCGCCGACATGAGACTCACAGGCCTGTAATTTCCATGATAATTCCTGTTATACTTCTTAAATAATGCCACAAGATTGGCCACAGGTGATGTCCAAAAGGACTGGAGAATAGCCAAAGAGGATACAAGGATGTGCTTAGATATAGTGATGCTTGGAAGGGCAACTTGGAAGAATTAAAAACCTTCTTTAGAAAATAACAATCAGCTGATTTTGTCACAAATCTGAGTTTATAAAAGCACAGGTAACTTTGGGTATGCAGTAGGACAATGTTAAATCCTTCCAGGAACAGCAGAAGTAGAAGCTTCACTGGAATGCTGTTCCTCTAAAACTAAATGAGAAATCATGAGGCATACGCACCAAACACTAACATTTACAGCTACTCCTCTGGCAGAATTACTGCGTGAGAGCTCGGCTCACATGGCCAGGGGAAGGCCCAAACACCTTTTTAGAGGCTGAAGCAATTTTAATCAATGACCCTGTGGAATCTGTCCTTAATTTCACTTCAATGTAGCAATGGTAATTTGGTTGTAGGTACAGTTCTAGAAAGGTTATTGCTACATTGAGACATCAGTGGGATATTTTAGAAATAAAGTTAACTTGACGCTGAAAGTGATACTCAATGGCAGGAAAAGGAACTCTCAGATTGTTATTTGCTCCTAAAACATTTAAAAATGTACATCAACAGATGTTAAGAAATGCACGTACTTATCATTACCCCTCAGCATTTATGGATAAATTAAGAACAAATGTCAGGCTGTTTCAGTGGCATTTACTGTTACAGTCATATGCCTAAGGTTTTTGAGTAGATTTATAGCTTGGGTTGTGGATGTTATGGTTGGTTGGCTCGCCGAGCTGGTTGTTGTTGTTCCTCAGATGTTTCATTATCCTGCTGGGTAACATCTTCAGTGCAGCTTCCGATGAAGCGTTGTTGAGTTTTCCCACCTGGGATTTAAACTCTGGGGTCCATTGAGCTGGGTTACCTCACTTCCGGTTTTCCTTCGTAGTGGAGTATACATAGCATCTAACTCTATGTATTTGTTGATTGCCTCCTTTGTGGAGAACCAGGCCTCTAGGAATTCCCGTGTTTGTCTCTACTTGGCCTGTCCAAGGATCCTGGTGCTGTCCCAGTCAAACTGCTGGTTCTCCTTATCCATGTGGATGGAAATGCATGAGTATTGGTCATGTCTTTTTGTTACTAGTTGATGTTCAAGTACTCTTGTGGCTAATTTTCTTCCTGTCTGTCCAATGTAATGTTTGTCGCAGTGTTTGCAGGGGATCTAGTATATTACATTGGTCCTCTCATAGCGAGTAACGGGTCTTTGGTTCGGGTTAGCAGTCGGCGTAGGGTTGATGTGGGTTTGTATGCTACCTGATGCCCAGTGTCCGTAGGAGTCTTGTAGTCAGTTCAAATGTTTTCTTGATGTAGGGTAGCGCGATGAGGGTGTCATTGCGTGCTATATCTTTCAAGTGTCGCTCGTGTAATAGGCATCTTCTGATCCAGTTTTTTGGGTATCCATTGTCTTTTAATATTTGGAGGAGTTACTCTTCTTCTTTTTGGTGTAGCTCTGTGTTGCTGCAGGGTGTTGTTGCCTGTTTAAATAGCGTTTTCACGCAATTTTGTTTGTGTGTGTTAGGGTGGTTGTTGTCGAAATTCAGTACTTGGTCAGTGTGTATGGCTTTCCTGTGTACCTTTGCTAGAAAGTCCCGGGGACATTACAGCCATATGATTTAAAAATCTTCACATTGCAGGGACAAACAATGTAAATGATACTATTTTGTCAAGGATATAACATTACAAATTACTCAGTAACAAAAAGATATCAGAAATGAAAGTATAAGTTCCTTCTAAGAGGTGAATGAAAATGTGTGGATACAACAGTCTTAACTGTCAAAATTTATATTTTGTCTATTATTGTTTACATTGAAATAAATTTAAAAATGGCATTTTATTCTCTCCAAAGGTGTACTTGTTGTGACGGTTTCAAAGCCAATAATCGTTTGATGAGATGAATTTTGAAGTATTGTGGAAAAAGAAATGATTCAATCCAGGTCCTGTGGAGGTACCTGGATGCTTCAATGTGGTCAATTAAAGGACATCAGTACATTTATTTTGAACAGACATTTCTGGGAACTGACATTACTTTAGCTAATTGGTTGGATTTGCATCTCAAAAACCACCAGCTTGTGTTTCAGAGGAGCAGGAAAGTTGATGTTTCTGAAGAAGGGTCCCAACCCGAAACGTCAACTTTCCTGGTCCTCTGATGCTGCCTGGCCTGCTGTGTACCTGCAGCTTCATACTGTGTTATCTCTGACTCCAGCATCTGCAGTTCTTACTATCTCAGCCTGCGTTTCATGGACATTTGGTTTGAACTGTGCTTTGCTTGAAAAATGTTTGATTATCAGTTGGAGAAAATAGGTTGTTGACAAAAGGCTGCCCAACTATCTTGCTATGAATCCAATATTAATTCCTGGTAGTCATCTCCAAGAACAACTGTAAGATGTCTGTATTGTTTGGCTGAAAGTACTGAACAGATTCTATCAGGTCTGACCAAAAAGATTGTAAGAAAACAGTTGCATTTTAAATGTTACAATTGTACCACCCTCCACCACTTCCTCTGGTAGGTCATTCCATACGCTCATCACCTTGTGCATGAAAAAATTTGCCCCTAAGCTACAAAAACAGAAGTGTACTGCAGATGCTGGAGAATCCGAGATAACAAGCATGGGGCTGAATGAACACAGCAGGTCAAGCAGCCTCATAGGAGCAGGAAAACTTGACGTTTCGGGCCTAAACCCTTCATCAGAAATGGGGGAGGGGAAGAGGGTTCTGAAATAAATAGGGAGAGAGGGGGAGGTGGATAGAGGATGGATAGAGGAGAGGATAGGTGGAAAGGAAGTAGACAAGTCGAAGAGGCGGGGATGGAGCCAGTAAAGGTGAGTGTAGGTAGGGGGGTAGGGAGGAGATAGGTCAGTCCAGGGAGGACGGACAGGTCAAGGGGTCGGGATGATGTTAGTAGATAGGAGATGAGGGTGTGGCTTGAGGTGAGAGGGAAAACAGGTTAGGGAGGTGGAGATGAGCTGGGCTGGTTTTGGGATGCGGTTGGGGGAGGGGAGATTTTGAAGCTTGTGAAATCCACATTGATACCATTGGGCTGCAGGGTTCCCAGGCTGACCTTTTATCTCTATTGCTGGAAAATCTCAGCAGGTCTGGTAGCATCTGTGAAGAAAAAAGTCAGAGTTAACGTTTTGGGTCCAGTGATCTTTCTTCCTTAGATGCCTTTAATATCTTTCCGCCTGTGCCCTCTAATTTTGGACTCCCCTACTCTGGGTAAAAGACCTTAGCTATTCACCCTATCCATGCCCTTGTGATTTTATAAACCTCTATAAGGTCACCCCTACGCCTTCAAATCTCCAGAGAAAATAGCCCCAGCCAATTCAGCTTCTCCCTTTCACTCAAAACCTCCAACGCCAGTAACACCCTTGTAAATCTATTCTGCACACTTTCAAGTTTAAAAACATCTTTCCTCTAGAATGGTGACCAGAACTGAATGCAGTAAACCAAAAGTGGCCTCACCAATGTCCTCTACAGCCGCAACATGACATCCCAACTCCTGTACTCAATACACTGAACAACAAAGGCAAGCGTACCAAATGCCTTCTTCACTACCCTGTCTACCTTTGACTCCACTTTCAAGGAACTATGAACCCGTACCCCAAAGTCTCTTTGTTCAGTAACACTCTGCAGGAACCTACCCTTAAATGTATATGCCCTACCTTGATTTGCCTAAGCATACCTCTGAGTGAAAACTACTAATTATCTAATTTTATCTGCACTCAATTTCATCGGATAGATTTCATTTAACTACACATAAGTGAGTCACTTTTCCAATTGAAGCTTTGTCACTTTTTTCCCAATTACTATTCTTTTGTTCTCTGTGTAGCCACCAATAATTACTGTAATAACTGATTCAGGAACTCTGGGGAAAACCTTTCTGTCCAGAAACAAATAAAAGAAGGATATTTTCACAACAGCTTTAAAAGGGACAGACATTTGTTATTCACTAGCCACCAGTTCCGCCAACTCCAGCAAGATGCCACCACTAGAATCATATTCCCCTCCCCTCCCTTGTCAACCTTCCACAGGGACTGTTCCCTCTGGGACACCCTGGTCCACTCAGCCCTCACTCCCAACACCTCTCCACAGCCCTACGGCACCTTCCCCTGTAACCGGCAAAGGTGCAACACCTGCCCATTTACCTCCTCCTTCCGCAGCATCCAAGGGCCCAAACATACCATCCAGGTGAAGCAACACTTCACTAGCACTTCCCACAATCTAGTCTACTGCATTCTTTGCTCACAATGTGGTCTCCTCTACATTGGGGAAACAAAGCGCAGACTGGGTGACTGCTTCGCAGAACCCACATTCTGTCTGTGAAAAAGACCCTGAGCTTCCTGTTGCCTGTCGATTTAACACACCACCTTGAGCCCTGGCCAACATCTCCCTACCAGGTTTGCTGCAGTGCGCCTGTGAAGCTCAGTGCAAACTGGAAGAACAGCATCTCATTTTCTGCTTGGGGACCCTGCAGCCCTCTGGCCTCAATACTGAGTTCAATAACTTTAGGGTTTGACTTCTCCCATGTCCTTACACCAACCCCCACATGCCAGGCTTTATTACCATATAGCCTGCTATTACATACAACCCATTGTTAGCCACTAACAGTCCCCATTAACAGCTATAGGAGGTAAAAGGTACTGCAGATGCTGGAGAATCCGAGATAACAAGGTGTGGGGCTGGATGAACACAGCAGGCCAAGCAGCATCATAGGAGCAGGAAAACTTGACGTTTCGGGCCTAAACCCTTCATCAGAAATGGGGGAGGGGAAGAGGGTTCTGAAATAACTAGGGAGAGAGGGGGAGGCGGATAGAGGATGGATAGAGGAGAGGATAGGTGGAGAGGAGGCAGACAAGTCGAAGAGGCGGGGATGGAGCCAGTAAACGTAAGTGTAGGTAGGGGGGTAGGGAGGAGATAGGTCAGTCCAGGGAGGACGGACAGGTCAAGGGGGCGGGAAGATGTTAGTAGATAGGATATGGGGGTGTGGCTTGAGGTGGGAGGAGGGGATAGGTGAGAGGAAAAACAGGTTAGGGAGGTGAAGATGAGCTGGGCTGGTTTTGGGATGCGGTTGGGGGAGGGGAGATTTTGAAATCCACATTGATGCCATTGGGCTGCAGGGTTCCCAGGCTGAATATGATTTGCTGTTCCTCCCTCACCCCAATCCCAGGCCCCAAGAACTTTTCCCTGTAACCGCAGGAAGTGCTATACCTGCCCCCACACCTCCTCCCCCATACCAATCCCAGACCCCAAGAAGACTTTCCACATCAGGCAGATGTTCACCTGCACGTCTGCCAATGTGGTATACTGCATCCGCTGTACCTGTTGTGGCTTCCTCTACATCGGGGAAACCAAGCGGAGGCTTGGGGACCGCTTTGCAGAACACCTGCGCTCAGTTCGCAACAAACAACTGCACCTCCCAGTCGCGAACCATTTCAACTCCCCCTCCCATTCCTCAGATGACATGTCCATCCTGGGCATCCTGCAATGCCACAGTGATGCCACCCAAAGGCTGCAGGAACAGCAAATCATATTCAGCCTGGGAACCCTGCAGCCCAATGGTATCAATGTGGATTTCACAAGCTCAAAATCTCCCCTCCCCCAACCACATCCCAAAACCAGCCCAGCTCATCTTCACCTCCCTAACCTGTTTTTCCTCTCACCTATCCCCTCTTCCCACCTCAAGCCACACCCCCATCTCCTATCTACTAACATCATCCCGCCCCCTTGACCTGT
>JAHRHZ010000016.1:60118741-60143426 GCA_024137785.1 Ginglymostoma cirratum | reverse complement strand
CCTCTATCCATCCTCTATCCGCCTCCCCCCCTCCCTATTTATTTCAGAACCCTCTTCCCCTCCCCCATTTCTGATGAAGGGTTTAGGCCCGAAACGTCAAGTTTTCCTGCTCCCACGATGCTGCTTGACCTGCTATGTTCATCCAGCCCCATGCTTGTATTCTCCCATTAACAGCTAATTGTCCTCCTAGCCAGACTGTTATCCACTCCTTTCTTTATCCAACTGTTCTTTTCTCTCTTTGGGGTCTATCCCCACCTAATGCTCCCTTCCCACCCTTGATCGTTTGCATATAAACCAACATGTTCCTAGCTGCCGTCAGTTTTGAGGAAGAGTCACTAGGCCCGAAACGGCAACTCTGATTTCTCTCCACAGTGCTGCCTGATCGGCTGGGCTTTTCCAGCAATTTCTGTTTTCATTTCTGATTTCCATCATCTGCAATTCTTTCGGTTTTTAAAAAAACATTATCACTGCATGGTTTCAAGCATTTTGCTTGTTTGGCCTTTCTTACTAAAAAGTGCACACAATTTTCTCAAAAGTATCTAGGTAGATTATAAAAATAAAAACCAAAAGAACCGTGGATAATAGAAATCAAAAACGAAAACAAAAAAAAATGTTGGAAAAGCTCAGGGGTGGGGGTAAGGAGTAAACAATAGGTTTAGGTAGAGCCCAAAGAGAGAGAAGGACAGTTAGACAGGCAGCTTTCCTTCTTCCATAATTATTCCAAGTTCAAAATTGCCAACAATGGACTCTAATTTTATTTTTATGTGCAGCCTCAGCAGTGATATTCGACTGACAGGTCTCATCAGTGGTCAATTAGTTTCTTCCCAAGCAATCATTCCATTTTTTTCACAAATTTAAACCACCTAGACTGATCCCAATGGCTCTTGTTTTAAATTGAAATTTAAACATTTAAATTTATTTGCCCTTTGAAACTCAATTGAATTTCCCATTTTGTGCTTGAAACAGCACCTTGTTTCAAATAATTTTATCAATCTCAATTTCAGAAACAATTACAGCCAGGTTTGGTGGTTTGGAGATTCCAGTGATTGCCGTTAGTCAGGATTGTCCTGATTTCAAACATGTCATCTTTTAGCTTTATCTACAAGACTTCCAGCTCCACTGCTGTGTTACAGCCATAGAGATATATAGCACGAAAACAGATGCTTCGGTCCAACTCGTCCACGTTAAGTGCTCTCAAAACCAGTTCAAAAACATATACCACCCCAACAACTTCTGAATCCAATGCATCGCCCTCCAACATTTCCACCACCTACAATCAAACCCCACACCAATAAGATATTTCCCTCCCCATCCCTGTCTGCTTTCTGCACGGACCATTCATTCCGTGACACCTTCGTCAGCACTACACTCCCCACTAACTTCTCCATCACACCCGGCACCTTTCCCTTCAACCACAAGACCTGCTCCTACACCTCCACCCTTCTCACCTCTGTCCAAGGTCCCAAACAATCCTTCCAGATTTGATAGAGATTCACCTGCACTTCATCCAACCTGATCTATCGTATCCGTTGTTCCTGATGTGGTCTCCCCGGGAGACCAAATGCAGACTCAGGGGCCGGTTCGTGGAGCATCTGCGCTCTGCACGCATCAAGCAACCCAACCTTCCAGTTGCCACCCACTTCAATTTCCCCTTCCGCTCCTGCTGGTGACAGGTCCATCCTTGGCTTCCTCCACTGTCAGAGTGAGGCCAAGCATAAACTGAAAGAACAACACCTGATATTTTGCCTTGGGAACTTCCAGCCCAATGACCTGAATATTGACTTCACTAGCTTCAAACTCCCTCCACCCCCAACCTTATCCGATGTCAAGCTCTCCCCCTTCTCCTTGCCTTCCTGACCTGACCTAACCTGTTTATTCTTCCTACTCACCTACCTGTTCCACCCTTCCCACAGACCAAGCACAATAACCCCCTACCGTCATCCACCATTGGCCATGTTTCCTGCCTTCCCCCAGCCCCCAAGCTGCTCCGTCTATTTATTTCTGGGCTCCCCCCCACCTCCCCAGTCCTGATGAAGGGTTTTGGACTGAAACATTGGCTTTCCTCCTCCTGTGACACTGTCTGATCTGCTGTGCCTTTCCAACCTCACACCTATAGACAAGAACAAAATCCCACTTTGACTCTAGAAGAAACCCAGTGGGTTAATGATACCCAAACAACACACCTCACCCCACAGGAGGTGTGCCAGAAGATTTTTAAATTGTCAGCAGAAGAGGTAACTCTGAGAAGAGGCACAGGCCAAGTCATCAGGTGATGTCATGCCATTCATTCACGTACTCAGTTCAAAAACTGTCATAAAATCTTTTGATAATCTCAGACTGGCATTTTAAATCTCTAGCGTCTTAAAGATCACTCTTTTAAGACCACCTTCAAAAAGAACAATACAAGCTAACGGATAAAACATCTCTCATTCCAAATTTGGAGATCAAATCGGATGTCTTCCAAAAAGGTTCATGTGCATTTTGAGAACAAGCTAAGCCATTTTTTTTTTGTCATTTGACAGCATCTTTCCAACAGCAGCTTAAAAAAAATACTTTTCAAACTTTCCAATGAAATAAGTTTCAAAGTTTCGAACATATGATACTGTTTTAGCACTGATTTCAGTCAAATATAAGGAATACTGACATCATAGCGTGCATCACAGTTTTCTGTGAATACAAGCCAATTTTCACACAGGGCTTTCTTAACTCCAATGGGGGACAGGGATTTGTTGATCGCTTCCTTAACTGTGCTTAAGGGATCTATTCCTTCCCCAACTGCTTCCAGGTCCTGGGTGACATTACATATTGTCTTTGCCTCACTAATCAGAGATGGAACCCTTAGAGAAAACACCATCAACTTCATTCTCAAGATTACCTGCCTCGTCTTGCAAGATAACAGCACCCGCTGCTCCCTGTTTGCCGATTTCTGCTGGTGTGTTTTGGTTTTTGCTATATCCAGGGAGAAGTCTGTCTCAACTTCATCCCAAACAGCAATACCCAGCCTGTACAGCTGCAAGGCTGGACGTCTGCAGTCAAATTCAGAAATTCAAAACTATTGGCGGAAAAAACTTCTGTAGCTGCAGTTATCAGGAAAACAAACATTATCTATCCATCCCACTTATGCACACCATTTCACACTCTTGATCACTCTCAGAGACCTATTATTCAGCCTGTCGACACTCCATTCACACTATTTGTATGATCTTTTGATCTCTCTGGTTATAAAGCCTGTGCTTGGGGGCTTCTTCACTTCACCTGATGAAGGGGCAGAACTTCGAAAGCTTGTGGTTTCAATAAACCTGTTGGACTATAACCTGGCGTCGTGTGACTTCTGACCTTGTCCATCCCAGTCCAACACCAGCACCTCCACATCATCCCACTGCAAGCAGAATGGGTTAACTATTCCAAATATCTCTGCTTGATATGAAGGATTGAATACATATATTCTTGGAGATGATGCAGATAGTTTACTGCTGATTCGAAGAGGTGGGGTGAAGACACTTGGATGTAGCTATGTCAACATCCCCCTCTTCCTTCTGGACAAAGTTAAGGGCCATGTGTTATGTTTCCTTTCTGAATAAAGGAAAAGTCTATCTTCTTCATTGGATTTTACTTTCTTCAAATTGTTTGACATTGATTTTCTCAGATTTAAGCAACAAACATTTAGGATAAGCAAATCTTGTTATCTGGATTTAAAGTTTCATTCATAAATTACAATAATATTTGGAGGCTCACTTTGACCAGAATATGAAATCTCAAACACAATAATTCAATCATGAAGGTTTTGAAATTTACCATGTACCCAGGACTCCTTCTTCATATTAAATTTAACACACAGCTTACAGCATTGTACGGGCAGAGGGAATAAATTGTGCCATTTAACATCAATTCATCAATTGGATTCATACAGCTACAACCAATTCAAAGAGGTACAATTTTACCAAATCTTCAGAAAACTAATTCCATATAAAATCTCCGTAGCAGGATTATTTTTAACACAACCTGTGATAGTTCCTTAAAAGGGCATCAACTTTAAAACCTCTCCAGATTTCAAACTGTGGGGAAGAAAATACACAGATGACAGCCAACAAACAAAAACTCAAATTAACTAAATCACAAAGGGTTAACAGTTATTTCAGAGGCTATGGACACTTGAGGAACTCATATCTAGATGATCAAACACAAAAGCTGGTGTCTCTCTCTCCCCTACAAGTTGTGAACATTTCTTTCCTTTACTCATAATGAGAGTGAGATGTCTCAATAAGTTCCAGAGCCAGTGGATAAAATGCATCCTCACAACATTATTTTGGCCATCTATTGGTTGTTTGGTTTCCTATATGATTACCTTTTTTCACAATTATTGGTCCCATTAGCCCAGCCTTTTTCAGTCAAGCCCTGCCTGTTGGCGGCCAATCTCAGATGTCCATTACTCAGAACTTGTAGCTGCTGTACCTAGCCAACTTAAAACTTTCCAGAAGGTCATGGTTGTGACAAATAGTTGCGCACAACTAATTTGCTATCTACCACCTTGTGGTTCAGCATGAAGCAGTTAAATGTCTTGATCAACTTACTCAATACCCAGGGTCCACATGCAATATCAAAGGGTTTATTGTAAGTTTAATTGCTGAACAGTATTTTTCCAACATTCAGCACAGGCTGAGAAACAAATCCAGGTGGTCCCTTGTGAAGGCACAACCGACAAATCCCACGGACAATTTAATTTTACATGTCACCTTCCAGCCAAAACAGGCTCATTTTACATTAGGCCTATTTTTCATGTCCTTTTCCACTTTATTTCAATTGTTCATTATCATGCCCAATTAACCCTTAATGACTGATCATTAATGGCCTAGTTTGAAGATATTATTTTAAGCTCAACACTACAACATCTTCAAACAGGATTTCACAAGGAAGCTGTATCTGATAGAACACCAGAGACAACCGCATGTGCCTCATGACCTGTCATAGAACATAGAACATAGAACATAGAACAGTACAGCACAGTACAGGCCCTTTAGCCCACAATGTTGTGCCAAATTTTTACCCTAATCCTAAAGTCTATCTAACCTCCACCCCTACCTTATACTATCATCCATATGCCTATCTAATAGCTGCTTAAATGCCCCTAATGAGGCTGACTCCACTACCCTCTCCGGCAATGCATTCCATGCCCCAACCACTCTCTGAGTAAAGAACCTACCTCTGACGTCTCCCCTATATCTACCTCCGCTCACTTTAAAACTATGCCCCTCGTAATGGCTACTTCCACCTAGGAAAAAGTCTCTGGCCGTCCACTCTATCTATACCTCTTGATCATTTTGTACACCTCCATCAAGTCATGTGTGCCAGAACACCAGATTAACAGCCATTTGAACATTGTACACTTTACCCTTTGTTTTTCCGCCTGCAGAAACTAACCAGAATAATCCCGCCTGCATCTTTGTTGAATAAATTTTGTTTTATAATATATTAAGAATTTGGAATTTATTGAGGAAACTTGGTGAATGAATATTCTGATTCTAAAAGCTGGTGTAAAGAAAACATATGGTCGGCTATGTATGGAATGAGGTAAAGCAATTAAATGTGCATTGCAACCCATAGAACAGCGGTACTAGAGAAAGAGAGAGGCAGTACACCCCTTTCATCTCACTGGTAACAGTATATTGGACATAAAGTTATGCAGGTTCTTGGGAATGGTGTGATTGAATACAGATAAACTTGCTAAATTTAGTTTAGATAAGAAAGCGTTGTTTTTGTTTTAGTTCAACTGTTGGGCATGTGAGTGAAGAATGCCTCTAACCTTTGCTATTTTGGAAATGTGGAACCACAAGTGATGTAAATTGCATCGCACAGCTACCTACAACGCAGCACGTCCAAAAGTTCAATAAGAAATGCCTTTGCAATTTTTTTTTCTTGATTTATTTCAAGCTTCGGCCAGTTAAAGTTCTTATTCTTGTAATAGATGCTGTCAGAATTTTATGTTGCAAGTGGCTACGTAAAGGCTTTTCTCTTTCTTTCTTGATTCTAAACACTGTGGTGAGGGCAGTCATAAGCAGAGACAATGGGTCAGCATTTATCGACCTGAGATGGGTTGGGAGGATGTAGCATTGATAAAATGACAAAAAAAATGACATGATGAATTGACTCACTGTTGTGGCCTTGTCATTTTACAAGAGCTGGACTGGATATGAAGAGGTCGCCTGCTCTGAGTCAGACAGATTTGAGGTAAGTTAAAGAGTAAAAGATTATCCTGGATAGGTGGGAATGTGAAGTAATTAGAACAACCATGATCTTATGGCAGATCAGGCATGAGAAATCAAGTGGCCCACTCCTTTTTAAAATTCCTATGTTTCTATATTGCAAGATTAAAATGTAAAAAAAGACAAGAAATACAAACACCATTGAGATGCTGCAAGTTTCAAAACTTTAATATTAAAAATAAATAACTAATTCTTTCCATCAGGGTAGAAATCGGAATCTTGTCACAAACATTTCTGCAGACCATTTCATCCAGGGAATGCATTGGGTTTGATGGTGTCTGCTTTGAATTTCTTACAGTCCAAACTCTTGGGGTTGTGGAAGTAAAAATGCAAATAGAGGGAAGGATAGGGGTGCAGACTGTAACTTTAACTGTGTGATAGATGGGTGACAGTACTCATTGTACATGCGACCCCATTTTCCCCCAACTATTTCTACCCTGAAGCGTGGGAAGAAGGAAGTTGATTGAAACATTGCTTGATTTTTCTGAAGAAGTGTCCCAACACGAAACGTCAACTTTCCTGCTCCTCTGATGCTGCCTGGTCTGCTGTGTTCCTCCAGCTCCACGCTGTGTTATCTCTGACTCCAGCATCGACAGTTCTTACTGTCTCTGATTGAAACGTTGCCTCCTGTTTTACAAACTGTACAAATAATTAGCATGGTCATCATCTTCCTTTCACTTTAGAAAGTAACAGGTGACTTCACTGAGGTCTTTCTGCTGAGAAAGGGGTTCAATATGATCAAAACAAAGAAATCATTCACTCTGGTGGAAAAACGCAGAATCAGTGTAATCTTCAAATTCCAGTGAAGCTATTTTGGAGTGACGTCAGGAAGTATCTTCTGACACAGGGGATGGTGGTATCTGGAAATCTGGAACTCTCTCTCTCCCAAATGTTTTTTGGTGTCGTCAGTCATTTAGAGTTTTCAGCACTGAGATCAATACCTTTTTGTTGGGTAAGATATCAAAGAAGATGATGCCTATATAGATCATTGAAGATGAGGTACAGATCAATCATGATCTAAGTGGTTGGCAGGGTGGGTTTGAGGGGCTGAAGGACTGCCTAATGGTCTTAAGTTTCTATCGTGTATAGCACATAGTCTTATTCATGCAGTTCTTGCTGCATCAACCCATTAAAAGGATAGAGAAATGGGGGGGCAGAGACATGCAACATGGGGTATCAATAGGTATTCACTCATTAGAAATTTGACATTAGATGGTCTGTGGTTTGGGGATGACTGGGACATTGGATGGTTCTAGGCCTAGTGACACTGGGCAGGATAATGGCAACGCTGCCAGATATATCATAACTGACAAGGTGGCAAATGCAGAAGCAGAGAGCCCAGCTGAAGAGACCAATAAAAATAGACAGAGGGAGAAATGACAGTGAGAACAATATGGAAAACTATCAGAGGGATGGAGACTTACTGCATTCACACATCTACCTTGACAGTTGCTATGTAGCACTTGCCATTTGTAAATTTAGAGTTGAAACACTGAACTACTCCTGTACTGAAGTAGGTAACTGGGGCTTCACAAGTAGCAGTAAAATTCCAGTCTCCTCAAGCTCTCCTGCAAAACAGGCTGCCAGATCCTGCAGATGAACCTGAGGACTACATTTTCCCCGCTAAGTGCCCTGGAAGGCAGCAGCGCAAACCATTGAGTCACCATGTCGCCCATCATGTCTGACAGAAACAAAGACAGTGAGAAAGATAGGCAGATGTGCAAGGGGATATTATGCAGAAAATGGCAGGACCCTTAGGAGCATTGATGTACAGAGAGATCTTCGCTACAAATCCACATCTAGCTGAAAGTAGTAACACAAGTGGATAAGGTGTCAAAGCAGGTGTATGACATACTCGCCTTCATCGGTTGGGCGGTAAGAATAAGCAAGTCATGTTGCAGCTGTTTAAAACTTTAGTTCAGCCACATTTGGAGTATTGTGTGCAGATCTGGTCACCACACGAGAGGAAGGATGTGGAAGCTTTGAAGAAGGGGCAAAAGAGGTTTACCAGGATGTTGCCTGGTTTGGAATGTATTAGCTATAAGAAAAAGTTGGACAAATTGAATTGTTTTTTCCAGAGTATGGGAGATGGAGTAGGGGAGTGTGACCTGATAGAAGTACATAAATTTATGAGACGGATGGATAGGCTGTACAATAGGATGTTTTTTTCATGAGTGAAAATGTCGAAGACCAAGGGCCTTAAGGTTAAGGTTAGAGGGGGAAGGTTTAAAGGAAGTGTGTAAGGCAAGTGTTTTACACTGGGGCTGGTAGGTGCCTGGAGAACACTGGCAGGTGAAGTGACAGAAGCAGATACAATAGCAATGTTTAAGAGGCATTTAGACAGAGATTTGAACAGGCAAGGAATAGAGGGATTTGGACCATGTGCAGGCAGATAGGATTAGTTTAGAATAGCATCATGGTCAACATAGATGTGGTGGGCCGAAGGGCACGTTCCTGTGCTGTACTGTTCAATGTCTTCTGTTCTACAGCAAAGACAGTGAAGAGGGAGAATCAGGTTAATTTCCAGCGAAACGGAAACATTGGTAGGAGTCCTGTACAGTAAAAAGATAGAGAGAAGAGGGGATAGACAAAGGAAAATTGCAAATGTACGTGCATAAAGGGGTCCAAGAGCACACATTCAAATACATAGACATATAGAAAAATGTACAGACAAAGGCAAATAGATGCTATCTGAAGCCAACATTCCCCCAGAGAAAGCTGACAGAAACTCTAACTATATTTGGTAACTCAACTTCACAGCTAACAGTCTGCTCAGGGTGATCGCTGGCAAATGACTTAATTGTAAAAGCACTTCACACCCTTCTGTCAAATTCCTGACTGTGCGAGATTAATGATGGCTTTAACTCACTCAAACAAACTGACATATGCTTCTGTTGAAATAGCAGGGTGAAGTAGTTTGTTGGAAGCACAATGGTTTAATTTTTTGTTGGAGGCACAATGGGGCACATTTTCATTTCTTCCACACTGCCACATAACAGAATATAAAGGCATAAAAACACAGGCGGAAGTCCTGTCTCACAGACATTTGCTCAATTGAAGTCTGACATATATTCCTTATTTGGGTTTCTTCTGGTGTTGGAGGCTGTCACACGTAATTGGTGGCAGTTTCAGAATTGTACTGTAATGGGGGAAAGAACGTTATTTATAGAGCACAACATTTGGAACTTTGTATCCAAAATAGACAAACTGATCATGTCAGTTGTATAAATTGGTTGTACCAGATTACTAGGATGCTCCATTCTTGGGAGAAAGCAACTGCCAATAACTTACAGATGTAAAAAAGCACTCTCCTTTGGGGAAGTGGTAGAGATGTTGACGGAACTTTACATGGTTCTATCAAGTGGGTTTTTGGCAGGGCAGGGTGGGTGGATTGAATAATCTCTCCAGTGAAGAAGAAGCCAACTACGCCAGGTACATCCTGAGAAAAGAGGTACTGGCACATGAGGCCATGCAGGAGATGCTCTTGATGTTGATTCCAGAGTTGAGAGGGTTGGCCTATGAGGAGAGATTGAGTAGACTGGAGCTATGCTCTTTGGAATTTAGAAGAATGAGGGGGGATCTTAGAGAAACATATAAAATTATGAAGGGAATAAATAAGATAGAAGTGGGGAGGTAGTTTCCGCTGGTGAGCGAAACTAGAACTAAGAAGGATAGGCTCAAAATATGGAGGGAGCAGATTTAGGATCTGAGGAAGTGTCACCGGATCAGAACTATTAACTCTGATTTTTCTTCTCAGATGCCGCCAGACCTGCTGAGCTTTTTCAACAACTTCTGTTTTTGTTCCTGATTTACAGCATCCACAGTTCTTTCAGTTTTCATTTGGTTTAAATTTCGGACTGAATTGAGGAGGAACTTCTTCTCCCAAAGGGTTGTGAATCTGTGGAATTCCCTCCTTAGTGAAGCAGTTGAGGCTAGCTTGTTGGATGTTTTTAAGGCAAAGATAGACGGATTTTTGAACAGTAAACGAATTAAGGGTTATGATGGGCGGGCAGTTAAGTGGAGCTGAGTCCTTGGAAATATCAGTCATGATTTCATTGAATGGTGGAACAGGCTCGAAGGGCCAGATGGCCTACTCCTGTCCCTTTTTCTTACATTTTTATAAAGCCATAGAGACATACAGCTTGCAAACAGACCCTTTCATCTAACTTGTTCATGCCGACCAGATATTCTAAATTAATCTCGTCCCATTTTCCAGCATTTAGTCCATATCTCTCTAAACTCTTCCTGGTCATATTGATATCCATGTGTCTTTTAAATGTTGTAATTTTACCAGCTTCCTTTGGCAGCTCATTACATACATGCACCACACTCCTTGTGAAAAAGTTACTCCTTAGATCCCTTTTAAATCTTTCCCCTCTCACTTTAAATCTTTGCCCCCTGGTTTTGGACTCCCCCACAGTGGAGAAAAGACATTGTCTACTTACCCAATCCATGCCCGTCATTATTTTATAAACCTCTGTAAGGTCACCCCTCAGCCTCTGACGCTCCCGAGAAAATAACCCCAGTCTACTCAGCCTCTCCCTACAGTTCAAACCCTCCAACCCTGGCAACATCCTTGTAAATCCTTTTTGAACCTTTTCAAGTTTCACAACATTCTTCCTCTATCAGGGAGACCAGAACTACATGCAGTATTCCAACAATAGCCTAACCAATGTCCTGTACAGCCGCAACATGACTTCCCAATTCTTATACTCACTGCAGTGGCCAATAAAGGCAAGCATTCCAAACATCTTTTTCACTGTCCTATCTACCTGGGACCTCATTTTTAAGGAGCTATGAACCTGCACTGCAAGGTCTCTTTGTTCAACAACACCCCCCAGGACCTTACCATTAAGTGTATAAGTCCTGAACTGATTTGCCTTTCCAAAATGCAGCACCTCACATTTCTATAAACTCCATCTGCCACTTCTCGGCCCATTGGCCCATCTGATCAAGGTAGCATTATACTCTGAGGTCACCTTCTTCTCTGTCCACTACACTTCCAATTTTGGTGTCATCTGCAAACTTACTTACCATACCTCCTATGGACAAATTCTCAATAAAGACACAAACTTGGGCATTGATATAAGACTGTGCTCATAAGCTTGAGGATGTGGGCACAATTTAGATGCATAGCTGCTGAATGGTGAGGCCTAAGGATATTGGTGCCTCTACTGTCCAAATACTGGGGGCTTTACACAATAGTTTGTGCTGTTAAAACATATGGAATTAATAGGGCACCATTCTGGTAATACAGTCAGCAAGGTTTACTTTGGTGCCAATTCTCTGTGTTATTCAATATAACAATTTTTCAGTTCCAGATACTTTTAAAAATTGAGTTCACATTTTATCATGTGCCATGGGAGAGCGTGAATACAGGTTTCCAGGACATTAACATGGTCTCTGAATGTGACAGTCCTGGGCCTTTCAGATTTGTGCTTTTTCTCTTGCAGCAGAGCGTTGCCACAGTGGTATCAGAATGTCTGTTTCAGAAGCATTAGGTAAACAGCTTTGAGCTCCCTGAGTGTTTTGTTTTTCAAATGAATCAAAAGAAGCATGCGTGTATGGAGTCAGGCTCACACAGACCCAGGGTTTTGGTTTGGTTTTCATTTGGGGGTTTTGATTTGAAACTGATGGATACAGCTCTTTCTTGAGTTTTCCATCTTCTCCTAGAATGTTTCTTTCAGTGTTCCTTCCTCCTGGATTGGAAGGGAAAGGGCAAGTGAGGGAAATCTGTTTTGCTGAATTTGCCTTTGCCTAGGGTGTGTTTATGGGATTATATATTAGAACAGTTGATGAGTAGTAGTTAAATAATACATTATTTTATTAAATATCTCAATAGAGCTAAAGTTACAGCGATTCTGCTTTACTTTTGTTTGTACTTTAACTATGTTGTAAAAGTAAAGTGTGCTTTGTGTAAAGCCTAAAAGTGGACCAATCGAATCACATCTAGAACACAGACACTTAAACTTTCCTTTAAATATGATCAATGTTAGAATATAGATGATCTCCTCAATATATTTTGAGGGGGCTTGGTCTGGGCCACAACATTGAGTTACTAGACCATTATCTGCACTAATATAACATTTTACTGTTGTACCAGAAGCAAACTTTCACCTATGTTCTTATGCTACCAACCCAAACCTGCCAACATAGTAACTATGGATGATCATCAGCACAAGGTGACACGCAGAAACTCAAAGCCTCTGTACATCCATGTCATACTATCACCTGCAAACGTTGCTGTTTCACACCCACGTCAGATGAATCCATTCCACGGAAATCCCAATAAATCTGAGGAGCTGGTGGTGTAGTGCTAATGCCATTGGCTGAATAGTTCACAGGTTGAGCATAACGTTCTTGGAACCTAAGTTCAAATCCCTCCAAAGTAGCCATTGCAATTGAAAGCTAGATTCAGTAATGGTGCATGAAATGATCAAAGATGGTTGTAAGAAGCCATCTGGCTCATGACCATCATTTCAGGAAGGAAATCTGGCATCGTCCTATTGTAACATGGCCCGAACCAGCATTTGTTTTGACAAATCTGTTTACAATAATAAATTGTGCTATTTAAAATTACACCAGCACAGTTTGGTTGGGCCAAATGGCTAGTATCTGTTTTGCATATCCTCCTCTAATTATCCTGATCTATGCTCGCTCTACCGTTTGTTGAGATTGGCACCTTCATTTGTCAAAGGGCGAGTGGCTTTATCTTAGCTCGTGAAAATTTATCGGAGTTATTGCAGTGGCAATTATTGGGTGAGGAGATAGAGCTCAGCAGTAAATAAGGAGTTGTTTTGCTTTTGCAGCCTCAGCAATAGCTTACAGGATGATGCCGTGGTATTTCATACTGAAAGCTGTTCATGAGGGAGTTAATCCTTTCACTAACATACGTAGCAAATACATTCCTGCCCTTTATTGCAGTGTGTGTCTGCTGGTCTCTGGCAATAACCTTGATAAAGAATTGACAGAGACCCAGCAGGATTGATTTAAACTGCAAACTTTCAATCTCCATTTCAGCTTTGTATGCTCTCTCTTGTCTGAATTTAGTACTGTTCTGTTCTTTCTAAAATTATCCCTCCATAAAAATTCTGCTAGCCATGTTCCCAGCAGATCAATTGCCTGCTTTATGCCCTGCATGAATTTCCTTCAAAGAAACAGATGAAGTGCAAGACCGAAGAAGACTAAGCCCCAGTCCACATGGTCACAAGTTGCAATAATGATTGAGTTGTTAACTGATCGCAGTGATTAGTCTCTTTCAATAAGTTCACAACGAGCCCAGAAATGAGCTGAGGGGAAATCCCCAAAGTGGGAAACTATTGTGTTAATTTGTTCAGTATTTGATAATGTAAGCCTGTTGACTCTTGACTGCATACTGTGTGCGATTAGTTAAGCCACGGTATGATGACTCAGAAACAAAAGCTAAGCTGTAGGCAAACAGCTTGAAACATAGGGACAAACATTTTTAATAATTGAATAGAACTTGCTGAAAGAAATTCAGCAGGTCTGGCAGCATGCGTGGAGTGAAAGCAGAGTTAACATTTTGGGTTCAGTGACCCTTCTTCGGAATTGTGTTAACTGGGCTTGAATGAAGGGTCTAGGCCCGAAACGTCAAGTTTTCCTGCTTCTATGATGCTGCTTGGCCTGCTGTGTTCATCCAGCCCCACGCCTTGTTATCTTGAAACGTTAACTGTCCATTCTCTCCACAGGTGCTACAGACCTGCTGAGTTTCTTCAGCAATTTCAATTTTAGTGTCATATTTCTTTGCTTTTTTTTTAATTGAATAGAACTCCTGCCTTAAAGCATAACCTAGAATGTATGATTTCTAAAAGTTTCTGCAGAATAAAATATATTGGAACCATCATTCCTTTGACAAAATTTCCTCCCAAGTATGGTACACTCAGCATGCAAGAAAATGAAAAACAATAGGAGCAGAGGTAAATAAAAGAAGTCCTCTTGCCTGCTCCTCCATTCAGGAAGACCTTCTACATCAATTCCAATTTCCCACTCTACCGCGAGGTCACTTGATTCTCTTGTTGTCCAAAGTCAATTGATTACACTCTTGAATATATTCAACACGTGAGTATTGACAGGCCAGGCAGTCTAACTTGGTGCTGGGGAATTGCTTACAAGAAAATTTGAGGGACCAAAAATATCTGCACTTGGAGAGACATGAATTAATTAACAATAGCATGGAATTGTTAAAGGAATGACATGTTTAGCAAACTTGATCAATGTTTTGAATTGACTGGACGTGTTGTAAGGACAATGCATTTGTGGTTGATTCTTAAGTGCCGTCTGGGCAATTAGGAATGGGGCATATATGCTGCCTAGCCAGTGGTGCCCTCATTCCATGAATAAATAAAGAAAAATGATCTACATGTACATTAGCAAGTCTTTTAATCAGGCCTTTCATGGCAGGCTGGTTAAGAAATTTAGAGTTTGTGGGTTTGAAGACAAAATGGCACGTTGGATCCAAAATTCATTGACAGGCAGGGAAGCAGAGGATGTTGGTAGCTGAATATTTCTGTGACTGGAAATCTTCCTCTAGGTTTCTACAGGACTTGGTGCTGGAGCCCTGGCTATTTGAAGTTTACGTTAATGATTTGGACTTAAGTTTACTTTAAGACTTTCCTTTTTTTTATTTTTACTCTTATACTCTTTTTCCTTCACTCTCTTTTGTTATAAGCCTCTGGTGGGAGCAGCAGTGGCAGCAACGCTAGCACGGAGTTAGACCACGACTCCACCCTCGTCCAGGGTCTCCCAGCGATGGGCAGCAGATCCCAGGCTAGCTTCCCCGGCCAAGACTCGCAGCCTGGACAGCGGGTCTAGGCCTGCAGCTCAGCCTGAATGCCTGAAGGAGGAGAAAGGCAATCTCAGCCCAGTGTCGTGGTCTTGTCCTGGCGTGGAGGTCTCATTCCCATGTGGAGGTCTTCTTCGTCTTCGATGCCCAGATATTCCGGCAGCCTAGCAGACAGTCTCATCCAGGAATGGCGGTCTCAACCTGACATCGTGGACTTCTTTGGGCTTCCAGCCCTGAATTCCAGTGGCTTGGCATGGCAGCCTCATCCCAGCTGCACCTCCAGGGTATTTCATTATTCCTTAACCTGCTTTCCCTGAGCCTAGGAGCCATCAATTGCACTGTGATGAACTTTGTCTGACGTTTACTTTTTAAAAAAATTATTATGTATGACTTCTGTCATTGACGTGGGTGTTGTGATGGGGTAACTTATAAGAGTTTTTACTGTATTTCTCATGTAAAAGTCCACACGGCAATACATTTCTATTCTAAGTTTTGGGAGTAAAATGGAAGACTTCATCCATGACACGAGTATTATTCTGGTGGCAAACAGGGAGGAAGATAACTGTAAACTGCAGGACAATATCAACAGACTGGTCAGGAAGGCAGAGCATTGGAAAATGTAATTCTACTCATAAAAAAATGAGGTAATTTTCTTGGGGAGTGCTAACAAAGCAGGGATTACTGTAGGAATGGTAAGACATTGGTAAGTGTCAGACCTCGGAATACATATCCAAAGATCACGAAGGGTAACAGGTCAGGCAGATAAGATGCTTAAGAAGGCATAAGAGATACTTTTCTGAAGAAGGTTCCCAACCGGAAATGTCAACTTTTCTGCTCCTCTGATGCTGCCTGGTCTGCTGTGTACCTCCAGCTCCACACTGCGTTATCTCTATATATGAGATACTTGCCTTTATTAGTAAAGGCATTGAATACAGGACTATAGAGGTTATTTTGAACTGTATAAAGCATCATCTTGGTCACAACTGGAGTACTGTGCAGTTCTGGCGACTGCATTATTGGAAGAATCTGATTGGACTGGAGTAAGAGCAACGGAGATTACCAAAGGGTTCTGAGCTATGCGGAAATATTGGATAGATTGGGGTGTTTTCCTTAGAGCAGAGAATGTTGAGAGGGGACCAGCTAGAGGTGTATATGATTATGAGGAACACAGACAAAGTGAATTGGAAGGCACTTTGCAATTAGTACAAAAGTCAACAACCAGGGGGTACAGCTTTGACGTAGGAGGGGAAACCTAAGAGGGGAATGAAAGAGATTATTTTCATTCAAAGGCTGGTGGGAGTGTGGAGGTCATTGCTGGAAAGGGTAGTTGAGTTAGAAACTCTCATAACAATTAGGCAGCGTTTAGATACTTACTTGTATGACTCTGGGTCCAAACATGGAAAAATGGGATTCATGTGGACAAATGTTCGTTGACTGATCATCATCATAGAATCCCTACAGTGTATAAATAGGCCCTTCGGCCCAAAATGTCCACGCTTACTCTCAGAGCATGTGAAAATAGGTAAGTCCCCTGGGTCGGACGGGATTTATCCTAGGATTCTCTGGAAAGCTAAGGATGAGATTGCAGAGCCTTTGGCTTTGATCTTTATGTCATCGGTGTCTGCAGGAATAGTGCCAGAAGACTGGAGGATAGCAAATGTTGTCCCCTTGTTCAAGAAGGAGAGTAGAGACAACCCTGGTAATTATAGACCAGTGAGCCTTACTTTGGTTGTGGGTAAAGTGTTGGAAAGGATTATAAGAGATAGGTTTTATAATCATCTAGAAAGGAATAATTTGATTAGGGATAGTCAACATGGTTTTGTGAAGGGTGGGTTGTGCCTCACAAATCTTATTGAGTTCTATGAGAAGGTGACCAAACTGGTGGATGAGGGTAAAGCGGTTGATGTGGTGTATATGGATTTCAGTAAAGCATTTTATAAGGTTCCCCACGGTAGGCTATTGCAGAAAATTCGGAGGCATGGGATTGAGGGTGATTTAGCGGATTGGATCAGAAATTGGCTAGCTGTAAGAAGACAGAGGGTGGTGGTTGATGGGAAATGTTCATCCTGGAGTTCAGTTACTAGTGGTGTACCGCAAGGATCTGTTTTGGGGCCTCTGCTGTTTGTCGTTTTTATAAATGACCTGGATAAGGGTGTAGAAGGATGGGTTAGTAAATTTGTGGATGACACTAAAGTCGGTGGAGTTGTGGATAGTGCGGAAGGATGTTGCAGGTTACAGAAGGACAGAGATAAGCTGCAGAGCTGGGCTGAGAGGTGGCAAATGGAGTTTAATGCGGAAAAGTGTGAGGTGATTCACTTTGGAAGGAGTAACAGGAATACAGAGTACAGGGCTAATCGTAAGATTGTTGGTAGTGTGGATGAGCAGAGAGATCTCAGTGTCCATGTGTGTAGATCTCTGAAAGTTGCCACCCAGGTTGGTAGGGTTGTTAGGAAGGCATACAGTGTGTTAGGTTTTATTGGTAGAGGGATTGAGGTCATGTTGCAGCTGTACAAAACTCTGGTGCAGCCGCACTTGGAGGATTGCATACAGTTCTGGTCGCCGCATTGGAGGAAGGATGTGGAAGCATTGGAAAGGGTGCAGAAAAGATTTACCAGGATATTGCCTGGTATGGAGGGAAGGTCTTATGAGGAAAAGCTGAGGGACTTAAGGCTGTTTTCATTAGACAGAAGAAGGTTAAGAGGTGACTTAATAGAGACATACAAGATGATCAGAGGATTAGATAGGGTGGACTGTGAGAGTCTTTTTCCTCGGATGGTGACGGCTGGCACGAGGGAACATAGCTTTAAATTGATGGGTGATAAATATAGGACAGATGTCAGAGGTAGGTTCTTCACTCAGAGAGTAATAAAAGCGTGGAATGCCCTGCCTGCAACAGGTAGTAGACTCGCCAACTTTAAGGGCATTTAAGTGGTCGTTGGATAAACATATGGATGATAATGGAATAGTGTAGGTTAGATGGGTTTCAGATTGGTTTCACAGGTCGGCGCAACATCAAGGGCCGAAGGGCCTGTACTGTACTGTAATGTTCAAGAGCTAGAATAACCATGGGCGTCCTCCAGTGTCACAACGATGCCACCTGGAAACTGGAGGAGCAGCAAGTCATATTCCGCCTTGGCAGCCTACAACCTGATGGTCTCAATGTGGACTTTACCAGTTTCAAAATTTCCCCACTCCTGGCTTCATCCCATGACCAACCCCCCTCTCACCCTGTCTCCTTGACCTGACCCAACCTGTCCATCTTCTCTCCCACCTATCTGCTCCTCTCACCTCACTGACCAATCCCCACCACTCCCTACCTCCACTCACCCATCACCATCCCACCTACCATCCCCAGCCTCATCCATCCTCTATCTATTTATTTCTGCTCTCCTGTTCCCTCTCCCCCATTTCTGAAGAAGGGTCCCAACCCATAATATCAACTTTCCTGCTCCTCTGATGTTGCCAGGCCTGTTGTGTTCCTCCAGCTCTACACTGTGTTATCACAAACTAGACAAGGCTGTGCAGGGGAAGGGCAGAAGAGAATTTAAGAAAAGATGGAAAATAAACATGGTCTATTTTTTGAAGCTATGAAATTCAATGTTGAGACTGTGAGGGTGTAAAGTGCTCAAATAAAAATTTTGTTCCTCGAACTTGTGAGGAACATAGGAACAGGCGTAAGTCATTCAGCCCCTCAAGCCTTTTCCACCATTCAATGACATCATGGCCAACCTGTGGCCTAACTTCATATTCCTGTCTTTGGCCCATATCCCTCTGCTTAACAAAAATCGTGCTTCACTGTAACATTGCAGCAGGCCCAGGATAGAAAGGTTATCATGAGGGCAAGCTGGTTTATTAAAAAGGCAGGAAACTGGGAGGTCATTCCTCTGGACAGAACAGAGGTGTACCTCAAAGGAATCACCGTGTGTATGTTTGGTCTCACCAGTGTAAAGAAGAATGCACTGTAAACATAAGATAGCAATAAGCTCATCAGGGCAACAATAGGCTGTGCAATGTGTCTGCCAGGGAAATCCTGTTTGTGGATTTTGGGAAGGAGAAAGAAGTGGGCTTTGCAGGATTGGCAGACTATGGATGTGGAATCCGTGGAGTGCAAATTTCCAACAGAGGTGAGGTGAGTAACAGACCTGGAAACATCAGCCCGATGTTAAGTGGTCAGGACGTAGTCCAGGGAGAAAAGGGAAGAAGTATTTGAAAGCTGGTCCTCAGTCTGTGCTGGGGGGAGATCAACACACCAGATGACAACAGCTACCCATTGGCAAACCTATCAATAACAAGATCAAGGTTGGACCTAAGGGAACAGTGTGCAGTAAGTTCAGAGGGAGACAGGTTTTGAGTAGGTGATGGGAACAGAGAAACCAAGGTTCAGTAGTACTCAATGAAGAGATCACATGCAGGCAAAAAGTATAAGGTTAGGGTCTGGGTGGCGGGGAAGTACTGGAGATGGGTGAAAGGGTTTTTGTGGGCAGGAAGAAGATTCATGTCCAAAGAAGTGGGCACAGTGGCAAAGACAACAGAAAAAGAGCTCAATGTTATGAAATTCATTGAGGCGGGAATGTAATGGGATAGAACTAAGACCTTTATTGAGCACAGTTCATGGTCCATAAGACTATATGACCATAAGACATAGGAGTGGAAGTAAGGCCATTCGGCCCATCGAGTCCACTCCGCCATTCAATCATGGCTGATGGGCATTTCAACTCCACTTACCTGCACTCTCCCCGTAGCCCTTGATTCCTTGCGAGATCAAGAATTTATCAATCTCTGCCTTGAAGACATTCAACGTCCCGGCCTCCACTGCCCTCCGTGGCAATGAATTCCACAGGCCCACCACTCTCTGGCTGAAGAAATGTCTCCTCATTTCCGTTCTAAATTGACCGCCTCTAATTCTAAGGCTGTGTCCACGGGTCCTAGTATCCCCACCTAACGGAAACAACTTCCCAGCGTCCACCCTTTCTAAGCCATGCATTATCTTGTAAGTTTCTATTAGATCTCTCCTCAACCTTCTAAACTCTAATGAATACAATCCCAGGATCCTCAGCCGTTCATCGTATGTTAGGCCTACCATTCCAGGGATCATCCGTGTGAATCTCCGCTGGACACGCTCCAGTGCCAGTTTGTCCTTCCTGAGGTGTGGAGCCCAAAATTGGACACAGTATTCTAAATGGGACCTAACTAGAGCTTTATAAAGTCTCAGAAGCACATCACTGCTTTTATATTCCAACCCTCTTGAGATAAATGACAACGTTCCATTCGCTTTGTTAATCACAGACTCAACCTGCAAGTTAACCTTTAGAGAATCCTGTACTAGCACTCCCAGATCCCTTTGTTCTTCGGCTTTATGAATTTTCTCACCGTTCAGAAAATAGTCATTGCCTGTATTATTTTTTCCAAGGGGCAAGACCTCACATTTGCTCAAGACCTCCTCTGCCTCTGTCAAAAGTATACAAAAGAATTTCCAACACCTTGCAATTATACTGGGCTGGAAGTATTAATTCTGTTCCTCTCTTCACAGACACTGCCAGACCTGCTAAGTTTCTCCAGCCCATTTTATGTTTGATCACTAGTCTAGGGTTCTGGATTAATAGCCCAGTGACATGAACATTACACAACCACCTCCCTTTTTTTAAAAATCCATTAATTAAAAGAATTAGGATTGAATTACAAAATGATATAAAATAGAAGGAACACATTACGCCCATCATGCCTGCTCATCAGGAAAATAAATTCAGTCTGTCTGATTCTACAAGCATTGGAGGTTTCTCCACTTCAAGAGTTTATCCAATTTCATTTGGAAAGGTGCTGTTGAACCTGCTTCATACCAGCCATTGGAAGCAGCTCCTCGTCATTTAATCCATCAAACTCCTCATAACTTTAAGCAGCTCTTTCGAATCACCTCCAAACCTTCTCTGCTTGAAGTGGAACAATCCCTCCATCTCTACCTCTTTCCATCTAACTGAAGCCCCTCACTCCCCATTGCTTCGTTGGTTGAGGCTACCAGACAAATTGTCACCAAGTTATTTTTTTTAAAACAAAGCCTATTGATGAATATTCTGCAGCTGGGGGCAGGTGATGGCCTCGTGGTATTATCACTGGACTGTTAATCCAAAGACGCAGATAATGTTCTGGGGACCCAGCTTTGAAACCCGCCATGGCAGATGGTAGAATTTGGATTAAATAAATATCTGGAATTAATAATCTAATGATGACTGTGAATCCATTGTCGATTGTCAGAAAAACCCTTCTGGTTCACTAATGTCCTTTAGGGAAGGAAACTGCCATCCTGGCCTGGTCTAGCCTACATGTGACTCCAGACCCGCAGCAATGTGGTTGACTTGTAACTGTCATCTGGACAATTAGGGATGGACAATAGATGCAGCCTGGCCAGTGACATCCCTCATCCTGTGAATGAATAATAAAAAAGAAGCTGAAGCAGCCCGGGCTGTGTCCTGTGCTATCCATTGTGCCCGAACTCCAGAGATATTTCCCACATGCAAGACAGCAGTTTGTCCCTCTGCCACTTGTTAACTTCTGTTGGGAAAAGCCATGAAACAGTTGGCCTAGACAAAACAACACACCTGCCATCTGCGCTGCGCACCTGCACATCAGACATCGATCCCTCTGAGACTGATGGTAATGTCACAATTACTGATAAAGTGAAGGCTGTTCTAGCTTCACAGCCACTGAAAGAGATGTCCCATCATTATTTTTTGCCAAGCTGATGGAGATTCAATGATGGTCCCCTGATCAAATAGAGGTGACTAAAGCAAACCGTATTGCATGTAGTCAGGCAGCTCTTTCTCAGTCTGTCTCTGAAAACAGCAAAAACAACTTACATTAGTAAGGCACATTTAATGCTCTAAAATGATGCTTCACAGCAGTGTAATTAGACAAAATATAACTAAGAACTTCCAGGATATATTAGGACAGTTGACTGAAAACTTGTTCAAAGAAGTAGGCTTTAAACAGAAAACAAAGAATAAAGAACAGCATAGAACAGCAACAGACCCCCTTCGGCCCACCAAGTCAGTGCTGCCACATGATGCCTTTCTAAACTAAAAATCTTTTGCCTCTATGCAGGACATATCTCTCTATTCCCTACCCATTCATATATCTGTCAAGGTGCCTCTTAAACATTGCTCTTGTATCTGCCTCCACAACCTCCTCTGGCAGCTCATTCCAGGCACTCACCAGCCTCTGTACAAAAAAAAACTTGTCTCTCATGTCTCTTTTAATCTTACCCCCTTTTACGTTAAACTGATGAAGCTGAGTGATTGACATTTCTACCCTGGGGGAGAAAGACTCTATCTACCCATGCCTCTCATAATTTTGCAAACTTCTATCACATAACCCCACAGCCTCACACGTTTGAGTGAAAACAATCCAAGTTTGTCCAATCTTTCCTCAGAGCTAATACCCTCCAAACCAGGCAACATCCTGGTCAACTTCTTCCGTACCCTCTCCAAAGACTCCACATCCTTTCAGTAGCGTGCCTGTTAAACGAGGGTGAGGGGGGGGGGTGCAGAGATTTCTGGTGAAGAAATTCCAAAGGCTTGAGCCCAGGCACTTGAAAGCATGGTCACTGCAGAGAAAAGCATCAATTATATCTTTACTGTAAGTATAGCTGTTGAGCAAATGAAAGGCAATTTGCCACAGTGACTTCAGATCACATGGGACTAGGGCTTGAGTCAGGAAGCTGTAAGCTCATCCTCTTGAATCATGCCTTTGTTTGAGAAAGTCTGATATTATTCCTGCACTTCAGTGTAGATCGCACTGTATTACAACTGCCAACAGTGAAATGATTAAAATCAGGGCTGTAAAAGACAGCAGAATTAGAGCAAATCTAAGATCTTACAAGAATGTCAGATGCTGAGGGGTGACCTGACAGAAGTAAGTAAAATAAAAAGGGGCACGGATAGGGTGTGTATTTTTCCCAGGGTGGAAATGTCAAATACCAGGGGGCATACATTTTGAAGTGAGAAGAGGAAATGTTTAATTGAGATGTGTGAGGCAAGTTTTCTCTGCAGAGGCTGGTAGGTGTCTGGAACACACTGCCAGGGGAGGTGCTGGAAGGAGATCAATAGCAAAAACGCCATCACGACAATAACGGAGTAGGAGTCCTGAGCAGGGGCCCATCTGCTCCAGCCACTTTTCTTTTCTTCGTTTTTTTGTTTTTACTTACCTCTCGTCCTGAGCTTTGACGGCATCCACAGCAGTGAGGGATCCCAGTGTGGACCTCATAGCAGTGGCGAGGAACAGGAGTAGGCCATCTGGCCCATTGAACCTGCTCTGCCATTCAATAAGATCATGGTTGATCTTTTCATAGACTCAGCTCCACTTACCTGCCCACTCACCATAACCCTTAATTCCTTTACTGTTCGAAAATCTATTTATCTTTGCCTTAAAAACATTCAACAAGGTAATTTCAACTGCTTCACTGGACAGGGAATTATATAGATTCACAACCCTTTCTGTTAAGAAGTTCCTCCTCAACTCAGCCCTAAATTTGTTTCCCCCTATTTTGAAGCTATGCCCCCTAGTTCTAATTTCACCTGTCAGTGGAAACAACCTCCCTGCTTCTATCTTGTCTATTACCTTCATAATTTTAAGTTTCTATAAGAATTGTATGTTTCTATGAGAATCCCCCCTTCATTCTTCTAAATTCCAAACAGCATAGTTCTAGTCTACTCAATCTGTCCTCATAAGCCAACCCTCTCAACTCCGGAATCAACCTAGTGAATCTACTTTGCACCCACTCCAGCGCCAATTTGTCCTTTCTCAAGTAAAGAGAACAAAACTGTACACAATACTCCAGGTGTGGCCTCACCTGAATCCTATACAGCTGCAGCAGGATGCTGAGAGATCATTTTGCTTCATGCAGAAATCAAGAAAGAGGGGAAGTCAAGGACTCAGGGAGGACTGGGTTTCAAAATAAGCTGTGGCCAAGTGGCCAATGCACTAAGCAATTAGACCCAAGATAAAATTGGCGAAACAGTTTCTGCAAGTAAGACCTGATGGAATGCAAAGAGGTGAAGGTTATCACAGGTCAAAAACCAACAGGGATCAGCCCAGACCTGTATTGCATATCAAAAATAGGTACTTGACCTTAACAACGAGAGAGTCACAATGACCCAAAACTCATTAAGTACTCAGCCAGAACAATAGGGAGAGACATGATGTTTGTGTACTCCCCAGTTTCATCTAGAGCCCTTGGTATCATGGAGTAATCATATCTTGGAAAGCGGGTATGTACATGCATGATGACCTGGCTGAATCCCATCAGTGTGCTGTGACCCCAGCCCTGTGTCCTCATTGGCTGATGTCAGGGAAGATTCCAGAAGGGCTCAAAAAGGAATGTGGAGAAGGGACACCTCGTGGCCATTTCCTTAGTGAGGACTTGGCTGGTGAAGACTCTGTGAGAAACCTACCTTGGTAGCAGGAAGATCCTCAGTGCCCTGTTGACACAACCCAGTGAGTTAAAGCCAGTAGCCCAAATAAGTTCACCAGAGTAGATAGTATATATAACATGCATGGGGCTGGATGAACACAGCAGGTCAAGCAGCATCCTAGGAGCAGGAAAACTTGATGTTTCGGGCCTAAACCCTTC
>JAHRHZ010000016.1:60073403-60113741 GCA_024137785.1 Ginglymostoma cirratum | reverse complement strand
ACCCGCCCCCTTGACCTGTCCGTCCTCCCTGGACTGACCTATCTCCTCCCTACCCCCCTACCTACACTCACCTTTACTGGCTCCATCCCCGCCTCTTCGACTTGTCTGCCTCCTCTCCACCTATCCTCTCCTCTATCCATTCTCTATCCGCCTCCCCCTCTCTCCCTATTTATTTCAGAACCCTCTTCCCCTCCCCCATTTCTGATGAAGGGTTTAGGCCCGAAACGTCAAGTTTTCCTGCTCCTATGATGCTGCTTGACCTGCTGTGTTCATCCAGCCCCATGCTTGTTATCTCGGATTCTCCAGCATCTGCAGTACCTTTTATCTTAGATAGTATATATGTTTTTTTCAGGCAGTCAGCTTAGTTTATGGAAAAGCTATCTCAATTTGTTGTGTAAGGATAATTTCTTTAATGTGTGAAGTTTGAACCGCAGTCGTTGTTTGTCTCATACAGCAGGAGCACTTGGGTGAATGCATTTTGAGTAATATGATTCAAGTGCCTGTATAGGATATTTCATGGGCAATAAAGGGGTGATCTGATCAAAGTTTCAAGATATTAACAAAAAAAGACAAGACAGTTGAAGACAAATTATTTCCATTCTTTGGGGTTTCCAGAACGAGCGGAAAAATTAGGGTCAAATCATTCAAGAGAGATGTTAGGAAGCATTTCTACCCACAAAGGGTAGTGGAGGTTTTGGAACTCTCATCCTCAAATGGCATAAGAAGCTAAATCAGTGTTAATTTTAAATCTCGGATAGATACGGTTTTTGTTAAACAAAGGTATTAAAGGATATGGGCCGTAGGCAGGTACATGGCGTTGAGTCACAGATCCGCCAGGATCTCCTCGAATGGTGGAGCAGGCTTGAGGGGCTGAATGGCCAACTCCTGTCACTGTGTTTCTAAACTAAAGCATATTATATTTAAGACAGAGATGAGGAGGCATTTTGTTTCCTAGAGAGGCATAATTCCTTAGAAATGTTTCTCCCAGAAAGCAGTGGGAGGTTGCATCAGTGAATATACCTCAGGCTGAGTGAGACAGATTTTTGATCTCCAACAAGGATTTGTGGGAGGGAAGTAGACATCAGGCCATGATTGGATCAGCCATGATTCTATCAATTGGCAGAGCAGGACTCAATGAGCTGAAAGGCATTCTTTTGCTCTGAATAAGATCATGTAGCATTTTGCATTCTCCTTGGAATTCCTGGCCAATATTCATTCCTCACTTAGCATTGTTGGAACGCATTATTTTATCATTAGCAGATTGCCTGTCTTCGGGAACATTATGCAAATGGTCTCCTGTTTTTCCTACTTCACAGCGATGATGATGCTTAAAACATGCTTCATTAACTGTGCTGCACACTGGCGAGTCCTGATTTGACAAAACGAGCTCTAAAATACTCTCTCAGTTCTTTTATTTTGCTTATTTCTCAAATACCTTTCTTCCTTACAGGGAAAAATAACAAGCGCAGCTGGAGGGAAAAGCCTTTAAGATGACAATCTTTTGAATTCTGGTTATGGCAGCTTAATTTACAGCTTCTAATAAGCGATAAGTAGAACATGCTGAGCTACAATACGATACAGAGACCGGGTCGTCAACCAGATCAGTGGCACGTTTGACACCTGAATGCAAACAAAGCTGCTCTGATAAAAAGTCATCAACCTGAGGTATTAACTTTCCTAATTCACCTTCCTGTTGATGCTGTGCCTGACTAGATGAAAAGTTCTAGCATCTTCTGAGGTTACTTCAGATTTCCAGCACCCACAATGCTTTGTTTTTAGTCCAAAAGGGCAAATTGCAAAAAAAAAGCAAACTTAAGCATATCAAAATGACACTTGCTTTCAAAACTGCAATTTCCACAACCCCTCCATGTCCTCTCCCTTCTTTTCATTGTAACATCCACTACCAGACAATCTTTTGAGATATCTGCACTCCTCCAATTCTGCCCTTCTGCACACTCTCAATTTTAATGTGCAGCCATGTCTTCGGTTGCTTGCAGTCCACCTTCTGAAACAATCCCCCCAACTCTCTCATCCTCCTTATCTCTCTTTCTTCTGATAATACCCTGTCAATTAAGTTCTCTCTCAGTGACAAAGTTTTATGTTACTTGTCCAAACATTTCTGAATATAGAACCAGACATTGCTGAAAAAAACTCATCAAGTCTGGCAGCATCTGTAGAGAGAACATTTCATGTCCAGTGACCCTTCTTCATTTCCAGATATAGTTTTGTTTTGTGAATTTGTATCCATTCATGCTCCTGTGAAGTGTCTTGAGATGATTATGTTAAAGTTAAGTTCTAAAAGTAAGCATATGCAGGACACATGTAAAGTTTGCAGATGACACTAACTTTGGGAGAATTGTGAACTGTAAGGAGGGCAGTGTGGAACTACAAAAAGACAATGACAAGCTGGTGAAATGGGCAGACAGATGGTAGATGAGGTTCAATTCAGACAATTGTGAGGTTATGGAAGGGCATTGAAAGAAACAATAAATGTGGGCCTAGTAAAAGTAACAGTAAAAGCCTAAAAGGAGAGCAGGAACAGTGAGATCTGGGTGCATATATGCACAGATCAATGAAAATGGAAGGACAAGTGTAGAAAGCAGTTGACAACACATTCCAAGATGGCATCAGTGGAACTCGGCAGAGGAAATTGGTGTTGGCAGTGGTGGTAATGATTGGGGCCCGGTGCTGGACCCATGGTGTTGGCAGCAAGTTGGACATGGCAACAGTGGAGGTGTTGGTGGGCCTGGCGCTGGGTGCATGGTGACGGGGGATAGCCCCAGGCCCATGGCAAGGTAGAGGAGCCCATGGAATGGTGATAGAGGAATGGTGATTGTTGTGAGCCGTAACAAGAAAGAAGTGTGAAGATAAACTCTTTATTTTCTGTGTTTCAAGATGACAGCAGACAGTGGGATTCTAAACAACACTTTTAATTATTTGCAATACATACAACAGTAAAAGATATAATCAAAAAGAAGTCTAAACTATGAGAGTGATCTCAGCTTTATTAATAAGGGCATAGAGTAAAAGAGCAAAGGGGTGATGTGGAACTTGTACAAGACACTTGTTAGACCTCAGCTGGAGTATTGTGTACAGTTGTGGAGTAGCACATCATAGGGAGGATGTGAATGCATTGGAGTGTGTGTGAAACAATTTGTAGGAATGAGAAACTTCAGTGATTGAAAAGTTTGGGACTGTTCTCATTGAAGAGAAGGAGGCTTTGAGGAGATATGATAGAGGTTTTCATATTCCATGAGCTGGCTGGTAAAAGTAGTCAGGAAGAAGCTGTTGTTACTTACAAAAGAGAAAAGAACGAGAGGGGCATATATTGAAAGTGATAAGCAAAGCAAACAAGGGTGGTGTGAGAGTTTTTAATTGTCACACGGCGAATGGTTAGGATATGGGATGCACTTCCTAAGAATATGGTGGAGGCATGTTTAATTGAGACACCCAAGAGAAAGTTGGATGATTATTTGGATAGATGTAGTATGCAAGGATATAGGGAAAAAGCAGGAGATTGGCAAGAGGTAACAGAACTGATGCAGACTCAATGAGCTGAATAGTCTTCTTTGTACCATGATATTTAAGTGAATCTGTGAAGTAGCTCTTGCCATTATTCTATTGAGTGAATGTGACTTCAACATTGTACTTCCTTTAAAAGGGCAGTTAAAAATTCTGTACATACTGTGATGACGCTATGGCTGTAAGGAGAGTGTTTTGTCTTGATTTTTTTTAATGAAGAAAGGTTGAGACAGAGGTCCTGAGCATTCTGTTCCAAACCAGTAACACAAACAGCTTGTGTGACCTTAGGTTTTTTTTTTAAAGTTTGAAAAATAGAAGCAGCCTGAATGGGTGGGGTCAAGCTCACACCAGAATTTTGAATCTTAACTTTCTACTGCTGCTGGGGTCTTAAAGCTGGATGTGGAAGCTTTTATTCTTCACTCTACTACAGCTAAAAGCTGGTGGTCTTTTCCTGCTGTTAGAATTGCACGTGAGATGATCTATTTTAGTGAATTTGCCTCTGCCAAGGGTGCGTTTATGGGATGTTACTATATTTGAACAGGTGATGTTTAGTAGCTAAATAATCTATTACTCTGTTAACTTTTCCAATAGACTTAAAGTTATTCCAATTTTTCCTTCATTTGTTTGTATTTTAATTATAGGGTAAAAATAAAATGTGTTTTCCTTAAAGCGTAACGTGTAACCAATGCAATCACCTCTGGAACACATCCCCTTACACTAGCCTTGAAAGAGGATTAATGCAATGGTCTAGGCTGTCTCCTCGATATATTTGAAGAGGGTCTGGTCCGTAACAATAGCCTAGACAATCTTTGAAACAATGTTGGATCAATATCTCTGACCAACCTTCCTGCTTACAGCTGCTGTTTGGCACGAGGTTGAGAATTTAACCATTAACTCTTCAGGGATGTTGGTGATGTAAGGAGGTATAAACACACAAACAGGGCAACAAGGATGAGGGATAGGACTGAGGTATGTTTACCTCATTGGTTTTAACAGTGTGAGCACAGACAGCCACCTTATCTGGTCATATGCTAAAAGAACAGAGAGCCGATAACTGAGGCCCTATAAGCTGGCACGGTTTAAGAGACAGATGACTCTGTCAGCCTATGGTTTTATTTGTCTTCAATGTGACTGCTGTGTATTGACATGATTTTACAATGGAACAGATGAAGAAACACTGGTCATGTCCAGCACCTGCTCAAGCTGCAAAACAGCCATTTCAGGCTGTGAAACAGCACATTTCAACATAAATCTGCAATGTTCCAAGCAGTTTAACTCGAGGAATGGAACATTGGAGGCTGTGATTGACTCGTTTTGATGATCAGTTTCTGAAGGCTCAATTCCAACTTATGCAACAAAGAAGCACACAGTGAAATGTTCTCTTCCCCCACACCAAACCTCTTGCCCCTCATCTTCTCCTCCACTACTCCTGACTTAATTCAATCTCCTCATATACTTCTCCACTCCTCTAACCTATCTCCAAACCCCTCTCCTCCACATAAACTCCTCTTTTACACCCTTTGCTTAACAAATTCTCCTTCTTCATCACTTCCTCAGTCCGTCTGTTCCTCTCTCTGCCTTCCACATCCCTTCCCCTCATCCTCCTCCTTTTCCCGTTGTCCAATCTCTGTCTAACAAACTGGACAACTTGCCCCTGCCCAATATATTCCTCAAACCTTTTGCACCACCTCTTCCTCTCTTACTCCATATTCTTCAATCCCACTCTGATGGCCTCTGAAGTTGCCTCCAATAGGGTATTTTATCAGATACAGCAATCCTTATGTTATCCCTCATTTCACAAAAACACACTCTGGGTATCTGGATTTCCAGAAGGTATTTGATATAGACACACATAACAGCTTATTAACGAAAGCAGACACCGTGGAATTGAGAGGAAATTACTGACGTGGCTGGGAAATCAGTTGAGTGGCTGCTAACAGAAAGTAGGAATTGTGGGTAGGTATTCAAATTGGTAGGATATGACAAGTGATGTCCCACAAGGAATGTGTGTTAGGTCACCAATCATTCACCCTACTTATTAACGACTTGGTGAATGGCACAGAAAGTGATGTTTGCAATTCTGTTGATGACACAATATTAGGCAGCACTGTAGACAATTAGATGATATTAAATTACAAAAGGGTATTGATAGACTAAGTGAATGGTCAAAACTATTGCAGATGGAGTTCAATATAAGCAAGTGTGAGGTTATCTATTTTGAATAAAAATAATTACAGATCAGGGTATTTTCTAGAATGTATGAAACCAAATACACTGAAAATCCAAAGAGATTTGAGGGTTCAGGACATCTTTAAAAAAATCACAAACGAGTCCAGAAAATAATCAAGAAAGCCAGTAGAATGCTGATCTTTCTATCTAGAGGACTGGAATACAAGGATGCAGAAGTTTTGCTGCAATTAGATAGAAGTGTGGTGTGACTCGGTTGTGAGCAGATCTGGGTACCAGACCTTAAGAACGATATATTGGTCTTGGAGGGAGTGTAATGTAAGAATGATACCTGGAGTTCAGAGGTTAAATTCTCAGGAGAGGTTATCAAAATTAGATATGTTTTCTCTGGAATTTTGAAGATAAAGAGGTGATCTGATCAATGTTCAAGATATTAACAGGAAAAGACAGGGTTGGTAAAGATAAACTATTTCCACTGGCGCTCCGAGATCTAGGGGAATTGTCTGAGAATTATGGCCACACCATTCAGAAGAGATGTCAGGAAGTGCTTCTACACACAAAGAGATGGTAGATGTTAGGAGCTCTCTTCCACGAATAGAGGTGGATTCTGGGCATGTTGTTAATTTTAAATCAGAGATAGATAAATACATTTTTGTTAAGCAAAGGTATAAATGGATATGAGCCAAAGGAGTGATCTGATCAATGTTCCAAGATATTAGCAGGAAAAGACAAGACAGATAAAGAAAAGCTATTTCCACTGGTTGGCGATTCTAGAACTAGGAGACATAATCTAAAACATAGGGTCAAACATATCATGAGAGATATTAGGAAGCACAAAGAGTGGTAGAGGTAGTGGAACTCTCTTCCTCAAATGACAGAGAATACTAGATCAGTGTTAATATTAAATCTGAGGTAGATACATTTTTGTTAAGTATCGGTATGAATGGATATGGGCCATAGGCAGCTATATGGAGTTAGGCCACAGATCAACCATGACCTCATTGAATAGTGGAACAGGCTTGAGAGGCTGAATGGTTTATTCCTATTTTAAAGTTCCTATGTACCTTTTGGATCATGGTATTGAACAATTCAACCAATGTTCAGCTACGATTATGTACAAATATGGCATTTCCCAGACACTTTCCAGAAGGCAATGGCCGAGTAGTATTATGGCTGGACTGTTAACCCAGAAACCGAGCTAATGTTCTGGGGAATTGGGTTCAAATCCCACCACAGCTGCTGGTGGAATTTGAATTCAGTAAATATCTAGAATTAAGAATCTAATGATGACCATAAATCCATTGTTGATTGTCAGAAAAACCCATTTGGTTCATTAATGTCCTTTAAGGAAGGAAACTGTCATCCTTACCGTGTCTGGCCTACATGTAACTCCAGACCCTCAGCAATGTGGTTGTCACTGGCAATGAGGGATGAGCAATAAATGCTGGTGTAACCAGAGATATCCTCATTCCGTGAATGAATTTAAAAAAAACTTAATGTTTAGACTAAGATGAGTAGATTGAAAAGGAGCATCATGCTTTCAATTTGTGTCCCTACCTACGTCCGTGACACCACCCACGCCCTCCACCTCCTCCAGAACTTCCAATTCCCCGGTCCCCAACACCTCATTTTTACTGTGGACGACAAGTCCCTATACACCTGTATTCCCCATGCAGATGGCCTAATGGCCCTCCGCTTCTTCCTGTCCTGCAGAACTGACCAATCCCCCTCCACCGACACCCTCATCCGCTTAGCTGAACTTGTCCTCACCCTCAACAACTTCTCTTTCAATTCCTCCCACTTCCTACAGACAAAGGGGGTGGCCATGGGTACCCGCATGGGCCCAAGCTATGCCTGCCTCTTTGTAGGTTACGTGGAACAATCCCTCTTCCATACCTACACTGGCCCTAAACCCCACCTCTTCCTCCGTTACATTGATGACTGCATCGGAGCCGCCTCATGCTCCCACGAGGAGCTTGAACAGTTCATCCACTTCACCAACACCTTCCACCCCAACCTGAAGTTCACCTGGACCATCTCCAACACTTCTCTCTCCTTCCTGGACCTCTCTGTCTCCATCTCGGGTAACCACCTAGAAACCAATGTCCATTTCAAGCCCACTGACTCCCACAGCTACCTGGAATACACCTCCTCCCACCCACCTTCCTGCAAAAATGCCATCCCCTATTCCCAATTCCTTCGCCTCCACCGCATCTGCTCCCAGGATGAGACATTCCACTCCTGTACATCTCAGATGTCCTCATTCTTCAAGGACCGCAACTTCCCCCCTACAGTGGTCGAGAACACCCTTGACCGTGTCTCCCACATTTCCCGTAACACATCCCTCACGCCTCATCCCCGCACTAATAACCAAAAAAGAATCCCCCTCGTCCTCACGTACCACCCCATCAACCTCCGGATCCAACGCATCATCCTCCGACACTTCCGCCATCTGCAATCAGACCCCACCACCAAAGACATTTTTCCATCCCCACCCTTATCTGCCTTCCGGAGGGACCACTTCCTCCGCGACTCCCTTGTCCGCTCCACACTCCCCTCCAGCCCCACCACACCCGGCACTTTTCCCTGCAACCACAGGAAGTGCTACACCTGCCCCCACACCTCCTCCCTCACCCCATGCCCAGGCCCCAAGAAAACTTTCCACATCAAGCAGATGTTCACCTGCACATCTGCCAATGTGGTATACTGCATCCGCTGTACCCGTTGTGGCTTCCTCTACATTGGGGAAACCAAGCGGAGGCTTGGGGACCGCTTTGCAGAACACCTGCGCTCAGTTCGCAACAAACAACTGCATCTCGCAGTCGTGAACCATTTCAACTCCCCCTCCCATTCCTCAGATGACATGTCCATCCTGGGCCTCCTGCAATGCCACAGTGATGCCACCCGAAGGCTGCAGGAACAGCAAATCATATTCAGCCTGGGAACCCTGCAGCCCAATGGTATCAATGGGGATTTCACAAGCTTCAAAATTTCCCCTCCCCCTACCACATCCCAAAACCAGCCCAGCTCATCTCCGCCTCCCTAACCTGTCCTTCCTCTCACCTATCCCCTCCCACCTCAAGCCCCACCCCCATCTCCTATCTACTAACATCATCCTGCCCCCTTGACCTGTCCGTCCTCCCTGGACTGACCTATCTCCTCCCTACGCCCCCACCTGCACTCACCTTTACTGGCTCCATCCCCACCTCTTCGACTTGTCTGCCTCCTCTCCACCTATCCTCTCCTCTATCCATCCTCAGTCACCCTCCCCCTCTCTCCCTATTTATTTCAGAACACTCTTCCCCTCCCCCATTTCTGATGAAGGGTCTAGGCCTGAAATGTCAAGTGTTCCTGCTCCTATGATGCTGCTTGGCCTGCTCTGTTCATCCAGCCCCACGCCTTGTTATCCCTGTTTCAAGTGGTCCCTGGTATTCAATGGAATATAGACCTTTATACCCAAAAATTGCATGCAGTGATGTTGTCATGAGCATTTCTCTTAAAAGTGTACTCATATATTAACTGTGTAACACAATATGACAATGCCCTCCTCATTCACTTGCCAATCCTCCTCCTCTCTCCATTCTACCTCCTCCAAAGCATCTGATTCAACAGTTATGTCCCGAGATTTCTGGAGAAGGGCAATGGCATTTTCACAATTTGATGACCTCTGGAAGAGTCAGTGCTCCAAACATCTGATCAACAAATGCTGATTCACAGTATCTTGATTTTGATTTTCCACCCAGTTAAAAAAAGAGAGGATGTAATATTGGAAATTAAAGTGGAAAATGCTGGAAAAATTCAGCACTATCTTTTGCGAGAAGAACAGAGTTAATATTTCAAGTCCAACATGCCTTGTCTTCAGAAGTCCAGCTCCAGCTGAGTTTCTCTCACACTTCAAAAAAAAATCACATTTCCAGCAATTGGAATATCTTCCTTTAATTAGGATAGAAAAGCAGAGTAATTTTCCAAGTTAATGATCCATGGACTCACCATTCATTAATGTCACGATGTTGTACCAGAATCCCAGATTATTCCCGGGCATATTGAACATTTGCACAAGATGTGTTTTATTAATTACCTCCTCTCAGCATGAAAACATTTCCTCTGAGTTATATTGCATACTGAGGACATGAGTTCAGAGACATGTTTTCATTTTTCTCATCCAGCAATATGCAAAAAGAGGTTAAAGCTATTTGCATATGTTTGAGGGCTGATGTCCTACAATGGGCTAGGGTGCTTTGAAGTTGCAAATTGAAGACATTCAACACCTTTGTGCTTTCGGTGAAAAAAGAGGAAAAAGAGTCTCGTTCTGTGTGTTGGAAGCCTATCAGCAGGTAAAGGAAACAGAACAAAACAATTTCAGACAAGTGCAAAACCAAAAATCTTGAAGTCAACTACCATACCAGTGCTACTGATATCATCCAGAATAATGGCTGCAAAATTCCGCTATCTACTACTCATGAACAACCTGGGGACTTATCCTATCATCTTTCAACTTCTAATTTTTTTTGGACTCACTTCCATTTCTAATCTGAGTCGAGGAGTCACACACCACGGACGCTTCAGCCTAACCAGCCTATGCTAACATGTTCCCAAACTCAACTTGTTCCACTTTGCTTGCACTTGACACGCATCCCTCCAAACCCTTCCTATTCATGAACTTATTCAAATGTCTTTTAAACGTTGTAACTCTACCTGCATCCACCACTTTCTCGGGCAGTTAATTCCACACACGAACAACTCTCAGTATTTTTTTTAAAAGAAATTACCCCTCATGTCCTTTTTAAATCTTTCCCCTCTCACTTTACAAATACGCCTCCTCGTTTAGACCTCTCACACCCTAGGGAAAGATCCCTTGTCATTCACGTTAGCTACACGCCTCACGCTTTTATAAACCTCAGTAAGGTCACCCCGCAACCTTCTATGCTCCAGCGAGAAAAGTCCCAATCTTTCCAGTTTTTTTAATATCACAAACCCTCCATTTCAGCAACAGCCTGTCAATTTTTTTTCTGAACTGTCTCCAGGTAAGCAATATGCTTCTTAAAACAGGGTGACCAGAAGTGCATGCAGTAGTCCAAAAAAGGTCTCACCAATGTCCTGTACAACTTCATCTGTGGGAATGTGTGGTCACTATTACCTGTAGTTACGCCTAGTAACAAATAAAAACTCTTGCTTCAATTTAAAGCAACCTGGTTACATTGGCTCCTTGTAAAACCTCACTTCATTTTGGTCTGGAAATAAACAGGAAGGAATCTTTTTTGAAATTAAACTTGTTGTAACCAACTGAGGGATTGAGTAGATAAGGAATGGGACCCACTTTATCTCTCCTCACCCTTGGAGCATATCAATTTGGGGTATTCTGTGTTGAATCAGAATGACTTGAGAAACAACGTATGGGGGCTGGTAATAACACAACCAAAAGAATCTGTTCGGAAAGCCTACCCGCTTCACGATAACCTCTAAAAGCTGAGAAATTTGATCAAAAACAGAAAGCGGAACATTCGGCTTTTCTGTACAAGTGGACAGTAATACAAGGAAGAATTAAATCCATTTTGCACCTTTCGCAGGATGTTCTGAAGCAAGTTACAGGTAAATGAGGTCCATCTGATTTGCAGATATTTTTGTACAGTAGGGCTTGCAGGATGCTGATTTGTGTGATGGGAGATCTCACACACTGACAGATCAGACCGGCTGGGTTTTTAATGTTTGAGAGGTAAATATTGGTGGCCGAAGAGAGGACCCTTCTCTGTCCCTCTTTGAAACAGTGGAATGGGATCCATTATCTCTTCAGGTGGATTGGGCCTCGTGAGTCTTTAATATCAGAGTTGTGTGATATCACTTCAAACAAGATGGTACACCTTCAGCACTGCACTGGAGTAGCCGCCTAAACTTTTTGTGCTAAAATACTAAAGTGAGACTTGAACTCAGAACCAATTCCTTCTAACTAATTAAAAACCAAAAGAACTGTGGATGTTGTAAATCAGGAACAAAAACAGAAGTTGCTGGAAAAGTTCAGCAGCTCTGGCAGCATCTGTGAAGGAAAAAACAGAGTGAACATTTTGGGTCCGGTCACCCTTTTTCAGAACTGGATTCTGAGGAAGGGTCACCTGACCCGAAACATTAATTCTGTTTTTTCCTTCACAGATGCTGCCAGACCTGCTGAGTTTTTCCAGCAACTTCTGTTTTTGTTCCTTCCAACTAAGACAAGAAAGAATCTGGTCACTGCTGCAAATAGGGGACAAAACCTGAAGTCAATGTAATTTAATATGAACAATCCTAAAGTTATTTTCTTCGGACCCAGGCAAACTAGATCAGAAGTACTTTTGCAATGTGAAAAATCAGGAACTGTAGACTTCTGTGATATGGCGGACAGGTAGTGTAGTTGAAACTGCTGTCAATCATTGCTCACTATGTGCCAAAATGTGCTGTGTACCTCAAACTGTGTAGACAGAACACTTATATAGTCCTACTGGTCTGACACAGCTAAGTAGTGTCCCTTTGGTTATGGTTATGATATACAATCTTGCCTTCAAACAAAGTAGAACTGGATTATTGCTTTAAACAATTCTTTGAAGTTTCTTCTTTACTCCTTCATCGGCTTGGGTGTTATGAGCATATATTTGCTGTCCATCCCTACTACGCCTGAACTAATTGGGAGTGAGAAACATATTAGCCATGATCAAATGGCAGAGCAGGCTTGATGGGCTGAAAGACCTAATTCTGTGTTATACCCTAAGATCTTATGGAATGATTTGTTAAGGCCTTTTCAGAGAACAGTTAACCCCTTTGCTGTGTATCTGAAGATTTCATTCCAGAGGAATATTTTCTTTTAGTCATTCAGGGGATGTGAGCTTTGCCAATGGACCAGCATTTATTACCCATTTCTTAAAACCCTCCTTAAGCATATTAGTGAGCCAGGTGGGCTTGTATGACAGCCAATGATAGCGGTCACCATCACAATTACTGAGATAACTTTCCATTCTATATTTGGTTAATTCAATTCAAGCTCCAGCAGTTGTTAAAGTAGATTTTGAACACATCTCCTTGAAGCATTAGAGATAAAAGGTACTGCAGATGCTGGAGAATCCGAGATAACAAGCGTGGGGCTGGATGAACACAACAGGTCAAGCAGCATTCCTGCTCCTATGATGCTGCTTGACCTGCTGTGTTCATCCAGCCCCATGCTTGTTTCCTTGAAGCATTAGATTGGGTCTCCAAATTGCTAGCTCAGTGACATTCCCACTATGGCACTCACATGACAATAAGAACATAAGAATTTGGAGCAGGAGTAGGCAATTCAACCTTCTGAGCCTGTGCTGCCGTTTGATATGATCATGGCTGATCTTATCTCAATCTCAACTCCACTTTCCTGCTCCCTTCTCATAAACCTTCAACCCATTGCAAGTTAAAAATCCACCCTACTCCTCCATAAATTTACTCAATGTCTCAGCCTCCTCCTCACTCTGAGGTAGAAAATTCCACAGATGTGTGACCTTTTGAGAGAAGTAATTCCTCCTCAACTGTTTGAAATCTGCTACCCCTTATCTTAAAACTACGACTTCACATTCCAGATTGTCAAACAAAGTGGAAACATCAACTCTATGCTTATTTTTGTCAATTCCCTTTCGCTTTATATATACGTCAATTGAATCTCGTCTCTTCATCTACATTCCAGAGAGAAGGGGCCTAATCCATTCAACCTCTCCTCAGAAGACAATGGATTGCAACAGATAGAAGAGCATGAAGTGATGGAACAGTAGGTTTGGAAATCCAGGTACACAAATGATTAAAAGCTAATAGTTCCAAAATGTATTCAGAAAGGCAACTAGTATGTTAACCTGTCCCTTCAGGATTGTGGATTACAAAGGGATGAGCATGATTTACCAGACCACGGAGTTCTGTTTAGACCCCATCTGAAGTCTTGACCTCAGTTTCTGGATATTCGCTATCAGGATCTACACAATGCCTTTGGAGAGGGCACAGTGTAGAGTTAGCAGGTGACGCAAGAGCTTGGGGAATTTAACTGTTAAAGACAGAGTGCATAAAAATTGCTTGTGTTTGCTTGGGTTGAGGGGAATGAAGGGCAATCTGACCACAATGTTTAAAATAGTGCAATATTTTATTGTGGATTCATAAGAACACCACCATCTGCAACCTCCTTTCCAAGTCACTCACAATTCTCGCTTGCCAATATCTCTCTGTTTCTTCGGTGTCACTGGGCTGAAATCCTGAAAATGCCTCCCTAACAGCATTGGGTCGACCTATAACACATGGACTGCAAGAAGGCAGGTCAGCACCTCAAAGGCAATTGGGAACAAGTGTGATATGTCGGCCCAGGCAGTGTGAATCACTAAACAAAACTAAAGATTTCACTGAAAGTGGAAGCTAAAAACTGAAAATGCTGGAGAAACTCATCAGGTCTGGCAGTAACTGAGGAGAGACGAACAGTTCACATTTCAAGTATGTTATGATTCTTCTTTCGTGCTGTCATGATCTAATGTATTTGTAATTGTTCCCCAGTGGGTTTCGATAACGTAAGAGTCACATCAGACTTGAAGTGTTAACTTTGTTGTTCTCTCTCCATGGATGCTGCCAAACCTTCTGAGTTTTCCCAGCATTTTGTGTTTGCTTGTGATTTCCAGCATCCGCAGTATTTTGCTTTTATTTAATGAAAAACTATTTCTTCTGACGAGGGAATCAAGAGCAAGGAGGGAAATCTCCAAGTTTACACTTGGCTGTCAAGCAAATTCAAGGAACATTCACTATTCACAGAAATGTTTATTTAAAAAGCTGGAACTACCTTTTCCCAAAGGCTGTAGCTGCTGAAGGGTAGAGAGATTCCAAGACTGAAATCGACAACTTTGTGCTTAGCCAAAGGTGTCAGTGGATGTGGAGAAAAGGTGAGTAAATGGAGTTGGAATGCAGAACATGGTTAACTTGGGGTGGCATTGTGACTCAGTTATTAGCACTACTGCCTCTCAACACCAGGGGCCTGGGTTCAATTCCAACTACGGGCAACTGTCTGCGTGGCTCTTGCACATTCTCATCGTGTCTGTGTGGGTTTCCTCCCACAGTGCAAAGGTGTGTAGGTTAGGTGGATTGGCCATGCTAAATTGCCTGTAGTGTTCACGGACAAGTAGAGTAGCTGGGTTACAAGGGGCTGTGTCTGGGTGGGATGCTCTGAGGGCTGGTTTTGTCTTGTTGGGCCAAAGGCCCTGCTTCCACACTGCAGGGATTCTGCGAAATGCCAGAGGACCACAAGCATTTTTTGCCCTCGTTTTTCTGTGCCATCAACATTAGCCCAAAGCATCAGTGAGATATTGAGGGCTACCATAAGTTAAGCTGTGCTGGGTCAATAGAAACAATCTGAAAGTGTCCAATGAATTGATATAACCTCCCATCCTCCCCTTCATCTTCCTAAAGCAGTGTTGTAGAATCCCACTGTGGCGTCATTCCCAGTATATTAGGTGGTGACACCGTTTAAAAGAGCATAACCATTTTCTGACCTTGTTTGTGACCGCTGATAATACAGACAGAGGCAAACAAAAGTCTCACTTTAATGAATTAACTTCCATCAAAAACAAGCTGAACAAGACTCTTGCAGACCATTGTCAGGTATTTCAATTTTCCACGTTACTATCACAGAAAGTACGTAGGCTTAATAATAGATCATCTGCAAGTAGCTGTCCAGCTGTAACCCTGGCTATAGATGAAGTCTTTTTGAAACAGCCTTGACATTTTCTAAAGGTGTGCAGAGCCCTATTATAAACCGCAGCAGGGAAGCGTAATTGACTTTGGTAATAGCTTGTAGACATGGTAACCATTACTTCATGCTCACCAAGAGAAATAAAGAAAAGTTACATCTGAGCTTAGAGATAATTTTTGGGCAACTGCGAGGAACAAAGAAGATGAAAGGGACATTCTGTGAGGTGCAAAGTGCAATGATATGCACTGAGATTGAGCTTTCATGTGCCTTCTTCGATCAGAGAGCCCCCTCTGTGCAGGACAAATAAAAAGAGCCTTTGAAGACTTTGGTGGGTGATTCAGTTCTCAAGATTGAGGAAAAACGCTGAAAACAGGGTGAAGCTGAGATTAGACACTGAGATAAAAAGCTCACCTGGAGTTTGTTGAAATAGGCTGGATTTAAACAGAATAGAGAAATTTCTGCAACATTTAATAACATACAGGACTTTTTCAAGCATATAATGCACCAGGTAAGATGCACACAATTGTAGAAACATTGCAAAGAGAAATAGTCCTGGGTGGAATCTTCTTTAAAGTCATGGACTCAAATGGAAACAGACCCTTCAGTCCAACCAATCCATGTCAACCCATGTTCCCAAGCTAATCTAGACTCAATAAAAACTGAAAGAACTACAGATGCTGCAAATCAGGAACAAAGACAGAAGTTGCTGGAAAATCTCAGCCAATCTGGCAGCCTCTGTGAAGAAAAAAATCAGAGTTAACGTTTCGGGTCTAGTGACTGAGTTCTGAAGAAGGGACATCTCCGCAACTTCATCCGCAGGTGCCTACTAAACAGACAACAACAGGGCGATACAGTACGCCCTAACACACTGGCCACACTGCTTTTTCTGAGAGGTCAGAATTAACATTTAGAACATAGAACAATACAGCGCAGAACAGGCCCTTCGGCCCTCGATGTTGCGCCGACCTGTGAACTAATCTAAGCCCATCCCCCTATACTATCCCATCATCATCCAAATGCTTATCCAAGGACTGTTTAAATGCCCCTAATGTGGCTGAGTTAACTACATTGGCAGGCAGGGCATTCCACGCCCTTACCACTCTCTGAGTAAAGAACCTGCCTCTGACATCTGTCTTAAATCTATCACCCTTCAATTTGCAGCTATGCCCCCTCGTACTAGCTGACATCATCATCCTAGGAAAAAGACTCTCACTGTCCACCCTATCTAATCCTCTGATCATTTTGTAGGTCTCTATTAAATCCCCTCTTAGCCTTCTTCTCTCCAATGAGAACAGACCCAAGTCCCTCAGTCTTTCCTCGTAAGACCTTCGCTCCAGACCAGGCAACATCCTGGTAAATCTCCTCTGCACCTTTTCCAATGCTTCCACATCCTTCTTATAATGGGGCGACCAGAACTGCACGCAATATTCCAAGTGAGGCCGCACTAGCGTTTTGTACATTTGAGAGATCTGTTCAAAAATCTGATAACAGCAAGGAAGAAACTGTTCTTAAATCTGTTTGCATGTGTATTCAAATTTTTACATCTTCTCCCGATCGAAAGGGTGGAAGAGAGTATAACTGGGGTGGGAATGGTCTTTGAATATGTTGTTTGGCTTCCCAAGGCAGCTGGAAGTGTAGATGAAGTCAATATTTATATATGTGCATAAGATGAGATAAGAAACATTGAAGAGCCTGAGGGATCTAAACAGGGTACATGTGGAAAGGATGTAACCTCAGGTGGGAGAAACTAGAACAAGGGTTCACTGTTTAAAATTTTTAAGGCAGGATGAGGAAGATATTTTTCTCAGACAAGCTTGAGAGATTTTGGAACTTCTTTCCTCAAAAGAGGCAGAATGCTTGAGTTTTTTTAAGGCCAAGGTAGATTGATGCTTCATTAAAAAAAAGTGTAAAATTGTGAGCAGTCAGGAATGTGGAGTAATCATAGAAACAAAAGAAATAGGAGCAGGAGTAGGCCATTTGGACCATGAAGACTGCTCCATCATTCACTATGGTCATGGCTGACCATCCAATTCAGTATTTTGTTCCCAACTTCTTCCCAAACCCTTTGATTCCCGTCCCTTCGCATTGAGTACATTTAACACTGAGATAGATAGGTTCTTGATTATCAAAGAGATCAAGGGTTACAGGGAGAAAGCGGGAGAATGGAGTTAAGGAAATCAGCCATGATTGAATGGTAGAGCAGACTCGATGGGCCGAATGGTCTTATTTCTGCTCCTATGTCTAGTGGTCTTTTCAGAGTGAAGTTGAGGAGGATTCCTTCCTCTCAGATGGATGCACATTTTGGAATGCTTTGCCTCAGAAAGCATTGGAAGTTTGGTCAATGACAATTTGTTCAGTTGGAGTTATTTGGATTCTCGATTGACAAAGGAATAGAAGATCATCAGCTATCAATGGGAATGTAGAATTTGAAACTCAAACAGATCAAGCATGAAATTTTGAATGATGGAGTAGGCTTGAAGGTTAAATGGGCTGCCTTTGCTCACATATCGTAAGTTTATATGAACTTCTTATCTCTATTCCCTTCCTCTTGCTTCATAATCAAAGAATCGCTTCAGTGTGAAAGTAGGCCATTTAGCCCATCAAACCCACATCAACCATCACACCCAGTCCCAGCTCCCTACCCAATCCCTCTAACCCTGCATTTCCATGGCAAATCCACCTACTCTATATGCTATTTAACATGGCCAATCCACCAAACTTGCACATCTTTGGACTGGCAGACGAAACCAGAGCACCAACAGTAACCCAAGCAGACATGGGGAGAACGTGCAAACTCCACACCGTTGCCTGAGGGTGCGAATTGAACACAGGTCCATAGCGCTGTAAGGTAGCAGCGCTGACCACTGAGTCACCATGCCTGGCTTTTCAGCATCCTAGCTTTGGTCAAGATGAGTAGACATTAACCAGGACTGGCCATTAAAATGGATTAGACCAATTAAGCATTTTGGGAGTGTTCTCCCTCTCGTAACATAGGAAATTTCAGGAGGCAGGAACAGTGAGGAGATCGAGGTTATAGACGAAGATAGATGATGGGGTAATTGTGTATCGACATTGCTAGTGATCAGTTATCAGTTTTCTGTGCAGTGCATACAATGCAAAATACTTTGGAAAGGATGTCAAAGACATGCACAAAAGATTAGGGATTTCACGTGGGCAGACTAGAAAAGCAGAAAATACTGAAAACACTCAGGAGGTCAGGTAGTTCTTGTGGAGAAAGAAGTTAATGCTTCAGGTTGAGACCTTGAACATAACGTAGCATTGTTTTCCTTCGAGCATTGCGGTTAAGTGAAGTTTAACAGAGATGTTCAAAATGATGAAAGATTTTGAAACAATATCGAGAGAGATTGTTTCCACTGACAAAATGATTGATAACCAAATGGACAACGATTTATGGTAATTGACAAACAGAACCAGAGGGACAAAGAGGAGAATTTCTTTGACACACGTTGATGTGGAATGTGTGATAGGGAGATCGAGGAAAGTTCCTTACAAACTTTCAAAAGGCATTTGGATAAATACTTGAAAAGGAAATACATTGCAGGGCTATGTGGAAAATGCACAGGGAATAGGGCCGTTATGAAAGGCTGACATGAAAGTGGGGATGTGCTCAAAACCAGATCCACCAGGATCTTATTAAATGGCAGAGCAGGTTCCAGGTTCCAGATGATTCAAAGCTTCTCCCAAGTCGCAACATCTTTCTTGTCCAGGGCTAACACTTGCACAATGGTGTGAATGGTTTCTATCTGCACTGTAATGTTTTCTATCTGTAAGGTGTTGGTGACACAGATATGGCTGTGCTACAGATGGGAAAACATGTGAATCATGTTTCGTAGTCGCAGCATGTCAATACTGTGGGAGAGAAGTAAAGAACGAAGTTCAATGCACTGGTGGAATATTCCAAGGTTTTAATTCAGCAACCATAAATAAATGATATCAGACAAATGAATTAAAGCCCATGGTATTATAACATATCTGTTGACTTGTCCTCACAGATGGTATAGGTACATGGCTGAGAATTTTAATAAAATTCTTCAATGAGATATTGGACTCACTGACAAGACCATCATTTGTTGCTCATTTGTAATTGCTCTTGGACTGAGTGTTTTGAAAGGATCATTTGAAAGTGTCGTTAAAAGTCATATGGAGCAAGGTCAGGTAATAACAGAGTATCTTCCTTAAAATGATTCAATGAAACAAATGTGTTTTTAAAGCAATCAACAATACCTGTTGGGATCCTTATTACTAAGCTTTATTGAACTTAAAATTCCAGCAGCTATCATGGTGAGATTTGAACCTGTGGACACTGGGAGTTAGTTTGAGGTCCCCAGATGAGTATATTAAAGACTTCACCACACAACCACCACATTCCCCCAGTGCTGCTGGGGAAGATGTTCTGGCCAATTGCACCAATAGGCTTTAGAAACGGTGAACATGCTGTAAGGGCCCGATGGTGACAGTGGAAGGTGGGGTTTTAATCTACATTCATTCAACAAGATTTTTAGGTTTTGTAATTGGATCTCGAGATATCTGAGAAAGATATAATTTGGTTATAAAGCAATTTAAGTGTCACCTATTGCAAGTTGGGAAATTTTACAGTTTATTTCGACAAAGCTCAATGAATCAATGAGCATTGGGAAATAAACAGATTATCTGTTTTGTCAGCGATGAAAGACTAAATGCTAACTAAAATAAAAACCGAAAGAACTGTGGATGATGTAAAGCAGGAACAAAAACAAAGTCTCTGGAAAAGCTCAGCAGGTCCATGCCTTGTTCAAGACGACGAGATATTAACCAGGATTAGCCATTTAAATGGGTTAGACTGATTCAGCACTTTGGAAGTGTTGTCCCACTTGCAGGGTAGGAAATTACAGGAACAATGAGGAGTTATAGGTTGTAGATGAAGATAAAGTAAGATGTTAGAGTATTTGTTTGTAGACATTGCCAGTGATCAGTTGTCCATGTTTCTGTGCTGTGGATACAATTCAAATACTTTAGAAAGGATGTCCAAGATTAGAGAATTTATTTGACTGGACTTGAAAAGTTAAATTAAAGCTAAGAAGAAGAAAATACTGAATACACTCAGCAGGACAGGTAGTTCTTGTGGAGAGAGAAGTTAATAATTCAGGTTGAGACCTTGATCACAAAGTGCCATAGTTTTCCTTAGACATAGGGGAGGCAATAGCTTAACGGTATTATCAATGAACTGCTAATCCTGTGACCGAGGTTATATTCTGAGAATGTAGGTTTGAATCCCGCCATGGCAGATGATGGAATTTGTATTTTAAAAAAATCTGGAATTAAGAATCTAATGATGACTGTGAATCCATTGCCGATTGTCAGGAAAAACCCATCTGGTTCATTAATGTCCTTTCAGGAAGGAAACTGCCATCCTTACCTGCTTTGGACTACATGTGACTCCAGACCCACAGCAACGTGGTTGACTCTTAACTGCCGTCTGGCAATTAAGGATGGGCAATAAATGCTGACTGGCCAGCAATGCCCTCATCTCGTTAATGAATAAATGAAAAGTGGTAGTTCAGGGAAGTTTAACATGTGATGTTGAAAATGGTGATAGATTTTGAAAGAACATACAAAGATAGACCATTTCCAATGGCTGTATGATTGACAACAAAATGGACAATGATTTACGGTAATTGGCAAGCAGAACCAGAGAGACAAGGTTAAAAATCACACAATGCCAGGTTATAGTCCAACAGTTTTATTTGACAACACAAGCTTTCGAACGAAGCCCCTTTACCAGGGTAAAGTGAGAAAAAAGCCCACAGAACACAGGATTTATAAGTAAACGACCAAATAGTGACACAGCCAATGAGGATGTATTCAAGAAGAGGTGACATTTTAGGTCAGAAATGCACATTAGGAGTGAAGCTTTGTTTGGAACCTGTTTGCGTTTGAGTTTGAAGTCAGACTGGTTTTATTTCTAAAGCATGTATTTATAAAATGCCACTTTGATTGACTGTCTATAAATTGTACAAAATAGAATGGGGAAAAAACAGAGTTAATGTTTTTTGAGCCAAATTGCCCTTCATCAGGAGTGAGAAGTCAAGCTTGAGAGCTGACAGATGCAAGGTTTGTTAGATTATGATTAAAGACCAAAGTTGTTTTTCTGTGTTTGCTTTGTCTCAGGAAATTTGTGCATTCTGTCAGCACAGAAGAAGGGTCAGGGATGCCAGAGTTAGGTCTCAGTGACATGTAGCACATTAGCAATTGAGATCACAGTGGTCCCATGATGAGTTGCAATGTTCGACTCCAGGCCAGTCGAGCCTCCGATGTACACAGAACATAGATCATAGAACAGTACAGCACAGTACAGGCCCTTTGGCCCACGATGTTTGCCACCCTATTATCCTCATCTAAGATCAATCTACCCTGCATACCCTGCATTTTACTATCCTCCATGTGCCTATCCGAGAGTCGGTTAAAAGTCTCTAAGGTATCTGACTCCGCTACCACTGCCAGCAGTTCATTTCACACGCCCACCACTCTCTGCGTGAAGACCCTACTTCTGACATCTCCTCTATACCTTCCTCCAATCATCTTAAAATTATGCCCCCTCAAAATAGTCATTTCCGCCCTGGGAAGAAGTCTCTGACCATCCACCCATCATCTTGTACACCTCTATCAAGTCATATCTCATTTTTCTTGGTTCCAATGAAAAAAGGCCTAGCTCCCTCAACCTTTCCTCATAATACCTGCCCTCCAGTCCAGGAAGCATCCTGGAAAATCTCCTCTGCACCCACTCTAAAGCTTCCACATCATTCTTATAATGAGTTGACCAGAACTGAACACAATATTCCAAGTGTGGTCTCACCAGAGTTTTATAGAGATGCAGCATAAACTCACAGCTCTTAAACTCAAATCCCTTACCAATGAAAGCCAACACACTATATGTCTTCTTTCCACCCCTATCTACTTAGGTAGCAACTTTGAGGGATCTATGGACACGGACCCTAAGATCCCTCTGTTCCACCAGACTGCCGAGATTCCTGCCATTAACCTTGTATTCTGCATTCAAATTCAACCTTACAAAATGAATCACTTCACAGTTTTCTGGGTTGAATTCCATCTGCCACTTCTTTGCCCAGCTCTGCATCCTGCCAATGTACCGTTACAACCTACAACAGCCTTCCATGCTGTCCACAGCTCTGCCAACCTTCGTGTCATCGGCAAACTTGCTAACCCACCCTTCCACTTCCTCATCCAAGTCATTTATAAAGATCACAAAGAGCAGAGGTCCTGGAACTGATCCTTACGGAACACCACTGGCACCGAGCTCCAGGCTGAATACTTTCCATCTACTACCACCTTCTGTCTTCTATTGGACAGCCGGTTTTGTATCCAGACAGCCAAATTTCCTAGAATACCATCTCTCATTACTTTCTGAATGAGCCCACTACATGGAACCTTATCGATATATGCTAAAATCCATATACACCACATCCACTGCTAATCCTTCATCAATGTGTTTTGTCATATCCTCAAAGAATTCAGTAAGGCTTGTGAGGCTTGACCTGTGCCTCACAAAGCCATGCTGACTATTTCTAATCAAACTGTGCTTTTCCAAATAATCACAAATACTATCTCTTAGAATCCTCTCCAATAATTTGCCCATCACAAAAGTAAGACTGACCAGTCTGTAATTTCCAGGATTATTCCTATTCCATTTGTTGAAGAAGGGAATGACATTTGCTACTTTCCCATCTTCTGGTCTGACTACTGTCCAGCTTTATTTTATATACAATTTTGAAACACGACTGTCGTGAGGAAGCTGAGCCTAAATTGCCTGCCTATTGCTGTTGAAAAGTGGATATGTTACTTATTCATTCATAGGACTTGGGGGTCACTGACTGGCCAGCATTTATTACCCTAATTGCCCCTTGAGAAGGTGGTGGTGAGCTGTCTTCTTGAACCACTGCAGCCCATGTGCTGTAGATCAATCTACAATGTCATTAGGGTGAGAATTCCAGGGTTTTAATCCAAAAACAGTGAGCAATGGTGATATATTTCCACGTCAACACAGTGAGTGACTTAGAGGGGAACTGGCAGGTGGTGATTTTCTGAAGTATCTGCTGCTCTTGTCCTTCGAGATGGACGTGGTCATGGGTATGGGAGGTGTTGTCCAAAGGTCTTCGGTGATTTTCTGCTGTGCGTCTGATGGATAGTCCACACTGCTGCTAGGGTGCATCGGTGTTGGAGGTAAGTGAATGTTTCTGCATGTGGTGCCAATTAAACAGGCTGCTTTTTCATGTAACCTCTTTAAATGTTGTTCAAGCTGCAGTCATCCAGGAATGTGGGTGGACAGGCTTTGGGGAGTCAGGAGATGTGTGACTTGCCAGGGTATTCCGAGCCTATGACTTGCTCATCTACGCACTGTGCTTATGTAGTGAGTCCAGTTGTGTTTCCGGGCAATGGTAACCCCCAGAATGCTGAGAGTGGAGCATTCAGTGATGCCAACACCATTGCATATCAAGGGGTGATAGTTAGGTTGTTTCTTCTTGGAGATGGTCATTCCTCAACATATGCATGCCATGACTATAACTGGGATTTTGTACACTGCAATAATTCAATCTCCTCTTCTTAGGAGAATACACACATCCTGTGAGAGTATAACAAATGTTTTAACTCTTGTGATAATGAATTAACCAGTCAATAAGAGATTACGTAGATTAAGTTTACATTGCCTAGAATTTATTAGGTTGCTTAGGGCCTTGATTGAAGCATATGGAATTTGTTTGGGTTTTCACAGGGAAAGGTGCTGTTTCCCTTGGGCAGTTTTAAAGTAAAAGGATAGTCATTTAGTTCTGAGTTGAGGAGAAACTTCTTCACTCATTGGTTTGTGAATCTTTCGAAGTATCTATCTAGAGAGCTGTAGATGATCAGTTATTGAGTGCATTCTCGACAAAGGTGCCTGAATTTTTGGGTCTGAAGAAAATTATGGACAAATGTATGAGAAGAAACAGAGTGTAGCAATGAGGAAGAGCCGACCTGTTTTTATTAAATACTGGGCAAGTTTCATTGGGCTTACGGGCCTCTACTTCTCCAATTTCTTATGGTTTCAAAATGTTTTAGTTTAGTTTCAATGTCCTCCCACATTATAGTTTAACAGGATATTCCAAGATTTTAATCCGGCCACCATAAATAAATGATATCAGACATGTGACTTAGAGATTTTAATAATATAACATCTCTGTTGGCTTGACTTCCCGGATGGTATGGGTACATGTCTGAGCATTTTAAAAATTCTTCAGTGGGATATGGGACTCTCTGACAAGATCAGCTTTTCTTGCTCATTTTTATTTGTCCCTGAACTGAGTGTGTTGACAGGATCATTTGAGAGTGTAGTTAAAAGGCACATGTAGCGAGATCAGTAATGACAAGTGGATCTCTTCCCTAAAAATATTCGATGAACGAGATGTGCTTTTAAAATAATCAACAATACTTGTCATGATCCCTATTACTCAGCTTTATATTCCAGGCTTATTGAATTTTAATTCCATGAACTTCCATGTTGAGGTTAGAATCTGTGTACCCGGGGCATTAGTTGTAGGTCCCCGGATTAATATTCTAGTGACTTCACCACCCACTAACATTTCTTTCCCCAGTGCTGCTTAGGAAGATGCTTTCTCCATTTGCTGCAATGGGTTTTGCAAAAGATACACATACGGCCATGGACCACTGAGGATGGAAGAAGTGAGATTTGAATCCGTATCCACAAAATAATTATTTTAAGTTTTGCCGTTGGACCTCAGGTATCTGAGAAACATATAATTTAGTTATAAAGTAATTTAAACATCGCCTGTTGCATCACAGTGAACATTACAGTCTATTAGGACAGCACTTATTCAAATATGGAGCATTGCCAATAACCAGGTTACCTCTTTTATCAATGATGAAGGATTAAATGTTAACAAGAATACTTGGGAGAACGCATTTGTTCTTCTCCATTTAGTGTCCTACAATCTTTCAGCACTGTTTCCAGGGGTACAAGTTGAGTCAGACAGGTGCATTCATTGCCAAGCGTTACATTTTTGATTTACAACTTTTTTATTCCCTCTGAGAAAGTTCATTGCACTTCAAGCTTAGTTCAGCTAAAGTACAAAATAAACACAACACCTCTGCTTATCATTTCTAACCCCCTTGGAAATGAATGTCAGTGCTTTCTTTACTTTGCTTCTTGGTCTTATTGACTTTGACATGTCAGAGATCTTTCATCAAAAGGTCCTGAGCACATGTTATTTGTTTAGTTCCTGGAATGATTATAAGGAACAGAGATTATCACACCTCTCATTTAACTCCACATGTTCAAGTGCTATTTTCCTCAGAATGCGAATACATTTGCAACAATGAAATGTGAATCAGACATTGACATAATTCACACCTTTAGGTTATAAGTCTGCTTGGTTGAAAGAGCACATTACCCGTGGATATGGATGATGATATGTCTTGCGGATCTTAAAGCTTGAGATGGTTAAGGGGAAGCACACAATGATTCCTTGAATGATTTTTGGTAAGAGATTTTTTTTGTTGAGATTTGAAGTAACTTTCTGGTTGAGTGAACTAGGAAACCAGGTGATGAGTTGGAAAAATGAGGAGCATTAAAAAGAAGTTAGAAACGTGTCTGAAGTTACAGAGAGGGGTTGGGTATCAAGTTCCCTGTTTGATGGTCGGGAAGTTTGAGGTAGTTCCAACTCTGATAATGATTTCCAACTCATTGCACCATTTCTCTACATCTGGATTACAACATGTGTGTGGATTAAGGCAGGAGATGAATTAGTCTATGCTTATACGTCACCTTGTATATCTGTATTTATATATCATCTCTCATGTTTGTCAGGTGTCCAAAGTGTTAACAACCAACCTTTCTTGAAGTTGTTACAAGAAATGTGTCAGCTAAGTTGCTCACCACACTGTTAACGCATGTCAATGTGATAGCAAAGAGGTAGTTTTTTTTGTTTCAGCGATGTTCATGGGTAACACATATTAATCAAGGCACTGAGGGCATTCCGTCTGTTTTTGTTGACATGAAATCAGTCCTGTTTGACAAAGTATGATTGCTAAGCCTCTGGAGTGAGCTCAGAACACACGCGTCAGTAGTGATTCTGCTTGAGCTATGGTTTATCAAAAAAATGCAGGAATCTTTGACGCTCAGTGTTGTATTGCTTCAGTTCTTCCAGTGCCTGCTTGTTGTCATCACATTCTGGCAAGGCAGTTGTCTTCAAAGTTTCATTTTTTTGTTTAATAAGATGGATTTTGAGTTTGAAGCTTTGAGCTAATGATCCAGGATTGTAGATGGACAATGTCAAATATCCCAAAATATCTTCCAGAGCTATGCCTGTACCTTTAACTCTGTCATCGCTGATGAAGGCAATTGCTTCAGTTACCATCTATAGTATCCAATGTCACAGCCAGAATGTAACCGACACACTAACAGCTCTGTGGATGCCACCCTTTATCCCAAGGAGTTCAGCAGTTTAAGAAAGCAGCTTATCTCCAGTGCAATTGACAATGGCAATAAATGCTGACCCAGATGGCCACATTCATCTCACATGAATAGATAAAGAGAAACAGTAACTGTACCTGTTTATCAGCCATTTCTCAAGTCAATTCTCAAGGTATCAGCAAAGGAGGTGGCACTGTTGGCTTCACAAAATCGCTGAGCTAAAGAGACATTCTTTCCCATGACGGCATTCCCTAATGTCTCAGGTTTAATTGGCTGTGTCCACAAATCTTACACACCATCTGTTGAGAATATGCATGTTGTGGGGAGAGGTTTCATCCTGTTAATGTAATTCATCCCAGTAATAGCATCACAGATGAGCCTGACAATTTACATTAGAGCGTCATGACACATTTATCCCAGCCAATTTCAGATTAAGCAACAGACGCGCGTGAGGTGGATTAACCAGCACAACATCACTGGTCAGATTTTAGGACCTGTGTTTCTTTTTTAATTAAAACCTTCCATCCCTTTAGCAAGTGATATAAACTACAACCTGAAACTACAGCCCAACATTCAAGTGTCAAATTTCTCAGGTACCTGTGAGAGAGATATAACAGTTAACAGTGCAAACCAGACCACACACATTTGGCAGTTCAGATGCATGTTTTACTTTGGATTTCATAGGACGATGATCAGAAAACAGACCTGGAAAGCCCATGGAGATGTGATTACCTGTTGCATTTCATTACAGGATTACAGTCCATATTAGAACTGTGGCAGACTGCTGATAGTATCCTCCAAGTGAAGAAAAACACAGGAACAAGGTCAAATGTGAGATACAGAACTGGTTGTCTGATAGCAGAAACCATTATAAATCTTTATTGAGTTGTGTAGGGAAAACAAACTATCACCGTTTTTGCTATTGAAGATTGTAAAGAAGATGGATGGTGGATCCCAATTGGTTTACAATGTGACTTTTTACTCTTGAGTAGGCAAATGTTATCTGCATAATGATAGATTTGGGATTAAAACAAATGAATATTTAAAAAAAAACCTGTAGAAATTATCTAGGCAACTACTCCTCAAAAGATTTATCACTTACGTTACAGTGTAATGCGGATTAATTACACACCAGTGTGACGGAGTCAGAAAGCAAGACTCATATTTAGAGAGACAGAACATAGAACAGAGAATACAGAACAGTACAGCACTGGAAGGGGCCTTCAGCTCTCAATGTTGCAATGAACATGACGCCAAATTAAACTAATATATTCTGCCTGCCCTTGGTCCATATCCCTCCATTCCATGCATATTCATGTGCTTATCTAAAAGTCTCTTAAATGCCCCTATTGTATCTGCCTCCACCACCACATCTACCAGTGTCTTCCAGGCTCCTGCCACTCTCTGTGTAAAAAAACTTGCCCCTCACACCTCCTTTGAACATTCCTCCTTTCACCTTATATGCATGCCCACTAGTATGAGACATTTCAACTCTGGGAAAAAGATTCTGACCATCAACCCTATTTATGCATCTCATAATTTTATAGAATTCTGTCAAACCTCACCTCAGCCTCCGCCGCTCCAGAGAAAACACCCCGAATTTTTCTAGCCACTCCTTATAGCTCCTACCCTCTAATCCAGGCAGCACCCTGGTAAACCTCTTCTGTGGCCTCTCCAATGTTCCCACACCCTTCCTGTAATATGGACAGAATTGAATGCAATACTTTAAGTGTGGCCGAACCAAAGTCTGATAAAGCTGAGACATGACATCCTGATTCTTCTACTCAATTCCCTAACCAATAAAGGCAAGCATGCCATATACCTTCTTTATCAACCTATCTACTTGCGTGGCTACTTTCAGGGAGCTATGGACTTGAACCTCAAGATCCTTCTGGATACCAATACTGTTCAGAGTCCTGCCATTAACTGCATACGTTTCCTTAACATTTGATCTCCCAAAGTGCAGCACCTCACAATCATCTAGATTAAACTCCATCTGCCATTTCTCTGCCCATTTCTGTAACATTTCTATATCTGGCTGTATCCTTTGACAAAGTTCTACATGTGATGGTGCAGTGGTCATATTATTGACTAGCAAGCCAGAAAACCAGGCTTGTACTTTGGACCAATGGGTTGAAATACAACCATGACAGCTGACGGAATTTAAATTCAACAAATAAAAGCCAGGAATTAAAAGTTAGTGGAGTGGAGTGGGGATAGTTATTGGACTGGGGACAGGTGCGGGCAGTCAGTGACTTGCAACCCTGGTCAGACAACATCTGGAAGCCCCCTGTGCTGATCTGCTGCAATATTATTTTTATCTGTGATCTGTTTATCTGACTGCTATGTTGATCCTTTCAACTTTATTTGTTACTTTCTAACTTATAGTATGAATCACTATAAGTTACTGTAACTTTTCGTTTCTTTATTTCTCTTTATTTGTGTCTAAGATTTGTACTTAAGATGGTACCGTAAGGGGTGACATTGTGTACTTTTCACTGTACTCCTGTTCTTCTGTACTTACGTACATAACAATAAACCTAATTCTACTTCTTATTAATTCTAATTCTATTCTCAACAATGAAACAATGAAAGTATCACCTTCTTATCATGGAACTGCAGCTGAATGATTATTCTTCAGGAAAGGAATGGGTTTGGCCGACTTGTGACTCCAGACCCACAGCCTTGCTGTTGACTCAAAACAGACATTTCACATGGTTAAGCCAATTGCTGAGCTGTATCTGACATCGACAGCATCTAATGAAAGGAATGATACGAAACAGAGCATCTGGCCTTGACGTAGACACCAGAAATGACAGCACCAAACACAGCCCTGTCAACCTTGAAAGACCCCCTCACTAACATTGCAATGGATTGTGGCAAATTTGGCAGAGCTGTCCAACAGACCTATCAAACATGAGCCCTTAGTCTGACTGATCGAAGCAGGCCATACAGACAGCATGCCAGACATGACCTAAACCATCCCTTCGAAAGCCCTCACCCATCAGCAGTACAGTGGTACAGCCAGGAGTGAGTTGCCTGCAGAGACCTTAACATAAAACTCCTGATCCCTTGAGTCTCATGGAATCAGGACAAACATTGGTAAGGAAAGCTCCTGCAAATTACCATTGAACATATTCCACTCACCCTGACAATCTATCTCCCCATCCCCAGTTCCCCTGGCTAATGAATCAGCCATCCTCCAGGTTAAACACCCATTATAGAAGCAGTGAGGCTGGCAAGAGGACAGAATGTGTTCTGGGTGCAGGATTTCAATGTCCACCACCAAGGGTGGTTCAGCAGTACCATTACTGTTTGAACTGATCAGGTCCTAAAAGACATAGCTGCTGGATTGGACATGCAGCTGTTGCTGAAGGAAGAGGGGAAAACATACTTGACCTCATCCACATAAATCTATGTGTCGCAGATGTGTCCACATATGACAGTACATGTTGGAGTGTTTATTGCACGGTAACTATGAAGGTGAAGTCTAGTCTTCACATTGAGGCCACAATCAATCATGTTGTGCGGCACTACCACTGGGCCCATTGAGAACTGATCCAACAACTCAAAGTTGGGCATCCATGAAACATGAGCCATCAACAGAAGAATTGCATTCAATGAAAATCTGTAACATCATAGCCTAGCCTATCGTTAATTCTACCATTGCCATCAAGTTGAGAGACCGAGCCTGGCTTCGTACAGCGTGCAGGAAGAAAGGTGAGTACCAGACATACTTAAAACTGAGGTGGTAACCTTGTGCAGCCGTAGCATAGGACAAGTCCATACCAAAATGTGCAAGCTGCATTCAATGGAGAAAACTAAACGATCCAAAGCTAAAAGATCAGCGTCACTAGCCCTGTTGTTGTACTTCAGCTAAAGATGCTCGATACTGCAATAATGATGAGTGCAGGCAAAGCTCTGGCAGTCATATGGATGACTTGCACTAAGGAAGCTATGCCCCTAGTCAAGCTGTTCCAGTACAGCTAGAACATTGACATCTACATGACAATGTGGAAAATTGCCGAGATATATCCTGTACACAGAAAGTCCAACCTGACTCATTATTTCAGTATATCATTAGCAGCGCTATCAAGCAGTACTTCTCAACAATAAGCAGCTCACCCATACTCAGTGTGTGTTCCATTAGTTTCACTCAGTGTCTGATCTCATTATACCCTTGTTTCATACAAAAGAGCTGAGTTCCAGAGGTGAGGTGAGAGTTGATGAACTTTGCATTTGACTGAGTGTGACATGAAGGAGATTAGCAAAACTGAAATCAATAGGAATCAGAGAGAAAACTCTCCACTGATTGGATTCATACCTAATACAAAACAAGATGGTTGTGGTTATTGGTCAGGCATCTTGGCTCGGAGGATTCCAGTTTGCGACCAGTAATTTGCCAATTTTTAGTTGGTTCAAATCACTCCCAGATCCCTGGTTCTAGACAGTGGACTTATTTAGGGAATGTGAAATGAAGAAGGCTGTATATAGGTGTTTCAAGGCAAAAGAATCTCTGCTAACAAACTGTGGAGCTGGATGAACACAGCAGGCCAAGCAGCATCATAGGAGCAGGAAAGCTTGACGTTTCAGGCCGAGACCCTTCATCTTCTGATGAAGGCTCTAGGCCCGAAATGTCAAGCTTTCCTGCTCCTATGATGCTGCTTGGCCTGCTGTGTTCATCCAGCTCCACACCTTGTTATCTCGGATTCTCCAGCATCTGCCGTACCTTTTATCTCTGAAAAGAATCTCTGCGTTTATTTAAAATACGAGAACGTAAGTGAAGTACAAGAGATAAAGGTAAATGTAATAAACAGTGAAATTAACACGATCAATTATACAGAGGACGGTACTAAAATACACTATTAGATTAATCAATATTAAACCTAAACAACAGTTTTAATCACAGAAAATTTAATCAGGCTTCCTACGCTTGGGATCCCATTTATTCCACTTGCTCGTGTGTTCCACCTTCTAAGCAGATGGAACGGAATCTCTATTCTGATCTCTTGCGCTGTCACCACTCACCCTCCCCTCCCTGCTAGCAATGTTGGAAAGTTCGGGGTCTTGGGAGTTCAAGCTCACCACTGAGGAAACCGAGATTTTGAAATACAGCTGGCTGTTCTGGCTTGCCGTACCCAGTACCTGGATGAAGACTTCGGATGGTGTAAGCCTTCAGTCTGTTTTGAGTCCGCTGATGCGTCAGGTCGCGTTTTGGATTTATCAGGTGAGTACTTGGTTTTCCTTACTTCTTGGTGATTTTGTGGGCCCAGTTTTCACCTCAGGATGTGCCTGAAACATTATGGTGTCAGTCAGGTCAGTGGTTTTTGGATGTTGTCGGTTCTTATGTCTGCTTGACGTGGTCAGTCGCCATTGGTTACCCTGGTTCAGAACAGGCCTGTGTCGGTAGCTCTAGGAGTTGCTGTTGGGATCCCCCTTCTGGAGATAGCTCTTGGAAATAGCCGCTGAAACTATCTGTTGGAATTCTTCTTCCGGGATTAGCTGCTTGTAACACCACCTGGGGAACAGCTCTTTGGGAATGCCTCCCAGCGATAGCTGTGGGGATCATGGCTGGGGGATAGCTGCCTCAGGTGAGATTGGGGCCTGCAGTTATACTGATTGTGGGAACCTCATCTTCGTGCCAAATCTGTGCTTGCCATTGTGTTTTTGGTGTTGCCTTTGAGGTCAATCGGCTTTGGATAGTTAGGTGTATACGTGAATGGATTTTGATTGAAGTTGAATGTCTGGTATCTATGCAGGGCCGATACTGTCTGTGTTGGGTAGCCCGAGGTACGTAAAAGTTAATATCAGTCTACCTCTGTGAGAGTGGAGGCATAAATTGGAATTTCAGGCTGAACAATAGTCCCTGTCAGAAATCATTCTGTCTCTGTGTGTGTTAGTTACAGCCGAAGCTCAAGATTTCATCGAGTACTTTAGATGTTAGAAAAGTCCAGGGTCTTGTCCGGTATTTTCAATGATTAGGATTTTTGCTCAATCCTACAGGCTTCAGGACATTTCTGCGGGAGTTCCTCACATTAGTGTCATAGATTGAATGACCTTCGGCTGCTTCATCAAAGACCTCGTCTCCATCACAAGGTCAGAAGTGGAAATGTTCACTGATTGACTGCATAATGTTCTGCACAATCTGCAATACCTTTGCTCCTGATATCATTCACATCTAAATGCAGCAAGACATGGACAATATCAAGACTCAGGCAGACAAGTCATATTCACACCAGGCAAGTGTCAAGCAAAGGTCATTTCCAACAGACTTGATGGGCCGAATGGCCTAATTTCTGCTCCTATGTCTTATGGTCTTATGATCTTTTCAGAGTGAATTTGAGGAGGATTCCTTCCTCTCAGATGGATGGACAATTTTGGAATGTTTTGCCTCAGAAAGCAGTGGAAGTTTGGTCAATGACAATTTGTTCAGTTGGAGTTATTTGGATTCTCGATTGACAAAGGAATAGAAGATCATCGGGTATCAATGGGAATGTAGAATTTGAAACTCAAACAGATCAAGCATGATTTTTTGAATGATGGAGTAGGCTTGAAGGTTAAATGGGCTGCCTTTGCTCCCTTTCCCACATTGTAAGTTTATATGAACTTCATATCTCTACTCCCTTCACCATTCACTTGCTTCTTAATCAGAGAATCGCTTCAGTGTGAAAGTAGGCCATTAAACCCATCAAACCCACATCAACCATCACACCCAGACCCAGCTCCCTACCCAATCCCTCTAACCCTGCATTTCCATGGTTAATCCACCTACCCGATATGCTATTTAACATGGCCAATCCACCGAGCTTGCTAATCTTTGGATAGGCAGACGAAACCAGAGCACCAACAGTAACCCAAGCAGACATGGGGAGAACGTGCAAACTCCACACCGTTGCCTGAGGGTGCGAATTGAACACAGGTCCCTGGCGCTGTAAGGTAGCAGTGCTGACCACTGAGTCACCATGCCTGGCTTTTCAGCATCCTAGCTTTGGTCAAGATGAATAGATATTAACCAGGACCGGCCATTAAAATGGATTAGACCAATTAAGCATTTTGGGAGTGTTCTCCCTCTCATAACATAGGAAATTTCAGGAGGCAGGAACAGTGAGGAGATCGAGGTTATAGACGAAGATAGATGATGGGGTAATTGTGTATCGACATTGCTGGTGATCAGTTATCAGTGTTTCTGTGCTGTGCACACAATGCAAAATACTTTGGAAAGGATGTCAAAGACATGCACAAAGGATTAGGGATTTCACGTGGGCAGACAAGAAAAGCAGAAAATACTGAAAACACTCAGGAGGTCAGGTAGTTCTTGTGGAGAAAGAAGTTAATGCTTCAGGTTGAGACCTTGAACATAACGTAGCATTGTTTTCCTTCGAGCATTGCGGTTAAGTGAAGTTTAACAGAGATGTTCAAAATGATGAAAGATTTTGAAACAATATCGAGAGAGATTGTTTCCACTGACAAAATGATTGATAACCAAATGGACAACGATTTATGGTAATTGACAAACAGAACCAGAGGGACAAAGAGGAGAATTTCTTTGACACACGTTGATGTGGAATGTGTGATAGGGAGATCGAGGAAAGTTCCTTACAAACTTTCAAAAGGCATTTGGATAAATACTTGAAAAGGAAATACATTGCAGGGCTATGTGGAAAATGCACAGGGAATAGGGCCGTTATGAAAGGCTGACATGAAAGTGGGGATGTGCTCAAAACCAGATCCACCAGGATCTTATTAAATGGCAGAGCAGGTTCCAGGTTCCAGATGATTCAAAGCTTCTCCCAAGTCGCAACATCTTTCTTGTCCAGGGCTAACACTTGCACAATGGTGTAAATGTTTTCTATCTGCACTGTAATGCTTTCTATCTGTAAGGTATTGGTGACACAGATATGGCTGTGCTACAGAGGGGAAAACATGTGAATCATGTTTCGTAGTCGCAGCATGTCAATACTGTGGGAGAGAAGTAAAGAACGAAGTTCAATGCACTGGTGGAATATTCCAACGTTTTAATTCAGCAACCATAAATAAATGATATCAGACAAGTGACTTAAAGCCCATGGTATTATAACATATCTGTTGACTTGTCCTCACAGATGGTATAGGTACATGGCTGAGAATTTTAATAAAATTCTTCAATGAGATATTGGACTCACTGACAAGACCATCATTTGTTGCTCATTTGTAATTGCTCTTGGACTGAGTGTTTTGAAAGGATCAGTGTCGTTAAAAGTCATATGGAGCAAGGTCAGGTAATAACAGAGTATCTTCCTTAAAATGATTCAATGAAACAAATGTGTTTTTAAAGCAATCAACAATACCTGTTGGAATCATTATTACTAAGCTTTATTAAACTTAAAATTCCAGCAGCTATCATGGTGAGATTTGAACCTGTGGACACTGGGAGTTAGTTTGAGGTCCCCAGAGGAGTATACTAAAGACTTCACCACACAACCACCACATTCCCCCAGTGTTGCTGGGGAAGATGTTCTGGCCAATTGCACCAATAGGCTTTAGAAACAGTGAACATAATGTAAGGGCCCAATGGTGACAGTGGAAGGTGGGGTTTTAATCTACATTCATTCAACAAGATTTTTAGGTTTTGTAATTGGATCTCGAGATATCTGAGAAAGATATAATTTGGTTATAAAGGAATTTAAGTGTCACCTATTGCAAGTTGGGAAATTTTACAGTTTATTTCGACAAAGCTCAATGAATCAATGAGCATTGGGAAATAAACAGATTATCTGTTTTGTCAGCGATGAAAGACTAAATGCTAACTAAAATAAAAACCGAAAGAACTGTGGATGATGTAAAGCAGGAACAAAAACAAAGTCTCTGGAAAAGCTCAGCAGGTCCATGCCTTGTTCAAGACGACGAGATATTAACCAGGATTAGCCATTTAAATGGGTTAGACTGATTCAGCACTTTGGAAGTGTTGTCCCACTTGCAGGGTAGGAAATTACAGGAACAATGAGGAGTTATAGGTTGTAGATGAAGATAAAGTAAGATGTTAGAGTATTTGTTTGTAGACATTGCCAGTGATCAGTTGTCCATGTTTCTGTGCTGTGGATACAATTCAAATACTTTAGAAAGGATGTCCAAGATTAGAGAATTTATTTGACTGGACTTGAAAAGTTAAATTAAAGCTAAGAAGAAGAAAATACTGAATACACTCAGCAGGACAGGTAGTTCTTGTGGAGAGAGAAGTTAATAATTCAGGTTGAGACCTTGATCACAAAGTGCCATAGTTTTCCTTAGACATAGGGGAGGGAATAGGTTAACGGTATTATCAATGAACTGCTAATCTAGAGGCCAAGGTAATATTCTGAGAACGCAGGTTTGAATCCCGCCACGGCAGATGGTGGAATTTGAATTCCAAAAAAATCTGGAATTAAGAATCTAATGATGACTGTGAATCCATTGCCGATTGTCAGGAAAAACCCATCTGGTTCATTAATGTCCTTTCAGGAAGGAAACTGCCATCATTACCTGCTCTGGACTACATGTGACTCCAGACCCACAGCAACGTGGTTGACTCTTAACTGCCGTCTGGCAATTAAGGATGGGCAATAAATGCTGACTGGCCAGCAATGCCCTCATCTCGTTAATGAATAAATGAAAAGTAGTAGTTAAGGGAAGTTTAACATGTGATGTTGAAAATGGTGATAGATTTTGAAAGAACATACAAAGATAGACCATTTCCAATGGCTGTATGATTGACAACAAAATGGACAATGATTTACGGTAATTGGCAAGCAGAACCAGAGAGACAAGGTTAAAAATCACACAATGCCAGGTTATAGTCCAACAGTTTTATTTGACAACACAAGCTTTCGAACGAAGCCCCTTTACCAGGGTAAAGTGAGAAAAAAGCCCACAGAACACAGGATTTATAAGTAAACGACCAAATAGTGACACAGCCAATGAGGATGTATTCAAGAAGAGGTGACATTTTAGGTCAGAAATGCACATTAGGTGTGAAGCTTTGTTTGGAACCTGTTTGTGTTTGAGTTTGAAGTCAGACTGGTTTTATTTCTAAAGCATGTATTTATAAAATGCCACTTTGATTGACTGTCTATAAATTGTACAAAATAGAATGGGGAAAAAACAGAGTTAATGTTTTTTGAGCCAAATTGCCCTTCATCAGGAGTGAGAAGTCAAGCTTGAGAGCTGACAGATGCAAGGTTTGTTAGATTACGATTAAAGACCAAAGTTGTTTTTCTGTGTTTGCTTTGTCTCAGGAAATTTGTGCATTCTGTCAGCACAGAAGAAGGGTCAGGGATGCCAGAGTTAGGTCTCAGTGACATGTAACACATTAGCAATTGAGAACACAGTGGTCCCATGATGAGTTGCAATGTTCGACTATAGGCCAGTCGAGCCTCTGATGTACACAGAACGTAGAACAGTAGAACAGTACAGCACAGTACAGGCCCTTCGGCCCATGATGTTGTGCCGTCCTATTATCCTAATCTAAGATCAATCTACCCTGCATACCCTACATTTTACTATCCTCCATGTACCTATCCAAGTCACTCTGCAAAATTTACCAATGGTCTTTTGACAACACCTTCCAAACCCATGACCTATACCGTTTGAAAGGACAAGGGCTCACTGCATCTGCAATTCCTCATTGCACCAAAATATGGGGCATTAGCTGGGGCACTGTGGCAAGATGGGAAACTAATCTCCTGGGAAATGATCAGACAAAATTTCGGAAGTTATTTGTTTGATAGGAGCAAGGTCTGACAGGCTTTCCTATTCAGTCCATCGCACAAACCAGCCTTCCATCCATTGACTCCATCTATACTTCCTGCTGCCTCAGGAAAGCAGCCAACATAACCAAAGATCCCTCGCACCCCGGTTATACTCTCTTCCACCCTCTTCCATTGAACAGAATGTATAAAATTTTGAAAACAGATACAAGAACAGCTTCTTCCACACGGTTATCAGACTTATGAACAGATCTCTCATATATTAGTGTTGATCCTTCCCTGCGCCTTCCCTGTGGCTGTCACTCTGTATTCTGCTTCTTCCACAGATTTACCTATGGAAGGTATGATTTGTCTGGTTAGCATGCAAGACAAAACTTTTCACTGTATCTTGGTTCATGTGACCACAATAAATCAAACCAAATCAAATCACAGTGTTTGGACATGTGGGAGAGGCACCAATGTTTTGTATCTACTTCTGCTGCTAGAAGATATGGAGGTACCCATGTTGTTTTGGGGTGGACAGTGTCAAAAGTCACCTGACAATGGGGCAGTATTCCAAAAGTTTGTGATTTCAAATAAACCTGTTGGGTTCCAACCTGCTATCGTGAGACTTTTGGCACTGTCAGAACAAAAAGTGAAAGTTTCCATCCCAACGTGACACTCAATTCTTGTCAATTAGGTCAAAACTTTGCAACTCCCTCTCAAACAGTGTGTTGGTTGTATCTGAAATACATTTTCTTTTTCTTTATTCATTTATCAGAATGAGGGACTTTGCTAGCTAGGCAGCATTTATTGCCCAGAGGGCAGTTATGAATCAACCACACTGCTGTGGGTCTGGAGTCACATCTAGGGCGGACCAGGTAAGTTTCCTTCCCTAAAGGGCATTGGTGAATCAGATGGGTTTTTCCCTGACATCTGACAATGGATTCACAGTCATTGTTAGATTCTTAATCCCAGATATTTATTGAATTCAAATTCCACCATCTGCCGTGTTGGGATTTGAACCCTGGTCCCCATAATATTACCTGAGCCTCTGGATTAACAGTCCAGCAATAATACCACTAGGCCATTGCCTCCTCCTGATGGCTTGTAGTGGTTTAAAAAAGGAGCTTACCTTCTCAAGGGCAATTAGGAATGGACAATAAGTATTCACCAGTGTTTGCACTCCATGGATGACTGGGAAGCAAACCTTCAAATACTTTTACAATACTGAGCAGAAAGTGAGAGAAATTTGCATGTGCTTCGTTCTGTGGTGGATCACTTGGAACCCACAATCGTCTGACTCAGAACTAATTATTCTCCCAATTGAGCCAAATGTTGACACCAGCATTCAGTTTCTGTCTCTCCCCTTGCTCATTATGTCTGTGTTAGTTGTCATTATTCAGCCCACTTCCCATTCCATCCTCCTCCTACATCTGTTTTCTTTGCCACTTTCTTTATGTTGAAATGGCACCTCAGTTTGTCTCCAAATATATAAACTTGTTTGAAACGTGGGAACAAGATTTGGGCTTTCGGCATATCCTCCTGTTTCTAGCTCCTTTATATATTTATCACGTCTCCCTAAATAGATCAACACCATTCAGATCAACTATTCCACTTGATAGTGTGTACAACCTTCTACACAGATGGAACAGGATCTCTATTCTGATCAAGTTAAATGATTTAGAAGCCCAGTTAACCCGGTCTATTTCGTATTTTCCAGACATTAAAATAGAGTAACTTTGGTGGACTATAAATCAAGAGGCAGTGTCCAATCATTTATATTACTAGCTAGGCAGGTTAGGTTAAACTCAGACCACTCCTGCTGCGTACATAACATCAATCATTCTTCAGGGCAACATAAGCTTTTTGAACTATAATTCAAAAATATAACATATAAATATTAGAATAGTGTGTGTGTGAGACGATGCCTCGTGCAAAGTCCTTACAGTAGAAATATCAAAAGATGATTAATTCCGAAAGAGAAATTGGGTCTTTGGAAGTGCAATTTATTTTATGAAGCAGTCTTTTCACATTTTGCAGCTGGAATAAGCCCAGGGTTTTAATCACATACAAAGTAATAAGAGTTTGCAACTCATTTCCCACCGTTTGAGGGGGCTAAGTCTTAAGTTTTGTTTGCACTTCAGTTCCAGGTTTTTGAGAGAGGAAGGGATGGGAGGGAGCAAGTCAAAGATTCTCTTTTTGAGTCTGCTCATGAGAAATGGCCCAGTTTAACATAACCTGAAGCAGTGAGGGTGTTTTGGCTCTTTGTGCCTCTTCCATCTAAACCTGGTGACCCAAGAGAAAGAGTACATTGCAATGGGAATGTGTTGTCAACATAGATGTCATATTTGCTATTTAATTGGATGATACTTTGTTTTATTTATAATTTTAGTATTTATTCCTTGTGCTCCTTTAAAAACAAAAGGCAGCTTCTTAAAAAAAAAATCATGGGCATCACGACAAGCTTAGTCACACTGCTGTGGGTCTGGACTCATCATGTAGGCCAGACCAGTAAGGGCGGTAAATTTTTTTCGCTAAAGAACATTGAGAACTAAATAGGTTTTTACAACAATGGTCTCATTAGACCAGAGATAAAAGGTACTGCAGATGCTGGAGAATCCGAGATAACAAGCGTGGGGCTGGATGAACACAGCAGGTCAAGCAGCATCATAGGAGCAGGAAAACTTGACATTTCGGGCCTAAACCCTTCATCAGAAATGGGGGAGGGGAAGAGGGTT
>JAHRHZ010000016.1:60049941-60073003 GCA_024137785.1 Ginglymostoma cirratum | reverse complement strand
ACCATTTTCTGATGAAGGGTTTAGGCCCGAAACGTCAAGTTTTCCTGCTCCTATGATGCTGCTTGACCTGCTGTGTTCATCCAGCCCCATGCTTGCTTCTCATTAGACTAGCATTGTTTTTTTAATTCCCGGTTTTTATTGAGTTTAAAATTCACTGTCTGATGAGGTGAACATTTGAACACGTGTCCCACAATAGGCTGGAGTTTTGGATTACTAGCCTAGTGACATAACCATGATGCCACTAACCTATTTTTCTCGTATTGTTTTCTTCAATGCCACTGGATACTCTTGTTTCGTCCTCATTATTCAAATCGGAAGTGAGTGCATCAAAAACACCTAAAGGAGAGCATCAAGCTGCAAATGGAGGAGAAGTGTGCAGTGTATGAAACTGATGGCAGTGAATGAGAGTTAGAATTAGCTTTATTGTCTCATGTACTCACATGAATACAGTGAAAAGTTTACAAGTCGCCACTTAAAGCACCAGCTTCGGCACAAAGGTGCGCAGGTGCAGATTCTTAAGTATAAATTTTGAAGGGAAAAAATAAGAAAAATAAGTTACAAAGTCCAGCATTACTGATGGTGAATAACTTAGAAAAGTAAAGAAATGAAAAGTTCAGAATAATATTCCTTCTAACCCAGTCCACATTGGCACCTAGCCCCTAATCCACACTGGACCTTGACTCCAAAACACGCTGGGCTTCATCTTGAGGCCCTCAAGGCCAGAAGACTGTTCTGGAATCATCTTGAGGCTGGAAGTTCATGCTGAAGCAATGCTGGGCCAAAAGACCACCATGCTAGGCAGCTTAGAGTCCATCACAACAGGCCAAAAGACCACTACATGAGGCAGCTGAGAGATCACCACAACAGACCAAAAGACCACCATGCCAGGCAGCCATTGAGAGACCACCACAGCAGGCTGCTAAGAGACTGCAACACCAGGTCGCTGAGACACCACCAGTGAGACCCAGTGCTGAGGGCCACCTTTTGTGTGGACTAGTTTGGAATTCATGATCATCCAATCCTGCACATGGGATCAGCCTTTAGACAAGGATGGTTTCAGAGACCAGCGTTTCCTATGGGTGGGAATTATGCCAGCCCATTCCACAAACTGTGGGCAATGGGGAAGTGTATGGGGTGTGGGCAGAGGCAGCTGCAGGAGGTTTCTGGAGGGAGACATGCATGTCAGGAAGGCTGTAAAGGGAAATAGTGACTGCAGTCGGGCTATAGAGGAACATGGTGATTACAGGAGGGCTGTGGAGGGATACGATGACTGCGGGAGAGCTATGGAGGGATATGATGACCACCGGAGTGTGATGGTGGGAAATGGATGCTGCAGAAGGTTTACCAAGGGAGTAAGATGCTACGGGAGGGTTGTGGTGGGCAATAGGGCTGCAATAGAGCTGTGCATGGAGAAGGAAGTTGTAATGGAAAGAGAGCAGTTTAGACATGTCATCAAAGGAATAATAAACAAATTGGTATCCAAGAAAACCATAGAATTCCCAGGCATTCAGGCCATTCAGCCCATTGCGTCCACACTGATCCTCTGAAGACCATTCCACCTAAACTCACCCCCCTAACTTATCCCCATAATACTACATTTCCCATGACTAATCTATACATCCCTGGACACTAAGGGTAATTTAGCATGTCCAATCCACCTAACCTGCATATCTTTGGACTGTGGGAGGAAACCAGAGCATTTATTGTAAACCCACACAGACTGGATAAGTTCAGGACCTACTATAGTTGGAAAAAATATGTGACAGATCCTACTGTAGTGAATTGTGTGTTGATAGTTAAATGAAATCATGGTTGGATTCTGAGATGCATTAGAAGAAGCAGTAACTGCTTGGTTAAAATGTCCCAGTTTTGCTTATGTGGTAGAACTTGCACTGAAAGTTATGTAATTTATGCATTAATATCAATTTTGGAATTCAGATTTCAGAGTAGATGCAGGTGGGTGTTGGTTACTTCTGTGATGGCACTTCTTTTTAAAATGGAATAAGGTCAGAAAAGCCTTCTGGAACAGTGACTTAATCAAGTGTTTGTCAGAGAGTAGGTGACTGCAAATCCCTTTAATGGCAAGAGAAAGTTATATGCTTAACTTTGTGAGAAGTAGAGTACACATGTAAGGCTTTGTTTTCAATTCAGAAGAATCTCAGATAAGCAAGATCTTTTAATTCATTTCATCTCAGAAGATACCAGAATTGAGTGCAGAAGTATGTTTAGTTTCTTGCCTAAAAAGTTTCTATCAGCAAGAATCATAACAAAATTCATTAGCTGTGACCCTATTAATGTGTCAAAATTATGGCTAGGGTGATGGATTTTTAGCATGTAGAGATGTGTGTCCATTATTTCAAGAAAATATTTCTGTTGCTAACTCATGCCTATTGTCTGGTACCAATTTTAAAGAGTAATGTGATGCCTATGAAATGAATGCTTTCCTTGTGTATAGTGGTTTTATGTTTAATGAAGAGTTTATTACTGAAAATTTTGACAAGTTGCTCTAAAATTTGCTTCTGTGTGAATGCTTTAATCCTTTATATGACAACTCAAATACAGGAGGAGTTTTTACTATGTGACAACTTCACCTTCTTAAGTTAGTGAGAATTGAAAGCAGCCCTTAAAAGTTAAATAAAAAGGAGCTCTCTAGGAAATCTCTAAAGTTCTCATAACATATTTGAGCCCCGGTGTGAGATGATAAGATTTTTAAGCATTAACCAGTGAGATAGTGCCTTGTATGTTTTGAACATGCATTACAATATAATTCAGTATCAGCTGCAGTTTTGAGGAAAAGAGTTCAGATTTTCATTGCCTTTTGAGTGAATAATTTTCCCGATATTAATGCTGAATGGCCAAACTTGCAACTTACATCATCCCTCTAAACCAGTTTTGTTTAATTATCTCAAAAAAGCTTTATGGATTCTGCCTGACCTGCTGTGATCTCTAGCAATTTTTTTGTTTTCAGTGCAGATTCCAACATCTGCAGTAATTTGCTCCTTCAATGAAATTGTTCCTTAAATTCGTAGACTCAAGGGAACACAAGTTCAGTCCATGAAACTTGCCACCATAAATGAACCCTTTTCATGCCATTATACAGTCTCCATCTGCAATATACCCAAGGTTGGTGTATTTTCTCTAATGTGTAGTGTTAAGCTTCAATTGAACCAGCAGTTTTTCCATATTCCATTAGCTCTTGATTCCACTATCATTTCCTTGAAATCAGAAAAACAATTCTTGGAAAATGCATTATTGTGTACAGCAAAATATTTGCTAAATCCTGGTGCTAACTTCAAATTGTCTGTCCTACTGTGTGCAACTGTGGGATCTTCAGTCCAAAACACCCCTTCTGAGGCACACAATCAAGTTGAATCACATCCAGTGCATTCATATAATGGCACATTATTGTAAAGTAAAGAAGGAGCATATTATAGTTATGGAATCATAGAGTAATACAGCATGGAAACAGGCCCTTTGGTCCAACCCTCCCATGCAAGACAGATGTCCTAAATTAATCTAGTCCCACTTGTCAGCATTTGGCCCGTATCCCTCTAAACCCTTCCTATCAATATACTTATCCAGATGCCTTTTCAATGTTGTAATATTACCAGCCTCCACCACCTTCTTAGACAGCTCAATCCATGCACACACCACCTCCTGCGTGATAAAGTTGCCTGTGGTCCATTTTAAAACTTCCCCCTCTCAGCGTAAACCTATGTCGTCTAGTTTTGGACTCGCCTACACTGGGGAAAAGACCCTGACTATTCACCCTATCCATAGCCTTTAAGATTTTATAAACTTCTATAAGGTCATCCCTCAACTTCTGACGTTCCAGGGAAAATATTCCCAGCTTATCAGCCTCTCCCTGTAGCTGAAACCCTCCATCTCCGGCAACATCCCTGTAAATCATTTCTGAACCCTTTTAAGTTTAACAAATCTTTCCAATAGCAGGGAGACCAGAATTGAATGCATTATTCCAAAAGTGGCCTAACCAATGTCTTGTACAGCCGCAACGTGACCTCTCAACTCCAATACTCAATGCACTGAACAATAAAGGCAAGCTTAGTGGGCTGGATGGCAGGTTTGCAATGCAGAGTGGCGCCAACAGCATGGGTCATTTCTTGTACCCATCGGAGCTGCCATGAGATTCTTTCTTCCCAACGTCCACCCTTGCCGGAGGTATGGTGATACCCAGGTTAACCCACCCACCAGTCACCTCCCTGATTTGACAGTAATCTCCTGGGTCTACGGCAACCTTATCTGATAAAAAAAGTCTGCATTCATTTATCGATATGAACAGCTGCCTTAAACAAAACAGTAGGAATTTGTTCAGAATTTCTGTTTTCTATCTCAACACATCTATGAGTTTTCACAGTAATATCCTAATACAGGTTATTTTGTGTGTGATAAAGAACTGAGTGCTAGAGTGGGAATTAAGTAAGATTTTATGAAAGTGGTCACAACAGGATGAAAGCAAAACCTTACTTGTGGGTGCTGTCAGGCACATTTTAGCAGGCATGAACCTTAAAGATCCCAAGGGTTTGCATGATCAGAATTGACTGGAGAGGAACCCTGTGCACCCAAAGGAATGGACCAGCCCCGAGAGCAGACAAGAGAGTATAAACAGGTTCCTGTAGAAAGGATAAGAAAAAGACCTAGGATGGAAGATCTTTCTTTATTTTGCAAGTGTTAAATGCAAATAATGTATGCTTACTTGGTCACGAGGATGTAAATGTTGATGGTTTTCTGTGTGTACCAGACGACAGAGCTAAATGCAGCCTGACAGAGTATCAGACAGTGTCCACTTTAGCCAGCCTGATAGACTCTCTCCCTGGGATTGTTTGAATAGACATCAAGTTAACTTGCTTACCCAAGTCCTCTCTGTGTCAGAGATTGGATTGAATTAGCTTTATTGTCACATATACTCAATGAATACAGCGAAAAGTTTATACATTGCCACTTACTGTGCTGTCTTATGTGCAAAGGTACTTAGATGCAGCTTCTTTAGTTACAGGAATTTAGAAAATAGAGAATAAAAATCCCAGCCTTGCAGAAATAAAAGTCCAGAACAATGGTCTTCCAACCCATACCATGCTGGCACCTAGTCCGACCTGACACCAGACTGCACCAGACTTCACCATGAGGATCACAAGAGCTGAGAGGATGTTACGCCAGGAGACCTTCTTGGGAGGCTGTTACACCAGCCAGGGGCGTTGTGATTAATCACAGCAGAGCTGACGTGGGCTCCCTTCCAGTTTGCAAGTACACAGAATGTTTGCAGTACAACTGTTTACAACCTAATGCCCAGCATTCTGTTCTGGAACAATGAAAGATTCAGAGTCTACCCATTGTAATTAAGAGACTGCTGTCATTCTTTCCAAAAAAAATCTCACACTGCTCCCAGTAAAATGATCTAAGCCTTCTTTTACTTTCTAACAAACAACCCTCCCAAGCTTACCTTCAGGCAGATTCAGAGCAATTCACATAACTCCTATCATTTACCTTGAATATGAAGATACACTCAAAATATCATAAGTTTTCAAACCTCACAAATATAATACCAGGTTATTAAAATATCGATAAGAGGAATGAAGCATTTCAAACCTTCTTTAATCTCGTCCAAATAAAACTGACATGTGGACGAAAGAGATCATGGAAAGAATAACTGATTATAACCACTTAAAAGAGGTCAACCAAACAAAGCCAACAAAATGCACTTCAATTGTCAAAATGGAAATTCTGTTAAGCTAATGTGTTTATTGTTCTGGGCTCAAAGCCAAACATGTATAATCAGAAAGTGTGAGGGGCCATTAGGTGGACTGGGGCATGATTTGGCATTGGTTGGGCATGAGATGGCTTAGATAGTAAATGAATATTTCACATCAGAATTTACTGTGGAGAAAGAAATGGAGGCTAGAGAACTCAGAGAAATAAGTATTGATATTTTGAAAACAGTTCATATTACAGATGAGGATGTTCTGGAGGCCTTAGAAAATATAAAGGTTGACGTACCTCTGGGACCTCATCTGGTGTATCCCAGGACATTTGGAAGGTTAGGGAGGAAATTACAGGGCCCCTTGCAGAAAAATTTGTGTCATCTAAAATCACAGGTGAGGTGCTGGATAGTGGCTAACGTGTGCCTTTCTTGAAGAATGGATGTAAGGAGAAACTTGGGAAGTATAGACAATCAATCATAGAATCCCTACAGTGTGGAAACAGGCCCTTCAACCCAACAAGTCCATACCAATCCTCAGAGAATCCCACCCAGACCCATCTCCCTATGATCCACCTAATCTACAAATCACTGAACAGTACGGCCAATCCACCAAACCTGCTCATCTTTGGCCTGTGGGAGGAAGCCCACACAGACACAGGGAGAATGTGCAAACTCCACACAGACTGTAGCTTGAGGGTGGAATCGAATCCTGGGTCCCTGGTGCTGTGAGACAGCAGTGCTAACCACCGTACTGCCACTGTGAGTCTGTGTATCTGACTTTGATGCCGGGTAAGCTGTTGGAAGGGAATCTTAACTATAGGATTTATCTGCATTTGAAGAGGCAAGGACTGATTAAGGATAGTCAGTATGGCTTTGTGCATGGTAAAATCGTGTCTCACAAACTTGGCTGGCTATTTCCAGGAAGTAACTAAGAAGATTGATGAAGACTGAACAGTAGACCTCATTTACATGGGCTTCAGTAAAACTTTCAACAAGGTTCTGCATAATAGGCTAATTGGTAAAGTTAGATCATGTGGGATTCAGGGTGATCTTGCCAATTTAATACAAAATTGGCTTAACGGCAAGAGACTGAGTGTGGTGATGGGCGGTTGCTTTCTGGCCTGGTAGCCTGTTACCAACGGTGTTCCACAGAAATTGGTGCTGGGTCCACTTTTGCTTGTCATTTCTGTAAATGATTTAGGTGAGAATATAGGAGGCATGATTAGTATGTATGCAGATGACACCAAAATTGGAGATATAGTGGACAGTGAAGAAGGTTATCTAAGATTACAAAGAGATCTTGATCAATTAGGTCAATGGGTTGAGGAGTCGCAATGGAGTTTACTTTGGATAAAGGCAAGGTGTTGAATTTTGGTAAAACAAACTAGGGCAGGACTTATACAACTAAAAGTAGGGTGTTTGGCAGTGATGTAGAGCAGACAGACCGAGAGGTTCAGGTTCATAATTCTTTGAAGTTTGCATCACATATATACGAGATGGGTAAGAAGACATATATCATGCTTGCCTTCGTCGCTCAGATCTTTGAGTATTAGAGTTGGAACATCATGTTGAGGTTGTACAGGTTGTACAGGATGTATAACTTGGAGTACTGTGTCCGGTTCTGTTCACCCTGTTAACTGAAGGATATTATTAACTAGAGAATGCTCTGAAAAGATCGACTAGGATGTTGCTGGAATTGTAAGGTTTGAGTCATAAGGAGAGGTTTGAGAAACAGGGACTTTTTTCACAGGAATGTAGGAAATTGAGGAGTGACTTTACAGATGTTTATAAAATCATGAGGGGTATAGATAAGGTAAATGGCAGGTGCCTTTTCCCTCGCGAGTGGGATTTCAAGACTGGGGGCTCTATTTTTTAAGGTGGAATGAGGTGCTACCTTTTTTACAAAGAGAGTTGTTCATGTGCAGAATGAACTTCCTGGGGAAGTGATGTATGGGGGTACAGTTACAATGTTAAAAAGACATTTAGATAAGTATGTGAATAAGAAATGTTTGGAAGGATATAGGCCAAGTGCAGGTAAATGGGGTTAGTTGAGATAACAATGTGTGAAGCTGGATGAACACAGCAGGCCAAGCAGCATCATAGTTGAGTTTGTGATTATGATCAGAATGTACTGTTTGGACAGAAGGGTCTGTTCTCTTGCTGTATGACTATCTAGAACATTGAGTTCACTAAAATTCCAAGATCCTTTTTATAATTTTGCTGTTAGCTCTTTCAATAACAATCATGAAGATAGAATATTTTCCCAGATTATTCCTATTTCTGATATTTTTATTGATTTATACAAAGATTGTACATAATCTTAGAGTCACTCCAGGGCATCTGTTTTTATAAATTTAGGTGCCCATGGGCATGAGTTGGCACTGAGGCTCTGGGGGTGGATGTGCAGAGGACATGAGTTGGCACTGATTGGGAAATGGGCAGTCATGAGGACATGAAATGTGCAAGGTGGCAAGAATTAGATTTTTTTGATCTCTCAAGTTCCTCTGTCCGCGTCAAGGTACACAATTCATCTAAAGAGCTCTGAACCATGAGTCATAGAAAAACTGGCCATCCTCATGAAAATTTTCAATGACTCCGAGTTACTCTGACTGCAGAAATCCCTGCTGTTATGGATCAGACAAAATCCCTGGAAAATATTCAGAAGATAGTCTATATCCTAATTTTTTCTTCTTTTGAAGTATTAAATGTAGGGTGCTGTGTTCCAGATGCAATTTGACTGGTCAAGTTACCAGTCTTAAAGCAAAACACACTTTATTCATTCACGATAGTTAAAATACAACAAAAGAAGGAGGAATTGGAATAACTTAACTCTGTTGGAAAACATAACAGAATAATAGGTATAATAACTATTACTAATTAACTGTTCCAATATAGTAACATCCTATAAATGCACTCTTGGAAAAAGACAAATTCAGAAAACAGATGATCTCACATGCGACTCCTGTAGCAGACAGAGAACCTTCAGCTTTTGGCTGTAACTGAGAAAGGAAAGAAAAAAAGTTTCTGCTTCTTCAAGACCCCAACAGCAACAGTTGAAAACTAAACTAAAGATCCTGGTTTTGGTGGGAGTTTGACCACACCCATACACGCTGCTTCTATTGTTCCAACTTTAAAAACAAAAACCAAGACCCCACAAGCTGTCTAGTGGTTCTGTAGACTGGTCTCTATCTCTGCCTTAAAATGTCTCTCTGAAAGAAACCAGAACAAAACACATTTCTTGAAGACACAGCATTGTCACACTGTTAAAATATGCTTCTAAATCTACCTCTCGTTATATAATGTGTCCGGTTTGTATTTAGCCGACTTTTCAGAGATGTGCTGATGATATTACCTCTGTCTCAAAGCATGTGTCTTGAGGGTATTAAAAAATATCAGTCTCCATCTTACTGGGGGCCACTTGAAGCATGATACACTGATGGAAACATACTACTGTTTGTGATCGGATAGCCAAATGCTAACAGAGACACTGTAGTGCCTGTGACAGTAAGAGACCTACATCTCAGTAGCTGTAATACACCTCTGTTGAACCTTTCAACACCATATTGCCCATGTCTAGTTCTATATTATGTTAACCAATAGTGCATCAGGGACAAATACCCTGCTAAAGGCAAAGCCCTCAACACAGTGGACAGTTCAAAATGTGCACTCCAATAGTGAAACCAATCAAATACAGCCTTTGGAAAGACACTTATGCCGGAGAAGAAGCTAAGACGTTCTGAAAAGTTAGTGGGATATAGCAATGATGTTGCAAGTGACGCAGCAGCACTTTCAGTAATGAGAAAGACTTTTTTTTACAACACAAATTGCATGATGTCTGTCTAAATGACATTGAGAAAATGCGCAAGCAATCCTTCAGCAGCAATGACATTGTTATCCTGAATATTTGTCCACATTCTAAATAATGACTCTCTTAATTGAGAAATCAATCTCCATATAAACATTATTGCAAAATATCTGTCAGCTATGACCCTATTAACGCTTGCTGAGAAAGCAGATTGGCAAATTCCACATCCTCAGCTTGAGGCTTGTCAACTGGTCCTTGGGCTGGGAGGAGGGAGAGAATTACCTAATATGAATTTACCAGGAGTGCTGAAATGAAAAATCTCAGTCATCCGTGCATAATGTTAAACGGGGATATGGAGATTGAAAAGACCATCATTACAATCAGCAGAACAGTTAAATCAAGCCCAGAGCAAAATTCAAATCCAAACTCAAGGCTGAATTTCCAGCGACAATTTATTTAACGCAGCTTGCTTACTCAGTGCACATTCAGCAGCCAAGCCATGTGCAGTTATTCAAAGCAGCCCTTTCCTTGCCAGCCCCGATCGTAGAGTAGAGATAACAAGGTGTGGAGCTGGAGGAACACAGCAGCCAGGCAGCATCAGAGGAGCAGGAAAGCTGACGTTTTGGGTCTGGACCCTTCAGGTCTGGGCCCTTCCTGGCCTGCTGTGTTCATCCAGCTCCACGCCTTGTTATCTCAGACTCCAGCATCGGCAGTTCCTACTATCTCTCTGTTCAGAGAATAGTACTTTCTGGCTTCAAAGCAGAGGATCATGAATTTGATAGGCACATTAGAAGCTTGCACACAAATCAAGGCTGACACTCAGCTGTGATACTGCAGGAGCTCTGCCCTGTCTGAGATACTATCTTCCAGATGAGATGGTAAACTGAGGCTCCATCTGTCCTTGTAGATAGACATAGAGCTATCCATAACACAACAGGTTACAACTCCCAAATCTAGCACTCTCCAGCAACCTCTGTATGTCCTGCCAACATGAATCCCACAAGACTTCCAGTTTTCACATTATTCCTGATTTTCTGAAATTGTACTGGCAGATACAATACTATAAGATAGTTGGGTCTCATTTCCTTTTATGTTGCCCAATGCTTTTCAAACTGAACTGGACTCGCTATATAAATACAGCAGCTGCAAGAGCAGGTCAGAGGCTAGGAATCCTGCAGTGAGTAACTCACCTCTTGACTCCCCCAACACTTGTCCAACATCTACAAAACACAAGTTAGGAGTGTAATGGAATAGTCCCCATTGGCCTGAATGGGTATATCTCCAATTACATTAAAAAAGATTGACACTATCCAGGACAAAGTAGCCAGCTTGATTCAATCACATCCACGAGCATCCACTCCCTCCAGCACAGAGGAGACAGGAGGGCTTACTATCTACAAGATGCATTGCAGAAATTCACCAATGATCCTCTGACAGCACCTTCCAAACCCATGACTGCTTCCATCTAGAGGGACAAGTGCAGCAGATACTTGGGAACACTACCCCCTTCAAGTTCTCTTCCAAGTCACTCACCATCCTGACTTGGAAATATTTTGCTGTCGCGTCACTTTCGGTGGGTCAATATCTTGGAATTCCACCCACCCATGGCATTGTGGGTCTCTCTATGTGAAATAAACAACAGTGGTTCAAGAAGGCAGCTCACCACCACCTTCTCAAGGACAGCTAGGGACAGGCAATAAATGAAATAAATCTACTTTTCTGAATGGATTGACAAAAAAATGCTTTCATTCACCAATCCACAGTGACCTGTTTGACCCACCTGCTGCCAAATTGCCAGCTCAATACCTCACATGAAACAATCTTCCTAAGTAAGGTCCACCAGCAATTATGTTTTGGATCAAGGAGTTGGAGCCAACAGCACATGAAATGCAGCAGTTCAAGAAGGCAGCTCACCACCACCTTCTCAAAGGGCCGCTAGGTTCAGGAAATAATTACTGGTCTATCCAATGACACCCCATCCCATGAGTGAATGAAAATAAAGTTTAAAACCTCAGTGCTCACCCTGAGACCTGACAACTCGTGCTCCAGTAAAATCAATAGATCAGCAAACTCTCCTTCCCAAGGCTGCTGGATTACAGAGATAAAACGTCTACTTCACACACTCCAGACGAGGTTCTCCCTGGGTCCTGCCGTGGAGTAATAGTGGTATGATTGCTAGATTATTAATCAAGAGACCCCAAGTGGGGGCCTGGGTTCAAATCCTACCCATGGCAAGTGATATAATAAGTCTGAACTGACCATGAAATCATTGTATCAGAGATAAAAGGTACTGCAGATGCTGGAGAATCCGAGATAACAAGCATGGGGCTGGATGAACACAGCAGGTCAAGCAGCATCATAGGAGCAGGAAAACTTGACGTTTCGGGCCTAAACCCTTCATCAGAAATGGGGGAGGGGAAGAGGGTTCTGAAATAAATAGGGAGAGAGGGGGAGGCGGATAGAGGATGGATTGAGGAGAGGATAGGTGGAGAGGAGGCAGACAAGTCGAAGAGGCAGGGACGGAGCCAGTAAACGTGAGTGTAGGTAGGGGGGTAGGGAGGAGATAGGTCAGTCCAGGGAGGACGGACAGGTCAAGGGGGCGGGAAACCGCAGGAAGTGCTACACCTGCCCCCACACCTCCTCCCTCACCCCAATCCCAGGCCCCAAGAAGACTTTCCACATCAGGCAGAGGTTCACCTGCACATCTGCCAATGTGGTCTACTGCATCCGCTGTACCCGTTGTGGCTTCCTCTACATCGGGGAAACTAAGCGGAGGCTTGGGGACCGCTTTGCAGAACACCTGCGCTCAGTTCGCAACAAACAACTGCACCTCCCAGTCGCGAACCATTTCAACTCCCCTTCCCATTCCTCAGATGACATGTCCATCCTTGGCCTCCTGCAATGCCACAGTGATGCCACCCGAAGGCTGCAGGAACAGCAAATCATATTCAGCCTGGGAACCCTGCAGCCCAATGGCATCAAAATGGATTTCACAAGCTTCAAAATCTCGCATCCCAAAACCAGCCCAGCTCATCTCCACCTCCCTAACCTGTTTTTCCTCTCACCCCAAGCCACACCCCCATCTCCTATCTACTAACATCATCCCGCCCCCTTGACCTGTCCGTCCTCCCTGGACTGACCTATCTCCTCCCTACCCCACTACCTACACTCACCTTTACTGGCTCCATCCCCGCCTCTTCGACTTGTCTGCCTCCTCTCCACCTATCCTCTCCTCTATCCATCCTCTATCCGCCTCCCCTCTCTTAGGCCCGAAACGTCAAGTTTTCCTGCTCCTATGATGCTGCTTGACCTGCTGTGTTCATCCAGCCCCATGCTTGTTATCATGAAATCATTGTCGATTGTTGTTAAAACCCATCTGGATCACTAATGCACTTTGGGGGAGGAAATTTGCAATACTTACCTGTTCTGACTTACATGTGACTCCAGACCCACAGAGATGTCATTGAGACTTAACTACAGTCTAGGCAATTAATGTTAGACGAGCCAGTGAACACCCACCCCTCCCCATTCTTCTAAAAATACCCTTCAAAAAGTACTTTAAACTTTTACAACTCTTTGGAACATCCTGATGTTCTGAATAATAAAAAGGAACTTAAGGATTAGGAGCGGGAGTAGGCAATTCGGCCCTTCGAGCCTGTTCCGCCATTTGACATGACTGTGGCTGATCTTTCCTGCCTGCTCCCCAAGGCCCTTTAACCCACTTTTCATCAAAATCATATCTACTTCTATCTTGAGTCTGTTGATTGATTCTGCCTCCAGTGCACTCTGGGGCAGTGAGTTCCACAGATTCATGACACTCTGAGAGAGGCTGGCATGCTGGTATGGTGGCACAGTGGTCAGTACAGCTGCCTCACAGATTCAATCACACCCTCGGGCAACTGTCCGTGTGGGGTTTGCACATTCTCCCTGCATCCGAGTGCGTTCCTGCCAGTTGCTCTTGTTTCCTTCCATAGTCCAAAGATATGCAGGTTATGTGGGTTGGTCATGCTAAATTGCCCATATTGTTCAGCGATGTGTAGATTAGGTGCAGGAAACATGGAAAATTTAGGGTTACAGGGAAAGGATGGTGGAATGGTCTTCAGAGGGTCAGTGTGCACCTGTTGGGCCAAATAGCCTGTTTCCACACTTTATGTATTCTGTGGAAGTAGTTTCTCCTCATCTCAGTTTTGTACCTACCTCCTCTCGCTCTATATCAATGCCCTCTTCTTTGAGACTATCTCACAAGGGGGAACATCTGTTCAATGTCCAACTTATCAATTCCCTTTAGTAGTTTATGTACTTCAATTGGATTCCCCCAATGATGCGACATGGATGCCTTTCTTCTTGAAATGGCACACATGTAGATCCATGTTGTAACTTCCCTATTGCAGTCAAGTTACAAAAGGGAGATTCCATGGTTTCAAAAGCAACTTGACAGCACAGATGGAAAACTGGGAAGTGAGTCAAAAGCCTTCATTTGCATATTACGACTTCGGTGCTCCCATGAAAATAGCAAACCACTGTCTACAAATGTGTTTATCCAAATGTACATCATTAGTGGTCCAAATATGCCTCATTTCATCAAAATAATTGATCAAGAAACGCATGCACTATCATGAACAAAACAATGACTTGTTCTGAGGAAGGATCGCCAGTCCCGAAACTCTGATTTCCCTTCACAGATGCTGCCAGACCTGCAGAGCTTTACCAGCAATTTCTGTTCTTCTTTTGGTTTTGACTTGCTTGTCCTGATCCTTTTCAACTTCTGTATATATCAAAGCACACAGATTGCTCATGGACAGAAGATTTTAACCTAGGTGACGGGGCCTCATCTGCAAGCTTATGTCAAGGTGTCAAGGCCATGTGTCACCTCATTTAGGAAAGGTTCATTGTATCAGGCCCATTTAAGTGGCCTTCATGTGTTCTTGTCTGTAGGACCAGGACATGGAAATCCCAAGTCCTCAGAGCAACCCGAGGCTGGAACTATTCATGGCATGGACTTTTACTAAGAGCAATTCTGACTGGCTCCACTAATGACCTAGTGTCAGTGAGGCCACAGGTGAAAGTTGGACAAGGATCGGTGCAGACTGAGATGAAGGTGGTGCAGGTTGTTGGGGGAGGTGGACAGATAAACGGTTTGGGGAGCAGTTGGAGGCTGGTTGCTAATATCTGCGGGACACTTTCTAACAGGGCTTTGCACTTCCAGTTCACTGCAGATAGCTTTGCTGACTTCCACTTGAAGTCTAGGGTAGTACAAAGAAGTTTAGTTAAAGACCTCAACTGACAGCAGTGAAGAAAGGCAGCCCATGAAACTTCCCACCTCAGATATAAATAAGGCACAGGCAGAAAGATGGTTGGATTCCCATGTGCCACTCATATAAATGCCTTGGTATCCCAATACCTGCCTCGGGACAGGTTAGGAAGTCATATCCATAAAGTTTAAAACGTCCAGGTCATTTTTTAGTATCCATGCAAGTTGTTGTTGGCTGTTCATCCTTATATCCACAGATTAAGGGTTCATTCACCATCGCCTACTCCTGTTAGATCAATGACTATCATGTAATGATTGTGTTGGCGCTCTTAAATGTCAAACGGCATTCACAGTAAAATTCTGAACCCAGTCAGAAACCCTCTGCCGAAATGCTGCTTCACTTGTCAGTACTCATCCTACACATCTCAGATAAAAACCTTTGCATTGGCAAGTTGAAGTGGGGTTTCTTCGATGCTTGGCATAGGCTGGTGAGTTGGCCTCAAAACTTCACTGAGAACTTTTGGATCTGTGCAGCCTTTTGGCTTTCCATTTTCACTGCTATCACACTGTTAATATAATCTGTAAAGTGCTGTCACTTTCTTGGTTATCCCCATGTTTTTCAGCTCCTCTATCTTGTCTCTAAGACTGGGCTTGAGGGCAGTTGGAATTCTCTTCAGAGAATGTTGAGTGGGCTTCACAGTCTCATCTACATCAGAATCAGCAAGGAGACAGGAAGCCTGTGGAAACGCCTTTGTAATTTGTCAAGACATATTCAGCAGTCACTGACTTGATACACTGCACTGCCAAGCCCTTGCGAGGAGATTTCCTAATGGTTCAGCTATGATAAGGGAAATTCATTTAGTGCTCACTGTCTGGGATGGCAGGTATTTATTTTTCTTGTGTCAAACTGTCAGTTCAGTTTATTCATTGAAAGTGAGCACTGTTCCATCACAAATCAGGGCAGAACTTATGCACTTATTGGTAAGGTCCTGGGGAGTGTTGCCGAACACAGAGATCTTGGCTGCAGGTTTATAGTTCCATGAAAGTGAAGTCAGAGGTGAAAGAGGTGTTTGGTACACTTACATCTCTTGCACTCCCCCACAAAAATTCCCTCATCTGCATCTCTCAAATTTCCCTAACAAAAATGCCCTCGGCTGCATCTCTTGTATTTCCCCCACAAAAATGCCCTCAAACCCCCTTCTCCCAACAAAAATAAAGACAGAATCCCCACTGTCCTCACATATCACCCCAGCAGCCTTCACATCCAACATATCATTCACCACCACTTCTGCCACCTACATTTGACCCCACAACCAAAGCAATATTTTCCTCCCCTCAGCTGTCTGCCTTTCATAGGGACTGCTTACTCTCTGACTCCCTTGGTCACTGCACCCTCACCACTAGCCCCACCATCCCCAGCACCCTTCCCTGCAACCAAAGGAAGTGCTACACCTGCCCCTACACCTCCTCCGTCACTTCCATCCAAGGCACAAAACAAACCTTCCACGTCAAACAGAGGTTCACCTGCACATCTGTCAATGTGGTCTACTGCATCCACTGCTCCCGATGTGGCCTCCTTCACATCGGTGATACCAAGTGTAGACTCAGAGAACACTTTGTAGAGCATCTGTGGTCTGAAGATGACAAACGACGACACCTTCCAGTCGCCAGCCGTTTTAACTTTCCCTCCTACTCCCTGGATGACATCCCCATCCTGGGCCTCCTCCAGTGTCACCACGACACCACCTGCAAACTGAAGGAGCAAAACCTCATATTCTGCCTCGGGACCCTACAGCCCGATAGCCTAAACATGGAGTTCACCAGTTTTTAAATCTCCCCACCCCGAGCCTCATTCCATGTCCAACCCTCCCTCCTATCCCTGCCCCCTTGACCTGACACAACCTGTCCATATTTTCTCCCATCTATCCGCTCCTCCCACCTCACTGACCAATCCCCACCACTCCCTACCTCCACTCACCCATCACCATCCCACCTACCATCCCCACCTCTCCTCTCCATTTATTTCCCAGCTCCCTTCACCCTCTCCATTTCTGAAGAAGGATCCTGACACATAACATCAACCCTCCTGATCCTCTGATGCTGCCTGCCTCCTGGCAGCTCCACCTTCACACTGTGATGTGATTGGTACACTTGCCTTTATTAGTCAGTGCATTGAGTATAGGAGTTGGGAGGTTATGTTACGGCTATACAGGACATTGGTTAGACCATTTTTGGAATTCTGCATTCAATTCTGGTCTCCCTGCTATAAGAAGGACATTGTGAAACTTTTAAAGGGTTCAGAAAAGATTGAGAAGGGTGTTGCCAGGGTTGGAGGATTTAAGCTGTAAGGAGAGGTTGAATAGGCCGGGGTTATTTTCTCTGGAGTGTTGGAGGCTGAGGGATGACCTTGTAGAGGTTTATAAAATCATAAGGTGACTAGTCAAGGTCTTTTTGCCAGGGTAAGGGGAGTCCCAAACTGGAGAACATAGGTTTAAGGTGAAAGGGGCAAGATTTAAAAGGGACCCGCAGGCAACTTTTTCACGCAGAAGTTGGTGCATGTATGGAATGAGCTGTCAGAGGAGGTGGTAGGGGCTAGTACCTTTATGATATTTAAAAGGCATCTGGATGGGTATATGAATAGGAAGGGTTTAGAGGGATATGGGCCAAATGCTGGCAAATAGGACTAGATTTATTTAGACTATCTGGTTGGCATGGACATGTTGGACCGATTGGTCTATTTCAACGCTGTACAACTCTATGACTCAGAGCCTAAATTAACGTTCGATGACTTCATTTTCAGGCCACCTTCAGTACAACTTCACATCAGTCTGTAAAATTAAAGATTCACATGGTATCTACTTTTGCATTAACTTGCTGCTGTCCTCTGGTCACCATTTTGACAGTAATAAACCATTCTCAATCTTGAGTCTTGATGTTACAGCTTTGTTGCATTATAGGGTGATTTGTCAGAATCATAATTTAACGTCTCTCGAGGAAACATCTTTTCCATCTCCCAGCAGACATGTTCCCACATCCAATTGCTTGTGGCTAAATTGATCCGACCTAACTGGAGTCATGTACGCCATTCTCGGAAAGAATTCAGAAGCAGCCGTAGGTTCTATGGAGTGAGTTCTCTGGAACGTGGTCCCAGATCTTTTGCTTAACATTAGGTCTTCTTTCCTAGCATCATACATTCTACATATCTCACCATCTATCCAAAATCATGCCTCTCTAACGATCCCAGATGGGTCTCTATAAATTCCATGCTAATCCAAAATCTCAGAGGAAAGTAACCCTGATCAGTGTGACGTGATGCACTTTGAAGAAGTAACAAGGTAAGGGTATATTTAATGAACAGCAGGACATTAGGAAGCCGGGAGGAACAGAGGGATCATGGAGCATTTGTCCACAGATCCCTGAAAGCAGCAGATCAGGGTTCTCGGGTAGTTAAGAAGACATACAGAACACTGACCTTTTTCAGTCAAGACATAGATTATAAGAGCAGACTGATCATGTTGGAGCTGTTACAAATCTTTTGTCGGACCACAACTGGGCTGGTGTTTGCAGTCCTGGTCACTGAGCTATAAGAAGGATGTGATTTCACTGAGGAGGTACAAAGATAATTCACCCGAGATGTTGCTTGAGATATAACCACAGGGAGACGATGGATAAGCTCAGATTGTTTTCTTTAGCTCAGAGAAGGCTGATATCTGACCTGTCTGAAGTCTATGAGATTATGAGGTGCATGGACAGGGTGAATAGAAAGCAATGCCCCCACCCCAGGCAAACAGTCAATAACAAGAGTGTATAATTTTTAAGAGATAACGAGGTGTAGAGCTGGATGAACACACCAGGCCAAGCACCATCATAGGAGCAGGAAAGCTTGACGTTTCGGGCCTAGACCCTTCTTCAGAAATGGGGGAGGGGAAGGGGGCTCTGAAATAAATAGGGAGAGAAGGGGAGGTGGATAGAAGATGGATAGAGGAGAAAATAGGTGGAGAGGAGATAGACCAGTCAAAGAGGCGGGGATGGAGCCAGTAAAGGTGAGTGTAGGTGGGTAGGTAGGGAGGAGATAGGTCAGTCCAGGGAAGGACAGGTCAAGCGGGCTGGATGAGGTTAGTAGGTAGGAGATGGGGGTGGGGCTTGAGGTGGGAGAAGGGGATAGCTGAGAGGAAGAACAGGTTAGGGAGGCGGGGACGAGCTGGGCTGGTTTTGGGATGTGGTAGGGGGAGGGGAGATTTTGAAGCTTGTGAAATCTACATTGATACCATTGGGCTGCAGGATTCTCAAGCGGAATATGAGTTGTTGTTCCTGCAACCTTTGGGTGGCATCGTTGTGGCACTGCAGGAAGCCCAGGATGGACATGTCTTCTGAGGAATGGGAGGGGGAGTTGAAATGGTTCGCGACTGGGAGGTGCAGTTGTTTATTGCGAACCGAGCGCAGGTGTTCTGCAAAGCGGTCCCCAAGCCTCCGCTTGGTTTCCCCGATGTAGAGGAGGCCACAACGGGTACAGCAGATGCAGTATACCACATTGGCAGATGTGCAAGTGAACATCTGCTTGATGTGAAGAGTCTTCTTGGAGCCTGGGATTGGGGTGAGGGAGGAGGTGTGGGGGCAGGTGTAGCACTTCCTGCGGTTGCAGGGAAAAGTGCTGGGTGTGGTGGGCCTGGAGGGGAGTGTGGAGTGGACAAGGGCGTCACGGAGAGAGTGGTCCCTCTGGAAAGCGGATAAAGGTGGGGATGGAAAAATGTCTTTGGTGGTGGGGTCTGATTGTAGATGGCCGAAGTGTCGAAGGATGATGCGTTGGATCCAGAGGTTGGTGGCATGGTACGTGAGGATGAGGGGAATTCTTTTTTGGTTGTTATTGCAGGGACAGGGTGTGAGGGATGAGTTGCGGGAAATGTGGGAGACATGGTCGAGGGCATTCTTGACCGCCGAAGCGGGGGGAAGTTGCAGTCCTTGAAGAACGAGGACACCTGAGATGTACTGGAGTGGAATGCCTCATCCTGGGAGCAGAAGCGGCGGAGGCGAAGGAATTGGGAATAGGGGATGGCATTTTTGCGGGAAGGTGGGTGGGAGGAGGTGTATTCCAGGTAGCTGTGGGAGTCGGTGGGCTTGAAATGGATATCGGTTTCTCGGTGGTTACCCGAGATGGAGACAGAGAGTTCCAGGAAGGTGAGAGAGGTGTTAGAGATGGATTTTTAAGGTGAATTTTTGAGGTGAAAGGCAAGGGGTTTAGACAAGATTTGAGGAAACATTCCTTCATCCAGAGTGTGGTGGGAGCCTAGAATACACTGCCTGGGAGGATAATTGAGGCAACACCTTTAAAAAGTACTTGGATGAGCAATTGAAGTGTCCTAATATTCAAGGCTATGGGAAGTGGGATTAATGTAGATTTAGAGCGGTTTTATTACGGTGCAGACTGAATGGGCCAAAGAACCACTTCTTGTAACGGAGTATCATAGAATCCTTACAGAGTGGAAGCAGACCATTCACTTCATCAAGTCCACAACGATCCTCCAAAGAGTATCCCACCCAGAACTGCCCCAAACCCTATAACCCTGCATTTCCCATGGCTAACCCATCTAGCCTGCACACTGTGGGGCAATTTAGCACGGCCAATCCACCTAACCTGCACATTTTTGGACTGTGGGAGGAACTGGAGCACCCACAGGGAACTCACTCAGACACGGGGAGAATGTGTAAACTCCCCACAGTCACTCAAGGGTGGAACTGAACCCGGGTCCCTGGCGCTGAGAGACAGCCATGCTAACCACTGAGCCACCATGATTCTAGGAAGAAAATATTTATTTGAAAGGCATGCCCCAGCCTTCAATTTAATACCCGTAAAGAGAGATTTTTGATGCTACGAGATATTGGATTTAGAATCTCGAAGAAATACATGTCCCAGAGCCTGAATGTGCGAGAATTTTCGTCATCAATCGTGGAGTTTTTAAGAAGGTCTCAGAGTGAAGAGAGGGAAACCAGCAGATGTGTTGTATTTGGACATCTGGAAGGTGTATGACAAAGTTAAGTATAAGTTAAGCACCCACAGTGTTGGAGGTAGTTTATCTAGACAATTAGCTAACAGGTAGGAGCAAGTAAGGAGGGATTGGGGCTTGTTTTCAGGGTGGTAACCTGTCACCAGTGGGATTCCATAGTGACCAGTGTTGGGACCCCAACTATTCACAATATTTAATAATGACTTGGACAAAGGAAGTGAATGTATTGTAGCAAAATTTGCAGATGACACAAAGAAAAGTGGAAAGGCAGGTTGCGAGAAGTTGTTCATTTTGGAAGGGAGAACAAAATGTACAGAGCGTGACTTAAATAGAGAAAAAAAACTGCAGAAAGCTACAACACAAAGGGACTTGGGGGTACATGTGCAAGAAACATAGAAAGCTAACTCACAGATGAAGCAGATATTCAGGAAAGCTAAAGGAATGTTGGCCCTTATTTCCAGAGGGGTTGGACTATAAGATTAGGGAAGTCTTATTGCAAATATACAAGGTGCTGGTGAGATGATAGCTGGAGTGCTGTGAGCAGTTTGGGTACCCTTATCTAAGAAATGATATTATTTCATTGGATGCTGCTCAGAGAAGGTTCACTGGGACGATCTTTGGTATGGAGGGATTGTCTTTTGAACGTGTGCTAAACAGGTCAGACTGTACTCGCTGGAGTTTAGAAAAATGAGAGGTGATTTCATTGAAACAAAGAGGAAACTTAAGCAGCTTGAAAGAGTCAATGCTGAGACAATATTTTCCCTCATGGGAGAGTCTTGGACCAATGGGTATAGCCTCAGAACAAAGGGGCATCAATTTAGAACTGAGATATGGGGGAATATCTTCTCTCAGACGGTTGTGTGTCTTGCCACAGATAGTTGTGAGGTAAAGGTCTTGCGTATATTTAAGGCTGAGATAGACTCTTGATCAGTCTGAGAATCAAGGGTTAGAGAGAAAATGCAGGAAAGTGGCTGTGAGGAATGTCAAATCAGCCATGATCGTATTGAATAACAGAGCAGGCGAGAGGGGCTTAATGGCCTACTCCTGACCCTATTTCTTATTTATTTTGAGCTTTTTTTTCACTCTTTCATAGGATGGGGTCTCATGACAAGATCAGTATTTGTTGTCCGTCCCTAATTGTCCTTGAAGTAGATGTTTCTGTACGCAATTCCAGAGGGCAATAAAGAGTCAATCATATTACTGTGCGCCTGAAGTCATGTGGAGGCCAGACCGGGTAAGGATGATAGATTTCCTTCCCTAAAGGACAATAGTGAACCAAACAAGACAATTAGTGGCAACAGTTGTCATTTTATCATCATTACTAATCATAGGATGGGCCAACACTGGCAAGGCAGTTCTTCGGCTGTAAAGCACTTTAGGATGTCTGATAGGCACAAAGGTGCTAGTTACAGAAACATAGAAATTAAAAACGGAAGTTGACCATTGGCCTTCAAGCCTGCTCCACCTTTCAGTATGATCATAGTTGATCCTCCAGCTCAGTACCCTGTTCCCAATTTCTCCCATGCTCTTTGATTTCCCCACCATTCCCACCCACCACCCCCCCAACCCTAAGAACTATATCTGTCTCCTTCTTGAAAACATTTAATGTTTTGGCCTCAACCACTTCCTGTGGCAGAGAATTCCACAGGCTCATCATTCTCTGGGTGAAGGCATTTCTCCTGCAACTACTTTCTGTTGAGCAGGTTTCCATTGCTTTTCTTTTGTCTCTAGTCCTTTGTGTAACATTTTCGAGGTTCCTACGTCCAGAGTGCTACTGAATGAAAACTGGTGCATTTGATTTTTTTTTACATTTTAATTCGATTTGTTGATTTTCACATGTAAAAAGCTGAAAATTTTTGTTAAACGAAAACTGAGGATTTTTCTTCAAAGCATGTTTTCACTTAAGAGCAGTAGAAATGGAATAATCAAGAGTTAACGGTCTGGATACCCAATTTGTAATGTACCCAATTATTTGCTTATCATTTTCCTGGGACTATTTGGAATCACTGCAAATCAGGCGCAGTGCCATAAGCCTTCAATCTTCCCTGTACACTAAGCAAAGTCTCAATCTGGAGATTTCAGTTCCGAACCAGTCTTTTCTTTTTCAAGCTGGCCTTTCATTAAATTGGAGGCAAAGCGACTCTGTTTGGAACTTATAACTTCTTCAAATATTTTGATGTGTTTTGAAAGTGTAATGAAAGAAAGAAATTTGATGCTCAAAAATGGGTCTCAGCGAATGATGATTAAATTCAATACTAAAATTAGATTCAAAAACAAATGAGCCTCAC
>JAHRHZ010000016.1:60016846-60039941 GCA_024137785.1 Ginglymostoma cirratum | reverse complement strand
CCATTTCTGATGAAGGGTCTAGGCCCAAAACGTCAAGCTTTCCTGCTCCTATGATGCTGCTTGGCCTGCTGTGTTCATCCAGCTCCACACCTTGTTATCTTGGATTCTCCAGCATCTGCAGTTCCTATTATCCCTTTTAGTAGAGGCAGATTTAATTCATTCAATCGGGCATTGGATGGTTATTGGGATAGAAATGGTATACAAGGGATTGGTACCTGTGAGTAGAACGGGTGAAAGCATGGTGGGCTGAATGGCCTCTGTCTGTGCCATTACACTTCTTTGATCCTGCACTGGGCTGAAAATCTTGCTGAAGCTTGCCAATCAAGCATAATATTGTATCAGTGCCTCCCACCTTTTTGCTAAACATTGAAGAATTTTCATTCTAGTATTTCCTTTGACAGCACTTGACAGTTTGAGCTTTGCAACCAAGATAAGAAGGGGGTCCTAGTGATTACATTCATTAACCAGTTTATTTATTCCAAGTAACACAAAGATATTGGACCTGTATTAATTCAGTTTACATGGAAAGTAAAGGAAATGTCACAGAGAAAGGACTCACAACTTTAAATCTGTGGAAGAATCCAGAAGTACTTAGTTTTATCAGTTTTGTTCAGCATATCTTGGAAGTTAGATATGAGACAAGGCCAATTGTTCTTTAACTTTACAGTAGCATGTGTGATATATGTTTGCATTTACAATTTACTACTTGCACGATAACATTGTCACCTTTTACGTTTATTCCTTCATGAGAAGTGGGAGTTGCTGACAAAGACAGCTTATATTGCTCATTCCTAATTACTGAAGGTTTGAATCATAGAAACCCTACAATGCAGACAGATGCCATTTGGCTCATCAAGACTAAACCAGCCCTCTGAACAGCATCCCATCTAGACTCCTGTCCTTGTCACTCTGCATTTACCACGGCTAATGCACATAGCCTGCACAAGGGCAGCACGGTGGCTCGGTAGTTAGCACTGCTTCCTCACAGCGCCAGGGATCCGGGTTCAATTCCACCCTCAGGTGACTGTCTGTGTGGAGTTTTCACATTCTCCCTGTGTCTGTGTGGGTTTCCTCCAGGTGCTCTGGTTTCCTCCCAAAGTCCAAAGATGTGCAAGCTAGGTGGATTGGCCATGCTAAATTGTGTGCAGTGTTCAGGGGTGTGTAGATTAGGTGAGCCATGAGGGATGGGTCTCGGTGGAATGCTCTGAGGGGTAGTGTGGACTTGTTGGGCTGGAAGGCCTGTTTCCACACTGTAGGGATTCTATGATCCCTGGAGACTATAGTACAAGTTAGCATGGCTAATCTACCTAATGTGTATACTGTGGGGATAAACCAGGGCAGATACAGGAAGGACATGCAAACTTCACACAAAGAGTTGCCCAAGGCTGGCATCAAAACTAGGTCCCTGGTGTTGTGAGGCAGCATTGGTGACCACTGTGCCACCACACTGCTGCTTGCTAGACCACTTCAGAGGATACTTATGTCAATTTTATCCAAGCTAGAGAAGTTATTACTTGGCCCCTTCCTGAGATACTTGTATCATTGATTACCTTGGATGAGGTGCTGGAAGACTAGAAGTTGGCCAATGTGGTGCCATTATTTAAGAAAGGGTGTATGGAAAAGGCAGGAAACTATAGACCAGTGAGCCTGACATCAGTTGTTGGAGTGGACTCTGAGGGACAGAATTTACCTGTATTTGGAAAAGCAAGGACTGACTAGGGATAGTCAACATGCCTTTGTGTATGAGAACTTGTATCACATTAATTTGATTGAGTTTTTTGAAGAAGTGACAATGAAGATTGATGAACAGTAAAAGTTGTCCATGTGGACTTCAGCAAGAACATTCCGCATGGTAGACTAGTAGCAAGGTTAGGTCAAATGGAATTTAGGACAGCTAGCCATTTGGATACAAGACTGGGTAGAAGATAGAGAGTGGTACTGGAGGGTTATTTTTCAGACAAAAGGCCTGTGACCAGCACTGTGCTTCAAGGATCAGGGCTGGGTCAACAGCTTTTTGTCATCTTTATAAATGATTTGGTGTGAATATAGGAGGAATGGGTAGTAAGTGTGCAGGTGGCACAAAAATTTGTTGTGTAGTGGACAGTAAAGAAGGTTTTCTAAGTCTCTCATGGGCTTGCTCAGACAGGCCAAAGGGCCGAGGTGTAGCAAATGGAGTTTAATTTAGATAAATGTGAGGTGCTGCATTTTGGAAAGGCAAATCAGGTCAGGACTTAAACACTTAATAGTCGGTCCCAGGGGAGTGTTGTCAAAGAAAGAGACCTTGGGACACTGGCTCATAGTTCCTTGAAGACAGGGTAATAAGGAAGGCGAGATAATAAGGTGTGGAGCTGGATGAACACAGCCGGCCAAGCAGCAACATAGGAGCAGGAAAGGTTGACATTTCGGGCCTAATTTTCTGATGAAGGGTCTAGGCCGGAAACATCAAACTTTCCTGCTCCTATGTTGTTGCTTGGCCTGCTGTGTTCATCCAGCTCCACACCTTGTTGTCTTGGATTCTCCAGCATCTGCAGTACCTATTATCTCTGTAGTAAGGAAGGCATTTGGAATGTTTGCCTTTATTGGTCAGTGCATTGAGTAAAGGGGTTGGGATATCATGTTGCGGCTGTACAGGATATTGGTTCAGCCACTTTTGAAATGCTGCATTCAGTTCAGTTCTCTTTTCTATAGGAAAGATGTTGTTAAACTTGAAATGGTGCAGAAAATATTCACAAGGAAGTTGCCAGGGTTGGAGGGTTTGCGCTCTCGGGAGAGGTTGAATAGGCTGGAGCTATTTTCGCTAGAGAGTCGGAAGCTGAGGGGTGACTTTACAGAGGTTTATAAAATGATGACGGGGCATGGATAGGGTTAATCACCAAGGTCTTTTTCCCAGGGTAGAAGAGTCCAAAACTAGAGAAATAGGTTTAAGGTAGGAGGGAAAAGATATAAAATGGACGTAAGGGGCAACTTTTTCACACAGAGGGTGCTGCATAAGTGGAATGAGCTGCCAGAGGAAGTAGTGGAGGCGGGTATAATTACAACATTTAAAAGGCATCTGCGTGGGTACATGAATGGGAAAGATTTAAAGTGATATGGGCCAAAAGCTGGCACATGGGATTAGATTAATTTAGGATTTCTGGTCAGCATGGATGAGTTGGACCAAAGGGTCTGTTTACATGCTGTACAGCTCTATGACTGTATGACTCTAATTGGATTGCTACACGTCTGGAGACACATTCAGGCAAGATTGATTAACCTCCCTCAGTTCACAAGATTGGTGTTTATGACAATTGCAGCAGTTTCGTCCTCACCAGTACTGAGCCCAGCTTTCAGTCAACTGAATTTAAACCCAAGTAACTGCTTCAGTGGGAGTCGTAACTGTGTTGTCCCCCTCAAATCATTTGCTTAGGGTTTGGAATTCTGGGCCAGTGACAATGTCACCAGACCACAGTCTCACCCAAGCAGTAAACCGCTGTCACTGGGTTGAAGAAAATTAGCCTTGGCCCTTCTGAAAATCCAAGGAGTGCAAGGCATCAATCTGTATGTCACCCAGTAAGACTCAAATGCAACTTTTGGCTTGAACAAAGTACAGAATCTCTACACTGTGTAACAAAAGTATTGGTTCTAAAACTCTGGTGTCTAATGATTTTGCACAGTCGTAAGTTATCCCTCCCAGTATTCATGCAAGATGCTGAGAACAGAAATTTGTAAAGTTCTGTAATTTCATTTTATGCAAAAAAGACAGGTTTTTGAAATTGAGCCCAAAATATTCAAATTTAATAATCACATCTTGTATTTTATGAACTAGTCTCAAAAATCTGTCTGTGTCCAACTCAGCAGACAGAACAAGTTAAACCAGCTCACACACAAAAAAAGTACTGGAGAAACTGGCAGACGAGTCTGCCAGCATCTGTGGAGAGAAGGGAGTTAATGTTTCAAGTCCATTGAACTTTGTCAGAACTGACTGTCCATGAGTCACTGGATTGAAACATTAGCTCTGTTTTCTCTCCACAGCTGCTGCCAGACCTGTTGAGTTTCTCCAAAATTTTTGGTTTTATTTCAGATTTCTGGTGTCTGCGGTTGTTATATTAAAATAGCTCACAGTAAGTTAGAACAATCTTGCAGTTACTACTTAAATGAATGGAAGACGGAGATGCACCACAACTTCCAAGTGGAAATTGGACAAATGCTTGAAGATGAGAAGGTTTCAAAGTGCCTACAGTAGAAGAGTAGAATTAATTGAATAGGATGAATAGTCAGAGTCTTTGTCCCAGGATGGAAATGTCAAATACTATGGAGCAAAGGGTTAAAATGAAAGGGGAAAATTTAGAGGAGATATGTAAGACAAGTTTATTTTTAAAAGAGGTTGCCTGGTATATGTTGCCAGGGATACAAACTCTCTATCGGATAACTTTAGTCAGAAGGGTTTAGTTTAGAATGGCACCGTGGTCAGTGAAGCCTTGTTAGGCCGGAGGGCCTGTCCCTGTGCTGTACTGTTCTATGTTCTATTATCTCTTCCAACAAGCAATGGATTGAATGTGTTTGAAGACTATCTAGGGGGTAGAGATTTAGGGTAGAACACGAGAGTTGTGTTCTTGGGTGGCCTTGTGCTATCAAACATCACGCTATAGAAAATCGCCATAGAAAATCGCATTATAGGGAAACCGCTATTGAAAATCGCTATACCTGTACAGCACAAAGTTCATGTTATTCAAACAGAGCCCACGATTCATCAATCGCGTTACAGCCAATTCAGGCAAACAAAACATGTGTTATAGCAGAACTACCTGTATTTCTAAGTCAGTATGGTGTGTGGCTTGGAGGGTAACTTGCATCATTTGCCACTCTTTTTCTTCTAAGAGGTGGACATCACAAGTGCCCATAGAGTATTTGAGTTTGGATCAGATGGACGAGGTTGTTAAGGATGCAAAAAATAAACTGGGGAGATTCCTGAACACTGCAGCTTGAAGTGATCTTGGTTGAGGCGGATCATTTGTACCATACAACTCATTACGACCAGTTTTCTAAAATGTGCTACTGCAGTTATGTCATATCCTATGACCAAAAACATGACTCATGTACCAGGGTTGGATATTAAGGCGTAGCATATTAAAGTGCACTCATCCGATGAAACTGTACGCATTCAAATCTGCACCCAGAAGCCTGATTGCACTTAACTGGTGTGAAATGTCTACCACTTCCACATTTAATATGGGTGAGATTAGTCATTTGCTGACTTTGGAGAAGAAAGTGGTGAGAAGGGCAAATAATTAGTCAGGCTTACCCCAGAGAGAAACATTTTGTTTAGAATCTGGAGTAAGTTATGGTCAGGGGAACTGATGGAAGCTCAGCACGATGGCATTTCAAGTGAAGACAAGAACCACGGGAAGATAATGGAGGTGTGAGCTATAGCTGATGGACCTAGTCACAGAAAGTGAAGATTTGCACTTATTGAAGTTTATATACACCCCATATTTCAAATTAGCAGTCCTGCATTTTGAAAAAATAAATCTCACAAACAAATCTTCTGCTAAATTTAATTCCATTGAAGGCAAATGTATGAAATACAGGTTAAGGCTGGATGGGCTGAAGCTCCTCATTCTGGACATAACAATACTTCGATTCTGTGATGCAGAATAACTCTTCAGAAGATTTATAAAAAGTCAAAATAATGATTCACTGATTTTTTTGGATAATGATGCTCCTTTTGGGCTAAATCGACACGAGTATGATTAAGTGCTCTGAATACTTCAAGCTGACTTCATAATACAACTGCTTTATCGCTGAAAGCATATTAGAATTAACAATGAGATCATCATGTTTTAGTCTCTGAAATATGTCTCAAACTCTCCAATAGCCTCTTCCACACATTCCCAACAGAGTTGTTATAGCTTCGGGGTGCAATTACCGCCTTCAGCAGAAATCGGTGCATGTGTCTAAGGGCACATTTATCCAAACAAGGGAGCTGTAAAGGAGATGGACGTTCTCACTGGAAAAATGTCAAGATGTAGCAAGAGGTTTATAGACACTCATAAATAATGAGACCAGCTTTTTCACCTTTTCCAGTAGAGTAGAAGACACTGCCTGCTCTTGAAACAGATTAATATTACAGCAAGAGCAGAATCTGAGAGCCTTAGAGAAAGGAGGGTTGATTACCAACAAATGCAAATTGATTAACGTTTATTAACTACTTTCACTATGTTGAGAGGCATGGAAGAGTCGGAACTCTGTGATAATCTTCTTCCAACTCCCAGAAGGAAAAAACAATCAATGTTGTGAATGGTCTGACTTGTTTTATATACCTCTGAACAGTGCTCCAATACAACCAGTGCATTCATTCCCAAGTATTACCAATATTCCCAAGCTTTTTGACTAGTTTTTACCTTTGGAATAGAGCCCATACAGCATGGAAACAGACCCTTTGGTCAGACCAATTCATGCCAAACATAATCCCAACTAAATTAGTCCCACCTGCCTGCTCCTGGCCCATTCGTGTACCTATCCAAACGTCTTTTAAACATTGTAATTGTACTTGCATCCACCACTTCCTCACAAAGTTCATTCCACACACGAACCACTCTCTGTGTAAAAAATTTGCCATGATGTGGAGGTGGACTGGGGTGGACAATGTCAGAAATCACGCAACACCAGGTTATAGTCCAATAGATTTATTTGAAAATGTAAGCCTTCAGAGCCTTCATTCTAGGCCCGAAACGTCAAGCTTTCCTGCTCCAATGATGCTGCTTGGCCTGCTGTGTTCATCCAGCTCCATACCTTGTTATCTCAGATTCTCCAGCATCTGCAGTACCTATTATCTCAGCCTTCAGAGCCTCATTCCTTCTTCAGGTATTAGGGAGAGAGGTAGTATCAGACACAGAATTTATAAGTAAAAGATCAAAGCCTCACACCATTGAGCATTTACTAAACCAACCTAAGATACTGTTAAATTTTCAATCAGTTAGAAGATTTTAATTGATTACTATGTACATGTAAATCCCCAAATTCCTTCGAAGTCACTGTGCTGAGAGAACTATAGGTTTTATCAGTGGAAAGAAGAGGTGATATTTTAGGTCAGACAATGCACATTAGATGTGAGGCCTTGTTTTGAATCTTGTTTGTGTTTTGGTTTGGAGTCAGTCTGGTTTTATTTCTCAAGTAAGAATTTATAAAATGCCGCATTGACTGACTGGCTATAAATTGTGTGCTTTTTGAACAAAATAGAATGTACCTACAAACACATATTCACCCCATAGATTCACATGTGTGTGTGCCTGTGTATGCATGTGTGTGAGAGAGAGAGAGGGAGAGAGTGTGTGTGTATGTGTCTGTCTGTGTGTGTGTGTGTGTGTCTGTCTGTCTGCGTGGGAGAGAATTTGCCCCTTCACGTCTTATTTAAATCTCTTCTCTCTCACCCCCTTGGGAAAAGACAACCATCATTAACTCTGCCTATACTCCTCATTATTTTATGATCTTCCATAACATCACCTCTCAACCTCCGATGCTTCGGTTGTGACCTGACACCATCTGACAGCACTCATAATGCAGTTTCTATGCAGCTATTAATCCTGTAGAAGAGAAGAAGGAAGTACATTTAAAATCAATTTCTGGAAACAATAGTCTTTATTTTAACCATTATTCCCCAGCTGAATGAATGGGGAGTGTGGGGCAAGGGTTACAATATCAGAATTGAGGAACCTGCGACCACTTCCTAGCTCTGTATTTTAGTAAAGTCTGCGCAAGGCAACTATTAAAGCAACCTTGCTACATGCATTTTTTTAATTGAATTTAAATTTATCCTTGCAGATGGTAAAATTTAAATTTGATAATATAGTAATTAGAATAAAAAAAACTAGCCTGATGGTGACTATGTAACTCTGCTGATTATTGGAAAAAACATTATCTTGTTCACTAGTGTCCTTTAGGGACTGAAATCTGCCTGCCTGACCCCTGCATGTGACTCCAGACCCACAGAAATGATTCTTAACTGCTCTGTGTACAATTATGAATGGGCTACAACTGCGGGCCTAGCTGGTGATGCCCACATCCCGTGAACAAATTTAAAGAAAAACGTATACTTAATCCTGTCTGTCGTCTTTCTCTTGTTGTTTCTTGGGATGTGGGCATTGCTGCTAATTTCAATATTTGTTGCTGAAGCCTAATTGCCCTTAAAGAGGTGGTGGTGAACTGCATTCTTGAACTGTTGCCGTCCATACAGAGAGGTACACCCAGAGTGCTAATAGAAAGGGAGTTCCAAATTATCGACCCAGGACAGTGAACAAATAGGGACACCATTCCACGTCAGGATGGTATGTGCCTTGGAGGGCACAATGCAGACAGTGGAGATGTTGTCTTTCTAGCTGATAGTGATCACAGGTTTGGAATGTACTGTCAAAACAGCTGTAACAAGTTCTTACAGTGCACCTTGTAGATGGAGCACTGTGCTTCCACTACATGTCAATGTTGAAGAGAGTGAATGCTGGTGGATCAGGCGTCAATCAAGCAGGCTGCTTTGTCCTGGATTGTGTCCAGCTTCTGACTGCGTTGAGCATCTTAACAACAGTATCATGATAAATGCAGCAAACTGTGTGGTGTGAAATTTGCTTTAGAACAGGGAGAGAATAAGGGCTTTCCCACACATTTCCCTGATGGCCCAATGTCAAAATCCTACATCTAAAAATCAAAGCCTTTTGGCCTACTTTAAGCACTATCTATTTACCTCTGGGATATTCATCAACGTTGGTGGTCCCTTGCAGACGAGGATGACTCTCTTCCACTCTCAGCAGGAGTCTGTAGGTGTATGTACAGACCAATGCAACTTCCGCAGGCTGTTACACTTGGGAAAGAAGGTGGTTATGGGAAGGGGTGGGTGGGGTGTTGGTGTGGTAGCATGCTCCTTTCGCTGTTTTCACCCGGCTTCTGCTTTTTCCCCAACGTCAAGCCTCAAGGTGCTTGGTGTCTTCCCGGATGCTCCTCCTCCACTTTGGATGATCATAGGCCAGTGGTTCCTAGGTGTCTGTGGGAACGCTGCACTTCACCAGTGAGACCTTGAGGGTATCACTGAAGCACTTCCTCTGCCCACCTGGGGCTTGCCTGTTGTTTCGGAACTGGGGGTAGACCACCTGCTTGGGGAGTCTCGTGTCGATCATGCACAAGATGTGTCCGGTCCATCGTAGCTGTGGTCAGTGCCTCGATGCTGCGGATGTTGGCCTGGTTGAGGATGCTGAGGTTGGTATGTCTTCCCAACAGATTCACAGGATCTTGCACAGGCAGCATTAGCGATACTGCTCCAGTGCCTTGAGGTGTCTCCTGTAGACATCTCAGAGCCATATGGAGGGTGGAACCACCACAGCTCTATAAGTCATGAGCTTGGTGTTGGATCTGATGTTGTTGTTCTCGAGCACCCTTTTCCTCTGGTGACCGAAGGCTGTACTAGCCACTGGAGACAATGCTAGATCTCTTCATCAATGCTGATTTCACCAACACAACACTCTTGAGGTATTTGAAGTGGTCAATGTTCTTTAAGACCTCCCTGTAACCACTCAACAGAAGACTATATCACAGGAAATGGAGATTGCGAAGTGAAATTTGCCTCACCGGTAATTTTCTAAGCAGCTTCTTACTAAATAATTATTTGCTGGAGGAATGTATGAGCATAATTGGATTCCATATTGGGAAATCTGATTGCCTTTCATTCTTTCAGTAACTTCAATAACTTTTAAAATCCAATCAATGATTTTTCTGTTCGTGCACAATAGATTTTTGATGGGAATGAATGTACTTCACAGATAGAAGAATTGTCACACACTGGAGAGAAATATAACTGCAGAGAATTAGCGCGTATTCCTTGGTAGGGCGTAAGGTTATAAAAATCTGAATCTGGCATTAACCCGATTACCAATTCACCCACTTCCAGCTTTCACACACAGCAGCAACATTTTTTACAATCAGACTTGTGATAGTTAAATCTCCCAGGAAGCTTCACAGGAATGTCATCAAACAAAATTTAACACTGAGCCACAGAACAGGGTAATAGACCAGATGGCCATCAGTTTGTTCAAAGCAGTAGGCTCTAAGCATTCTGTTCATAGGGGCAAGTGAGGTAGAGATTCAGAGCAATTTAAGGAATGATTTCCAAAGTTTTGGGCCTCTGCAAAATGATGGGGTAACTTTTGTAATATATTAATTCACAGGATGTGGGCATCACTGGGTAGACCAGCATTTATTGCCCATTCCTAATTGCCCAAAAGGTAGATAAGTGTCAACCACGTTGCTGTGGGTCAGGAGTCACATACAGGTCAAATCAGATAAGAATGGCAGATTTCCTTTCCTAAACTGCATCAGTGAACCACATGGGATTTCCCCAACAATGGCTTCATAGTCATCGTTAGACTCCTACTTTCAGACTTTTATTGACTTCCAATTCCAAAATTTGCCATGGCAAGGTTCAAACCCAGGTCCCCAAAACATTAGAGATAAAAGGTACTGCAGATGCTGGAGAATCCGAGATAAAAAGGTGTGGAGCTGGATGAACACAGCAGGCCAAGCAGCATCATAGGAGCAGGAAAGCTTGACGTTTCAGGCCTAGACCCTTCAGTTCATCCAGCCCCACACTTTGTTATCCCCAAAACATTACCTGGGTCTCTGGATTAACAGTCCAGTGATAAGTACTGTGTATAGTTTTGGTCTCAATACTTGAGAAAGGATGTACTGGTACTCAAGGGGCTGCAGAGGAGGTTCACTAGGTTGATTCCGGAATTGAAATGGCTGACTGATGGGGAGAGATTGAGTAGACTGTAACTTAACAGTCCATCTATAATACCACTAGAATATCGCCTCCCCATGTTGTTGCTCCTATGGAAGGTGGAGCCCATTATAATGGTCAGCTTCTAGACTTGTGCTGTCCCTGCAACTAAGTTGTTCCAGTAGAGCTGCAGTACTGGTATATACACTGCAATGTAGACTATTGGTAAGGTCTGCCTATACACAAAGAGCAAGCCTAATCTACCTGGTCAATTCACGTCTGATCAGTCTGCAGTAATCATCGGTAAAGTTACAGAAGGCGGTGTTTGTTAGTACTGATAAGCAGCATTTTCTCAGAAATAACTAGCATACTGTTTCCCTGTTTTCATTTTACCGGGGCCACTCGACTCCTAACCTCATTATAACCTTGGGCAAAATGTGGATAGAAAAGTTTAACTCCAGAAGTGAGGCGAAATTGACTGCCCTTGTTATCAATGAAGCATTTACAGAAGAATGTAAGAACATTAGAACTAGGAGCTGGAGTGGGCCATCATATCCATCAAACCTGCTCCTCCAGTACAGTAAGGAAGGCAATTACAGATACAGAACAATGTGGTGGGATCACATGTACCCAAGACATAAACCCAGGAGCACGCTTGAGGTCATCTTCATGGGTATGGGACTTGGCTGTCAGTTTCTGCTCAGCGATTCTGCATTATTGTGTGTCTTGGAGGCCGCCTTGGAGGATGTTAATCCAAAGATTGTTGGATCCAGAGCCACCTTATTTTTAATGTTTTCTAATTATCTCTCTGCCTCATTTAATCGGATTATAGGTCATCCCTGTCACTTGCTAATCAACTGTTGACACTTTACACACACCATCTGACACTCTCGATCACCTGCACAGACCTATTATTTGGCCTGCCCACTCACGCCATTTATATGATCTTTTGATCTCTCTGCTCATTGACCTGTCTGTCTATAAATTCTATGACTGTGCGCTTCTCTCTCACTTCATCTGATAAAAGAGCAACTCTTCAAAAACTTGTGATTTCAAATAAACCTGTTGGACTATAACCTGGTGTCACCTGATTTCTGACTTTGGATCTTTAAATTAACACCCCTATCCACCTGGCTGGGATGGCATAAAGGATATTATGGAACAATTTTGGAGAAAGGGCAGAGCAGTTAGCAAATAAGAGCAAAATACTGCAGATGTTGGAAATTTGAAACAATGCTGGAGAAACTCAGCAGATCTGGCAGCATCTGTGGGCAGAAGGCCAGCCTGGTATGTCTTCTCCAGAACAGAAAGGTGTCAGAATTTTTTTTACATACTTTTGACAGAGACAGAGGTGGAGCAAAAGGGCAGGTTAGATGCCCTTTTCACACCTTAATTTATACTTTTTTCTCATTTATATCTTTACTATATCTCTTTTATATCTTTTTCTTTCACCACCATTAAAAAGCCTTTGTCTTTTGCAATGGGCCTCTATGCCATCTGCTCTCTTGCTTTGTCTCTGCCTTTTTCAAAAGTATTATATACTGAAACGTTTTCCAACACCTTTCAGTTCTGAAGAAAAGCTGTACAGGACATGAAACGTTAACTCTGTTTCTCTCTCTGCAGATACTGTCAGTCCTGACAAGCTTTTCCAGCAATCTCTGCCTCTGTTTCGGAACGGTTAACATAGTATCCCGACCAATATTTATCTCTCAATCAAAATCTCAAAAAGAGATTATTCAGTCATTATCTCTTGAGAGCTTGCTCCACATCACTGGTCTGATATGTTTCCAAAATTCCAACAGTGACCACTCTTCAAAAGTTCTTTTTCATTGGCAGCTGTCCATATTGAGGCATCCAGTGATTGTAAAAAGTGCTACATAAATGCAGTTGTTATTTTCAGATAACTGAAGAAAGGAATCTGGTTGCTACGTAAAAATGCAGCAACCATGACAATTACCTTTCACCTAATTGTGGAGATAATTGAATTTTTAACGACTGCAAAATCAATGTTTGGTAATTTCCTTATTTGCTTTTTAAAAACTACTTCATAATTTTCCTTGCTAGTTACTACCTGTCACTTCCTTCATTAAGGAAATTTACAAATACAGCAACGAAAACAGTAAACCGAAATAAAATGATGAAGGTTCTGTCTTTAAGACTTGGATGTACTATTAGCACATGCCATGTTTCTGTAATTGAAGGCACTGACTAGAATCCATGAAGCCAGTTTCACTTTTGAGAGGTTCCGAAGGGTGAATCTAGTAGCTAATGGAGTTCCACAGGGGTCAGTGCTGGGGCCAGAACTTTTGACTATATATATTAGGTTTCCTCCGGGTACTCCGGTTTCCTCCTACAGTCCGAACACGTGCAGGCTAGGTCAATTGGCCATGCTAAACTGCCCGTAGTGTTCAGGGATTTGTAGATTAGGTGGGTTTATAGGGGAATGGGTCTGGGTGGGATGCTGTGTAGGTTGGTGTGGACTTGTTGGGCCGAAGGGCCTGTTTCCAAACTGTAGGGATTCTATGATTGATGGACTATGACAATATTAGCAATGTGGGTGGCAGAAGTGAATGGACTATTGCTATGTTTGCAGTTGACACAGATATAGGTGGAAGGGCAGGTAGTGATGACAACACGACTTGTCTACAGAGAGTTGTGGCCGTCTAAGTGTGCGCCCGAAAACTTGGCAGATGGAATATAACAGGGGAAAATGTGAAATTGTGCACTTTGGTTAGAAAAGAATAGAAGAGCTACATGTTATTTAAATTGAGAAAGATTGTGGAAAGTTACGGATAAGAGGAATTTCGGAGTCCTCAACCATGAATCACAATAAGGTGGCATTCAATTTCAGTAAGTAATGGGTAAGTCAAATGGAATGTGGGCATTTAGTTCAAAAATAAATTTAAGGAAGTTTTGCTCAAACTATGCAAAGCATTAGTTAGACCACGTCTGGAATTCTTTGAACAGTTATGTACCCTTTTCTGAGGAAAGAAATATTAATTTTGGAGGCAGTCTAGAGAGGGTTCACAAGTTTGATTCTGGGTATGGATGGATTTTTTATGAGGAGAGATTGTGTAGGTTTGTCTGTGTTAACTGGGGTTTTGAAGAATCAAAGGCAAAAGCAGGATAAATCAGTTTGGCCAATTGCTGCCCCATCAGCCTACTCTCCAGTCTGAGTAAAGTGACGGAAAGTGCCATCAACTGTGCTACCAAGCAGCACCTGCTCAATAATGACTTGCTCAGTGACACCTACTTTGTGTTCCGCCAGGGCCACTCAGTTCCTGACCTCGTGGTTCAAACATGGACAAAAAGGTGAGGATGATAGCCCTTGACATCAAGGCCGCATTTGACCAAGTGTAGCATCAAGGAGCCTTAGCAAAATTGGAATCAATGGGTATCAGGGGCAAAAACCCCGTTGATTGGGGTTATACCTGGTAAATAGGAAGATGGTTATCGTTGTTGGAGGTCAATCATCTCAGGTCCAGGACATCTCTGCAGGAGTTCCTTGGGGTGCTGACCTAGGCCCAACCATCTTCAGCTGCTACATTAATTATCTTCCCTCTAACATAAGGTCAGAAGTGGGGATGTTCGCCGATGATTGCACAATGTTCAGCACCATTCGTGACTCCTCAGATGCTGAAGCAGTCCATGTTCACATGCAACAAGTTCTGGACAATATCCAGGCTTGGGCTGACAAGTAGCAAGTGACATTCATGACACAGAAATGCCAGACTATGGCCATCACCAATAAACAACAATCTAACCACCACCCCTTAACATTCAATGATGTTACCACCATTTAATTCCCCACTATCAACACCCTAGGGGTTACCATTGACCAGAAACTCAACTGGACTTGTCACATAAACACAATGGCTACAAGAGCAGGTCAGAGGCTACTAATACTTCTGCGAATAAATCACCTCCCAACTCCTCAAAGCCTGTCCACAATCTACAAAGCACAAATCAGGAGTGTCATGGTGGAATACTCCTCACTTGCCTGGATGAGTGCAGCCTCAAAAACACTCAAGAAGCTTGACACCATCCAGGACAAAGCAGCCCGCTTGATTAGCATTAAGTCCACAATCATACATTCCCTTCACCACCAATGCCCAGTAGCAACAGTGTGTACTCGCTGCAAGATGCATTGCAGGAATTCACCAAAGATCCTCAGACAGCACTTTCCAAACCCATTCACTTAGAGATAGTAAGAACTGCAGGTGCTGGAGTAAGAGACAACACAGTGTGGAGCTGGAGGAACACAACAAGCCAGGCAGCATCAGAGGAGCAGGAAAGTTGACATTTTGGGTCGCGTCCAAATCAACGACCACTTCCATCTAGATGGCAAGAGCAGCAAATACATGACAACAGTACCATCTTCAAGTTCCCCTCCAAGCCACCCACCATCCTGACTTGGAAATATCTCTCTTACTGTCGCTGGGTTAAAATTCTGGAATTCCCTCCCCAATGACATTTATGGGTCAACTCCCAGCAGGAGGACTGCGGCAGTTCAAGAAGGCAGCTGCCCACCACCTTCTCAAAGGGCAACCTGATGCCGGGAATGAATGCTGGTCAGCCCGCAACAGCTACATTCCATAAATGAATTAAAAAGGAATTAAAGTGTTTTGAAGCAGATCGGATTACTGGGGGCTTGACAGGGTAGGTATTGTGACGTTGTTTCCTCTTGTGGGACAGCCAAGGACCAGAGGGTGTAATCTCAGAATGAGGGGCTGCTGATTTAAGACAGACGAGGAGGAATTTCTTCTCTGAGACGATAGTGATTCTGTGGGTTGAGAGGGCTATTGAGGCTGGGCCATTAAATATGTTCAAGGCTGAGATGGATAGATTGTTAAGGAATTGAGGACTATGGAGAAAAGGCAGGAAAGTGGTGCTGAGAATTATTGGATTAGCCATGATCTCATTGAATAGCAGAGAAGGATGGTTGGGTTTACTTGGATTTTCTGATGAAGGGTTTAGGCCCGAAACGTCAAGCTTTCCTGCTCCTATGATGCTGCTTGACCTGCTGTGTTCGTCCAGCCCCATGCTTGTTATCTAGGATTCTCCAGCATCTGCAGTACCTTTTATCTCTGGGTTTACTTTTGTTCCTTTGTCTTATACTCTTAAAAAATCCCCAAAGTACTTGAAGCAGATAAAGATGTGTGATTTTAAGAAGTGTGCTGGATGTGAAATTAGATTCAGATTGAACTTTTTTTGACAACACAGTAGCAACAGACTCCATGGGCCATATGAGCTCCTACTATGTTGTGAAAACATTTCTACATTCATTGCAACATTATTCTATGTAGGTTACTCTGTGATTGATCTTAATCAATATCAGGGCCTGGAGGTTTGATTAGGTTCTGCCAGCTTTGGGAACACAATCAGCCTGGAACTGGCCACATCAGCATGTGGGTTGGTGGAAACTCAAGTAAAAATTGCATTGAGTGCAAATTGAAGTTCTGCATTTTCAAATTTTTGTTGAAATATTGCCACACTAGAATAAAATCTGGCTCCCACATCAATACAGTCACCAATGCCATGGTGAAATTTTCTTATTGACCTTAATTTTTATGCCTCTGAATAATTCAGCAAGTGTTTCTGGGCACAAAGGTCCTTATGAGCAACTTTTAAATGGTTTTAAACAAGAAGAAATGACTTATTTTACAAAGTATTTGACTGCAGTACACCAACAAATAATATTGTGCAGTATTTTAAAGGCGTTTTCAATTATTTACAATCGGGTTGGGGCTCGGTGATTCTGACTGTCATTAAAAACCAAAAGAACTGCAGATTCTGTCAGTCAGAGGTAAAAATAGAAATTGCTGGAAAAGCTCAGCAGGTTTGGCAGCCTCTGTGGAGAGAAATCACAGTTAATGTTTCAGGTTGAGTGATCCTTCCTCAAAACTGTCATTAGTCAACAATGGCTTTGCAAGCTATACACCAGGCAATTTGCTGAATAAATGCTTCATAACTTATCATGTATTTTACAGTTTCAAATAAACTTAGTTATGGAATCATTAAATTGTGGAATAATTAAATTAACAACGATAGGTTCTTTATCGGTTTATGTTCATTAAAATGACAGGTGTAGATAGCCTAGATTTAGAATGTCCAGTTGGAACTTAGCAAGTTATTTCAGTGCTTCCTGGTGGTGTAACACATGACAGTCATTGTGTATTGGGGTTGGAGGAAGTGACTGCCAAAGGAGGTGGATGGGGCACCAATTTAGTGACTGCTTTGCCCTGGATGGTCTAAAGCTTCTTAATTGTTGTTAGAACAACGCTCATCCTGTTAGTTCATTAATTGTCTCCTGCCGTTCTCCACTTAATGTGATTCGACTACAGAGCACTGGGCTGACCTGCCAAGCTGGCTTCGCTCTGTCTACATCCATACTTGTTGCAAGCAGTTTGGTATTGTGACTACAGTGGGTTAACACTTTTTGTGGAATTGATGCGTGTGAATTGATGCTGTAATTCCAACATTGCAACAGTGATGATTCGTGATGAAAAGTGCTTCACTGGTCTGTAAAGTGTTTGGAGACTGAATATGGTTTTGAAAGGGAACAGAGAAATGCGAGTCTCATTTTATTTGCAATGAAACAAAAATGAAGTGTGCCTGATATATTTTGTCATGATAACATGTTGGTTCTGTTGGTAACAACCCATCAGTATATTCCGGTCTGCTTTAAAAGCCAGCCACAGAGACCTGTCCCAAAACACTGATAAAATCCTGAAATTCCATTGCAAGAAGCTCCGATTTGATTAATTCAGTAAGCATAAATCAATGGCCCTGAGCATTATGCAATCCTCCAACATTGCCAGCTGGATGGCAAAATATGCTTCGCTTCCCAATCTGCCAACTTGCACTTAATTCAAGCTAATTTGTCTTTGTAATTCCCTCTTGAAAATTTGCCCATTCTACTTCATATGGGAATTCACATTGAATGGCTCAGCTTTTCTCTTTGTTTGCTGAATTCATCTGGGAACCACAAACAAAGTAATGTTCCACTAACACAGGTGTCAAACAGTCGAGATCAGCACCTCCTCTCTGGTTGCTTCAATGTTCCAATGCTTGCAGCTTTTTAAAAATGTTTCCTTTCTCTCTGGTTCTTTGAGTTCGAGGTGAACACTGACATTGACCAGGCATTGTGTCTGGCAGATGCAAAGAGGCTAACACTGGGTTATGGTCCACCTAGGATTGTTCATTTATTCTTTGATCCATATCATTTCAAGGGATTATTTGGTCATTACCACACTAATATTTATGGGTCTTCCTGAGTAAAAAAATGTCTCCTTAAATGGATGAAACAGCAAGGCCCACTTTCGAGTCTGATTTTGAATGGAAAACCACTTTCTGGTTTAACTGGAAAAATCTCTTCTTGTTAACAATACATAATTTATTGCATGTTAGCAACTAATTATAGGTTGCATTAATATGATTGATATCTTTACAGAGACTTTGAGGAGAACAAGATGAAGGATCTCTTCTCAAAATTCTAAGCTACGGTGTGACAGTCAATATGACATTATTAATTTTAGTTTGGCATTCCTAAATATTAAATCTTTCAGACCTATATACAATAACAAGCTTTCTACCCATTATTAATATTTAACATTTGCACATATTTAAGCACGACACCCTCTCCAACCAACCTGTGACATTGCAATTTCAGGAGATTGGCAAGTTTCACTATTCTTCTAGAATGTGTTCACTTCATAGTTAAAGGACTGGTAGTTTGCAGCGTGGAAGTCTGTTCCTTTGATTCTCTCTGATAGAGATGTGGATCCCTTTAAACTGGACAACATTAAATTTATTGGACTTCCTTCGCAGAGGGCATTTTGCCTCAATTACTTCTTTGCAGTATCCTGAATCTCTGAAATAAGCAATTTCGTCCTTACAGCTCCTTAAATCATCAGACATTGGTTGTTCTTTCTCAGTGATGGGTTCCATGGAGTTGTATGCACCATATCTTCAGTCAGTCAGCAGGTTTTATACTGCCCAGAGATTTATATTAAAACTTGCAAACTTTGTACTTCAAGAAAACAAAGAACTGCAGATGCTGTTAATCTGAAACAAGAAGTGGAAATTGCTGGAGAAACTGAAGTTTCAGTTTTGAAGAAGGGTCACTGGGCTCAAAGTGTTAACTCTCACCACATATGCTGCCAGACCTGCTGAGTTTTTGAAAAATTTCTGTTTTTGTTTCAAACTTTTTACTTTGGTTTGCTGATTGTTCTGGACTGTATCATTCACCCTCAGTGACTGCATTGTTGATGAAAACAGAAGGAACAATCCCTCTTCCGTACCTACACTGGCCCGAAACCCCACCTCTTCCTCCGTCACATTGATGACTGTATTGGCGCCGCCTCATGCGCCCACGAGGAGCTCGAACAGTTCATCCACTTCACCAACACCTTCCACCCCAACCTGAAGTTCACCTGGACCATCTCCAACACTTCTCTCTCCTTCCTGGACCTCTCTGTCTCCATCTCGGGTAACCACCCAGAAACCAATGTCCATTGCAAGCCCACTGACTCCCACAGCTACCTGGAACACACCTCCTCCCACCCACCTTCCTGCAAAAATGCCATCCCCTATTCCCAATTCCTTCGCCTCCGCCGCATCTGCTCCCAAGATGAGACATTCCACTCCCGTACATCTCAGATGTCCTCCTTCTTCAAGGACCGCAACCTCCTCCCCGCAGTGGTCGAGAACGCCCTCGACCGTGTCTCCCACATTTCCCGCAACTCATCCCTCACACCCCCGTCCCCGCAATAATAACCAAAAAAGAATCCCCCTCGTCCTCACATACCACCCCACCAACCTCCGGATCCAACGCATCATCCTCCGACACTTCTGCCATCTGCAATCAGACCCCACCACCAAAGACATTTTCCGTCCCCACCCTTGTCTGATTTCCGGAGGGACCACTCCCCCCGTGACTCCCTTGTCCGCTCCACACTCCCCTCCAGCCGCACCGCACCCGGCACTTTTCCCTGCAACCACAGGAAGTGCTACACCTGCCCACACACCTCCTCCCTCACCCCAATCCCAGGCGCCAACAAGACTTTCCACATCAAGCAGATGTTCACCTGCACATCTGCCAATGTGGTATACTGCATCCGCTGTACCCATTGTGGCTTCCTCTACATCGGGGAAACCAAGCGGAGGCTTGGGGACCGCTTTGCAGAACACCTGCGCTCAGTTCGCAACAAACAACTGCATCTCCCAGTCGTGAACCATTTCAACTCCCCCTCCCATTCCTCTGACGACATGTCCATCCTGGGCCTCCTGCAATGCCACAATGATGCCACCCGAAGGCTGCAGGAACAGCAAATCATATTCAGCCTGGGAACCCTGCAGCCCAATGGTATCAATGTGGATTTCACAAGCTTCAAAATCTCCCCTCCCCCAACCGCATCCCAAAACCAGCCCAGCCCGTCCCCGCCTCCCTAACCTGTTCTTCCTCTCAGCTATCCCCTCCTCCCACCTCAAGCCCCACCCCCATCTTCTACCTCCTAACCTCATCTCGCCCCCTTGACCTGTCCATCCTCCCTGGACTGACCTATCTCCTCCCTACCGCCCCACCTACACTCACCTTTACTGGCTCCATCCCCGCCTCTTTGACTTGTCTGCCTCCTCTCCACCTATCCTCTCCTCTATCCATCCTCTATCCGCCTCCCCCTCTCTCCCTATTTATTTCAGAACACTCTTCCCCTCCCCCATTTCTGATAAAGGGTCTCGGCCCGAAACGTCAAGCTTTCCTGCTCCTATGATGCTGCTTGGCCTGCTGTGTTCATCCAGCTCCACACCTTGTTATCTCGGATTCTCCAGCATCTGCAGTACCTATTATCTCATGTTCTTATCCCCATTTCTGTTACTGGATCGCTACTGCACATGACTACACCAACCCCTTCTCAAGGGCAACTAGGGACAGGCAATAAATATTGGCTGAATCACCGGCCCCCACACTCCAGGAGTGCATTAATAAAAAAGAGGATTGCTTTTGACTTAGCGTGACGACTGTCATTGTTACTGGAAACTCTTCCTGGGAAGACAAGGCAGTCAGACATCCTACTTGTTTCTTCTGAGACACCTCAGCACCTGGTGTCAGACTTGAACGTGTCATGGCTCGTTAATCTCTGTTGCATTTCAAATTACATCAGTTTTGATTCATCAATTGATTTGAGTAGGGTATACTGTTCATTGTCCAGCTCTTCGCTTTATTTGCTGACAACTGTCGCTAACTGTTGCAGTTCAGTGTTGATAGCATTGGAAAGATTTTTGTGAGCCCAGCATAGTCACAGCTTCCCCGATCACTGACAGTATGAAATAAATTTCTTGTGCGAGGTGGATTCTGTTCTTTGTTTAGGTTTATTCTTGAGCCGAGGCCACCCCATGAAATCTCCTGTCAGCTCTGGTTTGACCAGTAATTCCTCAAACTAGTTGTCCCTTTACTTTATATAGTATAACTTCTGCCTTTGAAGAAAGTTGAAGTTGAGGCATAATTTCCTGCTCAAGAATGAGAATTTTTGATTGTGAAGCATGTCTAAGTTTTCTTCTATTTGGCATTCAGTATATTGGGCAGTTGTTAGCATCTTCAATCTTAAATACTATGCTTTCTGGACTATGTAGCTGCTTTACTGTCAACAATCGACTGTATTTTGTCAATCTTGGCTTGCTGTCTGATGATGTTGTGACACCCTCATATTTAACTTGAAATTCATGTGATAAACATTGAGGTAAATATCATTTCCTAAAACTTAACACCTAAATAATCAATTTTAATTTGGAACAATTTTAGTTTATCTTCTGTTGTAGACTGTGCTATGATCAGACTAAACATGGACAATTGCTATGCATCTTCTTTAAGACCTGAGACTTTCACATTTTTTAAAAAGGACATGTATTGACCTGAAATGGCTGCTGTGATCATTTGAACACTAATTGAGGCCATTCTTGGAAACTTATACGGGGTAAAGAACAGTTTGCACAAAATCACCATTTCACCCAAATACAGTGAAACAACTAAACAACTCAGCAAGTATCAAAGAAAATTGTATCTCCCGTTCAATTCATGTCGGCATGACAAATTTTCATATTGGGGAATGAAACGTTGCTTGCTGAATAATCCACTTAGAACGACAATGTGTATGGTTTTGATCACCCTGTTATTGGAAAGACTTGATTAACCTGGAAATCGTGCAAAGAAGATTTACGAGGTTGTTGCCAGGACTAGTAGGCCTGAGTTATGGGGAGAGGTTGGCCAGGATAGGACTTTATTCCTTGCAATGTAAGACAATGCGGGGTGACCTTATTGAGATGTATAACATCATGAGGGACATAGATAGGATGAATGCATATCGTCTTTCTCCCAGGGATGGGGGACTGAATACTAGAGGACATAGGTTTAGGGTGAGAGGGGAAAGATTTAGGAAGGACCTGAGGGGCAACTTCTTCATGCAGATAGTGGAACATATATGGAATGGGCTGCCAGAGAAAGTGGTTGAGACAGGTACAATCGTAACATTTAGAAAGATTTGGATAGGTACATGGATGAGAAGGGTTTAGAAGGACATGGACTAAATGCATGCAATTGGACCTCGCTAAGTGGGCACCATGGTCAGTATGGACCAGTTTGGGTTGAAGGTCCTGTTTCCATACTGTATTACTCCATGACTTTAGATGCAGGAACATAAATGAACCATATTTCAGAAGTTTACTTTGGAGAACAGAGTGGGAGAGAGATAGAGAGAGAGGGCAAAATTGTTCAATGACAGCAGAACATAGAAGACCAACCTTCTTTTTTCCTTTCTCCCAGTATGGTGTCTCCAAAGAAGTGCCCAGTAGAAAAGCATCTTGGAAAAAGTACATTGTCTGTGAACTCCAAGATATTACAAATTCCAACATGGCTGAGGAATAAAAGACAACACCTATTTAGCCATCCACTCAGGTTTTACTCATACAGCTCACAGATACAAAGAATGTGAAACTGTATCTGCTCTTATCTTATTGTTTATCTTGAACAATTGAACAGTCTCCTACTACTTACTTTCAAACTTATTACCTGTGTTTGTGTGAGAGTGTGTGTGTGTATGTGTGTGAGTGTGTGTGTGTATGTGTGTGTGTGTGAGAAAGAGTGCGTGTGTGTCTGTGTGTGAGAGTGTGTGTGTGTGTTTGTGAGAGAGAATGTGTCTGTGTGTCTGTGTGTGAGAGTGTGTGTGAGAGAGAGTGTGTGTGTGTGTGTCTGTGTGTGTGTGAGAGAGAGAGAGTGTGTGTGTGTGTCTGTGTGTGAGAGTGTGTGTGAGAGAGAGTGTGTGTGTGTCTGTGTGTGTGTGTGAGAGAGAGAGTGTGTGTGTG
>JAHRHZ010000016.1:59988421-60013731 GCA_024137785.1 Ginglymostoma cirratum | reverse complement strand
TGGGAGGGGGAGTTGAAATGGTTCGCGACTGGGAGGTGCAGTTGTTTGTTGCGAACTGAGCGCAGGTGTTCTGCAAAGCGGTCCCCAAGCCTCCGCTTGGTTTCCCCGATGTAGAGGAAGCCACAATGGGTACAGCGGATGCAGTATACCACATTGGCAGATGTGCAGGTGAACCTCTGCCTGATATGGAAAGTCTTCTTGGGGCCTGGGATTGGGGTGAGGGAGGAGGTGTGGGGGCAGGTGTAGCACTTCCTGCGGTTACAAGGAAAAGTGCCGGGTGTGGTGGGGCTGGAGGGGAGTGTGGCGCGGACAAGGGAGTCGCGGAGGGAGTGGTCCCTCCGGAAGGCAGATAAGGGTGGGGAGGGAAAAATGTCTTTGGTGGTGGGGTCTGATTGCAGATGGCGGAAGTGTCGGAGGATGATGCGTTGGATCCGGAGGTTGGTGGGGTGGTACGTGAGGACGAGGGGGATTCTTTTTTGGTTATTAGTGCGGGGACGGGGCGTGAGGGATGTGTTCCGGGAAATGCGGGAGACACGGTCAAGGACGTTCTCGACCACTGTGGGGGGGACGTTCCGGTCCTTGAAGAATGAGGACATCTGAGATGTGCGGGAATGGAATGTCTCATCCTGGGAGCAGATGCGGCGGAGGCGAAGGAATTGGGAATAGGGGATGGCATTTTTGCAGGAGGGTGGGTGGGAGAAGGTGTATTCCAGGTAGCTGTGGGAGTCAGTGGGCTTGAAATGGACATCTGTCTCTAGGTGGTTGCCCGAGATGGATGTACTGGGGACCCAGGTTCAAATCCTGCCACAGCAGATGGTGGAATTTGAATTCAGTTAAAAAATACCTGGAATTAAGAGTCTGATGATGACCACGAATCCATTGTTGATTGTTCATAAAACCCATCTGGTTCACTAATGTCCCTTAGAGAAGGAAACTGCCATCCTTACCTGGTCTGGCCTATATGTAACTCCAGACCCACAACAATGCCCTCATCTGATGAATGAAGAAAGAAATCCCCACATGAGTGGTTGCCATCATCTCTCGGTAGCCACAGTGTCTTCTTAGGGCTAAATAGATCAAAGGTATGGGGAGAATGGAGGAGCAGGGTACTGGATGGTCAGCCATGATCGCATTGATAGCAGAGCAGGCTCAAAGGGCTGAATGGCCTGCTTCTGCTAACGTGTTTCCATGTTAATTGTATCATATGCAGTGAGGAGCCTGCAATCTGCCATCCTCCTGTTGATCTCAGACTTCTTGGCTCACTTATAATTTAGTTTCTTCCTGTAAAGAGGCAAAAGGAGGGACTGAATTTCGTTGAATTGGGTGGGAGAGATGATGCTGAAAGTGGCATTCCTGGCAGGAGACGTGGTGAGGGGACCTTGGTGAGTGAGTAAGAAGCCTCGAGGGCAGGAAGGGTTACTAGGTTGGGGTGATGAAGTGGGGGAGAATTGTTGAGCAGACATGCTGCAAGCGGTTCTTTTCACTGTATCTCAGTCCATCTGACAACAATAAACCAAAGCAAAATCAAGTCAGCAGTGCAGTTCATGGCACTTGGTGAGAAGTGTGTGTGGTGGCACAGTTAGAGACAGTAGTGAAGGCTGTGTTAATATCAGGTAGTGGAGAGAAGATCGATTTACTCTTGCAAAGCTCCTAACCTTCTTCCTGCATTGCTGGGTATTATATTAGACCCTGCTTTCTCAAACTCTTCTCCTCACCACCAATATGTTTATCCATTTTGTCCTCATCATTAAAAATCCAAACAATCAAGTGTTGACGAGTCAGTTGAAATTTCTCCCGTTCCCAATGATCCCGTTATAACCTGTCAGTGATTCCATTATAACCTTCCTTAGTTCTGAGGAAGGGTTTCTCAACCAAAAATGTCAACCCTGATCTCTCGCCATAGATGCTGTCAGACCTGCTGAGATTTTCCAACAATTGCTGTCTTTGTCTCTGATTTACAGCGTCCGCAGTTCTTTTCAAATAACAGCTGCCTGCACTTCACCCATTCAACAGTGAGCACCAGAATGTCGGACAGACCGCCATCCGAAAATTTCAAGCCTTATCTTTTTGCCTTTGAGAACTAAACCTTGTGGCTCAATAGCTTTTTTTTTTAAAAAAAATCTGACCCTCTTTGAAGATGTGGAGGTGCCGGTGTTGGACTGGGGGCGACAAGGTCAAAAATCACACGACGCCGGGTTATAGTTCAACAGGTTTATTTGAAAACATTAGCTTTCAGAGTCTTATTCCTTCTTCAGGTGCTAGTGAGAGAGGTAGTATCAGACTCAGAATTTATAAGTAAAAGATCAAAGCCTCACACCATCAATGAGGTTGTACTAAATAAACGTAAGATACTGTTAAATATTTAATCAGTTTGAAGGTTTTAATTGATTAATATGTATATGTAAATCCCCAAATTCCTTTCAAGTCACTCTCCTGAGAGAACTATAGGTTTTATCAGTGTAAAGAAGAGGTGACATTTTAGGTCAGACAATGCATGTTAGGTGTGAGGCTTTGTTTAGAATCCGTTTGTGTTTCGGTCTGCAGTCAGACTGGGTTTATTTCTAATGTAGGAATTTATAAAAAAACCACATTGGCTGACTGCACATAAATTGTCTGCTTTTTGAGCAAAATAGAATGTATCTGCAAATACAAATTCAGACCATAGATTCGTGTATGTGTGTGTGTGAGAGAGAGAGAGAGAGGGGGAGAGGTATAAAGTGTGTGTGTGTGTGTGTGTGTGTGTGTGTGTGCGCGCGCGTGCGCACATGAGTGTGTATGGTGTGGTGGGCTCACCTGTAGTGCAACATGAACCCAAGATCCCGGTTGAGGCCGTCCTCATGGGTGCCAAACCTGGCTATCAGCCTCTGCTCGGCAGCTTGGCATTATGTATATCCCGAAATCTGCCTTGAAGAATGTTTACCTAAAGATCAGAGGCTGAACGTCCCTGACCCCTGAAGTGTTCACTCACTGGGAGGGACATCCCTGTCTGGCGATTGTGGCGCTGTGTCCATTCATCCGTTATCGTAGCGTCTGCATGGTTTCACCAATATACCATGCCTCAGGGTATCCTTGCCTGCAGTGTATGAGGTAGAAAACGTTGGACAAGTGACATGAGTATCTGCCATGTATGTGGTGGGTGGTGTTCCCACATGTGATGGTAGAGACTGCACCAGTGATCTGACATGTTTTACAGAGGTTACCATGACAGGGTTGTCTAGTGTTGTGGTTGATGTTGTTTTGAAGGCTGGGTAGTTTGCTGTGAACAATGGTCTGTTTAAGGTTTGGTGGTTGCTCGAAGGTGAGAAGTGGAGGTGTGGGGAAGATTTTGGAGAGGTGCCCATTGTCATTGATAATGTGTTAAAGGCTGTGAAGAGCATGGTGTAGTTTCTCCGCTCCCAGGAGGTGCCTGACAATGAAGGGTACTCTATCAGACATGTCCCACGTCTGTCTTCTGAGAAAGTCATTACTGTTTTTCACTGTAGCAAGTTGGAACTGGCGATTGATCAGTTGAGCATTGTATCCTGTTCCTATGAGGGCATCCTTCAACACCTTCAAGTTTCTGTCATATTACTCCTCGTCTGAACAGATCCTAAGTATGTGTAAGGCTTATCCCGAGGGAATGGTTGTTTTAATATGTTTCGGGTGAAAGCTGGAGAAGTGTAGCGTTACGAGGTTATCCGGGGGCTTGTGGTAGAGGGACGTACTGAGACGTCCATCTTTGATGGAGATGCGTGTGTCCAAGAATGAGACTGATTCTGAAGAGTAGTCCATGGTAAGTCTGATGGTGGGATGAAACTTGATGATATCGTTATGTAGTTGTTTTAGTGATTCCTCACCATGAGTCCAAAGGAAGAGAGCGTCGTCAGTGTAACTGGTGTAGCATTGGTCTATGCAGCAAAGAAGCCTTGTTCGAACCTGTGCATGAAAATGTTGGCATATTGAGGAGCAAATCTGGTCCCCATGGCTGTTCCATGTGTCTGAATGAACTGGTTTTCAAAGGTGAAGATGTTGTGGTCGAGGATGAAGCGGATGAGTTGTGGGATGGCATCTGGAAATTGGCCGTTGGTGGTATTGAGTACTGAGGTTTTTGCAGCAATGCCTTCATCGTGGGGGATGCTGGTGTAGAGTGCTGAAACATCCATTGTGACAAGGAATGTTCCTGGTTCGATAGGTACATGGGTGCTGAGTTTCTGTCAGAAATCTGTAGTGTAGTGACAGAAGCTGGGGGCCCTCTGTACAAAGAATTTCAAGATGCCCTCGACATAACCAGAGAGGTTCTTGCACAGGGTCCCATTGCCTGATACAATGGGACATCGATGTGTGTTGGCTTTATGTATCTTTAGAAGGCAGCAGAAGTCCCCTACATGGGAAGTACGCGGGATTAGAGTGCTTGGGAAGACCCTTTGATCTTTTACTTATAAATTCTGTGTTTGATACTACCCCACTCACTAACACCTGAAGAAGGAGTAAGACTCTGAAAGCTTGTGTTTTTAAGTAAACCTGTTGGACTATAACCTGGTGTCATGTGATTTCTAATCTCTTTGAAGAAAAACTCTTTTTCTTATTTTGGGTTATTTTGAGGCATTAACAATTTTGCTTTCGTGTTACAACTTTCTGTATTACCCAGTTTCGCATCATCATTAAATAGTTTTGTTTCATAATGAACCAGAATTCTTTTATTTTATCAAAGAATCCAGATGATTTTTAAAAAATTCTTACTTAGTCTAAGATAGAGAAAGAATGTGAATCGGCCACATCGGAAACTTGGTGAAAAAAAATTACATTTAAGTTGCGTCCATGGAGAATTAAAACTAGGGAGAGAGGGAGAGAGAGAGAGAGAGAGTACACACCTCCCATCTCAGCAGTAACACACACACATAAATAACTAATAACTAACACATAAATAACAGAACATTTGAAAAATCATAGTCTTATCAAGCAGAGCCAGCGTGGCTTTGTGAAAAGGGAATTGAGTCTGACTAATTCATTACAGTTTTTTCGAGAAAGTCTCAACTAAAATGGATCGAGGGGAACCAGTAGATGCATTGTATTTGAATGGCCAGAAGGCATTCGACAAGGATATTCACAAAAGGGCAGGTCAAAAGAGCCCATGGAGTTGGAGATAGTATGTTGGCATGATTAGAGAACCAGCTATTGGAGAAGAGACAGCTAATGGGGATAAGGGGTTCTTTTCCAGGTTGGCGACCCGTGAACTGTGGCATTCTACATGCATCATTCCACACGTTGGGACTGCCACTGTTTACAATGTATATTTGTGACTTGAAGTAAGGAATTTCATGTACTGTCGCCAAATTTGTGGATGAAGTAAAAAGAGGTGGGAAGGCAGATTGTGCGAGGAATACAGTTTATAGACATATTGCTCGGTTAAGTAAGTGGGCAAAACGTTGGCAAAAAGAATATAATGTGGGAGAATGTGAAATAGCTTATTTTGGAAGGGAAAACAAAAGAAAAGCATATTATTTAATTGTAGAAACCTGCAGAAAGCTGCAACACAAAGGGACTTGGGGGGAACTTGTACAGAAACACAGAAAGCTAGCACACAGGTGAAGCAGATAATCAGGAAGGCTAATGAAATGTTGGCCCTTATTTCAAGGGGGTTGGAGTAGAAGAATAGGGAAGTCTTACCACAAATGTGTAGGGTGTTTGTAATGCCGTACCTGGAGCACTGTGAGCAGTTTGGGTACCTTTATCTAAGAAATGATATTATTTCTTTGAGGTTGTTCGGAGAAGCTTCAATAGGGTGATCCCCAGTATGACGGGACTGAATTATGAGAAAAGACTAAACAGTTTGGGACACTCTGCACTGTAGTTTCGAAGAATGAAAGGTGATCTCATTGAAACATATAGGATTCTTAAGGAGCTTGATAGTGTAAATGCTGAGAGGATGTTCCCTCTCATGGGAGAGTCTAAGACCAGAGGGCATAGTCTCAGAATAAACAGGCACCAATTTAAGACTGAGATAAGGAGGAATTGCTTTTCCCAGAGAGTTGTGAGTCTTTGGAACTCTTTGCCATAGACAGCTGTGGGGCAGAGCCCTTGTGTATATTTAAGGCTGAAATAGATAGATTATTGATCAGTTGGGAATCAATAGCTGCTGGGAAAAGGCAGGAAAGTACATATGAGGAATGTCGGCCGTGATCCTATTGAATGGTAGAGCAGGCTATAGGGGTCAAATGGCCTACTTATGTTTGTATTTATTCTGGTCTTAAACACAGACAATGCTTTAAAAAAGGGACGGTGTCTGTTACAGACAGGATAGATTAAAAATGACACATTCAAAGGCTTTTCAAGTAATTAAGGTGTTAAATTCTTAACCTGAGACCACAGTTTTTACAATATTGACTGGTATCCTCAGCAATTATAATGTTCGTAGATGTCTTTGCATTCTAAGGGAATTGTTGCTGCCAAATTGACTTCTTTTTACCTCATCTTATCTTCAGAGAGGCTGAAAGAAATAGGCAGAGAGAGAGGGGGGAGAATGCCTGAGAGAAGAGGGAGAAAGAGAGAAAAGTAGAAAGAGAGTTGTCCTGTTTTTGTTCACAAATCCCTCGATCCATCTTCCTTCTCTCTGCTGCTGTACCAAGGAGCTGTTTGAAATATAGTTCAAGAAATGTCTTGAATCTGGGTCTATTGTCTTTCAAAAATGGGTAATTTGCAAGCGAGTCTTCCTTGTTCCAACATGTGAAATTATTTTTAAAGGGTCAATTTAAATAGGAACTGCAAATCTCCCGGCACTCGCATTTGCAATTGCATTTGTTTTTAAAACTGAGAGTTTCAGTGCATATTGTTTTGTTTATTTCACAAGCATGTTTGAGTCTTCCTCAGTCTGATGAAGTGATTATGCCCTTTTGTCCCTTTTTTTGAAACAATTTTCAATAAGTATTATTAACATTTCAAGTGAGGCATAACGACTAAGAAGTCTTGTGAAGTCTACAGAATATGTACATTCGCTAAGAAGGTTTGCCTAGAGCTCTCTGTCTCCTCTCAAAGACTGTACAATATCAGCAGGTTGACAAATCTAATGCAACTTCAACCTTAACGTCTTCAGAGCCATCACAGAATTCAAGCTCTTTTAAAAGTTTTTAACTATTACTTTGTCAACAACAGGGCCCCGATTATTAATTTTATTGCACAGGAAAATGACTAGCACTCATTGTCTCTACATGACTGGAGTAGGATAGTTGTGAGTTTCAATCATACCATATTATAATCAATAACAAAGATGATATTCACTGTGCTGAAAAGACTAATTATTCAAAATGGTTTGTGCCATTAGTTCCTAAATCCCATGCGGTGATTTTTGATACAACTCCTATGATCTTTGAACATTCAGCAAACAATAGTTTGACTAAAAAGTAAATATTGACAGCCCAGGCAACATAAAAAGCAAATATGTAGTCGTCTCAATCTATTTTCGGACACTGTTGGATTTAATCTGGGTGTTGAGGGACAGATTGGAATTGCACTTAAAATTCTAATTTTTTTGTTGCCATTGACCTGACCTTCACGACTTCTGAAATTTGCCCCAACTCTATAAATATCCAAGATTACTGCCCTCCTCTGAACTTGGCCTCTTGCACACTGTTAGTTTTAATCCCTTCAGTATTGATAGTGATGCTTTCAGCTGCTGAGGTGCTAAACTTTAGAATTTTCTCCTTAAAACCCTATAGGTCTCTCTTTCCTCCTATAGGATTTTCCTTAAAACGTATCCCTTTGACCAAAACATTTTTTTTCCAGAGAATGTTCAACTGCTCCAGCTTCCCTTTCTCAGCATCACCATTCATTGTTGATGGCCCCAGCACAACCGTTTGAGCTGCTCTGCTCGGTACCCTCCCTCAACTTCAGCACCTGGTGCTGGAAGTTCCACCACACTCTTGCCTGGTTGAAACTTGTTATTCTGGCAATTTCCACGGTTGCAAGATAAATTGGATCAACTGCATCATGATGTTGAGAATTGTTAAGTTCTCATTGGCGGTAGCAATCATCAGTCTGGACAAATTCGAAGGGGAGGTTGCTTATCCAGCATCTGCTCAAGAAGAGTCTCTGTACTCCTCTGTAATGGTGCCTCTCAAGGAATGTGAGTGCTATGGATGATAAATCACATTGGGGCTTGTGTCATCAGGGGTCCAGGACAAATATGATTGCTGGAGCTTGTTGCTTCATTTACCGATTCCTGACAAGTACCTCCATGCCATTCTGGCACGGTGGCCCAGTGGCTCAGTGGTTAACATTGCTGCCTCACAGTGCCAGGGGCCTGGGTTCGATTCCAGCCTCGGACGACTGTCTGTGCAGAGTTTGCACATTCTCCCTGTGTCTGTGTGGGTTTCCTCCAGGTGCTGCGGTTTCCTCCCACAGTCCAAAGATGTGCAGATTAGGTGGATTGGCCATGCTAAATTGCCCATAGTGTCTAGGGTGGGAAACATAGGAATGGGGTAAGGAGTGGGCCTGGGGGTGGGGGGTGCTCTTCAGAGGGTTGGTGTGGACCCAATGGGCTGAAAAGCCTGCTGCCACACTGCAGGGATTCTACGGATTCTATTCTATGATTCCTGAGCAGGAGGAGAAAACCCACAAGATCTATATCCACTGGAAACCACACACTGTGCACTCCAGGATTCTGTGATATTAACCGACTCCACTTAACTGGAGCCTTCACCAATCAACACTTCAGGATCTGTAATTGTGCTGAATGAGTTGCTTGCCTCCCTATTGCCAGCCATACTTCTGGCATCAAAATTCATTATGTCAACTGCTTTCTGAGACTATATACCTGCTACACATTTAATAACATTGCTGTATTGTCTTGTGACCATCTGCTTGATGGGGTCTACAGGATTCAGGGTCCCACACATCCTGAATCTTCTTTACACCCCTGGTTTTTGGAAGACTACTCATGTGTCAGTTGGAAGCTCAGGCCTGTCAGCCTTGTGGTCGTTCAATGATTTTCTCAGCGCTTCTCGCTTAGTCTCTTGGACACCATCTTGAATGCCTGGCTTAACCTCATGTGATGCTCAGCTTTCCTCACGTTTTCAGAAATCACATGACGCCAAGTTATAGTCCAACACGTTTATTTGAAAACACATGCTTTTGGAGTCTTACTCCCTTTTCAAGTATTAATCCAACACTGGCACATCCGCATCATATCCGCACATTGACCTGGCCATTCCCATCAGAAGGAGTGCTGAGCCCAAGGAGATGGCCCACAGGAAGGACTGGAGAGCCAGGACAATATTGTGCCAATGAGTGTAGGTGTTATTATAGCCACAATCCAGCTGCAGAAGGTACTCAGATCATTTCCATTTCCTGTCAGATGGAAATAGTTATGCAGGGCACAACTGAATTATTTGCTTGTCCATTAATGTCTGGAGCGTCGGAGCCCTCCATTCCTGTTTCCAGCAGCAGGAAGAGCGGGAGCTTGGACCAGGGGCCTGTCGGGAAAGGGTGAGTCACTGATTTAAAACTTTAAGCAGCAGCAGTACCTCGGAAAGCAGAGGTTTCTGGGAAAGAAGGGACATTTTTTTCCCTCTCAGCTATATAAGTGAGTGTTTTCTAAACCCGAGACCCTACCCTTGTAGGGCCTCCTACCCATCCAGCTCCTCTAACCTTATACACCAGGGACAAATCAGGTAAGCTTCGCTTCTTTCTTTTTACTTTCTGATAAGGGGACTAGCAGGGATGGCAGTGCAGGGAGAGGAATGTTCCTCCTGCAGGATGTTTGAGGTGAGGGATGCCATTAGTGTCCCGTCCAAGTACATCTGCAGGAAGTGCACTCAACTCTTGCTCCTCCAAGACCGCGTTAGGGAACTGGAGCGGGAGCTGGATGAACTTCGGATCATTCGGGAGGCAGAGTCTGTGATATATAAGAGTTACAGGGAAGTAGTTACTCCGAGGCACGAAGAAAGCTGGGTAACTGTTCGAAGGGGGAAAAAACTGTCAGTGCAAGGATCCCCTGTGGTCGTTCCCCTGAAAAACAAGTATACCGTTTTGGATACTGTTGGGGTGGACGACTTACCAGGGGCATGCACTGGGGCGCAGGTCTCTGGCACAGAGTCTGTCCCTCTTGCACAGAAGGGAAGGGGGGAAAGGAGGAGAGTGTCAGTCACTGGGGACTCAATAGTTAGAGGGTGAGATAGAAGGTTTGTTGGGAACGAAAGAGACTCACGGTTGGTGTGTTGCCTCCCAGGTGCCAGGGTCCATGATGTCTCGGATCGTGTCTTTGGGGTCCTGAAGGGAGAGGGTGACCAGCCCCAAGTTGTGATCCACATAGGTACCAACGACATAGGTAGAAAGAGGGATAGGGATGTAAGACAGGATTTCAGGGAACTAGGGTGGAAGCTGAGAGCTAGAACAGACAGAGTTGTTATCTCTGGTTTGTTACCCGTGCCATGTGATAGCGAGGCGAAGAACAGGGAGAGATATCAGCTGAACATGTGGCTGCAGGGATGGTGCAGGAAGGAGGGTTTCAAGTATATGGATAATTGGGGCTCATTCTGGGGAAGCTGGGACCTCTACATACAGGACGGTTTTCACTTGAACCAGAGGGGTACTAATATCCTGGGTGGGAAATTTGCTAGTGCTATTCGGGTGGATTTAAACTAGCTCAGCGGGGAGATGGGAACCTGTGGTGTAGTTCCAGTACACAGGAGGATGAGAGTAGGGAGGGCATGGACAGGAGCGCGCTGGCAGACAGCAAGCTGGTTTGAAGTGTGTCTACTTCAACGCCAGAAGTATCCAGAATAAGGTAGGTGAGCTTGCAGCATGGATAGGTACCTGGGACTTCGATGTTGTGGCCATTTCGGAGACGTGGATAGAGCAAGGTCAGGAATGGATGTTGCAGGTTCCAGGGTTTGGATCTTTCATAAAGATCAGGGAAGGTGGTAAAAGAGGGGGAGGTGTAGCTTTGTTAGTCAAGGACAGTATAACGGTGGCTGAAAGAACTTTTGACGAGGACTCGTCTACTGAAGTGGTATTGGCTGAGGTCAGAAACAGGAGAGGAGAGGTCACACTGTTGGGAGTTTTTTATAGGCCTCCGCAAAGTTCCAGGGATGTGGAGGAGAGGATTGGCAAAACGATTCTGGGCAGGAGTGAAAGGAACAGGGTGGTCATTATGGGAGACTTTAACTTCCCCAACATTGACTGGAAATGCTATAACTCTAGTTCGTCGGATGGATCAGTTTTTGTCCAATGTGTGCAGGAGGGTTTCCTGACACAGTATGTCGAAGGGCCGACAAAAGGGGAGGCCACACTGGATCTGGTACTTGGTAATGAACCAGGCCAGGTGTTTGATTTGGTGGTAGGTGAGCACTTTGGAGAGAGTGACCATAATTCGGTTACGTTTAGTTTAGCGATGGAAAGGGATAGGAACATGCCACTTTGCAAGAGTTATAGATGGGGGAAGGGCAATTATAATGCGATTAGGCAAGACTTAGGAGGGATAGAATGGGGTAGCAAAATGCAGGGGATGGGGACAATCGAAATGTGGAGCTGGTTTAAGGAACAGATATTACGTGTCCTTGATAGGTATGTCCCTGTCAGGCAGGGAGGAAGTGATAAGGTAAGGGAACCGTGGTTTACAAAAGAAATTGTATCGCTTGTTAAGCGGAAGAGGGAGGCTTATGTGACATTGAGACGAGATGGTTCAGATGAAGCGATGGAGAGTTCCAGATTAGCTAGGAAGGATTCAAAGAGAGAGTTAAGAAGAGCAAGGAGGGGACATGAGCAGTCATTAGCAGGTAGAATAAAAGAGAACCCTAAAGCTTTCTATAGGTATGTGAGGAATAAAAGGATGACTAGGGTAAGAATAGGGCCAGTCAAAGACAGAAGTGGGAAGTTGTGTGTGGACCCTGTAGAGATCGGAGAGGTGCTAAATGAATATTTCTCATCTGTTTTCACTCGGGAAAAGGAGAATATTGTAGAGGAGAAGACTGAGATATAGGCTTTTAGACTTGAAAGGATTGAGGTTAGTAAGGAGGAGGTGTTATCAATCCTAGAAGGTGTGAAGGTAGATAAATCTCCTGGGCCGGATGGGATTTTTCCGAGGATTCTCTGGGAAGCTAGGGAGGAGATGGTGGAGCCTTTGGCCTTGATCTTTGAGTCGTCATTGTCTACAGGTTTATGACCAGAGGACTGGAGGATTGCAAATGTTGTGCCCTTGTTCAAGAAGGGCAGTAGAGATGACCCAGGTAATTATAGACCAGTGAGCCTTACATCTGTTGTAGGAAAAGTTTTGGAAAGGATTATAAGAGATAGGATTGATAATCATCTAGCAAGCAACAATTTGATTGGAGATAGTCAACATGGATTTGTCAAGGGCAGGTCGTGTCTCACAAACCTCATTGAGTTTTTTGAGAAGGTGACCAAGCATGTGGATGAGGGTAGGGCAGTCGACGTGGTGTACATGGACTTCAGTAAAGCCTTTGATAAGGTTCCACATGGTAGGCTATTGGAGAAAATGCGGAGGCATGGGATTGAGGGAGATTTAGCAGTTTGGATTAGAAACTGGCTTTCTGAAAGAAGGCAATGAGTGGTTGATGGAAAATATTCAGCCTGGAATCTGGCTACTAGTGGTGTGCCACAAGGATCTGTTTTGGGACCACTGCTGTTTGTCATTTTTATAAATGACTTGGACACAGACATAGGTGGATGGGTTAGTAAGTTTGCAGATGACACTAAAGTCGGTGGAGTGGTGGACAGTGTGGAAGAATGTTGCAGGGAGACTTGGATAAACTGCAGAATTGGGCTGAAAGATGACAAATGGAGTTCAATGCAGATAAATGTGAGGTGATTCACTTTGGGAAAAATAATAGGAAGGCAGAATACTGGGTCAATGGAAAGATCCTTAGTAATGTGGATGTGCAGAAGGATCTTGGTGTCCAGGTACATAGATCCCTGAAAGTTGCCACCCAGGTAGATAGTGCTGTTAAGAAGGCATACGGTGTGTTCTGTTTCATTGGTAGAGGGATTGAGTTCCGGAGCCGTGATGTCATGCTGCAACTGTACAAAACGCTAGTGCGGCCTCACTTGGAATATTGTGTACAGTTCTGGTTGCCCCATTACAGGAAGGATGTGGAAGCATTGGAAAAGGTGCAAAGGAGATTTACCAGGATGTTGCCTGGTCTGGAGCAAAGGTCTTACGAGGAAAGGGTGAGGGACTTGGGTCTGTTCTCATTGGAAAGGAGAAGGCTAAGAGTGGATTTAATAGAGACATACAAGATGATCAGAGGATTAAATAGGGTGGACAGTGAGATTCTTTTTCCTAGGCTGATGACGTCGGCTTATACGAAGGGGCATAGCTGCAAATTGATTGGTAGTAGATTTAAGAGAGATGTCAGAGGCAGGTTCTTTACTCAGAGAGTGGTAAGGGCGTGGAATGCCCTGCCTGCCAATGTAGTTAACTCAGCCACATTAGGGGCATTTAAACAGTCCTTGGATAAGCATATGGATGATGATGGGATAGTGTAGGGGGATGGGCTTAGATTAGTTCATAGGTCGGCGCAACATCGAGGGCCGAAGGGCCTGTTCTGCATTGTATTGTTCTATGTTCTATGTTCTATGTTAGGGGATGGTGCAGCTCTTGGTAACGCCATAGGCCTTGCAAAGCTGTCAGATCTGATTCTCAAAGTTGTAGCCCAAATCAGAGTGCATCCGACATGGAACACAGATCAAAACCAAACCAATCAGACACCAGTGGTCTGGCTAGAGGCAAGTCCTTTCAGACATGGGTGGGAGGACTTGGTGAAGATTCCATCAGTATGAAAACATGCTCAGCGTTGTTTCTGTTGGGGTCAAGGGTCATAAAATCCATATCAAGTATCTCTGGAGGTCTCTTAATGACCAGGGATCCCATGCTGAGGTAAAGACGCTTCCCTGTTTTGGCCAAAGTCCAGCTCTCACAATTACAACAGTAGGTTATCAATACTAGCAGCTATTCTGGGCCAGTAATACCATGCTTTGGCCAGCACACATACTTTTTATATTGCTTAGTGTTCTGCCTGATCATGAACTGCAGCCTACACTTGGGGCTATCAGGAAGGATGAGTTTCTCTGGTTCTCCCTGCATGTCATGACTAAGCTGATAGACAACTCCATACTCCTCCCTGATCCTCTTCCAACACCTCAACAGTTTCTCTGCCGGTCTAAACTCCCTTAGAAGCGGGCACTGGGTTTGTAAATGTTGGGCCTTCCAATAATATAACAGCCTGATGCCAGTGTCAAACACCTGAAATTGCCTACCATCTTTTTCCAAGGTAAATGGCAAAGGTGAAACCACACCTAGCTCTAAATGTCTGTATCTGGTTTACTTAAAAGTGTATAGGTGACACTCTATCAAATATGATTCTGAATGTAATAAGGAATTGGGATCGGATCAGAATGTTACCATTGACTAGGGGCATAGGTGTGTCATCAGTGACTGTCCTTTCCATCTGGGCAAGGGTAGGCTCCCACCTGTCTTTTGACTAAAGGTAACAACGTTTGCATAGCTTAGGCCCGAAACGTCAAGCTTTCCTGCTCCTATGATGCTGCTTGGCCTGCTGTGTTCATCCAGCTCCACACCTTGTTATCTTAGTTTGCATAGTTTTTTCTTGATCTCTACTGGATTGGGAATCAAAATTACACAAGTTCCATTTTTTCTCTGTTGCTCCCAGCTTGCGTTCATTCAAAAGGAGCTGTGTTGATCATTATCATTAAGCACCTCAAACTCTGTATCACTCAGGATATCTCTGAACTTCTGGAAAGCAGGGAATCTGAAAGCCACCAGTTTGAGTTTCATACTGGAGTCATGTTCCACGTTCCTCTCATTCAGCTTGGGACTCCAGCTTAACAAAGTGTGAGCCATTGTATTCTGTCCTTCAACCTGTGACAACTCCAATCCAAACCAAGGGAACTCGAGTCAGCTTCTGAATGAAGGTGAGTTGGAAATCTGGTTGGCCAAGGTCAGGTGATGAGGCAAGCTTCTGTTGAGGATACAAAAGGTGTCTCCACAAGCTGTCGTCCAACTCCCTAGGAAGCTCCTTGATCTATCACGCCATGTATACTTTTTCCCAAACACTCCTTCAGCACTCTCTGACTTACTCAGCAAATCATGGACTCAGGCAACAAATTGTATGTAGTATTGCTCAAACCTATATCTAGTAGTGAAATCAAGGAACCCATGCAATTCACTCTTTGTCTTCGAGTCCACTCTTCTACTGCTCAGATTTTTTTACGAGGAGTAATGTTTCCTTTGGTAACACAGTGCCCAAGATGCTGTACTTTTATCCAGAAAAGTTGCCACATTTCTAGTTCAGGTTACAAGTTAAACTGTGGCAAGGAAACTGAGATGGTGACTAAACTTGTAAGGGTGTCCTTGGAAGTTGAGCTGAAGATGAGTGTACCATCTAGATACATGAGGAAATTGAGGTCGCCAAAAGCCTTATTCTAGAAGGCACATGTGAAGGGGAAGCAAAGCCAGGACAGATAGGGCAGATCACAGAACAGTAGTATTAATCGGTTGAATTTTTTCTTACAATCATAGAGGTCTACAGCACAAGAAATGCTCTTCAGCCTATCGAGTCTTAACAGTCAAAAACAAACACCTAACTATCCTGATCTCATTCAGCCAACATTCCATTTCCATGAATGTGCCTTGACAACAAGAGGAGCTACCATTCCTAACTTTGTCACAACATAACTCTCAATTTTTTCAACTTGCAGAGATAGAAACATTTATTTTACTTTTTCTGCCTAGCAAGAATATCCTTCATAATTATGTACCTCTTTCCAAATGACCTTCAATTTTCTACAAAAAAAAATCTTCATTTAATCTTATAGTTCCAGGATCCAAGGGAAACTCAGAAACAGTATAAGGAAGATTTGGTTGTGCCTTGAAACGTCTCCAGTCAAGGTTATGATATTATTTGAACTTGTTGACAGTGTTCTTCTCATTTCTAACTGCCTATTATTCTCTTCATAGTCCACTGCCTTTCCATTGATTTCAGTTTACATGTCGCAATGCTCAATGCTCTGGATTTAAAGTGAATGTCTGTGAGCAGCAGCTTGAAAGTTCGCATGTTGCAATGCTCTGAAATATCACAGTGACTGGTTACCACTAAAGGCAGAAGCCACACTGACATCTCTCACTGCCGCTGTAATGGAGCAAGCAAAAAAAAACACACAGTAAACTGAACTCTTCATGTTGATCTCTAACCATCAACTGTTGCTGACTCATTTTGCCTTTCTGTACAAAAAATATTAATTGATGATATTCTCAGCTCAACCAAACAGAGCTAAGTGCAAAGAAAAAAGAAGATAATTATTATGAGGTTTTGCAAAGCTGGGTAAAGCACTTGTGGATTAGGAGGCAGGAAGTTAGAATTTGGTGTTTGTAAAATGCTCGGGGGGAAAGCTTTGTGTGGTGCCTTTAAAAGATCACGTGCTTTTCCTCTTCTCAGAGATTTAAAGTGAATGTCTGTGAGCAGCAGCTTGAAAGATTGCAAGTACGCCGAGAACACCTGAATTGAAACATTTGTACTGAAAGGCATTAAAGTTAATGGATCAAGCAGCAGTTTTTACCAAGACAACAAGTTTTGAATTTAGGTAATCAATTTGAACAAGATACTTAGACACCAAAAGCCTATTAAATTTAAGTCTAACGGTTTTGACAACATCGGAAAAATCCTACGTAATCAAGGATGTGGAAAGAAGGGGGCAGTTGGATAAAGCCCCAGACCCAGCTGCCATGAACAAATGTTAATGGCCCTCAATTCTCAAGAGGGAAATGTTGACCCTCACAGCCTCCTCTATGCCTGAGAGAAAGCACCATCGAAATAACAACAGGATCAACGGCACTACTAGTGAACATTCCTGACAGAAGATTCAACGGAGAAGGCACAGAACATTCCGGAAGACACGTAACTTGGCTGTAATTTTGAGAGATTAAATTATATTTCTTTTTTAGTCTATTGTATTTATCAGAACAGCATACCATTAGAATCTTGCTTTGTTTGGGAATAATTCGTAGTTGGATGGGATTAATTTGTTTTGTTAATAGTTTACTTCATTTGCTCACTGTTAGAGTCAGATAAATAAATTGTGACTTGTTGATTGTAAAGTGAGTGTCAGGATTTATTTTGTTTATCCACCTCAAAGTTGCTGAAAGGCAGGTTACACCACTTTTCACACCCCCTTTACAGATTATAGGGCGTGGCGCTCCTCTTTGGGTGTTTTGGTTTTAATTCTCAGAGGGATGTTAACCTCCACTTTATAACAGATAGGATGGTACAAAAGGTAAATGCGGAAGTGATGGGAAATTATTGTGGTGACGTGATCAGACAGATGTCTGTCAAAGGTAGTATCAGGCTATTGAAGGACAGGTTATAATGGGATTGCTGGGAATGGGAGAAATTTCAACTGAATAGGGAAGGAGCCCTCAACCTGAAATGTTAACTGTGAATTCTCTTCACAGATGCTGCCACACCTGCTGAGCTTTTCTAGAAATTTCTCTTTTTGTAGCTGTTATTGGGAACTTTTGCAGATGCGATCTTTCAGGAAGTATCAACAAAGGTTTCTCATGGAAAATCATCAGAACCAGGGCTCCAGGAGATGCATTAGACACACAACAATCATTCCTTTGCAAAGGTTTTAGAGTAGGTTTGTAGCTCAGGTTGTGGATGTTGTGGTTGGTTGGCTCGCCAAGCTGGTTCATTGCTCCGCAGACGTTTCATTACCCTGCTGGGTAACATCATCATTGCAGCCTCCGATGAATCGCTGTTGTGTTTTGCCGCCTGGTATTTAAATTCTGGGGTCCATTAAGATAGATTACCTTGCTTCCGATTTTCCTTCGCAATGGAGTGTATATAGGATCGAGCTCTATGTGTTTATTGATGGCTTTCTTCATGGAATACCAGGCTTCTGGGAACTCCCGTGCCTGTCTCTGCTTTGCTTGTCCCAGGATCTTGGTGTTGTCCCAATTGAATTGCTGGTTCTCCTTATCCATGTGGATTGAAATGAGTGAGTATTGGTTGTGTCTTTTTGTTGCCAGTTGATGTTCATGTACTCTTGTTGTTAATTTCCTTCCTGTTTGTCCGATGTAGTGTTTGTCACAGTTTCTGCAGGGGATCTTGTAGATGACATTGGTCCTATCCATAGTGGGAAGTGGGTCTTTGGTTTGGGTGAGCAGTTGTTGCAGGGTTAATGTGGGTTTGTGTGCTACTCTGATACCCAGTGGTCGTAGGATTCTTGTGGTTAGTTCCGATGTGTTCCTGATGTAAGATAGCGTGATGAGTGTGTCGGGATGTGTAGTATCTTCCTGTGTGTTGTTCGTGTAATCGGCATCTTCTGACCCAGTTTTTCAGGTATCCATTGTCCTTGAAAACCTGGAAGAGGTATTCTTCTTCTTCTCAGCGTAGTTCTGTGCTGCTGCACTGTGTTGTTGTCTTTTTAAATAATGTTCACAGGCAACTTTGTTTGCGTGTGTTAGGATGGTTACGGTTGATGTTCAGAACTTGGTCAATTTGCATGGCTTTTCTGTGTACTTTTGTTTGGAATTGCCCATTTGTCCTGCACTCTACTGTGATGTCCAGGAACGGGAGCTGTTTGTTCTTCTCCTCCTCTCTGGTGAATTTGATTCCAGTGAGGGTGTTGTTTATCGTCCACTACTCACTATGGACAGCACCAATGCCATATACAATATCGGACAGACAGAAAGGAAATTAATGACAAGGGTACACAGACACCAACTGGCTACAAAAAGACATGACCAATACTCACTCATCTCTGTACACTTGGATAAGGAGAACCACCAATTCGACTGGGACAACACCAAGATCCTGGGACAAGCAAAGCAGAGGCAAGCACAGGAATTCCATGAAGAAAGCTATCAACAAACGCATAGAACTTGACCCCATATACACTCTATTGCGAAGGAAAACTGGAAGTGAGGTAATCCAGCTCAACGGACTCCAGAGTTTAAATACCAGGTGGGAAAACACAACAGAACTTCATCAGAGGCTCCACTGATGATGTTACCCAGCGGGGTAATGAAATGTCTGCGGAACAACAAACCAGCTCAGCGAGCCAACCAACCACAAAATCCTTTGCAAAAGTAGGGGAACTGAGCTGGGATGTTTCTTTGTATCTTCAGGTTTCTGCCCAACTGGAAATCCGAGCAATCTCCAAGTAGAACGAACTCTCTCCGGTTGTAAAAAAAAACATTGCTTTTGCTAAAGTGAGTTCAAACCAATATGACCAACAATTATTGAGAACCATGTGATTGCAAAAAATGTCTCGTTAAAAGAAAGTTTCAATGTATCTTTGCATTGACCTTTGTTACAAAAATCCAGGTAACTCTGCAGAACTTCAATTGAATCAATTTTCCCACAATCCTTCAAAACTCAAGTCCTCAAAGGTATATTAAATGTGAAGCCTTCATAACAGTGTGTATGTCGTTGTAACTTTTTTGGTTTTTCTTGGGGACAGTGGTGATGAAAGTTCTCTTTCTTTCACTCAAGCAGGATTTGTAATTGACTCCTTTATTTTGATCCAGTTAACTATTTCTTGAATTAAAGCATGGTAAAGCTGTGAGCTAAAAAGAAATTGTTTCAACAGTCTGACAGGCATTAAAAAAAAGCGAGTCAATAACCCCTTTACAAAGCTTATTAAACATGCAATTAACCATCCAATTAACCAAGACAATGGGTTCTTCTGCTAAGGCTCACCAGTGACCGATCATCCACCATTCATAATATTTACAGGATAATCAGACACAATATAGGTAAAGGAGGATTGGCAGCTGGATTATGGGGACTCTGTGGCACTGTGGTAATGTGCCTACCTCTGAGCTAGGAACCCAGTTCAAGTCCCACTCATTCCAGAGATGATTAATAGCATTTCTGAATACGTTGAATAGAAAATATTAAAAATAGTAGGTTCAACCGCCATACCATTTTAATTTGAGCCTCTTCTTTTTATTATTGTTCCCACTGCCCCTGGTGGGAAGTGCTTGCTAACTGTTCACCCTGTCAAATGGGTGACTTAGTGGCAGGGTTGATAAAAGTTAAAAATGCTTGGGAGCAATGAACTACCTCAACCACCCTTGCTCAGTACCACATACTGGAACTGGTGCAAATCACCACAGTCTGAATTTTCCCAAAATCAGGAAATTGTCAATTTCTGGGAGTTTCACAGAGAGATTTTCTCTGTCAGAGTGAGAAAACATTGTCAAAGACCCCTTGTTAGCTTAATAGTCATAAGAGATAGCAGTCTAGTCTGTTTGAAATCTCCTTGGAACTTTATGTCTTAAATTCCATCAGTCTCCCTTTCCCTTTCTCTCTCTCTCTCAACGGGCAGTTAATGTACATTTGCAGCCCTCTTTAAAAAAAGACACAGATTGAAATAAAAATGTCCACAGGTTATAGAGTCGTAGAGTCATACAGCACAAAACAGACCCTTTGGTCCAATCAGTCCATGTGGAACATAATCCCAAAACAAACTAATCCCACCTTTTTGCTCCTGGTCCATAACTCTTCAAACCTTTACAATTCATTTATCCATCCAGGCCAAGCAGCATCATAGGAGCAGGAAAGCTTGACGTTTCGGGCCAAGACCCTTCATCAGAAATGGGGGAGGGGAAGAGGGTTCTGAAATAAATAGGGAGAGAGGGGGAGGCGAATAGAGGAAGGATAGAGGAGAGGATAGGTGGAGAGGAGACAGACAAGTCGAAGAGGCGGGGATGGAGCCAGTAAAGGTGAGTGTAGGTGGGGGGATAGGGAGGAGATAGGTCAGTCCAGGGAGGACGGACAGGTCAAGGGGGCGGGATGATGTTAGTAGATAGGAGATGGGGGTGTGGCTTGAGGTGGGAGGAGGGGTAGGTGAGAGGAAAAACAGGTTAGGGAGGTGGAGATGAGCTGGGCTGGTTTGGGGATGTGGTTGGGGGAGGGGAGATTTTGAAGCTTGTGAAATCCACATTGATAACATTGGGCTGCAGGGTTCCCAGGCTGAATATGATTCACTGTTCCTGCAGCCTTCGGGTGGCGTCACTGTGGCATTGCAGGAGGCCCAGGATGGACATGTCATCTGAGGAATGGGAGGGGGAGTTGAAATGGTTTGTGACTGGGAGGTGCAGTTGTTTGTTGCGAACTGAGCGCAGGTGTTCTGCAAAGCGGTCCCCAAGCCTCCGCTTGGTTTCCCCGATGTAGAGGAAGCCACAACGGGTACAGCGGATGCAGTAAACCACACTGGCAGATGTGCAGGTGATCACCTGCCTGATGTGGAAAGTCTTCTTGGGGCCTGGGATGGGGATGAGGGAGGAGGTGTGGGGGCAGGTGTAGCACTTCCTGCGGTTGCAGGGAAACGTGCTGGGTGTGGTGGGGCTGGAAGGGAGTGTGGAACGGACAAGGGAGTCGCGGAGGGAGTGGTCCCTCCGGAAAGCAGATAAGGGTGGGGAGGGAAAAATGTCTTTGGTGGTGGGGACAGATTGCAGATGGCGGAAGTGTCGGAGGATGATGCGTTGGATCCGGAGGTTGGTGGGGTGGTACGTGAGGATGAGGGGGATTTTTTTTGGTTATTATTGCGGGGACGGGGTGTGAGGGATGAGTTACGGGAAATGCGGGAGACACGGTCGAGGGCGTTCTCGACCACTGTTGGGGGGAAGTTGTGGTCCTTGAAGAATGAGGACATCTGAGATGTATGGGAGTGGAATGTCTCATCTTGTGAGCAGATGCGGCGGAGGCGAAGGAATTGGGAATAGGGGATGGCATTTTTGCAGGAAGGTGGGTGGGAGGAGGTGTATTCCAGGTAGCTGTGGGAGTCAGTGGGCTTGAAATGGACATCGGTTTCTAGGTGGTTACCTGAGATGGAGACAGAGAGGTCCAGGAAGGAGAGAGAAGTGTTGGAGATGGTCCAGGTGAACTTCAGGTTGGGGTGGAATGTGTTGGTGAGGTGGATGAACCGTTCGAGCTCCTAACCTGTCCTTCCTCTCACCTTTCCCCTTCTCCCACCTCAAGCCCCACCCCCATCTCCTATCTACTAACATCATCCCGCACCCTTGACCTGTCCGTTATCCCTGGACTGACCTATCTCCTCCCTACCCCCCCACCTGCACTCACCTTTACTGGCTCCATCCCCGCCTGTTCGACTTGTCTGCCTCCTCTCCACCTATCCTCTTCTCTATCCATCTTCTATCCGCCTCCCCCTCTCTCCCTATTTATTTCAGAACCCTCTTCCCCTCCCCAATTTCTGATGAAGGGTCTAGGCCCGAAACGTCAAGCTTTCCTGCTCCTATGATGCTGCTTGGCCTGCCATGTTCATCCAGCCCCACACCTTGTTCTCTCGGATTCTCCAGCATCTGCAGCACCTTTTATCTCTGATACAATTTTAACCCCACTGCGAAGCCTCTTCTAAGGATGCCTACCCTGAAGAAGTTACCCTCCTCCCTCCAGACAAACCTCAGGGAATCTCTCTCCCACTGCAACTCTCTCATAATCTCTTCGGCCTTGAAACTGCTCGACCACGTCCTGAAGCAAACCAGGTACTACAGCCACATCACCTTTCTTAGTACCTGCCTACGGAACCAGATCATTCCCAATGGACGACAATCCACATTCAAGCCTTCCCAATTTGGCCCCAACCGTGACAATATCTACATGCAAAACATTGAGACCCTTCAGAAGCATTTCTCCCTGCGACTCCTGAAACACACACTCGCAGCAATGCGCAGGCATCTCCAAGCACTACAATCAAGCCTACCCCAGCACAGAGCCTCCCTCTCCCAGACCTGCAAAGGACCTCTCCTGTTTTTTATTCTTCGCAGGATCCACAACCTGAACTCACAATTCTACTCAGCTTTATTGGACACCAAAAACCGTAAGTACAGTAAACTTACTGATACCCACCACCCAAAACGGGCTTCCCCCACTCCCCAAATCCCCAACCCTACCCAGGACCTCCCCCACAATGTACCCGCCGCCATTGGCCACGAGGCCACTGTCGGAGAACCCACAGATGACGTCACATCCGCCACCACCGGGTACCCCACTTCTGGGACAGTGAACGCCACCGCTGCTGAAACCACCGCCTCCATCTCCGAGACCAACACCACAGACACTCCCGTCATCGCTGCTGCCACCGCCTACCACGCTCCGCCCACCGCCAACGCCGCTCAAATGCCCACCGCCGACGTAACTCCGCCCACCGCCGACGCCGACGCAACTCCGCCCACTGCCAACACAACTCCGCCCACAGCTGACACCGACAACGCTCCGCCCACAGCCTCCACAGCCAGCAGCTCCAGAGGAGACAGCAACACTGAGCCCTGCCGGGTCTTCACCATCCCCCCAGACCTCCCCCTTACTGAGGACGAAAGGTCAGTCCTCAGTAAAGTGCTCACCTTTGTCCCCCTCCACCCACATATCAACGAATACCGCTCACGCTTGGATATTGAGCAGTTTTTCCGCCGCCGCCTCCGCCTCCACACATACATCTCCAACCGCGAATCTAACCCTCCCCCTACTGACCCCTTCTCCCGCCTCCAACACAAGCCCTCCTCCTGGACACCACCCCAAGGCCTCCTACCTTCCCTCAACCTCTTCATCTCCAACTGCTGTCAAGACATCAATCGCCTCAACCTCTCTACCCCTCTCAAACACTCCAACCTCTCCCCCGCAGAACGTGCAGCCCTCCGCTCCCTCCGCTCCAATCCCAACCTCACCATAAAACCTGCAGACATGGGAGGGGCAGTCATAGTCTGGCGCACTGACCTCTACATTGCTGAGGCCAGGCGCCAACTCTCCGACACCTCCTCCTACTGCCCCCTGGATCATGACCCCACCCCTGAGCACCAAACCATCATCTCCCAAACCATCCACAACCTCATCACCTCAGGTGACGTCCCACCCACCTCCTCCAACCTCATCGTCCCCCAACCCCGGACCGCCCGCTTCTATCTCCTCCCCAAAATCCACAAACCTGAATGCCCTGGTCAACCCATTGTCTCCGCCAGCTCCTGCCCCACCGAACTCATCTCCACCTACCTAGACTCCATTTTCACCCCCTTGGTCCAGGAACTCCCTACCGACGTCCGTGACACCACACATGCCCTCCACCTCCACCAGAACTTCCAATTCCCCGGACCCCAACACCTCATTTTTACGATGGACGTCCAGTCCCTATACACCTGTATTCCCCATGCAGATGGCCTAAAGGCCCTCCGCTTCTTCCTGTCCCACAGAACTGACCAATCCCCCTCCATCGACACCCTCATCCGCTTAGCCGAACTCGTCCTCACCCTCAACAACTTTTCTTTCAATTCCTCCCACTTCTTACAGACAAAGGGGGTGGCCATGGGTACCCGCATTGTGCCAAGCTATGCCTGGCTCTTTGTAGGTTACATGGAACAATCCCTCTTCCGTACCTACACTGGCCCTAAGCCCCACCTCTTCCTCCGTTACATTAATGACTGTATCGGCGCCTACTCGCGCTCCCACGAGGAGCTCGAACGGTTCATCCACTTCACCAACACCTTCCACCCCAACCTGAAGTTCACCTGGACCATCTCCAACACTTCTCTCTCCTTCCTGGACCTCTCTGTCTCTATCTCAGGTAACCACAGAGAAACCGAAGTCCATTTCAAGCCCACTGACTCCCACAGCTACCTGGAATACACCTCCTCCCACCCACACTCCTGCAAAAATGCCATCCCCGATTCCCAATTCCTTCGTCTCCGCCGCATCTGCTCCCAGGATGAGACATTCCAATCCCGCACATCTCAAATGTCCTCATTCTTCAAGGACCGCAACTTCCCCCCAACAGTGGTCGAGAACACCCTCGACCGTGTCTCCCGCATTTCCCGGAACACATCCCTCACGCCCTGTCCCCGCAACAATAACCAAAAAAGAATCCCCCTCGTCCTCACATACCACCCCACCAACCTCCAGATCCAACGCATCATCCTCCGACACTTCCGCCATCTGCAGTCAGACCCCACCACCAAAGACATTTTTCCCTCCCCACCCTTATCTGCTTTCCGGAGGGACCACTCCCTCCGCGACTCCCTTGTCCGCTCCACACTCCCTTCCAGCCCCACCACACCCAGCACGTTTCCCTGCAACCGCAGGAAGTTCTACACCTGCCCCCACACCTCCTCCATCACACCCATCCCAGGCTCCAAGAAGACTTTCCACATCAAGCAGATGTTCACCTGCACATCTGCCAATGTGGTATACTGCATCCGCTGTACCCGTTGTGGCTTCCTCTACATCGGGGAAACCAAGCGGAGGCTTGGGGACCGCTTTGCAGAACACCTGCGCTCAGTTCTCAAC
>JAHRHZ010000016.1:59935568-59983421 GCA_024137785.1 Ginglymostoma cirratum | reverse complement strand
ATAGGAGCAGGAAAACTTGACGTTTCGGGCCTAAACCCTTCATCAGACCCTTCTTCCAAGGGTCATCATTTTCTGATGAAGGGTTTAGGCCCGAAACGTCAAGTTTTCCTGCTCCTATGATGCTGCTTGACCTGCTGTGTTCATCCAGCCCCATGCTTGTTATCTCGGATTCTCCAGCATCTGCAGTACCTTTTATCTCTATCATTGATAAGATGCATAGCTGGGCTGAGAAGTTGCAGATAGAGTTTAACCCTGAAAAGTGTGAGATGATTCATTTTGGAAAGACAAACTTGAAAGCAGAATACAGGGTTAACGGAAAGATTCTTGACAGTGTGGAAAAGCACAGGGATCTTAGGGTTCATGTCCACAGAAACCTGAAAGCTGCCACCCAGGTGGATAGAGTTGTTAAGAAGGGTTATGGCATGTTAGCTTTCATTAATAGAGAGATTGAGTTCAAGAGCTGTGAAGTTGTGCTCCAACTATACAAAAGCCTGGTTCAGCCACATCTGGAGTATTGTGTCCAGTTCTGGTTGCCTCATTACAGGAAAGATGCGGAAGCGTTGGAAAAGGTGCAGAGGAGATTTACCAGGATGTTGCCTGGAATGAAGGGAATGTCTTACGAGGAAAGGTTGAGAGAGCTAGGGCTTTTCTCTTTAGAAAGACAAAGGATGAGAGGTGACTTGATAGAGCTGTACAAAATGATCAGAGGTATAGATAGAGCAGACAGCCAGAGACTTTTTCCTAGGGTGGAGGTAGTTATTACAAGGGAGCATAGTTTTAAAGTGAAAGGAGGTAGATATAGGAGATACGTCAGAGGTAAGTTCTTTACTCAGAGAGTGGTAGGGGCATGGAATGCATTGCTGGAGAGGGTAGTGGAGTCAGCCACATTAGAGGAATTTAAGCGGCTATTAGATAGGCATGTGGATGATAGCATAACGTAGGGGTGGAGGTTAGATCGACCTTCGGATTAGGGCAAAAGTTCGGCACAACATCATGGGCCGAAGGGCCTGTGCTGTGCTGTACAGTTCTATGTTCTATGTTCTGTGGAAGAAGCTGCCTAGATAAGAATCAATCGGCTGATATCAGAGATGCACAGACGTACCTTTAGCCAGTCCACCCTGTGTTTGATTGGGAGTAGAAGTTTGGAAAGGGGGAGCAATCTCCATTCGTTAACTGTGCTTCTGTCCCACAGATGCTGCCTGATCTGCTGACTACTTCCAGCGGTTTCTACTCGTCTCATCACACTCTTCCCAGAGAATGAGTGCTGTCATCGGTAATTAACAGTTTCACCAAGACATGGTCGTGTTTCTTGCCTCCTAATTGGGATCAGATTTTTTTTCCCCATTAATCCTTAGGGATGATGTCACTTTGGGTGATGGATAGTTTACAGTGGGCAGTAACGAATTAGCCAGTTAATGGTGTCTTCCCATGGACCCCAAAGGAAAAGCACATCCCATTGAGGAGGAAAAGGAAGACTGCATTTATCTAGCACACTTTCACAAGTACAGGATGTCCCAAAGTGCTGTGGAACCACTGAAGGACATATGAAGTGTAGTCGCTGATGTACCGTGGGAAATGTGATAGCCATTTATAATGTATTAGTTCAAGTGAACATAGAAATCACTGACAAAGCCTACATTTATTTTCTCCTGTTCCCCCATTTTCCTGGAGATGATAAGTTGCCTTCCTGAATGACTGAATCCTTTGGTTTTGCACACTGATCAGGTTCATGCTCATTGCTTTGATATTAGCCAGATCATCTATTTTGTTCATGCTTTTCTTGAAGGCAGTGACATGGCATGTTCTAAATGTTTATAGGAAGGTGGGACCTGGGTTTAATGCCCCATCCTAAAGATCAAACTTTCATCAATACAGCAGAGTGGCTCAGTGGTTAGCATTGCTGCCTCACAGTGCCAAGGACTTGGGTTTGATCTCAGCCTTGAGCAGTTGTCTGTGCGGAGTTTATACATTCTCACATGTCTGTGTGGGTTTCCTCTCATTTTCCAAAGATATGTCTGTTAGGTGGTTTGGCCATGCTAAGTTACTCTGTAGTATGCCAGTTAGATGGGAAATGAAGGGTTGCGGAGATAGGATAGGTGTTTGGATCAGGGTGGGGTGCTCTTTGGAGTGTCACTGTGGACGAGATCAGCCGAATGGCCAGCTTCCACATTGTATGGAACGTCCTCAGTTCTGGATTGGCGGTATGAACCTTGATGTTGTGATCAAGGCTTTGGCAAGAGATTTGGATCCACAGCTCACAGGTAAACATCAATTGTTCGTCTTAAATGCCCCTGATGGGGCAGAAGTACCAGCTGAGTGGAGAGAAATGGGCAGCTACAGCTCATGTCCTTGTACAACATTTTCAAAGAAGTGCAAAGTGCATCTACCACTTTCTGAATTGCCAGTTTTAAAGCTGAACATTTAAAGAGTGAACATTAGGATTACAGTCAGGTTGCTTCTCAGTGATGCGGTTCATAGTTTTTGTTGATTGCCCGAAATCTAATATGGGATGCCTCTCATTCTCAGGCATTTTGTGCCCAATTTGAGGGGTATAACATCCAGGATAGGGGCTGGAGGGAGGTCCACTGAAATTCCTGCCTTAATATTCCCCTTGTTGCCAACCACTGTTCTCCCGACTTATACTTGCCACTTGAAAAGGATCCATCCTGAGGGCCTGGGTGCAATTCCAGTAGCGTTGCATGTGGATAAACTTTCCATCAGAACAGGGATAGTTAGATGAGAAATAAGGGTTATGTGTGTCAAAAGGAGGAATTTGAAAAAAAAAATGGAAGGCCTGTGAAGTGTTGGATGTAAGAGAGATGATATTTCAAAAAAAGAGGTGTTCTTGAACCTGCTAGTGCATGTGTTCAAGCTTCTGTATCTTCTGCCTAATGGAAGACATTAGAAGTGAGCATCACTGGGGTGGACACCCCCACCCTAGGAAAAGGACCTTGGCTATTTGCCTTATCTGAGCCCCTCATGTCGACCTCTCGGTCATTCTTCGGTTTCTGATGCTTCAGGGAAAAAAAAAAACAGACTATTTAGCCTATAGCTCAAATCCTCCAGTCCTGGTAATATCCTTGTAAATCCTTTCTGCACCCTCTCAAGTTTAACAATATTTTTCCCAGAAAAGCTGATCAACCTTTTCGGTACATGTGATGTTAATGGTTCTAAGATCAAATGGTCACCTTATACCATCAGTGTGGTGTGTGAGCTTAACAAGGTGGACTGTTGGCAATCTTTTACAGTTTGCCTTTTGCTTGGTTGTCTCTAAATGATGTGTTTGGGTTTGTGTACATTCTTAACACCACAATTGCAAGGAAAGTGCTGTGCTGTCTTGTTGGTCCTTTGTGTTTTGTTCTGGGGTTTTGCTTTGGGACTTTGGGACCGGATTTCCTGCACATGCGTGCCCAGTTTGGGTGGCAGGGTGGGTCAGAGGTTAGCACTATTGTCTCACAGCACCAGGGACTCAGGATCGAATCCACCCTCAGGTGACTGTCTGCTTGGAGTTTGCATGTTCTCCCTGCATTTGCGTGGGTTTCCTCTGGGTTAACAAGGTGTAGGGCTGGATGAACACAGCAGGCCAAGCAGCATCATAGGAGCAGGAAAGCTTGACGTTTCGGGCCTAGACCTCCTCTGGGTGCTCTGTTATCCTCCCACAGTCCAAAGGTGTGTGGCTAAGTGGATTTACCATGGGAAATTTCCCATAGTGTCCAGGGATGTGCAAGAAAATGGGGATAATGTGGGAGAATGGGTCTGGCTGGGATATTCTTCATAGGGTTGGTGTGTACTCAATGGACCGAATGGCCTGCACCCACACTGTAGGGACTATTTGATGCTAAGAAATGTTGTTCACTGTCCTGAAAGGGTTAATGCCTGAGATAGTGTGATTAACACAACCCAGAGTTCTGACGTTTCACAGGCACAGAGAATAAATTAGTGGAGAGAAAAGAAGAATCTAGTGATGAGCAGTAGCACTGAAAGAAGCAGTTGTGTAACCTGTTTATGGTTCATAAAATGTAATAACCATCTCACTGTTTATCAAACTCTCTGCAATCGATTCTCATTGAAAACCAAAGAGCAGGAATGCCCCACCCAAAACAAATTACAACAGCAAAGACAAAGGGAATGGGAGTGGGACAGCCTAAGAAGCTGGTTTAGGGAAGTCCAAAACTAGAGGGCATAGGATTAAAGTGAGAGTGGAAAGATTTAAGACAGAGCAACTTTTTCACACAGAGGTTGGTGTATGGAATGAGCTGCCAGAGGAAGTGGTAGAGGCTGGTACAACTGCAACTGTTAAAAGGCATTTGGACAGGTTCTGTAAATGAATAGAAAATGTTTACAGGGATATGGGCAACATGCAGACAAATGGAACTAGTTGAGTTTATGATACTTGGTCAACACTGACATGTTGGACCAAAGGGTCTGTTTCCATTCTGTGTAACTCTGTGACTCTGTGCTTGAAAAGACTCCAAATAACAAAAGAATGAACAGCCGACCAAAAGCAGGCAGAATGGAAAGCAAGAGGAAAGCAAAAGAAAAAAAATTGAAGAACAGGAAAGACACAAAATGGGAGCTGAAATTTTGAGCTATAGTTGTTGGACCAAGCATTGAGTGCAGAGGGCACAGTGGAAAGCACAAATGTTGTTCCTCAGCGCCGTTTGAAACATCAATGGAATTCTACAGGACGCAGGAAGAGCAGGGTCAAGGTGGAAAATTAAAATGGCAGGTCACTGGCAGATCAGTACCATGCTCAGGTCAAATAGAAATGCTATGCAAAGGAATTGAAGCCAAGAGGAGATCAACCATGATCGTATCAAATGGTGGAACAGGTCTGAGGGACTGAATTGTCTATTCCTGCTCCTAGTTCTTATGTTCTTTAAAGATAAAAGGAAAATCATGTCCACAGGATTTACAGGAATGCCATATGAAATAGAACTCATCCAGGAGATGTCTGATTATCTTTGAAAGGATTTATTGATAGAACCTCCTGGAAACACTACAGGTTTCAGTGTATTTTCTCAGCTCCTAGAGATGCCAATGGAAGGAGAGAGTACACAAGAATAAGTCAATTTAAAAAGCAATTGAATCAGACCATTGGCCACATACATAAGACCATAAGACCATAAGACATAGGAGTGGAAGTAAGGCCATTCGGCCCATCGTGTCCACTCCGCCATTTAATCATGGCTGATGGGCATCTCAACTCCACTTACCCGCACTCTCCCCATAACCCTTGATTCCTTGCGAATTCCTTCTATTACATCTCCCAGCTGTTGACTCTATCCTTGCTGCTGACCCTTTTCCCTTCACATAATGATCTAATTCCACTTTGAAACACAATTGAACCTGCCTCCACCATAATCTCAGGTAGTGTATTTCAGTTTGTAACCAGTCACTAAATAAAAAGAACATTGCTCCTTATCAGATATGCACCCAAGATGGCGGCAGAGTAGGATACCCCACTCAGAGCTCCTCTGCTTACCAGTTCTGTTTCTTTTTGAAAGAGCAAAAGAGAAGTACAGGACAGGAACAGGCCCTTCAGCCCTTCAAACCTGCACTGATCATCAGGCCCTGCCTAAACTAAGAAACAAACCTGCTGCCCTTATTCGGTCCTTATCCCCATTTTCCCTCCCTATTCATGTCACTACCCAGATGCCTTTTCTCCTTTTCTTTCTTTTTTTCTCCCCTTTGTAGCATTTTCATGTGTTCCTCAACACCCCTCCAACTGCCCTGCCCTACCTGCAGAGTGGAGTCGAGGGAGACGGGTCACTGCCGGAGCCCATGGTGGCGGCGTTTCCCGGAATGGGCTGGAGCCGGAGTGAGTCCTGGATGGAGGCCGTCATGTGGAGGCAACAAGGCCTTGTGTTCTGGAGGGACCGGAATTTAAATATTTATGGTCATTTCTACTATCATTCTGGACTTTTCAAACCATTCCCATTTTAACCTATATTTTCTTTACTCTGTAAAAACACTTAAAGCGTCTTAGATACTCTCCCTAAGCTGGTGCAGAGAGACAACATGACAAGCTTTTCACTGCAATCATTCAAGTGCGTGTGACAATTAAAGCTGTTCTTTTCTATTCTTAGTAACTCTCAGTCTCAATGCAGAGTTTGCTCCCTTTAGGTTCTTTACTCATTCAACTTAAACAAGTTTTCATCAATGGTTTTGTAGAAACTGAATGGCAACAAGCAACAGGAGCAAATGAAATTTCATTTCAGTTGTAATCATTGCCAAGGATGGGCTGGGCTAAAGGCGTCTTTTTATGCTTTTTGATGCTATAGATTTTTACATATACGGCAGCATCAATCTTGGCTGTTCGATTGCACAGCTGACATGAATTATATCATAAGTTGCCTTTTTCTCTTCAAGAAATGTAGCTCACACATTCCATTCATCCATACAATTCCCATTTCTTCTTCAATTCAAACTACACTCCCCAAGGCGCAATTTATCTATTCTGCTCTGCTCTTGTCTTCTGTCATGGCTCTCAAAATATTGCTAAAAGTGCCTTCTTTTAGAAATGATCCATTATGATATTAAAGGCCATTTTTGCTTCTGTCATCCATTATGGTAAAACAATGTTTATGATGATCAATTCTTCCTCAATTTCAATTAATCATGTAACCTCACCAGAGAGAGTTTTCTGCGCACTGTGTACTTCATAGGAGTTTTATGATCCTAGGCATTTAACTCTCTCTCTGCACTACCAATAATGGAATGTTACAGCACAGAGTCAGGCCATTCAGCTCCTCGAGTCCCCATAGACAGGCTTTACCTGTTCTTTTCTTCCAGCAATCATCAATTGCGTGATTCCAGCATATGAGAATAAGTGATCAAGTAGTTGTGAATGACTTGATATAAATATCAGTTCTGAAGGAGGAGTCACTGGACTGGAAATGTTTAACTCTGCATTCTCTCCACAGATACAGCCATACCTGCTGTAGTTTCTCCAGCAATTTCTTTGTCGCATGTTTGATGTAATTATTCCTTTGCTATGCACTTGTCTATATCCCTCAGCTTTCATGCGACAATCACTGTCCACCAAGTTACCCACCATCATCGCATGGTGTGGGGCCAGAATAGATGAGTAATGCAGAGGCCCTGTCTTCTGCTCTATCTTTGAATCCATCAGGAAAGATGCTGAAATTTGAATTCAACTAATTTTTGAAAATCTGAAGTAAAAAGCTAGCCTGATGATGACTATGTAACCACTGTAACTTGTTGTAAAAACCCATCTGGTTCGCTAATATCCTTGAGAGGAGGAAATCAGCCCTCTTTGTGTAGTCTGGCCTACATGTGACTCCAGAACCACAAAAATGGAGTTGACTCTGAATTGCCCTTTGAGCACTTACGGTTGGGCAATAACTGCTGACCTTGCTTTCCAATGATTCATGCAAGAAAATTCTATTCGATGTTAAATATGTGAAACAATGTCTTTACTGTCCCTTCTCGAGATTCTCCTCAACTAAGTTGATGGAATATATCCAGAATTTTATGTTCTTTGAATGGGATGTAAAATAGATAATTTTTAGTAATATCCCATAGACATGCCCCTTATTCTTAAACTGTGACCCTTTGTTCTGGACTCACCCATTATTGGGAACATCCTTCCTGCGTACACCCGGCCTAGTTCTGTTAGAATTCTACAGGTTTTTATGAGATCTCCTCCTGAATTTTCCAAACTCCAATGAATACAATCCTAATGGATTCAATCTCTCCTCATGTGTCAGTCCTGCCAACTCAGGAAGTAGTTTGGTAAACCTTCACTGCACTCCCCCTATAACATGAACATTCATCATCAGATAGGGAAAACAAAACTGCGCACAATATTCCAGGTATGATCTCACAAAAACCCTTTTATAATTTTAGCAACAAATCCCTCTTCCTGCCCTCAAATCCTCTCACTAAAATGGCTAACATACTATTTGCATTCTTAATCACTTCTGCATCTGCATGCTTACCTTCAGTGACTGGTGTACTCGGGCTCCTAGGTCTTTTTGCACTTTCCCCTCTCTAAATTTATAGCCATTCAGATAATAATCCACCTTCCTGTTTTTTGCTTTCAAAGTCATGATGTGGAAGTGCCGGTGTTGGACTGGGGTGGACAAAATGAGAAGTCACACGACAGCTGGTCATAGTCTTACAGATTTATTGAAAATCACAAGCTTTTGGAGCTAGTAATTTCAAATAAATGTTGGACCATCACCTGATGTCGTGTGACTTTGCCCCCAAAGTGGTTAACCTCACATTTATCTACATTATACTGCAGCTTTCAAGGGGAGGTGATGGCCTAGAGGTATTATTGCTGGGCTGTTGACCCAGATAACATTCTGGGGACCCAGGTTCGAATTTCACTGTGGCAGATGGAGGAATTTGAATTTAATAAATATCCAGAATTAAAAATCTAATGATGACCATGAAAACATCGTTGATTGTTGGAAAAACCCCTTTGGTTCACTGATGTCCTTTAGGGAAGGAAAACTGCTATCCTTACCTTGTCTGGCCTATATGTGACTCCAGACCCACAGCAATATGGTTGGCTCTCAACTGCCCATTGGGGATGGGCAATAAATGCTACCTAGCCAGTGATGCCTTCAACCCATGAATGAATAATAAAAAAAAACTACCATCCATCTGCTCACTCAGTACTGACTTTGTATATAAGTCCGTTCCAGTCTGTAAGAATTTAAGTCATTCTTGGCCCTTGTGTTTTTCCTACACATGTGGACAACGTCACAAAAATTCCGGTTATAATGCATCTGTATTAGCCCACCTACTTAACTTGTCTAAATTGCCCTGAAGCCTCTTTGCGTCATACTGACTGCTTCTTCTCCAACAGAGTTTCAGTTCTGTTGTTAAAGGGAGTTTGCAGCCTCACATGAATACATCTCAGTGCTTAACCACCACATTAACTAACTGAACTAAAAAGAACCATCGATCAGGCCAAATTTCATTCTGGAATCTGACTAGTTCAGTAACACCATCAGTCTGGAACAGAAATGTTTCCACTTTTGTAATTTTAAGTGCACTTATCTCATTACACATTCTATTATTCAATGCATTGTCTACCTGTTCTTTTTACCTGTAAATGTGGAAGAAAAATAAATTATTCAGCACTTCTGCCATCTCTCCATCATTATTTGTTTTATTATCCTATCTATCCCCTAATGGTCTTCTTCCCAGCACAGCCTTCTTTTATTATTGATGTGCTTGGAAATGTTATATTATTTTAATTTTTGTTCCTTGATAGTTTAATTTAGTAATTCCTCTTTGCCTCCTCTCCTAATATCTTTCTTTTTCCTTATATCATACACTCCTCTGCTGTCGATGCACTTAATGTTCACCTTCTTAATCATCAAGTGACCTCTCTTGCCTTTATTCATTCATAGAGGCTCACGAGTGTTTCATTTCTGTTCTCTTTCTGGTAGAGTATTCTTTTTTTCCAAGCACTCAGTTGAATACTGCTTTAAATGTTTACCATTGTTGTTAGGACTAGCGAAGCAAGCAAAGTTGTGCTGTTCTATTTTCACTGAGGCCTTCAGAAAAGAATTGCATAATTATCTGAAGAGAACAATGTTTTTAGGGCTACTGAGTAAGACTCGGTAGGTGAGTTGCATTGGTTGAGACTTGGCATGGAAATACTGTGCTGAATGATTCTCATTCACTCTGTAACCACTCTATGCTCTCCATTTAGAAACAAAAACAGAAATTGCTGGAAAAGCTCAGCAGGTCTGGCAGCATATGTGAAGAGAAATCAGAGTTAGCATTTCGGGTTGGATGACCTTTCTTCAGAACTGATGGTTACTAGGAGATGTTGGTTTATGTGCAGAAGATAAGATAGCGGATAGGGGGTAAGGAATAAGGGATAGAGCCTAAATAGAAAGAAGAGTAGTTGGACAGGCAAAGGGGTAGATAATGATTTGGCTTGGAGGGTGAAAAGCTGTTAATGGGGACTGTTAGTGGCCAGAATTGTGTTGTGCGTAATTGCAGATTATTTGATAACAAAGCCTGGGATGAGGGAGCTGGGGTAAAGACGTGGGAGAGCTCAAGGCCTAAAGTCATTGAACTCGATATTGAGTCCAAAAAGCTGCAGGGCCCCCAAGCAGCAAATAAGGTGCTGTTCTTCCAGCTTGCTCTTGAGACAGAGATGAATATTAGTTTGCTTTCTCTCCATAGACACTGCCTGACTTGTTGTGATTTACAGGTTTTTTTTCCAGGACAGATTTCAGCACCAACAGTAAGTTACTGTACATTGTTGTTGACAAAATAATGCACTGATTTTCCCAAAATCTATTTTCACACCCTCAAAATCAAATTTTCTTTCAATCTGCGAACTTGCTTCCCATGATATTTACAGTACTGTTAGTTCTGCTATAATGTGATATTTGCATTCCTGAGCATTACAGAAAATTATGCTACAGAAATAACAGGGCCTATGGGAAAAGTGGGGTTGAGGTGGACCATCAAAAATAAAATCACTCAAAATTGCTCAAAAGTCACTCAAGCCTAACACAAAGGATAGCACAGTTTGAATAAATGTTTAATTCATACCTGATAATGAATTAAAAGTAAATTTAACACCTTACCTTGAAAATTTGTCAAGATGACTTGATAGGGGGAGGAAGCTTTAAGGTTGCTCTGTTGTTAATGCAGGAGCTGAGGGTCATCATCGTCATCATCATCATCATCATCATCATCACTTTCAGGTGCAGTTGTGGCTGTAGGGTTAGGGTGAAAAATAGTTAATCTAGAAGTGGTAAAAGGTACTGCAGATGCTGGAGAATCCGAGATAACAAGCATGGGGCTGGATTAACACAGCAGGTCAAGCAGCATCATAGGAGCATCATTTCTGATGAAGGGTTTAGGCCCGAAACGTCAAGTTTTCCTGCTCCTATGATGCTGCTTGACCTGCTGTGTTCATCCAGCCCCATGCTTGTAATCTAGAAGTGGATGGCTGTGGTTCAGTGCCTTCTGGCTGTTTCTTGGGGGTTGGCTTAAAAAAGACATCCAGTTTTTGCTGCTTTGCCCTTTTTCTTCCTTCATAGGGTGCCAAATTAGGTCTTATTCCATGAACAGCTACCCTTCTGCATTCTGCATTGTAATCGTTGTCCATTAAGGTCTGCAGCTGCTTCTCAATTTCCCTCAGGATAGAAGACAAAACAGAAGTGGAAAGCTCTTGTGGCGCTGCATCCTGGACTTCATCTTCTTCATCTCCAGCTTCCACTTCTCCCTCAGCGACAAGTTGTTGTAGATCAACTGTAGAGAGGTCTTCACAGTGGGACTCAAGCAGCTCTTCAGCATCCTCACTCTCCACTTCTTCAAATCCAACTTGCTTTGCAAGATCAACACAATGGAACTGATGGAATCGTGTCATAGCCAACAGAAGTTTGCATTTTAGAAATAGAGCTCCTCTATTCATCAGACGTGTTATAGCCAATTCGCATTTGCAGAGCATGTGTTAGAGCAGAACTGACTCTATATCCATCTTTGCCATCATCAGCTTGAATCTCATTATTATGATGATAATTGCTGAGCTTTTCTTCGCTCCTTTTACTGCTCTTATCAGATGTGGTTCATTCCCCATTAAAGAGCAAACTCTACAGCAGAGGTCAACAAAATAAACGGGAAGAAATACATAAAGTGATTGGGAAAAGAAAATTGTAAGAAATATCAAAATCTACACAAACAATTTTGAAATGAAATTAGGAAAAATAGAGCGAGCAAAGGCAATGTGGGCCTTTTAAAAAAGGTATGATCAATGAGTATAAGGAGATGGTGGAGTTGAACAGCGATTATACTCAATTACTAACAGCAGCAAGGGAAGAAACTTTGCTATGAAATCACATTTTCCCAGGCTAGCCAATGATCGTTTCAGAACATAGGACATAGAACATAGAACAACACAGTACAGGCCCTTCGGCCCATGATGTTGTGCCGAACTATTATCCTACTAAGGTCAATCTACCCTGCATACCCTACATTTTACTATCCTCCATGTGCCTATCCGAGAGTCACTTAAAAGTCTCTAAAGTATCTGGCTCCATTACCACTGCCGGCAGTGCATTCCACACGCCCACCACTCTCTGTGTGAAGAACCTACCTCTGACATCTCCCAAATACCTTCCACCAATCACCTTAAAACTATGCCCCCTCATAATAGTCATTTCCACCCTGGGCAAAAGTCTCTGACTATCCACTCTATCTATGCCTCTCATCATCTTGCACACCTCTATCAAGTCACCTCTCATCCTTCTTCGTTCCAATGAAAAAAGCCTTAGCTCCCTCAACCTTTCCTCATAAGACCTGCTCTCCAGTCCAGGCAACATCCTGGTAAATCTCCTCTGCACCCTCTCTAAAGCTATATGGGAATTGAGCCCACCTCCAGAGAGGGTTTTCCTGCGATTTCTAGATTACTGGTTTGGTAACATCTCCATCATTGACGCTATTCCAGGAGGACATCCTACCCTATGGAACTGCAAATCAATCAAAGACCAGCTTCTATGCAGTGCTGCAGTGCGACCGGTCGTGGTGGCTGCTCCTGGCACTGCCACAGGCCTATGGGTAAGAACAACTGTGGATGGCCCTGTGCCCATTTAGACTTGGGAACTGGCCAGGCTGGCTGGCAGGTCTCGATGAGGTGGTGTGAGGAGCAAGTTGGACAGGGCCTTCAAGAAGGGAAGACCAAGTGAAGAGGTAAATGTGGGGGCAAGCCTCTGATTGGCACTGGATACCCAGGAAGGACTCTTTACTCACTATTATTTGCTGAGCAGTAGTCTGTGGAGACAGGCCTACTGGGCTGCACATGGGGCATGTGCCTCCTACCATGTATTACATTTGTGTGGCAATGAGATGAAGCTCAGATATCAGGCAAAAATTGTCTACTTAAAGTTCTCATTTGGGCTAAAAGTAGGTCACTGATCTGACACCTTCCCTAGTGTTCATAATATTGAGGTGGAGGTGAGCTGGACACAGACAAGGCATGCACTTTAATGAGTAAACATGCCTGCTTTTCCACCCATAAAATACCATGCAATGATATTCAAGAGGACATTGATTAGGCCACTTTTGGAATACTGTGTTCAATTCTGGTCTTGCTGTTGTAGGAAAGATGCTGTGAAAGGCTTCAGAAAAGACTTAAAGGATGTTAACAAAATTGGAGGGTTTGAGCTCTAGGAAGAGGCTGAATAAGCTGGGGCTATTTCCCCTGGAGTGTTAGAGGCCGAGGAGTGACCCTATAGAGGTTTATAAAATCGTGAGCAGGATGATGAGGGTGAATAGTCAAAGTCTTTTCCCCCCAGGGTAGGGAAGTTGAACACTAGAGGATGCAAGTTTAAAATGAGAGGGGTAAGATTTAAAAGGGACCTAAAGGGCAACCTTTTTCATGGAGAGTGTGGTGTGTGTATGGAATGAGCTGCCAGAGGAAGTGGTAGAGGCTGGTATAATTACATCATTTAGAAGGTATCTGGATGGGTATATGAGTGAGAATGGTTTAGAGGGATATGGGCCATATGCTGTCAAATGACACAAGATTAATTTAGGATATCTGGTCAGCATGAAAGATTTGGACCGAAGATCTGGTTCCGTGGTGTACATCATTATGTCTCTATGACAGTGACTTCTGACCAGATTTTTTTTTGGTCAAAAACCTAAGGGAAAATAAGCAAGATTATATCAAATGCCTTAATTATAGTCTTCCAAATTTTCCTCAGAGTGGAAAACTGTACATATTACTCCACAAATTTCTGTTCAGCAAAAGACTTAATGCATTTGTGACAAAGATGGTTATGTCGAGCTCATTTGCAAACCAGCTGGAATCTTACTGAATGGTTGGAACCGACTTGAGGGACTAAATGAACCAATGCTGCAGTTTAGTTGAAAGATGATTGGCATGGTAAAGAGATTTTGTGGTTTGCATTTAGCTGTGAGGATGCACTGATGCGTATAAAAGCAAACAAAGGTAATTTTGTGTTGCTCAGTACAGTCTCCACACAAACCTTCAACACATAATAATTTATGCAGTAGTACCACTGACTAAAAAATTCATTTTTTTTTAACGATCTTGTTATATTATTTCTGGGGACAAGTGTGAATCAGGGACTCTACGGCAAAGGTCAAGGCATTTCACTCTATCACATCTGTAGATCATTTCTCATTGATGTCTAACTCAGTCAGGCTAGTAAAATGGTGATTTGAACTACTGAGGCAGATAGAGACATTGAAAGAGCTAAATTAGGAAGAATGGTTAAATCTTTGTGAAAAAGGTTTGTGCCATTTGCAACTTCCTAAACTTTGGTGAGAAAATAGAATCAGAGACTCACATCGTGTGGAAAAGGTCCTTCAGCTGTTTGAACCTGTACTTACAAACAAAAACTTTAAATCGATTCTAGACCCACTTTCCAGCACTTGTCCCACAGTTGTGGAAGTTATGACATTTCAAGTGCCCACCTCTTTTTAAAGGCTGTGAGATTTCCAGCCTCAACTATCCTTCTCGGCAGTGGATTCCAGATTCCCACCATCCTCTGGGTGAAAAACATTTTCCACAAATCCCCTCTAAACATCCTGCCCTTCACTTTAAAATGATGCCCCCTTGCTATTAACCCTTCAACTAAAGGGAGTAGCTGCTTTGTATCCACCCTGTCCATGCCCCTCATAACCTTACACACCTCTATCAGGGCCCCCTCAGCCTTTTCTGTTCCAAAGAAAACAACTTGATCTTATCCAGACTCTCTTTATAGCTGAAATGCTCCATCCCAGACTACATCCTGATGAATCTCCTCTGTACCACCTCCAGTGCAATCACATCATCCCTATAGTGTGGTGACTAGAACTGCTCACAGTACTCCAGCTGTGGCCTAACCAAAGTTCTGCACAGCTCTAACATAATCTGCTGTTCTTCTAAGGCTACAAGGCTCAGGGGGAAATGGCAATAGAATTGTTTTTTTACCAAAATTTTGTAAATTCTTCAACCTAAAGCCTTCGAGAAGAAACGAAAAACTCATTCATGCACCCTGCTGCAATGTAGATTGTTCACTACAAATCCGTAACTTTTTTTCAGACTGCTTTTATACTATGTCTGTTCTGAATGTGAGCTCCCCGTCCAATTTAATGCCTTTAACAATGATGTCTGGGGTCTCACTGGTAAAGGACAGTCTGTCCCTGGTAGCTCTGGAAGTGTTGTAGCATTTCCTTTGGCAGTTTTTATCAGGGGAACAACTTTCCTGTAACCTTTCCTACATTGTTACAGTAACTTCATAGGATGCTTGGCAGACTTCCAGTGCAGTTACAGCGATGAATTAAGAAAAGCTTCGACTATTCCGATACAGAGGTGGTCAGACCTGGAGATCTGACCTTCCTAAGAACGAGTCACCACAATGACACAATTGATTGGAAGGTATAGAAATGATTGATGGTGATGCTTGGGAATACTCGTAAAAAACAACTTCACCTTGGGTATTATCAGTAGGATCTGCTCTGTGATGGGCTAAAGGAACACATTGTTCTTTATCTTGCTTTTATTCAACATCACCACAGTCCCAAAACAAATTGAACATTTGTTGGTCAAGATGTGTGCTTTCATCGCTCAGAACTCCTTGGTCTGGCCACTGATGGTTCATCATCATTTCTAGTGTGTGAGGTGATGGGACAGGTGGAATGGACCTTTTCTCACTGGAGCAGAGGAGGTTGAGAGATAACACAGTGTGGAGCTGGAGGAGATAATAGGAACTGCAGATGCTGGAGAATCCGAGGTAACAAGGTGTAGAGCTGGAGGAACTCAGCACGCCAGGCAGCATCAGAGGAGCAGAAAAGCTGGAGTTTCAGGTGGGGGTGGCCCTTCTTCAGAAATGGGGAGGGACAAGGGAGCTGAGAAATAAATAGAGAGAGGGGGGTTGGTGCTGGGGAAGGTAGGTGGGATGGTGAAAGGTGAGTGCAGGTAGGTGGGGATTGGTCAGTGGGAGGGTGGGGCAGATATCTTGGAGAGAAGATGGACAGGCTGTGTCAGGTCAAGGAGGCGGGGGTGAGAGGGAGAGTTGAACATGGGATGAGGCTGCGATTGGGGAGATTTTAAAGCTGGTGAATTCTATGTTTAGGCCATCGGGCTGTAGGCTCCTGAGGTGGAATATGAGGTGTTACTCCTCCAGTTTGCTTGTGGTGTCATTGAGGCAGTGGAGTAGGCCCAGGATGGACATGTGACCTTATAGACATTTATAAAATCATGAGAGATATGGATAAGGTTATAACAAGTATATTATCCCCAGGCTGGAAGATTTCAAAACTAGGGGGCATATTCTTAAGGTGAGAGGAGAGAGATGTAAAAACAGACATGAGGGGCAAATATTTTACACAAAGCATGGTTCACTTGAGGAATGAACTTCCTGAGGAAGTGATGGATGCAGGCACAGTAACAAAATTTTAAAAAAACATTTAGACAGACACAAGAGCAGGAAGGGTTGGGAGGGATATGGGCTGGGGCAGGCAGGTGGAACTAGTTCAGTTTGGGTTTACGATCAGCAGGGACTTGTTGGACCTGAGGGTCTGTTTCCGCGCTGTATGATTCTGTGACTTTGTCACCAGACAGGCTCATGCTCCAGGGACTTGGGTTCAAATTGCCTTTGGCAAATAATAGAACTTATATTCAATGAATGAATAAATCTGGAGCTCGATGCTGCTGTCGGCAATAGTTTTCATTGAAGCTTTCATTGATTGGCATGAAAAGGCTTCAGCTTCACTGTGTGTCCTTTAAGGTAAGGAATATGATTTCCTGATAAGACACTAGGAGGAATGTGCAAGAAGGCAGCATCACTTGTGAAGCAGACTGGGCAAATGGACCTGCATGAAAAGCATGGTGATGGGAAATAAAAACCAACAGAAGAGAACCCCATCAACCTGTCTCTACTAGACAGAGCTAAGGTATAGTTGATTGGTGAGTATTTCTTCAATGCCTCTATTAATTGGCAAAGTAGAATAAATTGGGAGATGATCTATACTTGTTACAATTGTACAGGGTGTTGGTGTGGTTACATGTGGAATACCATGTACAGTTTTGGTCTCTGTACTTCCCTAAGGTTATACTGTCAGAGACTCATAGAGTAATAGAGCCATACAGCATAGAAACATACCCTTCAGTGCAATTCATCCATGCTGGCCAGATATCCTAAATTGATCTAGCCCCATTTGCCAGCATTTGGTCCATATCCCTCTAAACCCTTCCTGTCCATGTACCTATCCAAATGTTTGTTTTAAAATGTTATCATTGTACCTGCCTCAACCACTCTCTGGCATTCCATTCCATATACGCACCAGTCTCCGCGTGGAGAAGCTGTCCCTCAGGTCCTTCTTAAATCTTTCCCCTCTTGCCTTAAACCTCTTGTTTTCAACTCTCCAGCACTGGGAAAAAGACAATACGCATTCATCCTATCTACGCCCCTCAGGACTTTATACACCTCAATAAGGTCGCCCCTCATTCTCCTACGTTCCAAGGAATAAAGTCCTATCCTGGCCGACCACTCCCTACAACTCAAGCCTGCTAGTCCTGGCAACATCCTCGTAAATCTTCTTTGCACACTTTCTAGTTTCACAATGTCTTTCCCATAACAGAGTGACTAAAACTGTACAAAATACTCCAGGTGCTGTCTCACCATGACTTATACAACTGTAACATAACGTCCCAACTCCTATACTCACTTCCTCGATCGATAAAGGCTAGCTGTTAAATGCCTTCTTCACCACCCTGTCCACCTGTGCTGCTTTCAACAAACTATGTGCTTGTACTGCTAGGTCCCTCTGTTCCACAACACTCCTCAGGACCTGACCATTTACTGTATAAGTCCTACCTTGGTTTGACTTTCCAAAGTGCAACACCACACACTTATCTGTATTGAATTGTATTTGCCAATCCTCGGCACATTTCCCCATCTGATCAAGATCCCCCTTTAATTTTGCGAAACTTCCTTGCTATCAACGATACCTCCTAATTTTGTATCATCTGCAAACTTATTAATCATGTCTTGTATATTCACATCAAGATCATTCATGTCAATAACAAATAACAAATGTCCCAGCACCGACCCCTGTGACATACTACTCGTCACAGGCCTCCAGTCCAAGAAACAACCTTCAGCCATTACCCTCTGCTTCCTACCATCGAGCCTGTTTTGAATCCAATTAGCTAGCTCTCCCTGGACCCATTCGACCTAACATTCATGTCTGTCCTGCTATGCAGGACCTTGTCAAATGCCTTACTAAAGTCCTTATAGACAACATCCACTGTCCTACCCTCATCTGTTCTCTGGGTTACCTCTTCGAGAAACTCCAAAAGATTTGTCAGACATGTATTCCTGAGTAAAAATCTATGCTGATTATCCCCAATCAGAACTTGGCTATCCAAATATTGATTGATCCCGTCCCTGAGTATCCTCTCCAATAACTTGCCTACCACTGATGTCAGGCTCACTGGCCTGTAGTTCCCTGATGTGTCTTTGCTACCTTTCTTAAACAATGGAACAACATTAGCCACACTCCAGTATTCTGGAACTTCACCAGTGGCTAAAGATGTACCAAAAATCTCTGTAAGGGCCTCTGCAATTTCTTCCTTTGCCTCCCACAACATCCAAGGATGAACTCAATATCCCTCATCAGCCAGGGATCCCTAAATCTGCCACCTTTTTCCTTTTCTCTATCAGGGACATACTGCCCCTAGGCTCTCTTGATGTCACATTTTTAAATCTTCCCATTTGCCAGTCGTTCCTTTTCCTTCAAACCGATTCACCCGATTGATCTCTGCTAGATCCTGCCTAATGGCCCCAAAATTGGCCCTGCTCCAGTCCAGCACCTTAACCCATGGACCTGTCCTATCTTTTTCCATAACTGTGTTAGAATTAAGAGAGTTATGGTCACTGGACCCAAAATGCTCTCCGACTGACACTTCAGTCACTTGCCTGACCTTGTTTCCTAAGACGAGGTTCAGGGTTGCACCCTCCTGTTTAGGGACATCTACATGTTGATTTAGGAAACTTTCTTGGACACATTTCACAAATTGCACCCCATCCAGGCCTTTCATTCTCTAGATGGCCCAATCAATACAGGGGAAATTAAAATGACCAACCAATACTACTTTGTTATTTCTACAGGTATCTAAATCTTTCTACACATTTTAGAGGCATACAGACATACAACACAGAAACAGACCCTTCGGCCCAAATCATCCATGCTGACCAGTATCCTAAATAAATCTTGTCCAATTTGCCAGCATTTGGCCAATATCCCTCCAAACCGTTCCTATTCATATACCCATTCAGATGCTTTTTAAATGTTGCAATTGTATCTCCTCCTCTGCTACCTGCTGGTTATTTGGTGGTCTATAATACAGAGTGACCATCACCTTAATGTTTGTAATGGCAGACACAGACTGTCCAAGAAGTTGCTAACATCAGAGGTAGAGATTGCTTGATTATGGAAAGTCAGCCAGTACACAAAGTTCATCTGCGCTTCTTCAAAATTCCTCTTTTCATTAGCAAGGCCCATCGTTTGTATGTATAAATTAGCCACGTTACTCACTATGCATGGTCATGAAGAATTGATTCATTCTTAAAACCAAGTGTTAATTCTCAGCAGCTTCACTTCTATCAGTCTCTGTGTGTGCCTTGTATAAATAGTCGTTAAATCTTATGGTCTCATAACGGTAATGATAATTGATTTACTTGCATGGTATCTGCTCATTCCTAGGGTGCAATGCAGGAAGAGGACAATGTAGTAGAAATGTTGCTGGCCAAGTAATTTAAAGGCTCAGACTAATGTTCTGGTAACTTGGATCGTGGCAAATTGTGAAATTAGAAACCAATGTTTTAGAAAGAGGTCCAGAGCTGACCCAGTATGGTCAGAAGAATACTTAAAGGCAATATAAAATGGGGGGTACAATTCTGAAAGGGTGCAGGGCCAGAGGGACCTGGGCGTACATGAGCACACATCATTGAAGGTGACAGAACAGGTGGAGAGAGCAGTTAATAAAGCAGACAGCGTTCTCGACTTTATGAACTGAGATTCAGATACAAGGGCAAGGAGATGACGGTGAACTTGTATGACACACTTGCTAGACCTCACTTGGACTAGTGTGTATAGTGTGTGTGCCAAGTTGCAGGAGGGGTGTGAATGCATTGGAAAGAGTGCAGAAATGATTTACCAGATTGGTTCCAGGAATGGGAAACTTCAGTGATGAGGATAGATTTAAGAAGTTGGGACTGTTCTCCTTAGAGACAAGAAAGTGGAGATGATGTCTCTTTGAGGTTTTCAAAATATTGAGCTTGACAGAGTAGATTGGGTGAAGCAATTTCTGCCTGTCAAGAAAACAAAAATGAAAAGACATAAATTTAAAGTCATGAGCGAAGAAAGCACTACACGGAAAATAGTAAGAGAAAGGAATGCGCTGTGCAGTGTTGCTTGGTTGAAATATTCTCAAGCTGTCTTCCAATGACTTAACCATGTGAGGACCTCTTCCTATCCTACTCTGCTTATCTGCCAGGCCTTGATCAGCCTTGACTGAATTTAAACAATTTAGTGCGGTTAACAGATAAGACGTTAAGAACGTAAGAAACAGGGACAGAAATAGACCAGTTATCCCCTTAAGCCTGCGACACCAGCTAAGAGGATCAGAGTTGGTCCAACATTCTCCATGTGCACTTTCCTGCATTTTTGCCGTAACTTTTGAATCATTGACTGATCACAAATCTATCTCAGCCTTAAATATACTCAAGGACTCTGCCGCCACATCTCTCTGTGACAAGGAGTTCCAAAGACTCACAATGCTCTGACAAAAGGAATTCCTGCTCACCTCCTTTACTGGGCATGTAGCATGAGTCACATTGATCTGCACACTGCCATGGAGACATGCAGATAAAATGAAACACTATCAGAGATAAAAGGTACTGCAGATGCTGGAGAATCTGAGATAACAAGCATGGGGCTGGATGAACACAGCAGGTCAAGCAGCATCTTAGGAGCAGGAAAACTTGACGTTTCGGGCCTAAACCCTTCATCAGAAATGGGGGAGGGGAAGAGCATTCTGAAATAAATAGGGAGAGAGGGGGAGGCGGATAGAGGATGGATAGAGGAGAGGATAGGTGCAGAGGAGGCAGACAAGTCGAAGAGGCGGGGATGGAGCCAGTAAAGGTGAGTGTAGGTAGGGGGTTAGGGAGGAGATAGGTCAGTCCAGGGAGGACAGACAGGTCAAGGGGGCGGGATGATGTTAGTAGATAGGAGATGGGGGTGTGGTTTGAGGTGGGAGGAGGGGATAGGTTAGAGGAAAAACAGGTTAGGGAGGCGGAGATGAGCTGGGCTGGTTTTGGGATGCGGTTGGGGGAGGGGAGATTTTGAAGCTTGTGAAATCCACATTGATGCCATTGGGCTGCAGGGTTCCCAGGCTGAATATGATTTGAACCCTGCAGCCCAATGGCATTAATGTGGATTTCAAATCATATTCAGCCTGAGAACCCTGCAGCCCAATGACATCAATGTGGATTTCAAATCATATTCAGCCTGGGAACCCTGCAGCCCAATGACATCAATGTGGATTTCACAAGCTTCAAAATCTTCCCTCCCCCAACCGCATCCCAAAACCAGCCCAACTCATCTCCACCTCCCTAACCGGTTTTTCCTCTCACCTCAAGCCACACCCCCATCTCCTATCTACCAACATCATCCCGCCCCCTTGACCTGTCCGTCCTCCCTGGACTGACCTATCTCCTCCCTAACCCACTACCTACACTCACCTTTACTGGCTCCATCCCCGCCTCTTCGACTTGTCTGCCTCCTCTCCACCTATCCTCTCCTCTGTCCATCCTCTATCCGCCTCCCCCTCTCTCCCTATTTATTTCAGAACTCTCTTCCCCTCCCCCATTTCTGATGAAGGGTTTAGGCCCGAAACGTCAAGTTTTCCTGCTCCTATGATGCTGCTTGACCTGCTGTGTTCATCCAGCCCCATGCTTGTTTTCTAAAATGAAACACTCTTGTCTTCATTACGTCCATTTGGGACACAGCAATTGAGAATCATCATCTCCGTGTTCGCAAACCAAAACTTTTAACTCCAAATCTCAGCAGCTTCATGTAATACCCTTAAAAATAATTCTTGGTTTCAAAATCTTTCAAACGACCAGCGGACTTTTATGTTTTGGAAAGAACTGTTTCAGTCGATGGAAACTAAATAGGTCAAATATCAAGAGGGTTTCTAACAATCACAGGCATGAATTATTTATGGATCTCGTTCTAATAATGATATCTCTGTTGTTAAATGCACCTTACTAAAATTCATCTGGTATAATTCTGCTGAATAAAAAAGAAGGCCCTTTTTTTTGCAATGGCCTGTTGCACCTCTCTCCTTTATATCCAATTTACGATAACAAGGAATCACTTGGCATTGTACTGATGTGAAATCCTGCTCTGCATAGGTATTAGGCTAACAGTACAGGAGGAAAAATCTCCTGCTCACAAAAGTTGCAGTGGGAAGAAAGGGGGTTTCAGGCAAAATAGCAATGAGGTAATTTTGTTTTCCGTGATTTTTTGTTGAGGAATACATTTTGGTCAGGACACCGTGCGGAGGGAGAATTGCTCTCCTTTGTCGTCCATCCCTGAGTCCACTTCTCTCCCTCTGAGTCTTTGTTCTGTGAGGAACTGAGGAAAGTAATCACACATGGTGCCGTTAAACACCACGGTAACTTGGCAGATTTGAAAAAGACTTACTTATTGATTCTTGATTCCAGGCTGTTTTTGCAAGGTGCTGGAACCTGGAGAATTAGCCTTTGAGTATTTAATCAGCTCAACGGGAGATATAGTTATGAAATCAAAATTGAGGGGAGTGCTGCAGGTGCTGGAAAGTTGAGTAGAATACACAAGATGTGAAGGTGCCGGTGTTGGACTGGGGTGGACGAGGTCACTTGATACCAGGTTATAGTCCAACAGGTGACTCCATCTGATGAGCGCTCCACAAGCTTGTGTTTTCAAATAAACCTGTTGGACTATAACCTGGTGTTGTCTGACCTCTGACCTAGTATACACAAGACAGCAGAAAACAATCTACTTGGGTGGAGAGATCGAGAAAGTCCAACACTTCGTTATGGGCTTAAAATTGTGAATTTGATGAAGGTCTACATGTCAGGTTAACTTAGTCTTTATGTTCTAGGGTTCTTACTGATCATTCAAGACCAATTTTAACATTCCTCCATACCAACCTGGTGGAAACCACACTGGGATAATTTAAAATAAGGGTAACGACTTACATACACAGATAATAGAAGCAGGAGTAGGCCCATGGAATCTGTGCTTCGTTCATAACGATCACAGCTGATCATCCACTACAATAACCTGTTCACATGTGTCCCCCATATCCTTCAATCACTTTAGCCACAAGTGTTATAGCCATTTCCGTCTTGAAATCATACATTGCTTTGGCCACGACAGTTTCCTGCAGTAGTAAATTCCACAGGCTCATCACTGTCTGGGTGATGAAATTTCTCCTCATCTCAGTCCTAAGTTCCTACCCTACACACTTACATTCTGTTGTTGGCAATTCGCCAGGGCGTAATGTTTGAGAAAGCAAGCACGTTACCCACTAGACTACTGGATGGTTCTGGGTACAAGTATAAGGTCTCGATATTGCCATCAGAGACCAACAATAATGTTAGGCATGCGCTGGGGGTAAACAGACTGCCACTGACCACTCCAAGCAGCCTTCAGGGCCAACACTCCCAGGAGGGAGATGACAAGTCAGAAGATGCCAAGGCAAAATGGGGGTGGCGATGGCCTAGTGGTGTTAGTTCCAGAAGCTCAGTTAATGTTCTGGGGATCTGGGTTCAAATCCTGCCACAGCAGATGGTGGAATTTGATTTCAATTTTTAAAAAAAATGTGTAATTAAGAATCTACTGATGACGTTGAAATCATTCTCAATTGTTAGGAAAAGCCCATCTGGTTCACCAATGTCCTACAGGGAAGAATATGGAGGCGTTGGTGTTGGACAGGGTTGGACAAAGTCAGAAGTCACACGAGACCAGTTCATAGTCCAACAGATTTAATGAAATCACAAGCTTTTGGAGCACTGCTCCTTTTTCTGGTGAAGTGTTACGGTCAAGGAAGAAGCAGATGAGTTGTAGGATGGTGTCTGGGAATTGGCAACTGTTGATGTTGAGTACTGAGGCTGTTGCAGCAATGCCATTGTCATGGGGGATGCTGGTGTAGAGTGCCGAAGCATCTATTGTGACGGGGAATGTTCCTGGTTCAACTTGTCTATATGTGCTTAGTTTCTGGAAGAAGCCCATAGTGTTGCAACAGATGCTGGGGGCTCCTTGTACAATGGCTTTCAAGATGCCTTTAGCATTGCCAGAGGGTTTCTTACATGGGGTCCCTTTGCTTGATACGATGGGATGTCTGGCTTTGTGAAGGCAGTCGAAGTCTCCCATGCGAGAAGTATGCAGAATGAGAGTGCATAGGATACTCTGAATGTCTGGATCAAAAGACTTGATCAGTCTGTTCAGTGGACAAGTGTGTTCTTGTGCCCTGGTTAGTAGTTATCTATTTCACAGAATTATCTGAGTACTGGATCACCATAATCCTGCATGAACACCTATTCCAGGAAGTAGTGAATTTAGTTAAAGGGTTTTCTAGTTGCTTGTGTGTGGGGAAAGTGGAGATGGTGATGACGTGGCATTATTACTGACAGCATCAACCAGAAACCCAGACTGGTATTCCGAAGACATGGACTTCAATCCCATCACAGCAAATTATTTGAAATGAATTAAAAACCCTAGAATTAAGAATTAAGAATCAGCCTGGCAATGTCAACTGTAATGAACCAAACTGTCTGGCTCACTGTAGACTTTTGGGAGGGAAATCTGCCATCCTTACTGGTCTGACCTACATGACATAAAATCATACAGCACAGAAACACACCCTTCAGTGCAATTCATCCATGACATACAGACATCCCAATCTGACCGAGCCCCATTTGCCAGCATTTGGCCCATATCCCTCTGAACCCTCCCTAATCAAATACCAATCCAGATACCATTCAAATGTTGTAATTGTACCAGCCTCCACCGCTCCCTCTATCAACTCGTTCCATACTCACACCAGCCACTGCATGAATATGTTATCCCTCAGGTTCTTTTTAAATGTTTACTTTCTCACATTAAACCCATGCCCTCTAGTTTTATACTCTCCCACGCTGGGAAAAAGACTTTGGCTACTCACTCTATCCATAACTCTCATGATTTTGTAAACTTCTATAAGGTCACCCTCCAGGGGAAAAAATAGTCCCAGCTTGTTCAGACTTCCCTATAGCTCAAACTCTCCAGTCCTAGCAAATTCCTTGGTAACTTTTTTCTGCACCATCTCAAGTTTAATAACATTCTCCCTATAGAAGAGCGACCAGAATTGTATGCAGTATTCCAAAAGTGGCCTCATCAATGCTTGTGACATACAATAGCACCTTTCATGGCCTTAGTTAAAGAGATAAATATTGTTGAAGATACCAGGCAAATGCAGCTACTCTTCACAAAAATTATGTCATGGGATCTTACTCATCGCATCTGAGAGGGGAATTGGAGTCTTACATTCAAGGCTCATTTCAAAGTTGGCACCGTCAACAGCACTGCACTTCCTGACGACCACTCCAAAAGATCTGGAAGGGGACTTGGCCCACACCCTGATGACACACAGTCAAGATGATTTCCGTGAAGACACAATTACGGGGTAAGAAAATCTTCAAAGCTGCTGTAGTCCCGGTTTGATGTGGAGAAGTTGTTGAGAGAATCTAGAACTTGAGGTCACTGATGAAAAATCAAGAGTCACCCATTTAAAACAGAGATTAGGCACAAGAGCTGAGTCCATTTCTGGAAAGGTGGTGGAAGCAGTCCTTGAGTATTTCAATTGCAGAGTGAGATAAATTTGTGTTAAGCAAGGGATAAAAGATCATAGGGCCGGAGTCAATGCAGATTTCAGGTTACAGTCAAATCAGCTCAAGGAACTGAGGGCCTATTCCATTAAGCTGCCCAACAGTCAAATAGAAACAAACTGTTTCTTTTGTTTTCAGGAACAAAAACAAAAGTTGCTGGAAATCTCAGCAGATCTGGCAACATTTGTGAAGAAAAAAATCAGTGTTTCGGGTTTAATGACCCTTCGTCAGAACTCACTGGACCTGAAACATTAACTCTGATTTTTTTCTTCACAGATGCTGCCAGATCTGCTGAGCTTTTCCAGAAACTTAAATTTTTGTTCCTGATTTACAACATCCATAGTTCTTTCAGTTTCTTTTGTTTTGTTTCTTCCCAGTAACAAGAATCATGTAATCTGTAAGCATCCTATCTTATCCCTGTAACCCTGCATTTGCCATGGCTAGCCCATCTGCCCTGCACATTCCTGGACACTATGGGTAATTTGGTGTGGCCAATTCACCTATCTTTGTACTGTGTGAGGAAACCAGAGCACCCAGAGGAAACCCACATACACACAGGGAGAACGTGCAAACTCCACATGGACAGTCACCCAAGAATGAATCAAACCCAGGTTCCTGGCACTGTGAGGCAGCAGTGCTAACCACTGAGCCATTCATTTAAGACACTAGATTTAGACCAAATTTGTCAGCCTCACACGAAAAGTAATATTCTTTGTAAAATTTTAATGGTATTGTGTGATACATTATCAATAACATCTAGAGGGAGGGGTTTGATGAAAAATCAATGAGATCTATTTAATCATATTTGCTGTTTGAAGTGTGCTGTGAGAAGTTCAACAATTATTTGATATCCACATTTGTGTCGTGTTAAGTTTGGAATGTTAGAAAATAAGTCACATCCATCTTTTCATAGTCTAAACTTGTTTTTGTGAATAATCTTTGCTTGTTTTGATAAGTTTTATTTGTCATAAGGTAGTTGTTCCCTGTTGATGGATGAAATCTGGCTGAATTGTCTACAGCACTCTGAGCCCGATACAGTCTAAAATCTACATAAATGACCATATCACCACTTTCCTTGTATTTTACATTTATAATGGAGTGGAGAAGTCAGACTGGAAAGTAATCAGGTACAACTTGCAATCTCAGCCATAACACTTCCATTTTATGATCACTCTTACCAAAGTTCAAATATTTTTTCTTTGAGAGCTCCTCTTGAAATTTCTCAAGGGCTATATTTTGATCTTTTTATGAGTGGAGGCGACCATTTAGTTTTGAAGGGCTCATTTTTGAATGTCACTAACTCTTTCATCAGGTGATGAAGTCACTTAGTCAGAATATTTTCTGCATTTGTGTTGATAGAAGGGGATATGGATATGCAGAGAAGCAGAATATCAGGAATTCATAATTACCTCCAATAATCAATACCACTCTTTTAATACTCAAATGAAGTGCAGAAAATGCTGAAAAAAGCTCAGCTGGCCTGGCAGCGTCTTCTTCAGGACGAAGTTTGTTTCAGAATTCCAGCATTCACAGCATTTTGCTTTTATTTTGCACAAATAAAGCATTAAGTTTATTGGTCAGTGCATTGAGTATAGGAATTGGGATGTCATGTTGCCACTGTCTGACACATTGGTTGGGCCATTTTTAGAATATTGTGTTCAGTTTTGGTCTCCCTGCTATTGGAAAGATGTAGCGAAACTTGATAGGGTTCAGCAAAGATTTACAAGAATGTTGCCAGAGTTGGAGGGTTTGAGCAAAAGGGAGACGCTGAGTAGACTGGGGCTATTTTCCCTGGAGCATCAGAGGCTGAGGGGTGACCTTATTGAAGTTTATAAGATCAAGACAGCACAAATAGAGTGAATAGCCAGGGTCTTTTCCCAGGGAAGGGGAGTCTAGAGCTAGGGGATATAGGTTTAAGGTGAGAGGGGAAAGATATAAAAGGGAACTTAGGGGCAACTTTTCACACAGAGGGTGGTGCATATATCGAATGAACTACCAAAGGAGGTGGTGGAGACTGGTACATTTTAAAGGCATCTGGATGGGTATATGAATAGGAAGGGTTTAGACGGATATGGGCAAAATGCTGGCAAATGGGACTAGATTTATTTAGGATATCTGGCCAGCAGGGACAAGTTGAACCAAAGGGTCTAAGTTCCCAGGCACCACAGTGTATAAATCAACACCAGATAACAGGCATAAATTAGCAACAACTGATTTTTCTTAAAAATAAAATGATGCAGTTGATCTCATGCTGTATTCATTTATTTCTATTTACTCTGTCATTTCATCAGCCTTAAAAATGTTATATGATTTCAGATAAAGAGCCTTTAATTCTATTTTTTATTTGTTTACCCTATTTGGATCGTATTTTCTGGTGCACAGTTCCGTCTGTCGCTTCTCGTCATTACACTCTGGTTATTCGTGATCTGCATTGCTATACTACGCTATTGCCCAGTAAATTTTTATGGAACATATAAATCTCCCCACTTACAAATGTTCCCCCTCACTCTTTCATGTCAAGTCTTATTTACAACCCGAGTTATAGGATTCACAATGGTGCTTGCTATAGTGTGGCTCAGGTTAAACCCATCCCATCTGTACATTCATCCCAATCGTGTGCTGGTGCCCCATGAATCAAAGGTCACTCCTTCCACATGGCTCAATTGTCTGACGTTACTTATCCTACGTTAATATACTCATGGCTCAGACTGTAGTTCACTGACTTTGCCATTCTGCTTTTTAATTGCACCCTGAAACGACTCATACACCCTCAACAGAAACTTTTTTGTCATTCCACCTATGCACTTAGTGAAAGGAAAGTCACCACAGTCCTAGAAGACTATAGGACTGAACTCTCATTGGAGTGGTAGTGGCTTAACTTAAGGGTAACCATACTTCAGAGGAGGGGCAAGGTTGCGATATTGGGACCTTTATAATTAGGACATTTGGGTGTAACAACAAGTAGATCCTTCCTCCCCCATTCTGAATTCATCTCCAGCATGGGTCCAGGCACGCAATACAGCTTTTAGGACTTGCATTCTTGACTGCAGTGAACAGTATTCATCCCCTTACCTCCACTAAATACTACTACTCCAAATCTATTCCTTTTAATTGACTCCACTTGAATAGCTCCCAGTAACAGTTTTCTGGTGAGTTTGCTCAATCCTCTCCCTCCACTACAATTCCATCTCTTGACCCCACGCAGTTGAAATACCATTGAACCTATTAAAGAACTGCAAGGCATGAGACTCCTGTTCTAGTACCTTATGGATCTCCACCTCCATCTCACTTTAATTCAAACCATCCCATCTCTGACTCTGGCCAAGTTTGAAGGGCACAGCCTGTGAAGCACAGCATTCAAGTAATGTTCTCCTTCCCTGATGCTTTGTAGTGTCCATAGCTCAATGATTCAGTTCTGAAGCACCTTAGGCTGTAAATATTTTTATTGATGATGGGATGTGCGCATCACTGGCCAGGACAGCATTTACTTAACATCCTTGATTTGCCAGTGGGGAGGTAAGAATCAATCATATTGCTATGGATCTGGGATCAAATGTAGGCCAGATCAGATAAGGCTGGCAGATTTCCTTCCCTAAAGGATAATTGTGAACCAGATTCTTTTTTTTAAAAGCCCAACAATCAACAATGGTTACACAAAGATCACAAAACTGGACTTTTATTCTAAATTTATAGAGTTTAAATTTCACTGTCTGTCCCATTGAGATTTTAATGTATGTTCCCAAAACATTAGGATGTGGAAGCTTTAGAGAGGGTGCAGAGGAGATTTACCAGGATGCTGCCTGGAATTATGCGGCAGGTCTTATGAGGAACGGTTGAGGGAGCTAGGAGTTTTCTCATTGGAACAAAGAAGGGTGAGAGGTGACTTGGTAGAGGTGTACAAGATGATGAGAGGCATAGATAGAGCGGATAGCCAGAGGCTTTTTCCCAGGGTGGAAATGGCTATCGTGAGCAGGCATAATTTTAAGGTCATTGGAGGAACATATATGGGAGATGTCAGAGGTAAGTTCTTTACACAGAGAGTGGTAGGTGTGTGATATACACTGCCAGTGGTGGTAATGGAGTCTGATACATTAGAAACATTAAAGCAACTCTTGGATAGGCACATGGATGATAGTTAAATGCAGGGTACGCAGGTTAGCTTAGAGTAGGATAATAGGTCAGCACAACATTATGGGGCGAAGGGCCTGTACTGTGCTGTACTGTTCTATCTTCTATGTTCTATGTTCTATTAACCAGCATCTTTTAGAGTACTAGGATGGTGGCGTTACCACTCCTCAACCACTTTCCCTTAAGTTGACTGACTGCTACTTAGGAAAAAAGCAATTCACACCAGGTTTCTACAAGAATAGAAAAAAAATACTTTAATTCTTGGAACATGTTCCGTTTTAACAAGAGCAGAGAAAAGAAAATATTTCTAGCTTATAAAATTGAAATTATACCCCTTCAAAACCTCAAACATACACATAACTTATGATTAAGACAGACCAGAGCCTAATTGTTTAATATGTATCTGTGGATGGTAAACAAATATGTGCAGGGTAAACAAATTCCCAAAGATCTGGAAATTAGAACACAAGAACAGAAAGAAAGAGACAGAGAGAGAGTGATGGATGCTTTCTATCTGCAGGCTCTGGATGTTTCTTCCGCTCTCCAATGTTCTAGGCTCTTGCAGCATTTTAACACGACAATAGCTGAAACATCAGACAGTTGTTGACAAGCAGAATTTTCTTAACTCAAAACATTCTCAGTGCCAGTTCTCCTTCTTACTGCCTCCAAAAAGCCACGCTGAAGTGCTCAACTCAACAATGTCTAATACTAGGGCATATGCATTTAAGGTGAGAAGGGGAAAGCTCAATAGAGATGTGAGGGGCAAGTTTTTTTCCATGGAGAGTGGTAGGAGTCTGGAACACACTGCCAGGGGTTGTGGTGGTGACACATACATTAGTGGTATTTAAGAGACTTTTAGATAAACACATGAATGTGCAAGAAATGGAGCGACATGGACCAAGGCAGGCAGAAGGGAACAGATTAATCTGGCGTAATGTTTGGAACAACATTGTGGGCAGAAGGGTCTGTTCTTGTTCTATGTTCTGTGTTCGAATATGCAACCCTTGATTTTTAACTTGTTGTATTTCCCTGGTTTTCAGCTACAGTGGTCAGACTTCCATTTCATTTTATAGTCCCAAACTGTGAGAAATCAGTTGTCTCTTATCGATATTACCATTGTAACGTTGATTGTTCAGTAATATGAAGGTCAACAGGTGGGAATATTCTCCTCATAAGGAGACCTAACAGAGACAATCAAAACTATGAGATAACAAGGTGTGGGGCTGGATGAACACAGCAGGCCAAGCAGCATCATAGGAGCAGGAAGGCTTGACGTTTCGGGCCTAGACCGTTCATCAGAAATGGGGGAGGGGAAGAGGGTTCTGAAATAAATAGGGAGAGAGGGGGAGGCGGATAGAAGATGGATAGAGGAGAAGACAGATGGAGAGGAGGCAGACAAGTCAAAGAGGCGGGGATGGAGCCAGTAAAGGTGAGTGCAGGTGGGGGGGTAGGGAGAAGATAGGTCAGTCCAGGGAGGACGGACAGATCAAGGGGGCGAGATGTGGTTAGGAAGTAGGAGACGGGGTGGGGTTTAAGGTGGGAGGAGGGGATAGGTGAGAGGAAGGACAGGTTAGGGAGGCAGGGACGAGCTGGGCTGGTTTTGGGATGCGGTAGGGGGAGGGGAGATTTTGAAGCTTGTGAAGTCCACACTGATACCATTGGGCTGCAGGGTTCCCAGGCTGAATATGATTTGCTGTTCCTGCAGCCTTCGGGTGGCATCGTTGTGGCACTGCAGGAAGCCCAGGATGGACATGTCATCTGAGGAATGGGAGGGGGAGTTGAAATGGTTCGCGACTGGGAGGTGCAGTTGTTTAGTGCGAACCGAGCGTAGGTGTTCTGCAAAGCGGTCCCCAAGCCTCCACTTGGTTTCCCCAATGTAGAGGACGCCACAACGGGTACAGTGGATGCAGTATACCACATTGGCAGATGTGCAGGTGAACATCTGCTTCATGTGGAAAGTCTTCTTGGGGCCTGGGATTGGGGTGAGGGAGGAGGTGTGGGGGCAGGTGTAGCACTTCCTATGTTGCAGGGAAAAGTGCCGGGTGTGGTGGGGCTTGGGGGGGTGTGTGGAACGGACAAGGGAGTCGCGGAGGGAGTGGTCCCTCCGGAAGGCAGATAAGGGTGGGGAGGGAAAAATGTCTGTGGTGGTGGGGTCAGATTGCGGATGGTGGAAGTGTCGGAGGATGATGCGTTGGATCCGAATGTTGGTGGGGTGGTATGTGAAGATGAGAGGGATTCTGTTTTGGTTGTTATTGCGGGGAGGGGTGTGACGGATGAGTTGCGGGAAATGCGGGGGACACGGTCGAGGGCGTTCTCGACACTGAGGGGGGGATGTTGTGGTCCTTGAAAAACGAGGACATCTGAGATGTACGGGAGTGGAATGTATCATCCTGGGAGCAGATGCAGCAGAGGTGCAGGAATTGGGAATAGGGGATGGCATTTTTGCAGGAAGGTGGGTGGCAGGAGGTGTATTCCAGGTAGCTGTGGGAGTCAGTGGGCTTGAAATGGATATCGGTTTCTAGTTGGTTGCCAGAGATGGAGACAGAGAGGTCCAGGAAGGAGAGAGAAGTGTTCGAGATGGTCCAGGTGAACTTCAGGTTGGGGTGGAAGGTGTTGGTGAAGTGGACGAACAGTTCAAGCTCCTCGTGGGAGCACAAGGCAGCGCTGATACAGTCATCAATGTAACGGAGGAAGAGGTGGGGTTTAGGGCCAGTGTAGGTACGGAAGAGGGATTGTTCCACATAACCTACAAAGAGGCAGGCATAGCTTGCGCCCATGCGGGTACCCATGGCCACCCCCTTTGTCTGTAGGAAGTGGGAGGAATTGAAGGAGAATTTGTTGAGGGTGAGGACGAGTTCGGCTGAGTGGGTGAGGGTGTCAGTGGAGGGGGACTGGTGGGGCCTGCGGGACAGGAAGGAGCGGAGGGTCTTTAGGCCATCTGCATGGGGAATGCACGTCTGTAGGGACTGGACGTCCATCGTAAAGATGAGGCGTTGGGGACCAGGGAATTGGAAGTTTTGGATGAGTTGGAGGGTGTGGGTGGTGTCACGGACGTAGGTAGGGAGTTCCTGGACCAAGGGGGAGAAAATGGAGTCGAGATAGGTGGAGATAAGTTCGGTGGGGCAGGAGCAGGTAGAGATAATAGGTCGACCAGGTTGTCCCCTCCCCCCACCACATTCCAAAACCAGCCCAGCTCGTCCCCGCCTCCCTAACCTTTCCTTCCTCTCACCTATCCCCTCCTCCCACCTCAAGCCACACCCTCATCTCCTACCTACTAACCTCATCCTGTCCCCTTGACCTGTCTGTCCTCCCTGGACTGAAATATCTCCTCCCTAACTCCCCACCTCCACTCACCTTTACTGGCTCCATCCCTGCCTCTTTGACCTGTCTGTCTCCTCTCCACCTATCTACTCCTCTATCCACCTTCTATCCACCACCCTCTCTCTCTTTATTTATTTCAGAACGCCCTTCCCCTCCCCCATTTCTGAAGAAGGATCTAGGCCCGAAACATCAGCCTTCTTGCTCCTCTGATGCTGCTTGGCCTGCTGTGTTCATCCAGCTCTACACCTTGTTGTCTCAGAAGTTCACAAATGCCCAGCTTTGGGTTTGCAAGCAGGGAGTGAGTTAAAATTACCCTGGTGAAATTTCCAGTCCTCCAGCTCCCCCTTGACCTGACCACAATTTTATCAGTGGGAGTAAAGCCCTGCACGGAGCACACATCTTCGCTTCAACTTTGTGTTCAGTTGCTAGTTTAGCCTCTTAAGTGCTGTTTCCTTGGTTTGAATTTTGAGGTTGGCAGTAGGACCTCAGGCACTTAGCTTTGGGCCCGTAGAAGGGTTCCATTTTCATACTGAGTGTCCACGACAGCCCGCACCAGCAAATATTTAATCCCTCCTGGCCTCACCGTCAAAACCTCTCCTCAACTCCCTCTCCCCAGCACTGCTGAGATGACGGAGTTACTGACTAAACAGATCTATGAACTGTCGGCCCTCTTCCAGACAGTCGCCTTCCACAAAGTGTTAAATGGCTACAGGCTGCTGTGATTGGCTGGCGTGTGTTCTGTACATATTGTTGGTTGTTATCTTGGAATCCCTGCCTTCCAAAAATCCTTCCCATTGACTTCATAATGTCAAAGGCACAAAACTAAGGGCACTGTGCCTGAGTGCAATTGTGTTCACAACAAAGTTAATGACTACAGGACCTGAATTCAGGTGAATGACTATGATCTATTTGACATTAATGAAACATGGATGCAAGGTGACCGAGACTGGGAACTGAATATTCACAACTTTTAATAAAGACAAGTAAAAAGGAAAAGAGGATGCATCAATCTGATAATGAGCTAGAGGAGCAGTACGTTAGAAATAGAGGGTCTCAAGTTGGAAGACTGCACTGTGGAACCTTCTGGAAATAAGGAACAGCACACATTCATAGAGACCTGATATTCCATATCTCAGGGTGCTGAAGGAGGTAGCTATGGAGTTAATGGATGCATTGGCGACCATCTTCCAAAATTCCATAAATTTTATAATGGCGTTCACACATTGGAAACTTACAAATGTTGCCCCTCTATGAAAGAATGGAAGGGAAGAGAAAACAATGAACTTATGGAACATAGAGCATAGAACAGTACAGCACAGTACAGGCCCTTCAGCCCATGATGTTGTGCAGACCTATTATCCGACTAAGATCAATCGACCCTGCATACCTTACATTTTACTGTCTTCCTTGTGCCTATCCAAGAGGCGCTTAGAAATCTCTAAAGTATCTGACTCCACTATGTTTGACAAGCACTTGAAAGATTTTTGGGGAAGTTACTAACAGAATTGAAGAGGGAGATCGGTATACTTGTATTGGTAGATGTCAGAGCAAGTGACAATGCTTCCTGTCCCATATCTGTGTTGTGCGATGTGCAAAGCTGTACAATGAGTCTTCGCCACCGCTCACCATGTTAGAGGAGCATCTGATAGATTTACTGCCACCATCCAAAAAAATGGATAGACAAGATCAATTCAGGTAAAACATTTCCCCCTGGCAGGGGAGCCCAGTGTCTTGGATCACAGGGTGTATCTAAGTTGATTGATTGAATAGAAACCAAAAGAACTGCGGATGCTGTAAATCAGGAACAAAAACAAAGTTGCTGGAGATGCTCAGCAGGTCAGGCAGCATCTGTGAAGGAGAAGACAGAGTAGATTGATTAATTGATTGATTGTCACATGTACTATAGTACAGTGAAAAGTTTTGTTTCCATGCAGAATAGTCAGTTCATAATAAACAAGGATGTACATATCAAAAAGACTTAGACAGAGGCATGCAGGTTACAATGCATGCCGCATGCTCTAGGTGAGATCACCATTAACAAGATCAGCATTATTTGATGCTAGACAGTGCATTCATCAGTCTAATAACGGCTTGGAAGAAGTTGTCCCTGAACCTGCTGGTGCATGTGTTCAGGCTTCTGTATCTTCTGCCTGATGGAAGAGGTTGTAGGAGGTCATTAGCACAGTGTGAAGGGTCTTTGATAATGTTGGCCACCTTTCCGCAGCAGCAAGCCCTGTAAATAGAATCTGTGGATGGAATGTTGGTTTCGTGATGGTCTGGGCTGTACACACCACCTTCTGTAATTTCTTATGGTCCTGGGCAGAGCAGTTGCCATACCAGGCCGTTATGCACCCAGACAGTATGTTTTCAATGATGCATCTGTAGAAGCTGGTGAGGGACCTTATGGACATGCCAAATTTCCTGAGCTGCTTTCTGAAGAAAAGGCATTGGTGTGCCTTCTTGACTGGCGCACTTACATGGAAAGTCCAAACAGGTTGTCAGTAATTGTCATTCCAAGGAACCTGATGCTCTCCAGCCTCTCAACCTCAGTTTCATTGATATGATTCTTTTCGAATTTGGTAAAATGTACTTAAGAGAAGCCTTGACAAAGGCAATTTATTTGAATATAAATATTTATTGAGTAATAATAAAAGACAAAAGAAAGGAACATTTATTAAGCAAATAAAAAGAATGAAAAATAGAGGAAAAAAACAATAACCCTCACTCCCTTCTGCCCGTCGGGGACCCTTCGATTGACGGCTGGTCTGGAGGCTGAAGTTGTTCCTGGTACCGTTCATGTTCCCGGTCTGAGGTGAAGGCCAGCTACTTGGAACAAAACTCTCTCTATTATATGGTGTAATAAACAGCCAGGCACAGAAAGAAACAACTACATGAAAAAAAATTGACTGTGCGAGCCTCAGCACGTACAGGGCTGTTCGCAGGACTTGTTTAAGGTCATGAAGCTGTTGAATATTATCAACAGGTTTAGCTCTTCAGCACATCCTACATACCTGGAACCAAGGGAGACAATGTGAGAATAGCAAAGGTGTTATTCAGCACTGAGATGTGGAGAAAGTTTTCTCTTTGCTCAAATGGTGGTAAATCTTTGGAATTCTTTACCCCCGAGGGCTGTAGAAGCTCAGTCATTGAGTTTTTTCAAGTTTGAGATAGGTGGTCAGAAATCTCTAAATGTAAAGGGATATGGGGATTGTGTGAGGCAAAAAACGACATTGAAGTGGATGATCAGCCATGACCAAGTTGAATAGACAGATTTTTAATACATATTTTTATAAATTTATTTTGAATAGACAGGTTTTTAATTAGTAATTGAAGGACTATGGAAGTGGGCACAAAAGTAGAGTTGAGGCTGAGATGAGACTAGTCATGATCGTATTAAATGGCATAGCAAGCTCAAGGGGCTGATTTGTCTATTCCTGCTCCTCGTTCTTACATTCTTATGTCAATGTCTTACATTGATAACCCTCTCTTTTTGGGTTCCTTGAAAAGTACGAATATCACCCAATTTCTACCTTATCAAATAATAGAAAGACCTGCAGATGCAATAAACAAAAACAATTCTGAAGAAGGGTTGAAATGTTAACACTGCTTTCTCTCCACAGATGCTGTCAGATCTGCTGAGTTTCTCCAGCAATTTCAGGCTTTTGTCAGTATCAAGTTATTCAGCCATTTCACAAACATCACATGGGCTCATAACTCAGAGATCAGTTCAAATTTGCAACTCACTGGTTAAAGTGAATTGTGCAAATGCATTTGAGGAGAAACTGAAAACAAAATATATGAGGCTGAAATGAAAACTGATATAGTTTGACTTAGCTGATTGGCAAGAGCCTTGTATGGATCAATTGGACCGATGAGAAGTATAATTTGCAAGTAGTTCTGTTCTGTGTAACTCACAACTATACTTGCAGACTCAAGGGACCATGTGGCTGACTTTTGCTCCAATCTTTTTTATCTCCAGAACACATCCAGATAAAAAGCAGCTTGCATCCCACAGCTGTTATGCTCGAGATCTCACTGCTATTTTTTTTAACCTCCCTGCTGAGTTGTGGCATGTGAGACTGCAGATGCAGTAGTCATTAGCTCTGCGCCACACTATGTGACACTGAATTCTTTCTTTGTGCACTCTGATCTTAATTACTCACACTTAATTAGAGCCGCATATGAATTTAGTCATGCTGCACCTTATACAGTGATAACCTTTTGTGACAATGCAAGTCTAACTTCATAGTTGTTTCAAGGCTTCTATAATATTCATAGCTGAATCAAAGTTGAGATAATTAAAGTACAGATCCTGCTGTCTTTTGATCTGTTGAACCCCATCAGATCTGCGCTCCATCGAAGATTCTAGCAAGGTTTTTTTAGCAATAATGAAGGATGTTACAAAATGAACTTTTGGTAATAAGCAAAGTCACAGGCACTGAAGATAATGCCAATGAGAATACTCATTTCCTGATTAAATCAGGATGTAGTTGCTCAATGTTAGAGCTTTTAAAATTCCTCGTACTACCAGGCCAGCATTTATTGCCCATCCCTAGGTACCCTTAGATACAACTGAGCAATTTGCAAGGTCATTTCAGGGTCAACCATTGTGGTGGTTATAACAATATCAGCCAAGTGGATCTCATAGAATAAGAGAATTAAATTTTCTGAGGTACAGTATCTCCCTCAAAAAATGAAAGAAAGTACATTTTTACAGCCATGGGTAGTTCCCTAGGGTCAACAGCAGCAGGGTATTCTACACGTGACGTGTAGATCTCATGGGGCTGCAGGGAGCCCTGGTGGTGTCAAGGAAGACCAAGCCTGGCTATATCCGGGGCTTCATGGAGATGTTGAAATTGGCCAATGCCCTGGTCACCGACAGGACTGACTTCAGGAGGAATTTAATTGTAAATATAGGGCTTTTTGATGTAGGAGTTTATATTGCCTGGAATCTATCAGAAATTGATTTGATGACAACTCAGTCTATGATATAAGTGTAATCTTGATGATGGGAACATAGTTACTGCTAAAAGTCTACCCACTGTGCTGCGTTGTAAGTTTTCCATGCTGTGATCAAATCCCCTGGTACAGAGACAAAAAGTAGCTATTGATAACGATGTGGCAAGCAATTTGATGCACAGAATTGACTAGTTTAATCAAAAGTTACTCAAATATGTTCTTTTTGTGTGTGTTTAAAACATATAATGATAAATTTGTAACAAATCCCTGGAAAGAAAGTGCAGGAGTGTCAGACATTCTGTTCACTCTGAGATCTGGCTCTGAAGGAACTGGATCAGTATCAAGTACTCCACATGTGTACCTAAACAGTGATGGGATACTGGCCTCAGTGGGGTTATTTCAAACCATATTTCATAGAATGATACAGTACAAAAGAGGACCTTCAACCCTTCAAATCTGTAATGTCAAAGATACACTACTGCCACCTGTCAGTCTGGAGTCGCATGAACACCAACAGATTTTCTTCCCAAAGGATATTAATGAACAAGATAAGCTTTTACAACAATTTCATCAGACTTTCATTTCCAGCTTTTTTTTTGTTGATTAGATTTAAATTTCAACACTGATTGGGTTGGGATTTGAGTACAGATCTCCCAGAATGTTATCTGCTGGTCTAGGTTAACTAGTGACTATAACTTAAGCCAATGCACCCCTATCCTTATGGTTATAGATAAAGGCTCGACATTACTTAAATACAATCTAAGTTATCGACAGAAATAGCACATTCAATTCCTTAGGAAGGAGGGCGTTCATTAACATAACATTTTCCACGATCAGAAAACACTGCAAAGCACCTTATTGTCAATTAAGTACTTTTTGGAAGTGTTGTCATGTAAGAAAAACAGCTGCCAACTTGAGCACAGCAAAATCCCAAAGAGATAATCTGCTTTTTGCAATGTTTATTGAAGGATAAACTTCTGCCAAGACACAGGGGAGACTTACTCTCCTCTAATTGAAATAGCAGGATGAGATAATTTAGATCCACTTGGGAAGCCAGGCAAATCCTTGGTTTTTGAACAACTCACTGAAAAGATGGTAGTGTCATAATCACCCAATGGAGCACAGGGAGTGTCTTGTCTCTGGACTGAACTTGAACCTTTGGCCTCTGACTCAGAGACAAGTGTGCTCCCCATGGAGTCAGGTCTGACACTCCACAGCTGTTATTATCATTGAGTCAGCCTGCACAGGAACAAAACAAAACATACATATGATACGCAGAATACCCTGCTGCTGTTGATCCAAGGGAACTGCCCATGGCTGTAAAACTGTGCTTTCTTTCATATTTTGAAGGAGATGCTGTACTTCAGAAAATTTAATTCTCCAAAATGATAATACAGACGTAAAGTTTCTAAACAGTGGGTGTAAGAACGTTCTGAATCCTGTTGATCCAACAGCAGCTTGAATGTATATAGAGCCTGCAATGCAGTAACCCATGCCAAGGAGCTTTATTAAATAGTAGTGACCCACATAAGGAAACAATGGGTCAAATGATTGTAAGTATAGGACCATAAGGAGTTGGAACAGAAATAGACCGCTCAGGCCATCAAATCTGCTTTCCCATACAATGAAATCATGGCTGATCTGATAATCCCCAACTTCACATTATGTTTTGAAAAATAGATTTGAAGGAGCCAGTTTTAAGGAGTCTTGCAGGCTGGCTGAGAGTCTATTGTTCTGATTCTTTATGACTATGACTGAATCCCAGCATCCACAATGAAGGGGAGTCTTGCCTTTGGTTTGCCTGCAGTGCAGGGCTATTTAAAATGGATGCTCTCAAAGCTCACAGCCCTCTGGTTCACACACTTGTACCTCACGCCAATAACTCACACAGAAGAGTCTGCAATATCCATTATAAACTAAACGACACCCGCAGTTATTTCGACTATACATCCTCACACACTGCTTCCTGTAAAGACTGTTTCATTCTTCCAGTTGCTCCATCTCCGAGGCATCTGCTCTGATGATGCCAACTTCTACAAGGTGGGGAGGAGGCATGCGAAATGTCCACCTCTTTCCACAACTGAGGATTCCCCAGCACTATTGTTGATCGGGCCCTCAGCCGCGTCTGACCCATTTCCCGCACTTTGGCCCTCACCCCTTCTCGTTCCTCCCACAACAGCGATAATGTCCCCCTCATGCTCACTTACACGCCATCAGCATCCACTCCGAAAGATTCATTAGCCATCATTTCTGATACCTCCAGCAGGATGTCACATACTCCCGTTCCCTCCCTTATCAGCATTCCGCAGAGGGTGTAACACCCGCCAATTTATTTCCTCTCTCCTCACTATCCAAGGCTCCAGACACACCTTTCATCTGAAGAAGTAATTTACCTGTACTTCACTCAATCCAATCTACTGTATTCGCTGCTTACAAAATGGTCCCCTCTCCAATATGACCAATATCTTGTCCTGGGATTGTTACAGTGCTCCAGGAAAGCTCAGTACAAGTTGAAAGAACAACATTTGATTTTCCGTTTAGGAACTCTGGAATCTTCTGGACTCAATATCGAGTTCAATAATTTTAGGGTACATTTTCTGCTATATTTTTACCTCAACCCCACACACAGGTCTTGTTATCACATGAGCTGCTACCACTAGCAACCCAATGTCAACCTCTAATGGTCCCCATTAGCAGCTATTCACTCATCCAGGCTGGCCTTTATGTACTCCTCTGTCTGTCCAAGTGATTTTTTCTCTCTCTTTGGCTCCATCTCCCCACCTATTGTTTACTCCTTCCCCCTCTCCTAAGCCCACCTTCAACGTATATATTAACTCTTTCCAAACTTCCAATCAGTTCTGAGGAAGGGTCACTAGACCTCATATGTTAACTCTGCTTTCTCTCCACAGATGCTGCTGGAGTAGTTGAGATTTTTTCCAGCCATTTCTGATTTTGTTTCAGTTGAGTCCGCAGTCAGTTTTAAGTCCCTTTGTTTTCTATATTCCTCGAGGGTGAAATGGAGACATCTGCAAGATATTGGAGAGGCAGTGACCTAATAGTATTATTGTTGGACTGATAATCTAGAGACCTCGACAATATCCTGGGGACCCAGTTTCAAATCCCACCACGGCAGTTGGTGGAATTTGAATTCAATAAATATCTGGAATTAAGAATATAATGATGACCATGAGTCCATTGTCAATTGTTGGGGAAAAACTCATCTGGTTCACTGATGTCCTTACCTGGTCTGGCCTACATGTGACTCCAGACCCACAGCAATGTGGTTGACTTTGAACTGCCCTCTGGGTAATTAGGGATGGACAATGAATGCTGCCTAGTCAGCGATGCTCTTGTCCCGTTAATGAATTTTTAAAAATGACATTCTGCCAAGAGGGGCAGAGAGTGATCCCTCTCAATATCTCTTAAGTCTCTCCTTGTTTGAAATTTCCCTGAAGTTTTACAGGTGCAACATTTCATGGACTTTACACAGGGCTGAATTAACACCCGCAGTTTTGTTTTCTGCAGCAGACATCACTTGAAAAAAAAGTACATTTTGGAATTAAAAGCAAAAAAAGTCTTTAAATGCTTTTGAGATGTTTATTCATCATCAAAACAATTGTCATGCCTTGATCCCTTCCTCTTAATTAATTTCTGGATTTCATTCCATATCAGGCCCCTCATCCCCACCTCCAATCCTTATTGCTCCTCAGAACACATAAACAAAATGATGGGACTTTGGTCATGCTAAAGAGAATGGACTTTGAGAATATTTTGTAATTCTGAACATCAACTATCATCACATTTTTCTCCATTTCTCTTCAACTTGAAATTTTGTGCGGAAAAGGAGGGAGGTGTCTTAACAAGAATTCTGAAAAGCAAACCTGCGATGTAATAAAGAACAACGATATTTATAGGTCCACATGCAATACAAAGCACAGAAACAAGGCAATGTCAGCATTTATAATGCACATGAGTCTCCATTCACCAGAGGTCATCAGCATTAGGGCAGCATGGTGACTGCTGCCTCTCAGCACTAGGGACCTGGGTTTGATTCCACCCTCAGGAGACTGTGTGGAGTTTGCACATTCTCCCCGTGTCTGTGTGAGTTTCCTTTGGGTGCTCCAGTTTCCTCCCACAGGCCAGATGGATTGGCCATGCTAAATTGCCTGTAGTGTTGAGGGATGTGTAGATTAGGTGGGTTATATTGGGGTGGGTCTGGGTGGGATTCTTTGAGGTTCGGTGTTGGGCTGAAGAGCCTGTAGCCCCACTGTAGGGATTCTATGAACAGGTCAAACAGTATCAGTGAAGAGAGAACAATTTAAAATTTTAGGTCGATGATCCTTAGTCAGGGTGTTTGAAGAATTGACCTGAAATATTAGCTCTGCTTTTTCCTCCACGGCCTTTCTTCCTGGGTATTCCCAGAACATTTATTGTTCAATCTCAGATCTCCACCATCTGCAGTGTTTTGCTTTTACTTTCATGAAGCCTTATCAAAACATTGTGCTGTTGCTTTCTCCCTGATGTGACTTCCACATTCCATCTATTCTCCAGATAGCAAAATTGCTGCCCAATTCCTTATTAGATTCCTTAATCATTATTTTATCATTGTTACGCCTAGTTTTTTGGTTTCCCCACAAATGGAAACATCTTCTCGATCTAACACTTTTATAATCTGAATCACCTCGATCAGATTACCCCACAGCCCACTGTTTTCCAGAGTTTTAAAGTCCCAGATCATTCTACCCTTCATAAATAGTATATGTTCTCTATTCTAATAACACCTTCATTCTAACTTCCTCATATGTTCCCCGATATCATTTAGATCACGTGGAAAACTGTTTTTCATGTATGATCTAACCAAAGTTCATAGACTCAGTGAATTTTACGGTACAGAAGGAGGCCATTCAACTCATCACGTCTATACTGGCTCCTGAAAGAGCTTCCCAGCTAGTCCCACTCTCTTACACCCATAACCTTCTAAATTCTTCCCTTTCTAATAGATATCCAGCTCTTTTTTGAAACCTCCCATAGAATTTTGGTCCACCACTCTCCCAGGCAGTGCTCATTCCAAATCCTAACAACTCTTTGAGTAAAGAACTTTTTCACTCCTAGCTCCCTTGTTGACTATCTTGAAGTTGTGACCCCTGATTACTGACAGACCAGCTAATGGAAATAGAATATCCTTCTTTACCCTGTCAAAATTGTTCTTAAATTTTGACGATTTTGTTGTCAACTTTGAACACCTCATTAAGTTTATCTCTTAAACTTGTTTCAGATCTCCAGCATTTGCAGATCTTTGTTTTATTTTGCCTCTTAATCTTCTCTGCTCCAAGGAGAATAAGTCCAATTTCTCGAATTTTATCTTTGCATTTAAAATCCCTCATTCCTGGTGTCTAGTAAAGTATTCTAGTAACGTTCCTTTGCACCCTCCAGGGCTTTAACATCTTTCCTTAAATAAAGTACCCAGAACTGAACATGATACTCCAAAGTTCTCAACATACCTTCACTGGTTTGCAAATGTATCTTGTGAGGGTTTTGTTTGCACTGTGTATTGTTAACCTGTGCTAGTTTTAATGAATTCTGTCTCTTTATCTGACAATGCCTTTGCTCCTCTACCCCATTTAGAGTCTTATTCTCCAAGTAACAAGTGGCCTCATTATTCTCCTGACTAAAATGCAACACCTAGCACTGCTCTATATTCATGTCTGCACTCCCTAAGTGTAGACATAAATAAAATATAGTGTTCCATCAGGTAAAAGAATGAGGGGTGTATTCTTTCACCTATTTATAGGAAAGAATGTTTGCTTGTTATATTATTCATATTAATAATTTGCATTAAACATGCACAGTATTGATTAGGTTGGTTGAGAAGTGAGCAATATAATTTAAGAAAAAGCTGGCAATATAAAAAATCAGCTAATTGTCCCTCAGCAAGCTCAGCCCTAAAATCTGGAATTCGTTCCATAGTCTCTCTCCAGGTCATCGAAATTATAGAATCTCTACAATGTGGAAGCAGGCCATTCAGACCATTGAGTCCACACTGTCCCTCTGAAGAGCATTTCACTCAGACTCAGACCCCTACACTATCTCAATAACCCTGTATTTCCAGTAGTTAATTCACCTAACCGGCACATCTCTGGACACTATGGAGCAATATGATTTGATTAATTTTGATTTGATTTGATTCATTATTGTCAGGTGTACCTAGGTACAGTGAAAGGTTTTGTTTTACATGCAGTACAGGCAGATCATGCCACTCAAAGATCATAGGATAATTGAACAGAGCGAGGAATAGAAGGTACAGCTGCAAGCTCAAAAGCAGGATCAATATTAGGTTTGAAATTAGAGAGCTCCACTCAGAAGTCTAATAACAGCGGGAAAGAAGTTGTTCTTGAACTTGTTGCTACTTGCGTTTATGCTTTAGTAACTTCTGCCTGATGAAAGAGATTGAAAGAGATTATAACAGGGGCGGGGAGGGTTCTTTGATGATGTTGGCTGCCTTTATGAGGCAGCAAGAGTAGATGGAGTCAATAGATGGAAGGTTAGCTGGTGCGATGGACTGGGCATGACCAATCCACCTAACCTGCACATCTTTGGACTGTGGGAGGAAACTGAAGCACCCAGAAGAAACCTTTCTCCCCTCCTTTAAGATGTTTCTTAAAATCTATTTCTTTAATCATGAAGTGGAGTTCAGGATTATCAGATCAGCCATGTTGTCATTGAATGACAGAGAAGACTAGACAGGCTAATGGTGTAGTTATGGTCATACACTCCTTGGTTCACCTTTGCTCATTACATTCACTGATCGCCTTGGCATGTTTTATTCTATTGTAGATCCTATATTTTTTCAAGCTGCTGTTGTATTAACAGGGTTCAGAAGGCTCCTACACCCACTGTTTAAAACGTTTCCTCTGTAATATTACTTTGGAGAATCAACACTGAGATTTTCCTCCCAGCTCCATATTACAGGCTGACTCTACTTGGAACAGATTGTACCGCACGGATTCATTTAAAAGAAGAAGACCACAAGACTGATTGCACGTTTAGATGACACGAGCGCGAGTTACAATTAGAGAAAGTTTAAGCTCTTCAGTTGAGTAATCAAGTGGATAAATGAAAACTTGATTGAAGGATTTAAAAAGAATCTTAGAAATTCTAGACATTGTAAGCAAAATTCTTTCTATTTTTTTTCTTGGTGTGCACCAAAACGAGAACTTAATGTGGCAGCACGTTGATAATATCTGTTGGAGTATTTGAAATCCCAAAGGAACCTTGGACTTGTTGCATGAAGCATGCGGCTAAGAGAATAGGCTGATTGTAAACCATGAAAACTCCCTTTTAGACAAATCAGGAAGCAGGCTGATGTACATTAGTTAAAAAGTAAATTTAAAAGTTTGGTAATAAATACTGTACTTACATTGATATCACACCTGTCATGATCTCAAGATATCCTAAAGTGTTTTATAACCTGTGCAATAGTGCTTTTCAATGGCAAAATCACAATTTCTACACAACCAGCCTCCACAAACAATAGTGGGATAATAACCAGAATTTTTTTGTGATATGAATTGAAAGATAAATATTATTCATGTAAATATTTACCCCTTGTACTTGATGTCAGATAAGTAATCTGATAATTGGGCAACAATGCAGGAGTCAAGGGAGATAGTGGTGAGGTAGGTGTTATCAATGTACAGCAAAAGCTAATGCTGTGTTTTCAGATGCTGATAATATAAGGTTCTAACATAATTGGACCTGAACTGGTAATTATAATGCATCAATTCCATTGTTTTGCTATGTGAAGTGTGACAGGATCTGTGTGCGGTTACTCAGCAATTGCAGCACAGAGAACAGAGAGGACAGGACCAGAGAAATGCTGTTGATGTGAAAAGTGAAGAGAGAGGCTCCAGTTTGGAAGTGATCTCCTAAATCTAAAGGCACAATGTTACTGAAAAACACATCAGGATGGTTGCAGTTCAAAAACTAAAAGATGCCATGAAAAATGCAATGAGAGTAATCATACTAAAATTTCACACTTCTACTGTACATCAGATCCCTTCAGGGGAGTGAGGAGACATTTGCAGCTGACTGTGTTTTCTTGGTAAATTCAGGAACGAACGCCAAAGTGACCAACCTCATTTGTGGGATTGGCTTCATTTCTGTTAGATTGTCATTTAAGGCCGAGATCTCCTCAAAAGTGAACAATGTTAATTTGAAAGCAACAAAATCAGAATCTGCTGGAAAAGCTCAGCAGGTTTGGCAGCACCTATGAAGATAAATCTGTGACCCTTCTTCAGAACTCGGAGGGATCTGAGGAAGGGTCACTGGACCTGAAACATTAATTGTTGCTGTCAGACCTGTTGAGCTTTTCCAGCAATTTCTGTTTTTGTTTCTGACTCCAGCATTCACAGTTTTTTCAGTTTTGATTTGAAAGCTTTCAATGTTCAGTTAAAATAAAATTATAAAGCAATCCCAGGTTGTTAGATGGAATTTCAGGAATACCTTTGGGTAGTTCCTTCCATTCCTGCATTTTTTTCCTTGGAAGAAAAACATGCAGATGACAGAAATTCGTTAATGTGCCAACATCGTTATATCTCAAAGGATTTAGCCACAGAGTTTCGGCAGACTTTCCATTCTGAAAGGCATCTACTTCTGAATTCAACATCATAACAGCTCCCTCACAGGCAACACAGATAATTGAGTAACTTATCACAGAAGCTATCATATATGTGGTCCCCAATTTTCTGGCTCCCTCAGTGCACTTGTTGTGACGTGCAGCCTGTTTGATATTAACACTTCATGTGCCTTGTCCCATTATTCCCATCAGGTTGCTTACCTTGAATGTGCCTATTTCTGAAAGAGCATTGGGTATGTTGTTAAGAATGCTAAATTTACCATGTCTTGCACTTGCAAATATTTATTGACTGTAAACCATGGTTATCAATAATTCAGTTAAAATATAGAATGTACAAACCATGAACAGACATTAACAAACTATGAATAAAATTCTGAATGCTTGAGTAACAAACAGTTCATAGACAGAGGTACTGAACAAAAAGAATAACAGAAAATGAGAAAATGATACATACTATAATGTAAACGAAAACAGAAGTTGCTGGAAAAGCTCGGCAGGTCTGACAGCATCTGTGAAGAGAAATCAGTGTTAGCGTTTTGGGTCCGGTGACTCTTCCTCAGAACTGAAGGAAGGTTCACCAGTCTCGAAGCGTTATCTCTGATTTCTCTTCACAGATAATGCCAGACCTGCTAAGCTTTTCCAGCAACTTCTGTTTTTGTTTCTGATTTGCATTATCCACAGTTCTTTCGGTTTTGCATACTATAATGTAATTCAGTATTAACAAAGCAATGGCTATCAAATTATAGTCAAAATCAGTGACTGTGACTGATATAAATCACTGAGATTAATTAAAAATTAAACTCCTGGGACAGCTGCTGAATTAACAGCTGAAGAAGGCCAACTTATTGAAATAGGTTTAGATTGTATTTACTG
>JAHRHZ010000016.1:59898888-59920568 GCA_024137785.1 Ginglymostoma cirratum | reverse complement strand
CTTCCTCTCACCTATCCCCTCCTCCCACCTCCAGCCCCACCCCCATCTCCTATCTACTAACCTCATCCCGCCCCCTTGACCTGTCCGTCCTCCCTGGACTGACCTATCTCCTCCCCACCTACACTCACCTTTACTGGCTCCATCCCCGCCTCTTCGACTTGTCTGCCTCCTCTCCACCTATCCTCTCCTCTATCCATCCTCTATCCGCCTCCCCCTCTCTCCCTATTTATTTCAGAACCCTCTTCCCCTTTCCCATTTCTGGTGAAGGGTCTAGGCCCGAAACGTCAAGTTTTCCTGCTCCTATGATGCTGCTTGGCCTGCTGTGTTCATCCAGCCCCACGCGTTGTTATTCCGCCATCCTTACCTGGTCTGGCCTACATGTGAGTCCAGACCCACAGCAATGTGGTTGACTCTTAACTGCCATCTGGGCAATTAGGGATGGGCAACTGATGCTGCCTGGCCAGCGATGCCCTCATCTTGTGAATGAATAGAGAAGAAAAACCAATCTTGACACAACTGACAGGGAGTGAGCTGTTAAGAAGCCAGCCACATTGATGGGGGACTGAGGTCATGTGCACCTCAGACTAGGTAAAGATGGCAATTTGACTTCCCTAAATAAGATTAGTAAATGTTTTACAATGTTATAACAATCTGAATAAACCTGTAGCCACTTTTACTGATCACCAGTTTTTGATTCTGCAGTTTTGTCAGATTACAGGTAGCTCCCTGGATGTGAACAGATTCCATTCTCGAGTGTGTTCACAATATGGTTTGTATGCAAGTTGGAACACAATGCAGTACAATATGAAATTGCTGGAAACATTCAGCAGGTCTGGCTGCACCTGTGAAGAGAAATCAGAGTTATCGTTTCGGGTCTGGTCACCCTTTCCAGTTCCGAGGAAGGGCCATTCGACCCGAAAAGTTAACTTTGATTTCTCTTCACAGATGCTGCCAGACCTGTTGAGCTTTTCCAGCAACTTCTGTTTTTGCTCCTGATTTACAGCATCCGCAGTTCTTTTGGTTTATTTTATTGTAAAATAAGTATAGGAAATGTTTGTGCGCCAGATCTCTAAAATTACAGTCTTGTGTGGGATCACGTTCATAATTTGAACATGCATAAATTGAGCACTCTGTTATCGATTTTCATTCAGTCACCTGGCTGTACAGAATTCAAATTTTATTGAAAAGAGAGACGCATTGATGAAACTTGCACTCAGCAGAACAAGCTTGCCAGATTTCACCATTTTACATTCGCATGTCATGATTTCTCCATAACAAAGTCTCACTCAATCCTTCAATACCATTTTATCTTGTAGTGCAAATTGTGGTGACTGTTTGAAGTCTTCCTCTTGCAATTGTCCTAATGTGCAGAAGGCAAATCGGTATCAAGTCTCACATTTCAACAATTTTATGAGTTTTCCCAATGTCTGCTCTAGTAAGATAACCAAAACCTACATTTTTAGCACGACGTCCCAGTTTGTTGTAAATACCTGCAAGTAAAAACAGGACAGATAATATTGCAAACCATATTATTTAATAAACCTCTGACAGTGCCTTCAATAACTGTTTTAAATTTTGTCTGAAATTTAAATAATTCCTCTGTGCAAGCAGATTTGGCTGTGTACTTCTGGCTGTCAGTTTCTCAAGAGTGCGTCACGTTCCAGTCTGCTGGGAAATTATCCAATTACATAATTCGACAGCAATTGACACTGACCCTATAAATGTCGGATTACTGCACCTATAATGTCGTCTGATCACCCATTAGCGGGCTACTTCATAAATCTTTCAATCAAAACTGCTTAGAAATGATAAAATGTTTCTACTTTATTACTGAGGCACTGTGACTGTAGCGTGTGTGATCTATAAGATGTGCTACAATAACCTGTCATGGGTCTTTCAGTATCATCTCCCAAACCTGTGACCTCCAGCACTTGCAATGACAAGAGGAGCTGGCATATGGAGATACCACCACCAGCATCAAGTCACGCACCATCTTGATGATGACATGTATTTCACCGTTACTTCACTGCTGCTGTGTCAAAATGCTGGAACTCCCTGGCTGACAGCTCTGTGGGGGCAGATACTGCAGGGAAAAGTCTCATTACCTCCTTCTCAAGGTGAAGGTAGGAATAAGCAATTGATGTTAAAATTGCCGTTAATGTTCGCAGCCTGAGAATTCACTGAAATATCTGCCTTCTACAGGAATGTCAGCAGAACATTATTTATAGAAGTAACCAGTTCAACAGCTTTTTGGGACTGTTGTGCCTAACCCAGCAAACCACTCCCCCAACACCAGTCCACGGTTTCCCCACAGTGCCCCCAGGCCTATCACCACAGGTCCCAAAAACAAATGCACGGGATTCTGGGGCAAGTGTAGCATAGCACTGAGATTACCAATATCCTCAACCCCACCACCATCAACAGACTATTCAGATTTTGACAATAATATTGTATCCCACTATGCCATTAAGCTACCACTAGGAAGTATTTCATGATAGCAATAAGAAATATACAAGAAGAGAGGATGCCATTTTACCCCTCAAGCCTGCTCCACCATTCAGTATGATTATGGCTGGTCATTGAGCTCAGTATCTTAATTCTGCCCGGCACCCCCCAGTTCTCTCGTTCCCTTTAGCCACGAGACCTTTATCTACCTCTATTTTTAAAACACACAATGTTATGGCCTCCACTACATTCTGTAGTGGTGAATTCCACAAAGTTAGCAATCTCTGGGTGAAGACATTTCTCCTCAGCTAAGTCCTAAAAGGCACCTTATCCTGAAACTATGACCCCCAGTTCTTGATTCCCCTCCCCATTAGGGACATCCTTCCTGCATCTAACTCGGCTAGTGCTGGTAGAATTTTACATGTTTCAATGAAATCTCCCCCTCATTCTTCTAAATTCCAGTGAATACAATCCTAACTGACTAATGGGGAGGCAATGGCCCAGTAGTTTTATCACTAAACTATTAATCCAGAGAAAAAAATTAAAGAACTGGAGATGCTGTAAATCAGAAGCAAAAACAGAAATTTCTGGAAAAGCTCAGCAGGTCTGGCAGCATCCGTGAAGAGAAGTCAGAGTTAATGTTTCGGGTCCGGCGACCCTTCTTCAGAACTTCCTCAATTCTAAGGAAGGGTCACCGGACCCAAACTGTTAGCTCTGATTTCTCTTCACAGATGCTGCCAGACCTGCTGAGCTTTTCCAGCAACTTCTCTTTTTGTTATGAATGTTGTGGGGACCTGGGTTTGAATTCTGCCACGGCAGATGGTGGAATGTGAATTCAATAAAAATCTGGAATAAAGAGTCTAATGATGACCATGAATCCATTGTCTGTTTTTGGAAAAACCCATCTGGTTCACTAATGTCTTTAGGGAAGGAAACTGCCATCCTTACCTGGTCTGGCCTACATGTGACTCCAGAACCACAGCAATATGGTTGACTCTTAACTACCCTCTGTGCAATAAATGCTGTCCCACTCCCTGTGAATGAATGCAAATAAAATCTTTCCTCATAAATCAGTTCTAATATCACTGGAATCAATTTGGTGATACATTGTTGCACTCCTTCCATAGCAAGAACATCCTTCCTTAGAGAAAGAGACCAAAACTGCCACACAATGTTCCAGATGTGGGCTCAACAATGCCCTGTTTAATTGCAGCTCCTATACTCAAATCTCTCACCTTGAAGGCCAACATTTTGTTTGCCTCTAAGTCACCAAAGATGTTGTGCGGATAACTGAGACGTGGCTTCAAGTGGACAGGGTCTGGGAAATGAATATTCAAGGCTAGACGTGCTATCAAAAGGACAGACTGATGGGCAGAGGCGGTGGGGTGGCCCTGTTGGTAAGGAATGATATTCAGAACCTAGCGAGGGGGGACATAGAATCAGGAGATGTAGAGTCTGTATGGATAGAGCTGAGAAATTCTAAGGGTAGAAAGAACCTAATGGGAGTTATCTACAGGCCCCCAAACAGTAGTCTGGATGTAGGATGTAAGTTAAATCGGGAGTTGAAATTGGCATGTCTCAAAGGTATTACTACAGTTGTTATGGGGGATTTTAACATGCAGGTAGACTGGGAGAATCAGGATGGTACTGGACCCCAAGAAAGGGAGTTTGTGGAATGCCTCCGAGATGGATTCCAAGAACAGCTTGTACTGGAGCCTACCAGGGAGAAGGCAATTTTGGATCTGGTGTTGTGCAACGAACCGGATTTGATCAGGGACCTCGAAGTAAAGGATCCATTAGGAGGTAGTGACCATAATATGATAAGTTTTAATCTGCAATTTGAGAGGGAGAAGGGAGAATCGGAAGTGTCAGTATTGCAGTCGAACAAAGGGAAATATGGAGCTATGAGGGAGGAGCTGGCCAAAGTTCAATGATGCAATACCCTAGCAGGGATGGCAGTGGAACAACAATGGCAGGTATTTCTGGATATAATGCAGAAAGTGCAAGATCAGTTCATTTCAAAGAGGAAGAAAGATCCTAAGGGGAGTCAGGGGCGGCCGTGGCTGACGAGGGAAGTTAAGGACTGTATAAAGATAAAAGAGAAGAAGTATAACATAGCAAAGATGAGCAGGAAGCCGGAGGACTGGGAAACTTTTAAAGAGCAACAGAAGACAACTAAAAAGACAATACGTGGAGAAAAAATGAGGTACGAAGGCAAACGAGCCAAAAATATAAAGGAGGATAGAAAAGCTTTTTTTAGATATGTGAAAAGAAATAAAATGGTTAAGACTAAAATTGGGCCCTTGAAGACAGAAACGGGTGAATTTATTATGGGGAACAAGGAAATGGCAGAAGAGTTGAATATGTACTTTGGATCTGTCTTCACTAAGGAAGACACAAACAATCTCCCAGATGTAATAGTGGCTGAAGGACCTAGGCTAATGGATGAATTGAAGGGAATTAGGCAGGAAATGGTGTTGAACAGACTGTTAGGTCTGAAGGCTGATAAATCCCCGAGACCTGATTGTTTGCATCCCACGATGCTTAAGGAGGTGGCTGTAGAAATCGTGGACGCATTGGTAATCATTTTCCAATGTTCTATAGATTCAGGATCAGTTCCTGCTGATTGGAGGGTGGCTAATGTCGTCCCACTTTTCAAGAAAGGAGGGAGAGAGAAAACAGGGAACTATAGACTGGTTAGCCTGATGTCAGTGGTGGGAAAGATGCTGGAGTCAATTATAAAAGATGAAATTACGACTCATTTGGATAGCAGTAACAGGATAGGTCAGAGTCAGCATGGATTTACGAAGGGGAAATCGTGCTTGACTAATCTTCTGGAATTTTTTGAGGATCTAACTATGAAGATGGACAAGGGAGAGCCAGTGGATGTAGTGTACCTGGACTTTCAGAACGCCTTTGATAAAGTCCCACATAGGAGATTAGTGAGCAAAATTAGGGCACATGGTATTGGGGGCAAAATACTGACTTGGATTGAAAATTGGCTGGCTGACAGGAAGCAAAGAGTAGTGATAAATGGGTCCCTTTCGGAATGGCAGGCGGTGACGAGTGGAGTACCGCAAGGTTCGGTGCTGGGACCGCAGCTGTTTACAATATACATTAATGATATAAATGAAGACATTAAAAGTAATATTAGCAAATTTGCTGATGACACAAAGCTGGGTGGCAGTGTGAAATGTGAGGAGGATGTTATGAGAATACAGGGTGACTTGGACAGGCTAGGTGAGTGGGCGGATGCATGGCAGATGCAGTTTAATGTGGACAAATGTGAGGTTATCCACTTTGGTGGAAAGAACAGGAAGGCAGATTACTATCTAAATGGAGTCAAGTTAGGTAAAGGGGAAGTACAACGAGATCTAGGTGTTCTTGTACACCAGTCAATGAAAGCAAGCATGCAGGTACAGCAGGCAGTGAAGAAAGCTAATGGCATGCTGGCCTTCATAACAAGAGGAATTGAGTATTGGAGCAAAGAGGTCCTTCTGCAGCTGTACAGGGCACTGGTGAGACCGCACCTGGAGTATTGTGTGCAGTTTTGGTCTCCAAATTTGAGGAAGGACATTCTTGCTATTGAGGGAGTACAGTGTAGGTTCACGAGGTTAATTCCTGGAATGGCGGGACTATCATATGTTGAAAGATTGGAGCGACTGGGCTTGTATACACTTGAGTTTAGAAGGATGAGAGGGATCTGATTGAGACGTATAAGATTATTAAGGGATTGGACACTCTGGAGGCAGGGAGCATGTTTCCGCTGATGGGTGAGTCCAGAACCAGGGGACACAGATTAAAAATAAGGGCTCGGCCATTTAGAACAGTGTTGAGGAAAAACTTCTTCACCCAGAGAGTGGTGGATATATGGAATGTTCTGCCCCAGAAGGCAGTGGAGGCCAAGTCTCTGGATGCTTTCAAGAAAGGGATGGATAGAGCTCTTATAGATAATGGAATCAAGGGTTATGGGGATAAGGCAGGAACAGGATACTGATTGTGGATGATCAGCCATGATCATAATGAATGGTGATGCTGGCTCGAAGGGCCGAATGGCCTACTCCTGCACCTATTGTCTATTGTCTATTGTGTATAATGTACCTCCATCAACTGCCTCATGAGCAATCAACATTTATCACTTCGTTGCAGTGATCAGTGTAGCACTACATGTCCTATAGCACACTGCAGGCTCTTCCATTTCTGCCAGGCTGCACACTTAGAATATTAAAGGACCCAAGATGCTCAGCAATTAAAGTGGCATCAACTCACTGATCTGAGGATAATGTACAGATCTGATAGCTTCTTACCAATGGCATGCATTGGACAAGGACATAACCACAAAAGTTAGCCTTGCTGTGGAGAACTCACAGATATCTTCGGGACATACATCAGATCAAATCTTCCTGAATTTCAGTAACTTTAGATGTTTGAAGCCTCTGAACCACCTTTCATTAAGTTGTTCACCCTCAACTCTTCTCCCGTAGAGTTCACTAGCCCCTCACCCCCATTACTTTAGATGGTCTTCTCCTTTTCTCTGGTGCCCCTTCTGTCCTTACTCAATCTCCAACCCACCACCCCCGTGACTTGTCACTCCAGATATTTTTGGTCTTGCACTGATCCCGTTCCCATTGAGATTCACATTCCAGTTTATCTTTGGATCACCCCTTTGTCAGTTATTATTGTCCCAGCTGATGGTGCAACTGGGCAAGTCAGAACCAAGAATGAAACATCGAAACAGAAGAAGTAGGCCATTCTTCCCATCAAACCTGCCCCACAATTCAAAACGATTATAGTTGATCAGACATTTCAATGCCTTTTACTCACCCCATTCACAAAATTTCTGGTGTGAGGCTCTAACACACCATCTTCCTAACTCGGAGGAAAATGCTACTAAATGAGTCACAGTTGACGCAAATATGGGTTGATAAGATTATATATAATTTTTTCTCTTTGCTACTTAGCAGGGATTAGTCACTGAGATATATTTGCACAAGGATTTAGATCTTCTTTAACACAAAAGTTGATTTTATGAAGTAAGATACGAAAAAAAAGAGCTATCTAAACAGAGCAGAGTTAGAAACATCTGAATTCATATCAACGTCTTGATTCACCCCAAGTGATATCAAGAAACAATTGGAGACACCGGATACTGCAAAGTTTACAGGCCCTGATAACATTCTGGCAATTGTGCTGAAGACTTGTGCTCCAGAACTTGCCGCTCCTCTAGCTAAGTTCTTCCAGTACAGTTACAATTGACCAAGTGGAAAATTGCCAAGTATGTCCTGTACATAAGAAGCAGGACAAACCCAACCCAGCCAAATATCGCCCCATCAGTCTAATCTTGATCATAAGCAAAGTGATGGACAGTGTCATCCACAGTGCTATCAAACAACACCTGCTTAGCAATCAGGCGGCACACTCTCCAGTGGTTAGAGTCATACCTGACACAGAGGAAGATGGTTGTGAATGTTGGGTGTCAGTCATCTCAGCTCCAGGCTGTCTCTACAGGAATTCCTCAGGGTAGTGTCCTAGGCCCAACCATCTTCAGCTGCGTCATCAATGACCTCCCCTCCATCATAAGGTCAGAAGTGAAGATGTTCACTGATAACTGCACAATGTTCAGCACCATTTGCAAATCCTCAGGTATTGAAGTAGTCCATGTTAAAATGCAACAAGATCTGGACAATATCAAGGCTTTGGCTGACAAAGGGCAAGAAACATTTGTGCCACACAAATGCCAGGTTATGACCATCATGAATAAGAGACAATCTAACAACCACTCCTTGGCATTCAACGGTGTTACCATCACTGAATCCCCCACTATCAACACCTTGGGGGTCATCATTGACCAGAAACTCAGCTGGACTCACCACATAAAAACAATGGCTACAAGAGCAGGCCAGAAGCTAGGAATACTGCGCAAGTAACTCACCTTCTGACTCTCCAAAGCCTGTCCACCATCTACATATGATGGAATACTCCCTACTTGCATGGATGGATGTAGCCCCGACAACACTCAAGAAGCTTGCACCATCCAGGGCAAAGCAGCCCGCTTTATTGGTACAACATCTACAGGCATCTACCCCCTCCACCACGGATGCTCAGGAGCAGCAGTGTGTCCTATCTACACCAACAACAACAAAAACAGAAGTTTCTGGAAAAGCTCAGCAGATCTGGTAACATCTGTGAAGTAAAAAATAGAGTTAATGTTTCAGGTCCGGTGACCCTTCCTCAGTACTATCAACAAGATGCACTGCAGAAATTCACCAAAGATCCTCAGGCAGCGCCTTCTAAACACACGACCACTTCCATCTAGGAGGACAAGGGTAGCAGGTATATGGGAACACCACCACCTTCAAGTTCCCCTCCAATCCAATCATCACCCTGACTTGGAAATATATCGCCGTTTCTTAACCGTCGCTGGGTCAAAATCCTGGAATTCCCTCCCTAAGGGCATTGTGGGTCAGCCCCCAGCAGGTGGACTGCAGCGGTTCAAGAAGGCAGCTCACCATTACTTTCTCAAGGGGCAACTAAGGACGGAGAAGAAATGCTGGCCAACCAGCAATGCCCACATCCCACAGATGAATAAAACAAAGCTTAAAACACACTGCATAGAACATAGAACATAGAACATAGAACATTACAGCGCAGTACAGGGCCTTCGGCCCTCGATGTTGCGTCGACCTGTGGAACCAATCTGAAACCCACCTAACCTACACTATTCCATTATCATCCATATGTTTATCCAACGACCATTTAAATGCCCTTAAAGTTGGCAAGTCTACTACTGTTGCAGGCAGGGCATTCCATGCCTTTACTACTCTCTGAGTAAAGAACCTACCTCTGTCATCTGTCCTATATCTATCACCCATCAATTTAAAGCAATGACCCCTCGTGCTAGCCGTCACCATCGGAGGAAAAAGGCTCTCACTATCGACCCTATCTAATCCTCTGATCATCTTGTATGTCTCTATTAAGTCACCTCTTAACCTTCTTCTCTCTAATGAAAACAGCTTCAAGTCCCTCAGCCTTTCCTCATAAGACCTTCCCTCCATACCAGGCAACATACTGGTAAATCTCCTCTGCACCCTTTCCAATGCTTCCATATCCTTCCTATAATGCGGCAACCAGAACTGTACGCAATCCTCCAAGTGCGGCCGTACCAGAGTTTTGTACAGCTGCAACATGACCTCATGGCTCCGAAACTCAATCCCTCTACCAATAAAACCTAACACACCGTACGCCTTCCTAACAACCCTGTCAACCTGGGTGACAACTTTCAGGGATCTATGCACATGGACACCGAGATCTCTCTGCTCATCCACACTACAAAGAATCTTACCATTAGCCCTGTACTCTGTATTCCTGTTCCTCCTTCCAAAGTGAATCACCTCACACTTTTCCACATTAAACTCCATTTGCCACCTCTCAGCCCAGCTCTGCAGCTTACCTATGTCCCTCTGTAACTTGCAACATCCTTCCACATTATCCACAACTCCACCGACTTTAGTGTCATCCGCAAATTTACTAACCCATCCTTCTACGTCCTCATCCAGGTCATTTATAAAAATCACAAACAGCAGTGGCCCCAAAACAGATCTTTGCGGTACACCACTAGTAACTGAACTCCAGGATGAATATTTCCCATCAACCACCACCCTCTGTCTTCTTACAGCTAGCCAATTTCTGATCCAAACCGCTAAATCACCCTCAATCCCATGCCTCCGTATTTTTTCTGCAATAGCCTACCATGGGGAACCTTATCAAAAGCTTTACTGAAATCCATATACACCACATCTATCGCTTTACCCTCATCCACCTGTTTAGTCACCTTCTCAAAGAACTCAATAAGATTTGTAAGGAATGACCTACGCTTCACAAAACCGTGGTGACTATCCCTAATCAAACTATTCCTTTCTAGATGATTATAAATCCTATCTCTTATAATCCTTTCCAACACTTTACCCACAACCAAAGTAAGGCTCACTGGTCCATAATTACCAGGGTTGTCTCTACTCCCCTTCTTGAACAAGGGGACATTTGTTATCCTCCAGTCTTCTGGCAGTATTCCTGTAGACAATGACGACATAAAGATCAAAGCCAAAAGCTCTGCTATCTCATCCCTAGCTCCTCAGAGAATCCTAGGATAAATCCCATCCGGCCCAGGGGACTTATCTATTTTCACACATTCCAGAATTGCTAACACCTCCTCCTTATGAACCTCAATCCTGTCTCGTCTAATAGCCTGTATCTCAGCATTCTCCTCAACAGCATTGTCTTTTTCATGTGTGAACACTGACGAAAAATATTCATTTAGCGCCTCTCCTATCTGTTCGGACTGCACGTACAACTTCCCACTGCTGTCCTTGACTGGCCCTAATCTTACTCGAGTCATTCTTTTATTCCTGTCGTACCTATAGAAGGCTTTAGGGTTTTCCTTGATCCTACCTGCCAAAGACTTCTCATGTCCCCTCCTGGCTATTCTTAGCTCTTTCTTTAGGTCCTTCCTGGCTAACTCGTAACTCTCAAGCGCCCTAACTGAGCCTTCACGCCTCATCTTTACATAAGCCTCCTTCTTCCTCTTGACAAGAGATTCAACTTCTTTAGTAAACCACGGTTCCCTCGCTTGACCACTTCCTCCCTGCCTGACAGGTACCAATGTACCAAGGACACGCAGTAGCTGTTCCTTGAACAAACTCCACATTTCATTTGTGCTCAGCCCTGGCAGGTTCCTTCCCAATCCTATGCATCCTAAATCTTGCCTAAGCACCTCATAATTGCCTCTCCCCCAGTTATAGCTCTTGTCCTGCGGTATACACCTATTCCTTTCCATCGTTAAAGTAAACGTAACCGAATTGTGGTCACTATCACCGAAGTGCTCACCTGCCTCCAAATCTAACACCTGGCCTGGTTCATTACCCAGTACCAAATCCAATGTGGCCTTGCCTCTTGTTGGCCTATCTACATACTGTGTCAGGAAACCCTCCTGCACACATTGGACAAAAACTGACCCATCTGAAGTACTCGAACTATGGCGTTTCCAGTCAATATTTGAAATCCTGTTTTCCAACAATATCCATAACAGAGACTTGAGTCCAGAGAACTTATAACCCCAAATTGAACTCTTTAACTTTCTACTCATCTGGATCCCTCAGTTTCTTTGCCCTCAACTCTGGAGACAATTCGACGAACTCTTTCCAAGTTTGCCAAATTCAATCCCTCACAAATCTGAGAGTTTAAATTTTTTTTTCAGTTCCAATGGCCCTCAGAGATAAATCAAAATTCCAATGTTTTATGAATATATTTAAAATATGCACCTTTCTTCACATAGTTCATCTAATTTATTCTCTCTCCGAGTGTGTATGTAACTCCCCCAATGCGCTCCCTAATGTTAATATGGAGCTCCCATTCTTCCTGCTTTCCCTTGCTTCTTCCTCTGTTGCTCTCCCCTCTGCATCTCATTTTTCCCTCTCCATTTCCTAGGATCTTTCCAGTGCCCTGGATGAACATGCCCAATGGGTTCCATTCCTTATGACTCCTTTCTCCCTGAGCCTATCTTTCTATTAACCTTGTTTTCCAACCTCTCCCTTCTTTGATGAGGCCCTTTTCAACTGAACTCTGCTTGCTTGCCCTAGTCTGTTTAGCTAGCATCAGCCTGTATGACTCTCTTGCTTGGCCATGTTTGTGGACCTGATTCATCTTCACCCCTTACACTATTAATATTTAAAAGCCAGAACAACCACAATCGTATATGACTGAGACTTCTCATGAGCTGATTGACCTGGTTAGCCATTACCTCTTAGACTTTAGGCATTTATGTCAAGGAACGGCTTGGTTACGAAGGAGCCAAGTAACAGAAGAAGTTTACATAGAGCAGGACCTGGAGGAAGATGTCAACCCTGTTTGATGTTTCATCTTTCTCAAAACACATATTGCTTTTCTTTCTGGCCATTTGACGTGAGGAAGGATGATAAACCCTGGGGAGATTTCAAAGGAGATTTGCTAGAATGAGGAAGGAAGAATGAGGAATGCTAGCTCTGAGGAAGGGCCACAGGACCCGAAACATTAACTCTGTTTTCCCCATAACAGATGCTGCCAGACCCGCTGAGCTTTTCCACCAACTTTGTTTTTGTTGCTAGAATGATATCAGGAATGAGTGGTTTTACTCACTGGATTGTACTCACTGGATTTAGAAGAATGAGGGGGGAATCTCATAGAATCCTATAAAATCCAATGGGACTTGACAGGCTAGATGTGGGAAGAATGTTCCTGATGTTGGGGAAGTCCAGAACTAAGGTTCAAAAGTCTAAGAATCAGGGGTTAACCATTCAGAGATTTGTGAAATTGTGGAATTCTCTCTCACAGGAAGCTGTTGGGGGTGAGTTCATGAGGTATATTCAAGAGGGAGCTGGACATGGCCCTTGCAGCTAAAAGGATTAAGTGACATAGAGAAAGTGGGTGTGCGATATTGAAATTGCATGATCAGCCATGATTATATTGAATGGTAGTGTAGGCTCGAAGGGCTGAATGGCCAACTCTTGCATCTATTTTCTATGTTTCTATAATAAATACAAAGAAAGATTCAAGAGATTGGGCTTATTTTCCTTGGAGCAGAGAAGATTAAGAGGTGACCTTATTGAAGTGTTAAAAATTATGAACAATTTTGACAGGGCAAAGAAGGATATTCTGTTTCCTTTCGTTAAGTCAGTAACGAGGGGTCACAATTTCATGATTGTCAGCGAGATAGCTAAGAGTGAGACGAGTAGAAAATGCTTTATTCAGAACTGTTAGAATTTGGAATGCGCTGCCTGGGAGAACGGTGGAGGTAGATTCCGAAGGAGGTTTCAAAAGAGAGCTGGATATATCTTTGAAATTGATGAATTTAAAGGGCGAAGAAGGTAAGGCTGGAGAGTGGAACTGGCTGGGTAGATCTTTCAGGAGCCAGTACAGGCGTGGTGTGTTGAATGGCCACCTTCTATATGGTAAAATTCCATGTTTCCAATGCAAGTTTACACAACGTACTTAAGAATTATTTAGATGTATACTTGTGATGCCAAGGCATGCGAGGCATATAGGCCAAGTACTGAGAAATGGGGCTAGAATAGTTAGGCAGTTGTTTGTGATGGGCGCAGATGTGATGGACCAAAGGGCCTCTTTCTGTGATGTGGACCTCTATGACTCTGTGACTAAGTGTAATCTGTAACATGGGGTCTGTGAGCTTGTACATCTCAGTGCCAAAGATTTAAAAATTCACGGTGTACACTAGAGACTTGGCCACAATAGTCGAGGCTGACACCCCTGGCGAAATTCTGCAGCACATGGTCCCATCTTTTGGATCTGATGGTAAACAAAATCTCAATCTTCTCTCTCAGGTGGGCCTAAGAGATCCCAATGCACCACTGTGCGAAAAATTCAGGGGAGTTATCCTTGGTGCCTTGGACAATTGCTCCCTTAATCAGCGCCATAATAAACATATATTCCCTCATCAATATCATATTTATGCTTATGGCATCCTGCTACGGATAAGCTGGTATGCTATTTTTTGGAGCGTAACAGTGTTAAGTGCTTTGAGACATCCCGAGATCAGGTTCGGAAAAATATAAATGCTAGTTTTGCTTTTCTTTCGGTTGGGCTTAATTTTTATTTGGGACCAAATTGCCATTCCAAACCATATATGAGGAAGAATAATTCAATTTCTTGGTACCATAATTGGTTGGAGAAATAAAATATATAGGTTTAAGATAAAAACATTAAGAACAGGAAAAGGGATGGGAGGAGACCATTCAAACTGTTGAGCTTTCCCTACCATTCAATATACCCATGACTGATTGAACACTTCAGTACCTTTTACCCAATCCATCACCATAAGCCTTGGTAATCAGAAATCTATCAATCTACTCCGTAAACTTCAGGACTGAGTTTCCACAGCCCTCTTGTGGTGGAGAATTTCAAAGGTTCACAACCTTCAGAGTAAAAAGAAATTGTATTAAGTCTGTAACAAAAATTCAAATCTGTTTGGCAAACTGATTCTGTTAAACAAAGCAAAAACACATCTTCCAGATTGGTGATTATAGCAAAATTTAATAATTGAGAGAGTATGCGACTGAAATGACCTCTGATGAAACTTGAACCCTGCTTTCCCGAGTAATAATTTGTGTTCTTCGAGATCAACAACTCATAAGTTCTCTTTGTTTCATATTTGCACATTGCACAGCACACGAGAGAATAATGATATGCCATTGTTTTAAAATCAGATAAATGACCCTCTAGCATAATCAGAACATTTGTCGTGTGTAAACTGCTGTCTGTTCAACTTGGTTAATATCCATTGTTCCTGAACGAACTAACTGCTTACTAAGTCAATTCATGAGGGCCAGAACTCAAGCTCAAGATCTTGATTGCAATGCACTGCCCAATGCTGAGGGCACTGGGAGCTTCATCTTTCAGATGTGACATTAAACGAATGCCCCTATTGCCCCTCAGGCAAAAGTAAAAGATTGCACATCACTATTCAGGAAAGAGGCATCCATGATATTCTCTCAGTGTCCTTAATCCAGAACACAAGATAAAATCAACTTGCTCTGTCACCAATTTACAGAACTTTACTGTGTGCAACGTTACTGTGTCTGGTTGCCAATGTTACAGTCATGACAGCAGTTCAAAAAGATCTTCTGAGAGCCTAAAAATTCCTACATAAATGTAAGCTTGTTCTTTCCATCTCTCCACAGCATTTTGTTTGTGATGCCATCTTCCCAGTTATTGGATGTTTTCTTTCTTTCATCTTTTCATATGTTTTTAGAAGGCAACATCAATGTATTTAACCTTAAAAATGTCCATTGCTTAATGTATGGGATAATTGCAGCTAGTAGTAACTGCTTGAAGCTCATCCTGTGTACTATGTCGGCGGTGACGTAGTAGCTAAATTAAACCTTTTCCTTGAGATTAGCAGAGACAAACAGCATTGACTGTGTACAATGCTTTCATGTAAACACTTAATACATGCAGCTCAATCCATCCTACCTCATACATTGACAGAAACATCAGCTTAGCATCACCATCTGCAAATACGTCATGGGTTGACTGGCAATTGATGCCCATTCATTAAATACCCTTGAAAAGTCGGTGGTGAGATCTCCTCCCTCAAGCCTTGGGAGTCTCTCTTGTCTATGTCGCACTCAATGCCGCTGGGAAGCGATTTTCAAGATTTTGACTCAGTGACATTGAGGGAATGGCCAAATTATGTCCTCTTTCAGTTCATTTGATATGGCCAAGGCAAGACTTAAAACCAGTGCCCTGCCTTCATATAACTGCATAGACTATTTCGGAGTAAAGTACATAGCTAGCTTGGAGTCATACAGAGGCCAAATGGATGATGGCAGTAGATTTGCCTCCCAGTCACTGTGTTAGAGTTCAAGCTCATGTCTCCAGACAACTGGCTGACCCGTCTGAATTATTAGCCCAGTAGCATGATCATTTAGAGATAGTAGGAACTGCGGATGCTGGAGAATCTGAGATAACAACGTGTAGAGCTGAATGAACACAGCAGGCCAAGCAGCATCAGAGGAGCAAGAACGCTGACGTTTCAGGCCTAGACCCTTTCTGGAGAAGGGTCTAGGCCCAAAATGTCAGCTTTCCTGCTCCTCTGATGCTGCTTGGCCTGCTGTGTTCATTCAGCTCTACACGTTGTTATCTATAGCATGATCATTTACCTTATCTTTGTCCATTTTTTTAATCTTCTATGGAATACTGATATCTCAGGCTATGACAGCATCATTTTGCCCTTTTGCTGCTCTTGAACTGAGCGGCTTCTTGGATATTTCTGAGGTCAGTTAAGAGTCAGTCACATTGCTATGGAGTAGAAGTATAGGTCAGACTGAGTCAGGAAGGGCAGATTCCTTTCCCCGATGGATGTTGGTGAACAAGATTATAGAAGTGATTTGGATGTGAATATTAGAGCTATGGTTAGTAAGTTTGCAAATGACACAAAAATTGGTGACACAGTGGACAACGAAGAAGGTTATTTCAGAACACAGCACCGAAACCTCGATCAGATGGTCCAATGGGCTGAGGAGTGGCTGATGGAGTTTCATTTAGATAAATGTGGAGTTTTGCACTTTGGAAAGGCAAATGAGGGCAGGACTCATATCCTTAATGATCAGGTCCTGGGGAGTGTTGCTGAACAAAAAGTTTTTGGGTTGCAGGTGCATAGTTTATTGAAAGTGGAGACCCAGATAGACAGGGTAGTAAAGAAGGCATTTGGTACGCTTGCCTTTATTGGTCAGTGCATTGAGTATAGGACTTTGGATGTCACGTTGTGGCTGTGCAGGACATTGGTTCGGCGACATTTGAAACATTGCCTTCAATTCTGGTTTCTCCACCAAAGGAAAAATGTTGTGAAACTTGAAAAGGTTCAGAAAGTATATTTGAGGACATTGCCAGAAGTTGGAAGGTTTCCTTTATTTTTATTCGTTCACAGGATATGGGTGTTGCTAGCCAGGTAGCATTTCTTGCCCATCCCTAATTGCCCAGAGGGCAGTTAAGAGTCAACCACATTGCTGTGAGTTTGGAGTCACATGTAGGCCAAACCAGGTAAGGATGGCAGTTTCCTTCCCTAAAGGGGATCAGTAAACCAGATGAGTTTTTTTTACCACCACCACCCCAACAATTGGCAATGGATTCATGATCATCATTAAACACTTAATTCCAGATTTTTTTTAAAATTCAAATTCCTCCATCTGCCATGGCAGGATTTGAACCTGAGTCCTCAGAGAATTACCTGGGTCAATGCGTTAACAAATCCAACAATAATACCACTAAACCATTGCCTCCCCTAAAGCTTGAGTGATAGGGAAAGGCTGAATAGGCCGGGCTATCTTCCTTAAAGTGTCAGAAGGAACTTTATAGAGGTTTATAAAATCACTGGGGGCATGGATAAGGTGAATAGCTCAGGTCCTTTTCCCAGGGTAGCAGAGTCCAATATTAAAGGGATAGGTTTAAGATGAGAGAGGAAAGATTTTAAATGGGACCTGAGGGTCAACTTTTTCATACAGAGAGCGGTGTTTCAATGGAATAAGTTGCCAGAGGGAGTGGTGGCGGCTGGTACAATTACAACATTTAAAAGGCATCTGGATGGGTACAAGAATAGGAATGGTTTATGAGGATAAGGGCCAAATGCTGGCAAATGGGACTAGATTAATTTAGGATATCTGGTTGGCATGAATGAGTGGGGCCAAGGGGTCTGTTTCCGTGCTGTACATCTCTGTGAGATTATTTTTTACAGCAATTTTACTGAATTCAGATTAGGTGGTCATTATTACAGTGCCGTTTGTTGCAGCTTGCTGCGCCCAATCCAGCTGAAGCGTTACAATAGTAACATTTTAGAAATACCTCATTCAGTGTAAAGAGAGTTGGGATGTCCCATATTTGTGAAGGCTCTGTGGAAGCGAAATACCTGAAGTGAAATACATTTTTGTTACTTAATCACCCATTCCTCCAGCAGTCTGTCTGCCTACACTATTAGTCAGTCCATATTATTGTGAAGCCTTTTACAAACTATTTGCTGTACCTTCTATCCTTCTACTATCAGCTCCTTACACCCAAACTCAAGTCATCTTTATACACAGAGGACAGAAGTGGTCCCAACAATAAACCTTGAATGCATCCGAGCCAATGTGGCCTCAGAATCAGAAACATGTGTTTACCTGAAAGCCTTTGTTTCCTTCCATCAATCAGCTATCTATCCGTACTGCGGCAGTTCCTCTTACCCAACCAAAGAATTTTTCTAACAAGCATCTAATGAGACAGCTTATCAAACATTTGCTGAAAATCCCTATGCACAGCATCCGTGATACTTGCTATATTTAATTAGTCATTGCACGGCTTCAAAAATGAAGCTGAGCTTTTCAAACAGCGTTTGCTTTGAATAGACTTGTAAAGGCATTCCATGATTAACCCATTCATGTCAAAACGTTTTTTAGATTCCTTATTTTACATATTCTAAAATCTTGACTGCACCCACCTCTACACCGGCACAAGTAGATTAGAAGATAGAGACAGTATTGAAGAAATAATGCTCTCCAAGATAGCTGTTTGTTGAGGTCAATGTACAAGGGGTTGCAGTTTACCTCCCAGTTGTGTATTTTCCTACATCTTTTCTCCAAGAAATGTGATTACAAAGCTTGCCTGAAAAATGCTTTTCAAGAACCATTTATAGATGAAAGTAAGAGCTACATCATAAAATATAACCATCAAAGCTTTTCAGATAGCCTTTCAATCGTATTACGTTAGGTGAAGACATGTTCTATTTTTGTCTGAAATTGCATGTTAATTGAATTAGCTGAGTCTCCTTTATGAGTGAAGCAGTGAAACATAAAATATATAAACCGGTTGAAATTAAACTATTTAATAAAAGCTTGACATAACTAATTGTGCACTTACTAAATTTTAAATTCTAAATTTTAATTGTATTTGCCAATTCTTGATTGGAGTTCCCCTCAACAGAGTTTGAAAATTAGTGCTCCTATCTCTTCCCAAATGTTATCCATTTTAAAACTTGTCAATTTTTCAGCAGATAGCAGTATTCATCCCAGATTGCTAGTTACAATAGGAACCATGAACCTACCACTGGAAAAAGAACATTTATTTAAATTGTTTTCAAATCTACATTTTCCTTTTCAGAATAATTTTCTTTTTGAATGGTGTCTATTGTTCACAATATTTATCATGCCTATTTCCTGTTGTCATGATTTCGGGATGTTTTATGACATTGATAGCTTGTTTAAAAGTTCTCTTTACCTTGATTATACACTCTATGTGGATCCCACTATTGATGCAGGATGATGGAAATTAATGCAATGTTGCTAAGTTTGCAGGCGACGCAAAAAAATGTGGAAGCGGAAGTTTTGAGAGGGATTCAAAAAGTTTACAACATAGGTATCGATAGGTTAAGTGAATAGGCAAGAAGTTATTTAAGTGGAGAAAAACTGCAAAAGCGGCAACACAAAGGATTTGGGGGTAGTTGTGCACAAAGCAGAGAAAGCTAGCGCATAGGTGCAACAGGTAATTAGGAAGGTGAATGAAATGTTGCACCTTATTTCAAGGGGTGTTAGAGATGGGTAGTGTGTGCTTCCAAAACAAGTTAACTACAACCAACTCCATTATCATATCTGTAAAGAGCAAGCATTAAGTTGAAGACTAAAATCAATCTCTACCGGGCTGTTGTCCTTACCAGCCTGCTGTATGGCCAAGAATCCTGCCTGTAGCAGAAACTCAGAACCAAAGATCTGAAGAGATTCACCAAGGCACAGAAAGACAAGTAATAGGAACAGGAGTAGACCTGTCAAGCCTGATCCACAGTTTCAGACAACCATGGCAGATCTTGGATTTCAACTTCATTTTCCTGTCTGTTCCCCATGTCCCTTGATTACCTGACAGTCCAAAGATCGGACTATCTCAATCTTAGATGTAATGTGAGTCCATCATGTGAATTCAATGGCAGTGTGAAATCACAAACAATAATGGATGGAGAATCTATTAGCACTTAAGATATACTGACATCTGAGTTGTTGGACTGGAGGCCGTGAAGACATGAAAATAAACAGAAGTTTCCATTGTACTCAGAGAGACTAAAGGTTTGGATGTCGACAACAGCTTTAAAGATGACCAGATATTGCCATCAATGGCAAGCCAAAGGTAGACAATTCAACACAGACAGAAATCCCTGGAGAAACGCAGTAGGTCTAGCAGCATCTGAGGAGAGAAAGCAAAGTTGAAGTTTTGGACACAGTGACTCTTCTTCAGAACTGATAGTAGTTAGGAAAAGATAGCAGAGATGCTGATGACAGAGGGTGGGGAGGTAAAAGGAGTAAGTGGATACATGGAGAAGGAGCCCAGAGAGAGAGAAAGATATTTAGGCAGATAGAGGGATGGTTGATATGACGCTTGGGAGGAAGAAGAGCTGATAATGGGATCCATAATGAGATCAAAATGGGTTGGCCGTGCTGAAAGCAGTTCATATGATGACAGGGCCTGGGATGTGGGGTGAGTAAAGGACATGAAAGAAGATGTTTAAGCTCTAAAGTTATTGAACTTGATATTGAGCCCTAAGGGCTGCAGGGTCCTGAAGCAGAAAATGAAACGCTGTTTGTAAAAACTTGCACTGAGCTTCGCTGGAACACTGCAGCAAGCCTGAGACAGAGATGTTGACCAGGGAACAGGGTCATATGTTAAAATGACAGACAACTGGAATCTCAGGGTCTTTTTTACAGACAGGACATTGGTATTCTGCAAAGCAGTCACCTAGTCTGCACTTTGTTTCCCCAGTGTAGAGGAGGCCACATCGTGAGCAGTGAATACAGTAGACTAGATTGAGTGGAGTGCAGACAAATCATTCCTTTACCTGGAAGGTGTGTCTATGGTCTTGGATAATGAGGAAGGAGGAAGTAGACAGGTCGGTGTTACACTTTCTATGGTTTCATGGAAAGGTGCCGTGGGGTTTGGGGACATATTGGGAGTGGAGGACGGGTGGACTGAGATGTCCCAGAGGGAATGGCCACTACGGAAAGGTGAAAGAGGAGCGGAGGGGAATATTGACCATGCCTTTTGTCTGCCCAACTTTCTTACACTCTCTCGGGCATCCATTTCTGCTTATCTGCTCAATTCTTTTATCCCACTCACTATCATCAGCATAACTACTTTTAAGCTATGATCAATGCTGAAGAAAGGTCACTGGACTCAAAAAGTTAACTTTGCTTTCTCTCGACAGATACTTACAAACCTGCTGAGTTTCTCCAGCAATTTTTGAGTTTGTTTCAGATCTTCAGCATCTGCTACTGTTTGTTTCATTTTTGAGACAGACAACTGAGACTTACCAACCAAATTCCTCAAACATAGTTTATCATCTGCTGGTTATGAGTTAATGGTCTGTGTTAAACATTTTTCTTCTGAAATTACATATTTATTTACCTTTAACAAGAAGTCCATTTCTAAATAGGATCGGGTACACAAAATTCCTCAATAGCACCTCAGTGTGAACATTCCACAAAAGCTCAAAAATCGACTTGGAATTAATGGGAATATTTGTAAAATAACTATAGGATCAGAGATAAAAGGTACTGCAGATGCTGGAGAATCCGAGATAACAAGCATGGGGCTGGATGAACACAGCAGGTCAAGCAGCATCATAGGAGCAGGAAAACTTGACGTTTTGGGCCTAAACCCTTCATCAGAAATGGGGG
>JAHRHZ010000016.1:59855766-59878888 GCA_024137785.1 Ginglymostoma cirratum | reverse complement strand
TCCTATGATGCTGCTTGGCCTGCTGTGTTCATCCAGCTCCACACCTTGTTATCTCGGATTCTCCAGCATCTGCAGTACGTATTATCTCTAGTATTGGATGATAGTTGGCTCTAAATATTTTGCGAGGGTATAGCTGGAAAAAGCAAGAGATTGGCATGAGGTGATGATGCTTGTTTGAAGAACCAGTACAGGCATGATGGGCTGAATGGTCTCCATCTGCATCGTAACAATTCTGGGATCTCCATCTATAACCTGCCTTCCACCATACATTCAGAAGTGGGGGTGCCTGCTGATCGTTACACTGTGTTTAACTATCCATGGCTCCTCTGATACTTAAAGCTGCCTGTTTCGATACGTAATAACAGTCGGACAACTTTAAGGCTTTTGCTGATAATAGACCAGAAACAAACATGCACAATACAAGCACCAAGCCATGGCCATCTTCAACATGAGAGAATCTAACCATTTCTCCTTGATATTTAACAGCATTGTCATCATTGATTGGGGATTTAACATCAAAATCCTAAGGGTAACCATTGACCAAAAACTTAACTGGACCAACCAAATAAATACAGTGACTACATTGGCCTTAAGAATTTTAGCTGACCTCCTTAAATCCTGTCCACCATTCACAAGGCATAACTCAAGATTATGATGGAAAACTTGCCTGCATAAATGTAACTTCAAATATACTCAAAAAGTTCAACGCCATCTGAGTCAAAGCAGATCTACCCATCTGCCACTCACTCCACTACCAGTGGTGTGCCCTGTCCGAGAGGCACCGCAAACATTTGCCAAGGGTGGTCAACAGCAACTTCCAAACCTGTAATCACTACCACCTTAAACAATAAAGGCAGAAGTAATGTGGAAAAGCCAGCTACAAATTCCACTCCAAGTCACATGCTACCGTGACTTAGAACCATGTCACCATTCCCTCACCGTCACTCGGTCAAAATCCTGGGACTCTCCTTTTAAAAATTTGAATCATTCCGAGCTTAACAAAATTTGATCAGACTCATTTGCGATGGTCTGCTCCATAAACGTTTGCCCATAAGACCAGAAGACCTTAAGATATAGGAGCAGAATTAAGCCATTCAGCCCATCAAGTCTGCTGTACCATTCGATCATGGCTGATATGTTTCTCAATCCCATTTTCCTGCCTTCTCCCCCGTAGCGCTTGGTCCCCTTAATGAACTATCTCTGTCTTAAATACACTCAAGGCCTCCACAGCTCTCTGAGGCAATGAGTTCTACCAATTCACCACTCTCTGGCTGGAGAAGTTCCATCATAATTTGCCCTCTATTTGTGATCTGTTGAAACCAATGACCCTGAAATGAAATCACACAATGTTCTAAGCATGGAAATAACAAACCTTTATTTTCCTTCAAAACATTAGATTTTAATCATCAGAATTCAACTGAAAAGAAGGACTGCTGAAACAAAAGATTGATAAGCCTAAAAGTGGTCACAAGAAGGAAAAACAGAGATGAAAATTTTTCTAAAGTGTCAGCCACAAATGTGATCAAGTAATAAAGAAAAATTACCACAGTGATCTTGATGTTATGTATAGCCAGAGTCCTTTACCAAACACTCTCCTTCTCCTATCTCCCTGCTCTTTCTCCCCATTTCCAACTCTCCACCTGACCTGACTCAACTCAGTTTGCTTACTCCATCCCATTGGGTGGGAGCATTTTAGCCACAAGCCCAAATCCTGGTGAGGAGTTTAACCATGAACCTGTGGGGAAGAGGGATGAGGATTGAAGGTCCAAATTTGAGGATGGAGAGCAGTTGCAGTTCCACGTCTGAGGAAGGAGCTTTGGGCACACAGGCTGAGTGCAGTATGTTTCCCTTTGGTCTGAAGGGGTGAGCCTGATTTTTGAGTGATGTCAACTCCCAGTCCAAAGGGAACCTGATTCAGTGGAGAATTACAACATGAGATGAATTGTGCAATTGTGTTGAGACACATCTTTTCATGGTCCATCTTTTCTTTAAACATTTTTTTTTAAATTCAGAAAACATTTATCCTTTTTTTTCCATACCCTGTCTCTTTAGATTTCATACCTTGCTGAGGTATGTAGTTTCCTTGGGCTGGATGTGGGATGGTTTGGATGTGGGACAAGAACACACTTTGTACTGTGATCAGTCTGTTTATCCTCACTACAATCTGTGCTTTCATTCACACAGGCGGCAAGAACACTGTATACACTAAATAAGACCACTAGCCAAGGATCCTCCAAAATAAATTCTGGATTCCCATATCTGCCTCATTCATATTTGCAACCTGCTATGTTTGATCACAGAACACATTTGATGTAATTAACCTCAGGGATGGGACTGTCTCCTGAATTACATCACCCAGGTATGTCTTTTCCTCCCTGAAGTGCTGCATTGTCTATAGCTCAAATTCCAGGTCATCAACTCTGAACCGAAGTTCCCGAAGCAGCCAACATTTGCTGCAGATTTGTTCACCATAGATTACGCTGGCATCCAGCATCTCCCACATAGTACTGCTGCAACGCATTACTTGCCTAAAATTTATGTCCTATTTAATGAATTAATTTGGATGTCAAGTATTGTGAATTTCTTACCCGTTCTCTTCAGCTGTAATAATATCTCCAGATTTAAACCACTCAGCAATTGAAAGGTACAGAAGAAATATCTACCAATCACCTACTTTCTGCCACAATGTCGCATCTTGGCTCTTACAGGAAGCTATCAGTTGACAGGGTTCTGCATCATCATTTTTCATCACCTTCCATTGCTGCCCTTCTCATGCCGGTCCCCTCTTCCCGTTCATAAGGCAGTTGTCCTACTTTGTCATGTTGTTTGACAAGCTGCTAATTCTGGTCCCTCTCCTGCACCTTATGAATCAACTGTCCCAATTCTCTCTCATGGTTTTTCAGAAACAGAAGCTCTTTCTTTCTCTTTCTCAGCTTGTTTCACAGTGATGCTGACTCACTGCACACTCTTCCCTGTCTGCTTCACAGTGATGCTGACTCACTGCACTCTCCTCCCAGTCTGCTTCACAGTGATATTAACTCACTACACATTCTTCTCTGTCTGCTTCACAGTGATGCTGACTCACTGCACACTCCCAGTCTGCTTCACGACGATGCTGAATCACTGCACACTCTTCCCTGTCTGCTTCAGTTCTACTGAATCACACTCACACTCTTCCCTGTCTGCTTCACAGTGATGCTGACTCACTGCACTCTCCTCCCAGTCTGCTTCATGATGATACTGACTCACTGCACACTCTTCCCTGTCTGCTTCAGTGCTACAGAATCACACTCACACTCTTCCCTGTCTGCTTCACAGCAATGCTGACCCACTACACTGTCCTATCACTCTCATCAATCCACCAGGCTATTCAGAAGGCAGTGTCAGGCTTTTGTCCCAGTGAAGGAGTGGTAATGTAGTTCCATTTCGGAGAGGTGTATGGTTGGAGGGGAATTTGCAGATTGCAACGCTCCCATGCATCTGTGATCCATATCCTCCTTGACGATAAAGGCCAAGTGTTTGGAAAATGCTATCGAAGAAGGCTTGATGAGTTGTCAGTCTTCATTTTCCACGATATAATTTTAAATAGAATTCCACTCCATTCCTATTTCTCCAATGTTGCTGCATTTATATTGTTGACTACTCGTTTGCAGTCTCCCCAAAGCCCACACCCCTAATGGACCATTCCTTGTTATATATCCACACAGTTGGTCACACTGGGCGTATGGGCACAGCAGAACCATAGAATGATCAGAAAGGAGGATAGAATGCCAATAAAGGGGTGAGGAAAACTGTTGAGGAAAATAAGCAATAAGCTTTGTTTGTTTTCGTTTGAATCATTACCTGTAACAAACTGAATTTGATATCTATATGCCCACATAAATACATGTATCAAGTTGTCGACACTTCTGTGTGCTTGGCTGCTCAAGGAAGATCATATGTGATCAGGGCTGCTTTCAAATTACACCATTGAGTATCCATTGGCCTCAACTACAGTTGTGTGCATGACTGGATTTGTGGACCTGTGAATGCATTTACATCACTATACACGGACAGCTGCAATTCTGAAAGACAGCTCATAACCACCTTCTCAAGGGCATAGGTGATTGGGTAACAAATCCCATGAATGAAGAAAATCTTCCAATGTAAGCCGAGACATCAGTACAACAATTGAATTGTTCAAATACTTTCCAATCTAAATATTATCTTAATTTCCACACAGCCCCCATGTCTTCAAATGGGTAATTCACCGAGTGCCATTCCCCTGCCTTCCTTCAGCACTGCAAAAGATTGTGATTCAAACAAACTATAATGTGGCTTCAGACTTCCTCCTGTAACCCTGCACATTCTTCCATTTTAGATAGTAATCTAATGCCCTTTCAGAAACTTCATTTGCCCTTACCTCCACGACATCTCCACCTCAAGCACACACAGGGTGATTTTTTTTAATTATATCACATTTACTTTTTCTATTTAGTTTAAATATGTACCCTCTTTACCCCTTCTGAAGTAGGAACAGATTCTTTCTATCTTCTCTGACCAGCCCCCTCATGATTTTGAATACTTCAGTTAAATCTCCTTCTTTTCTCAAGGGAAACAACCCCGAATTCTCAAATTGTTCTTCATAACTGAAGCTCCTCATCCCTGGAGTCAATCCAGTGATTTTTTTATGCTATCTCTCCAATGCCTTCACTTCCTTCTTAAAATGTAGTTCCTGAATGCAATATTCCAGCTGAGGTCAAACCGTGGGACAGCACGGGTTGTGCGGGGAAGGGCAGCAGCATCACGGTGGCTCAGTAGTTAGCACTGCTGCCTCACAACGCTAGGGACCTACCTGGGTTTCATTCCAGCCTCAACTGTGTAGAGTTTGCACAGACTCCCAGTGACTGCTTGGGTTTCCTTCGGGTGCTCCAGTTTCCTCACACAGTCCAAAGATGTGAAGGTTAGGTGGATTGGCCATGCTAAATTGCCCAGAGTGTCCAGGGATGTGCAGACTGGGTGGATTAGCCACAGGGGATGCAGGTTTATAAGAATTGGGGGTGGGGGGCTGTGGGTGGGATGCTTTTCGGAAGATCTGTGTGCCCTCGATGGGCTGAATAGCCTGCTTGTGGGTGGCACAATGGCTCAGTGGTTAGCATTGTTGCCTCACAGCACCAGGGACTTGGGTTTGATTCCACCCTAAGGCGACTGCCAGTGTGGAGTTTGCACATTCTCATCATGTCTGCATGGGTTTCCGTCGGGTGCTCCGGTTTCCTCTCACACCTCAGAGATGCACACATTAGGTAGATTGGGCATGCTAAATTGCCTGTAGTGTCCAGGGACCTGTAAGTTATGTAGGTTAGCCATGGGAAATGCAGGGTTAAAGGGATAGGGTAGGAGAAAAGATCTGGGTGGGATGCTGTTCCAGGTCAATGTGGACTTATGGGCCGAATGGTGTATTTCCCATGCTGTGGGGATTGTATACATGGAATATACAAGTTCAAACAGAACCTCCTTATTCTTGTACCATATGTCCCAATTAGTAAAGCTTAAGATACAGGATACCGTTCTGCGATCTTCAATAACTTGAGCACCTATACGCTGAGCTATATCTGCGCTAGAGTGTACCCTTCCTTTCATGTTGTATCTCCATATTTTTATTCTGACAGCATATGGTTTAATTGTAATATCTGTGAATGTTTTTTGTTCATAAAATTATCTCCTTATTCTTAAGAAACCTATGGCAATTGTGTACAATGAATTAACCTTTCGCCTGTTGAAACAAAGGAATGATAGGTTTCCTTTCACTTGAACGATACAGTTGAAAAGGAGGGTCAAATCAGCTTCAGTAGTTCACAGTTCACTTCCTACATTGTGGACTTTTCGACTGTCTGTGACACCTATGGTGTGAGGTCTGAACCCACAATCTTTTGAATTTCAATGATTTAAATTTGGTTATTTCGCGTATATCAAAAATAGAATGTAATTTGTAAGAACAGGGCACCATAAAGCATTGGAACATTATTGCTCATGTGAAGGTCATTTCATTAAATATTCTGCCCAAAGAGATAACAAATGAACAAAAACTAATCAGATGGATTGTAAAACTGTATTTGCTTCAAGTATATGTATAGACAGAGTGCGCAGTATTATTGGATTAAAATGTGGCTAATTTAAAACAGAGTTCAAGGTGTTTCAGACGTTTGTGATCCTACAGCTTATTCAGTGTATCTGTTTGGCTTGATGTAGTCAGGGAGACAAAGAGACCCTTTAAACTTTGTGTCCCTACTAGGCACGATATTCCATCAGAGTAATTACACAATTGAAAAGCAATTATTAAAAATGTATGAGCTGTCTTCAATTTTGAATGTGCGAAGGACCTTGGCTTTGTTCACAGTTCATTTAGCTCAGAAAAGGCAGCAAAGAAATCGAGACCTTCCAGACAACTAAACTCCTTCATCATCTGAAAGGGTTGTGGTGGCATTTTCTCAAAAGGATGCCTCTAATTGCACAGCAGTGCACTTATCTCGCACAGTAAATGCAAATTAGTAACAAAAATATAGACTGTTGATCCCAGCACATCAAACTTTGCCTCTCAACAGTGAACACAAATGATTTAGTCAACATATGTTAAGTCTGTACAAGCTTGATGTTCAACTTTTCCAACAGTCTCAGGCAGCAGACAAATGCTTTGCCCATCTGGCATTTCATTTGGGATTCATCATTCCTCTTGCAGAAATTCTAAAGAAGTTTCTTTAAAAAAAAGGCTCATTCCTTTTGAAGAACTTTGAGGCTTTGAAAGATTCAGAAGGTCATTTTACTTGCCACCTGCTGTTTGTGGTCAGCCCGAGATGGTTCACCTCTGACTTGGGGGTTCCAGTCTTACTCAGGTTAGACTGACAACGCCATCGCAGTGTTGTGCGATATGTAGATAAATTTCCTATACCAAGGGACCCTGCTATGATGAAGACAGAGATAAATGGTGTAATTCATCATTGCCTTCGATATGTCAGCTCAGCTATCCGCCCATGAATGAACTTTGGAGTTAGGATTGGGGGTTAGGAAAATCAGCCCTTCGAGCACATTCTGCCATTGAACATGATCATGGCTGATCTTATTTACCCTGGTCTCAACATTACTTTCCTTCCTATTCCCCATAGCTCTTTATCCGACTTTTCATCAGAAACATATCTATTTCTTTCTTGAATGTGTTGATTTGATTCTGCCTCCACTGCACTCAGGGGAAGTGAGTTCCACAGTTTAACAATCCTCTGAGAGAAGTACTTTCTCCTCATCTCAGTTTTGAGCCTACCTCCTCTCACTCTATATCTATTGTTCCCCACAGGGGGAGCATCTGATCAATGCCCACCTTTTCGATCTCCTTTCGCATTTTTAACGCCTCAATCAGATCCTCCTTCATTCTTCTGAACCCCAGTGACTAAAACCCAAGCCATTCAATCAGCTCTCATCCTTCAGCCCTTTCAACCCTGGAATCAACCTGGTGAACCTCTCCTGTACTGCCTCCATGGCCACCACAACCTTCCTCAAGTAAGGAGACCAAAACTGGACAAAATACTCCAGGTGTGGTCTCACCAATGCCTTACATAATTGTAACAACACTTCCTGACTTTTATAATCCGGTCCTTTTGCAATAAATGCCAGGATTCCATTTACCTTTCTTATTTTACGCTCTACCTGCATACCTACGTTTCGCAAGTCACGCCAAAAGACACCAAGATCCCTCTCCACTGATACACTTTGAATTGGCTTCTCACTTAAATAATGATTTGTCTTTTCATTTTTTTGGCCAAAATGGATAATCTTCTACTGAAACACATTAAATCCCAACTATCACATTCTCCTAGCTTTTCAATATCCTTTATTCATTCATGGGATGAGGGTGTCACTGGCTAGGCAGCATCTATTGCCCATCCCTAATTTCCCAGAGGGCAGTTCAGAGTGATCCACATTGCTGTGGGTCTGGAATCACATGTAGGCCAGACCAGGTTAGGATGGTGGTTTCCTTCCCTAAAGGGCATTAGTGAACCAGATGGTTTTTTCCTGACAATTGGCAACAGATTCATGGTCATCACTAGACTCTTATTTCCAGATATTTATCGAATTCAAATATCACCATCTTACATGGTGGGATTTGAGCCCAGGTCCACAGAACATTATCTGGGTTTCTAGATTAACAGTTAAGTGACAATACCACTAGGCCATGCCTCCCCATGTGTAAACTCTTTACTCCTCACCATTGCTTGCTTTCCCACCTATTTTAGCATCACCCATGAACTTTGCTATTATACTCTATCCCTGCTTGCAGAATATTAATATAGATGGTAAATAGTTGAGATCCAAGAACTGAACACTATGGCACCCCATTAGTTACAATTCACCATCCAGAGAAGGACCCATTTATCTGACCCTCTGCTTTCTGTCAGTCAGCCAATCCTCTATCCAAGCCGATACTCTATTTTTAACACCCCGCCCTGTGATCTAAACTTCTGGATCAGTCTTTTATACAGCACCTTGTCAAATGTCTTCTGGAAACCTAAATATACCACATCCACTGGATCCCCATTATTCACCTTGCTGGTTACATCCTCAAAGAATTCCAGCAAGCTTGTCAAGCACGATTTGCCTTTTATGAAACTATGCTGACATTGGTGAATTTGGCTTTGTTTTTCCAATGTTCAATTACGTCCTCTTTTATGATTGACTCCAGCAACTTCTCCACTACAGAGGTCAAATCAACAGGCCTATAGTTTCCCACTTTTTGGCTATTTCCTTTCTAAATAAGGGTGTCACATTAGCATGTTTCCAATCCACTGGTACCTTTCCAGAATCTAGAGAATTTTGGAAAATCATAACTAATGCATCCACAATCTTTGCTGCCACCGCCTTTACTTCCTTAGTGTAAATATTTGAGTCTAAGAATCACAGACCTGAGACAAAGATGGTGATTAATGAAGCAGTAGTGTTCATCACTGATTCGACATGTCTTGGAAATTTGGACAAATTCCAGCGGGACCTCAAAGCACTCAAGAATTAACACGAGCAGCGTCTCTACAAGATCCTCCAAATCTAGTGCCAAGAAAGGAGGCCCAAGAGCAGCATTCTTTCAGAAGACTGTCCCACCTCGAGGCACATGTCACTCAAAACCACCCGCGAACCTGTTGTTTCTATGACTGACATGATACACCTGCACAACTGGTCTAAACGGCAGTTCTACTCACAATTCAGTCATGGCCAGACGCATCCAAGAGGACACTGTTAGGAACATTATCAAGCCATCCCGGAAAAGGTCAAACATACTCATTATTAGTTGGAAGTCCTTGGCTTGTCCCTGAGAGAAATGGACAGGATTCATGCAGGGGCGACCAAACACATCTGGAGGTTTGAATCAGGAATGTACAAAGGCAAATTTGAAGCATCCAGAAAGTGTGCTCATAAACTGTCAAGCAAATCATTTGCCCAATGATTCTAGACCTACCAGCCTTGAACATTGCAGAGACTGCAGATAGCATGTTGGACTTATCCATTCTATCAGTTACCAAAAAATACTGGAGTGGAAGCCAGCCATGCTTAATCTCAAGGGATTAATTTAGAAATAAAGAGCAGTGCTGAGAGGAAGCTTCATTATTACATGAGGCAGTGGTTATGATCCCAACTGACGTAACTACCGTACACAACAGAACCCAGAGTGAAACCTGACTTGCTGGAGCATATTTTAATATTTTACGTCAGTCACTAAAACATAAGCACACAAGGTTGCAGGTTTATTTTTCATAATAAAACTGATGTTTATTACACTCTGAGATAGTACGAACTGCCGATGCTGGAGAATCTGAGATAACAAGGTGTAGAGCTGGATGAACACAGCAGGCCAAGCAGCATCAGAGGAGTAGGAAAGCTGACATTTCAGGCCTAGAGACAATAAGAACTCAGATGCTGGAGAATCCCAGATAACAAGGTGTAGAGCCGGATGAACTCAGCAGGCCAAGCAGCATCAGAGGAGCAGGAAGGCTGGCGTTTCAGATCTGGACCCTTCTTCAGAAAATCTGTTTCTTTCTGCACAGATGGTGCCAGACTTGTTGAGTCCCTCCAGCAACTTCTGTTTTTGTTTCAGATTTCCAGCAAACATAGTTATTTGCTTTGATTTGAGTAGATTGGATTTGTACTCATTAGAACATAGAATAATGAGAGGCACTCTTATTGAAAAATATATGATTCAAGGGGACTTGAAAGGGTCAATGCAGAAATGTTGTTTTACCTTATGCAAGAGTCTAAGCCCAGAGGCTGTAATCTCAGAATAGGGAATTGCGCATTTAATACAGAGATGAGGTGAAATTTCTGCTGTCAGAGGGTAATGAATCTGTGGAATTCTTTACAACAGAGGACTATTGAAGCTGTGCCACGAAGTATATTCAAAGCTGAAATGAACAGATTTTTAGTCAGTAAAAGAATCAAGGGTTATGGGGAAAATGCTGGAAAGTGGAGTTGAGGATTATCAGATCAGCCATGATCTCAACGAATGGCAGAGCAGATCTGATGGGCTGAATGGCCAACTTCTCCTCACATACCTTTTGGCTTCTTGATAGGGGTGTCTGCTAATAGCACTGATAAATCTTCTTGTTTTTATGTGCAATATTCAGAGCCCCCTTCCATGCCTGATATAAGACAGCTGTCCGTTAAATCCACCTCCACTAAAAACTCCAGCATCAACACAGAAACTTTCCTCCAACTCAACAGCGACACTTTAATCCATTGATAGTGAATCTGCCTTGTGGCCTTTTTCAAAGGTCACTCTCCTGCATTTATATTGGCTCCAAGTGGGCCCAGTAAATTCTGTCCATCGCAAACTTGATAAAGGGTAAAGTTATCATCATCTTACTAGACCACAGGGCTGCTCTGTCATTACAGAGAGACAGCTAGTGATGGTTTATCCTGAGAGTCACCATGTCTCAGATAAGGGGAGAGGTTGAGAAAGACGGTCTTGCATGGCAACCTCAGCTAGTGCAAGAATTGAACCCACACTGTTGGCATCATTCTGCATCACAAACCAACCATTCAACCAACTGAGCTAATCAGCCATGAATTTGGTCAAACAGGTTATCAAATGACTTTTCTGCTGTCAATTTTCCTCAAAGTCATGATGCGTATTGTTTTCAGAAATCAATCTGGAAGTTGCTCTCATCAAAACATTGAAGCACTGCTGTTACAATGTGTTGTGGTACCCTGTGGATCATTAGATGTAGGCCTCAAAACCTACCCACCATCTACAAGGTACAGATGAGGAGTGTGATGGATTACTCCCACTTGCCTGGATGGGTACAGCTCCAACAACATTCAAGAAGATTGACACCGTCCAGGACAAAGCAGCCCGATTTATCAGCGTCATATCTACAAACATCCACTCCTTCTGGCACTGATGTTCTGTAGCAGCAGCGTGTATAATCTCCAAGATAAACTGCAGACATTCACCAAAGATCCTTTAATAGCATCCTCCAAAACCACAAATGCTTTCATCTAGAGGATCAATGGCAGTAGATACTTGAGAACACCACCACCTGCAAGTTCATCTCGAAGGCACTCACTGTCCTGAAATATATCACTGTTCCTTTAGGTACTGGGTCCCAGGCCTAGAATTTCCTCCCTAAGGACATTATGGATCAATCTCCAGCACATGGACTGCTGTAGTTCAGGAAGGCACCTCACTACCACCTTCTCAAGGGCAACAAGTGATGAACAATTAACGCCTCGTGGCATTATTCTAGATCGCTAATCCAGAGACCCAAGTAAAGTTCGGAGTAGCTGTGTTTGAATCCTGCCATGAAAGATGGTCGAATTTGAATCTAATCTGAAAGAAAAATCTGGAATTAAGAATCTAATGATGATCATGAAATTATTGTCGATCGTCAGAGAGAAAAAAACACCTGGTTCACTAATGTCCTTATGGAAGGAATCTGCCATCCTTATCTAGTCTGGCCTATGTGACTCCAGACCCACAGAAAAGTGGTTCACTCTTAACTGGGTCATTTAAGGATGGGCAATAAATGCTGGCACTGCCTCAATCCTGTAAACACTTTTTTTTAATGTTCTAGTCACCCACTGCTAAGCTTGATGTTGCTGGGTCTAAAGAGCTGCTGACCAACTATGGTGGCCAGCACCATCTCTCCAAAGTGGGACTTCTGCCCACATAAGTGTCAGGAGACCTGTCTCCAGCCAATTAATGTGCCCTAGTTCATTTAGTGGCTGTGAGTTGCTGTGATTGATGAGGATACGTTTCCCACTGACCCTTTGGTGGTTGGGCAGAAGACCTTGCCATCAGAAAAATGCTGCCTGAAGGGATTTGGTTTATGTTCCAACCTGTGACAGAGATACATTAAGGGATATCGGCGCATGTGTGGCCCTGGATACAAACTGAAATTAAATACAGAGATTGATCAAGATGCATGATTAAAGCCATCATATTAATATTCAGGTATCATCTATGGCTGTCGCATCCTTTAACTTCAATAAAATATGGTTCATTTTAGGTATATCAGCCAAATAATTGCGCAAACAATGGTGATAGAGCCTTGAATTTGTTTTAAGTGTGCTGGAATGTGGAGAAAAGCAAAGTTTTCTTTTCAAGTCCAAATGGCATTCCAAGGAAAAGTCGCCTTTATTCTTATTAATCCATTTCCACATTGAGTCACTGTACCATCAGCAGCCCCTGGAATCAAGAATAACATATTCCTAGGATATTCCTAGGCTTCTGACGTGGATTTCATGTGAAGGAATGAATAGGTCAATTCTCAAGCAATAAATCTTTGAGCTCATGAACTAGGAAGGTCCACTTGTAATGAGATCCAGAGAGGTAGATCTGTTGTTCTTTCTTTCCTTCCAGCTACTGCTCTGCTTCATTATTAAGATGTTTGCATTAAAAATGTTGTTCTTTTCATTCTGCCATGGAATGTGGGCATCACTGGTGAGTCCAGCATTTATTACCTCCTCTAATTGCCCCTGACTAGGTGAATGGAAGCCATTCATCTTGAACTGTTGAAGTACACAATATGGTGAGGGAGTAAACCCCAGGAATCTAACCCAGTGAGAGTAAAGAAATGGTGGTATATTTCCAAGTCAGGGTGGTGAGTCACTTGGAGGGGAACCAGCAGGTGGCAGTATTTCCGTGTATCTGCTCTCCTTACCTTTCCAGATGGTCGAGTTCATGGGTTTGGGAGTGCTATCAAGGAAGCATAGTGTGCTTTGCAGTGAATCTTGCAGATGGTTCACATCTCTGCCTTGATGTGCAAGTACTGGAGGGAGTGAAAAATTTACATGGCAGATGGCTGTCAATCAAGCAGGCTGCTTTGGCCTGGATAACATTGAACCTCTTTTGGGTTTTTGGAGTGCAACTCATCCAAGCATTTGTGCTATTTATATGGCTGGCTCAGTTCAGCTTCTGGTCAACTAACCTCAGAATGTTTGTGGTGGGTAAGCAAGGGAATATGGTTTGGTTATGTCCTACTGGAGACAATTATGGAAGGACACTTTTGAAACCGAAATTCAAGTCAATTGTTTCCACTTTGCTAATTACCACCAAATAGAGATAGAACCATAAAAACATAGAAGATAGGAGCAGGAGGAGGCCATTCGGCCCTTTGAGCCTGCTCCACCATTCATCATGATCATGGCTGATCGTCCAACTCAATAGCTTAATCCCGCTTTCTCCACATAACCTTTAATCACATTCACCCCAAATGCTATATCTACCTCTTGAATACATTCAATGCTTCGGCATCAACTACTTCCTGTGATAATCAGTTCCACAGACTTAACACTGTTTGGGTAAAGAAGTGTCTCCTCATCTCCATCCTAAATGGTCTATCCCAAATCCTCAGACTATGACTCCTGCTTCTGGACACATTGGGAACATCCTCCATGTATCTAACCTGTCTACTAGAATTCTAGTCCTACTAGAACTTTATAAGTCTCTGTGAGATCCCCCCCTCATTCATATAAAATCCAATGAAAACAATCCTAACCTAGTCAATCTCTCCTCATAAGTAAGTGGCTTGGTGGTATTATCGCTGGACTATTAACCCAAAGATCCAGGTAATGTTCTGGGCAGCTGGATTTGAATCCCACCACAGCAGATGGTGGAATTTGAATTCAATAAATATCTGGAACTAAGAATCTAATGATGACCATGAATCCATTGTCGATTGTTGGAAAAACCCATCTGGTTCACTAATGTTCTTTAGGGAAGGAAACTGCCATCTTAACTTGGTCTGGTCTACTTGTGACTAGAGACCCACAGCAATGTGGTTGACTCTTAACTGCCCTCTGGGCAATTAGGGATGGGCAATAAAAGCTGGCCTAGCTAGCACCGCCTTCATCCCCGAATGAATAAAGAAAAATAAAGTCCCACCATCCCCGGAATCAGCCTGGTCAATCTTCATTACACTCCCCGAGACCAAAAGCATCCTTTCTCAGAAAAGGAAACCAGAACTGCGCACAATATTCTAGGTATAACCTCACCAAAGCCCTGTACAACTGCTACAACACATCCCTGCACCTGTCCTCGGAACCTCTCGCAACGAAGGCAAATATACCATTTGCCTTCTTTACTGCCTGCTGCACCTGCATGCTTACCTTCAGTGACCTTCCCAACAAAGCTGGATCATAAAAATGAGGCTAAATCCTGTCTCCTAAAAATGGGACTAATGATCCCAGAAGATTGGTATGTTAAACCAGAGAGCATGCTCATAGAGCCATACAACATGGAAACAGACCCTTTGGCCCAACATGTCCATGCTGACCAGATATCCTATATAAATTTAGTTCCATTTGTCAACATTTGGCCCCTATACCTCTAAACCCTTCCTATTCATATACCAACCAGATGCCTGTTAAATGTTCTAATTGTACCAGCCTCCACCATTTCCTCTGGCAGCTCATTCTATACATGCACCACCATCTGCGTGAAAAAGTTGCCTTTTAGGTCCCTTTTAAATCTTTCCCTTCTCACCTTAAACCTGTGTCCTCTAGTTTTGGACTCCTCCATGGAGCAGAAAAGACCTTGTCTGTTTACCCTATCCATGCCACTCATGATCTTATAAACCTTTATAAAGTCACCCCTCAGCCTCCAACGCTCCAGGGAAAATCGCTCCAGCCTATTCAGCCTTTCCCTATAGCGCAAACCCACCAACCCTGGCAACATCCTCGTAAATCTTTTCTGAACCCTTTCTTGTTTCACAACATCTTTCCCTTAGGAGGGAGACCAGAACTGTATGCAATACTCCTAAAATGGCCTAACTAACTTCCTGTACAGCCACAGCATTTCCTTCCAACTCCTTTGCTCAATGCACTAATTAATAAAGACAAGCATACCAAATGTCTTCCTCACTATCCTATCTACCTGTGACTCAAGTTTTAAGGAACTATGAACCTGCACTCCAGGGTCTCTTTGTTCAGCAACACTCCCCAAGACCTTACCATTCAGTGTATAAGTCCTGCCCTGATTTGCCTTTCCAAAATGCAACACCTCACATTTATCTAAATTAAACTCCATCTGCCACTCCTCGGCCCATTGGCCCACCTGGTCAAGATCCAGTTGTATTCTGAAGTAACCTTCTCTGCAGTCCACTATGCCTCCAATTTTGGTGTAATCTGCAAGCTGACTAACCATATCATCTATGTTGACATCCAAATCATTTATATAAATGACAAAAAGCAATGGATCCAGCACCAATCTTCATGGCATACCACTGGTCACAGGCCTCCAGTCTAAAAAGCAACTCTTCATTACCACCTGTCCCATAGATTGAAGAAATAGAGAACAGAGAAAAAGAAAGACTCAATGTCATTGATGTGGCTTCATTTGTCAAATGTACCAATATGGCGGACAGCTTGGTGGCTCAGTGGTTAGCACTACTGTTTTACAGCACCAGGGACCTGGATTTAATTCCAGCCTCGGGCGACTGTCTGTGTGAGGTTTGCACATTCTCCCTATGCCTGGGTGCTCTGGTTTCCTCCCTCAGTCCAAAGATGTACAGGTTAGGTGGATTGGCCATGCTAAATTGTCCCTCGTGTCCAGCGATGTGCAGGCTAAATAGATTAGCCATGGGAAAATGCACGGTAACAGGGATGAGGTGGGTCTGGATGCGTTATACTTCAGAGGGTCAATGTGGATTTGATGGGCGAAATGGCCTGATTTTACAACTGTAGCTTTTCTATGTCAGCTTCTACCAAGTTTCCTTCAATCTTTTTTGGAAGTTCAATCAGTTATTAAGGATATTTCATTGAATTTACAAAGTGAGATTGTGTGGCCATGTAAAGCTTCAGAAATGTTTTTAGCAAAAAAATACACCTTCCATTCGAGATCAGATTTTTTTACTGGCATGGTTAAGAAATATGCCAGATGATGCAGGCGCAGATATCAGATGAGCCATGAGAAAATAATTTTTATTTGAATGTTAATTGCAAAATCTATTTTGTCTGGGAGATCATTGTAAATTTCCACCCAGCCCTGTAGTTCATGGGCAGTTCTGAAACTCAGCTGGCTTAATTCTGGTCAGAGTCTTTTAACAACCAAATGTTCTGAAGAAGGGTCCAGACCTGAAACGTCAAGCTTTCCTGCTCCTCTGATGCTGCTTGGCCTGCTGTGTTCATTCAGCTCTACACCTGGTTATCTCAGATTCTCCAGCATCGGCAGTTCATACTATCTCAGAATCTAATCATATCTCCTTAACTTTTATTGGCATCATCCTCACCGAATGCATCATCTTCAATGTTCTGGGGTTAGGGGAAATGAGATTGGTAACCATTGAACAGAAATTGTACTGAATCAATCACATAAAAACTTTGGCTACAAGAACAAATCAGAGAGTGACAGAAATTTTTGGGTTCAACCACCAGTCCGAAGATACGTGTCATGCATGCTGACTTCCAGACTGTGCTTCTGCCTTTTAGTGACATGTTATATCATGAGGATTAATGATATCTACTTATCATTATTTGGAAATTTGGGATCAAAAGTAGATCACACCATGTGGAGCTTTAAGCTTGATTGGGATTTCTATATTTGCATATTTGAAAGGGTACATGTACTTTGAGATTCATTCGTGTTTTATGAGTGATACCACGTTGTCAAAATTGGCCTCCTGTGCATTTGGAAGAGGTCTCTTTTTTTAAAAAAATCATTCAATGCTTGAGAAAAGTAATGAGTAAAATAGAGAAAAGAATTAGAGTCAAAAACAGAAACTGCTGGAGAAAATCAGCAGGTCTCTCAGTATCTGAGGAGAGAAAGCAGAGTTAACTTTTTGGGTCCAGTAACTGGAAGGCCTGAACACCTTCTCTCGTGTCCATAAGCCAACCCCCACATACCACACCTTGTCATCACATGAGCTGTTATAACAACCAACCTATTGTCAGCCATTAATAGTTCCTATTAGCAGTGATTGATTCTCCCAGGCCTAACCTTTACCAATCCTTTTGTCTGTCCAACTATTGCTCACTCTCTCTCTCTCTGGTCTCCATCTCAATCTACTGTTTACTCATGCCCCCTCCGTCGCCCCATCTTCAACATTTATATCAATGTTTTCTTTGCTGCAATCAATTCTGAAGAAGAGATATGGATTGTTTCACTTGGAGTTAAGCCATTGTCCGATTAACAAACCCTAGAAGGTTGTAAAGATGTATCTACAGGTACTGATGTTATGACCACTGGGGCAGTGTGCCAAAAATCAAGCCTCACTGTTCCCAGAGTCATACCAAATATTTTCCTCATGAACATCATCTCAAAGGAGATGGGAATGGGAGACAAAGTCTGAACAGAGTTCCAGCTGCTCTCAAGTCCAACCTGTCAGGCAAGATAGAGGAACTGGAAAACATGGGGGGTGCCCAGAATGTGTCAACTTGTTTCAACTGGATTAGCAGCATGATTGAAGTAAAACAGCCTTGAAAACTGAGTCTGCATAGATCCAAAGGATTTCAATAAAGCTTTGAAGAAATCTCATTTCCTCATTCCGACAACTGAATGAATGCTACCACAACTTGCCAAGGCAAGGGAATTTTAACATCCTTAACATAAAGAATGGCGTAACAGGGTGAAAGAAGCAGTTTTATAATGACAAGCTGGACACCATTTGGAAGAGACAGATGGAAGCTGTTGTGGATGATCTGTTAATCTATGGATGTCAAGATATGATGGAACAAGCCATCACAGAGTACAAGCAGAATGTGATGCGATTGCTCGAGAGATCTTGCCAGATCAATGTGAAGTTGGACGAGAGAATAATGCAATTAAAAATGCCTAAATTCAAATACTGACCATAAAAGGTTTTTACCTGGGTTTGGACAAGGCGAGAGTTCAAAGATGTAGTGACTAACAGTTGTGAAAGTGGTGCAATAATTCGATGGATTTGTTAACTATTATCAAAGTTTGTGCCTAACTTGTCATTGAAGTGTGGACAATCTATACAAGCTCATAACTAAAGATGGGCACATAACAAGAAATAAGTTTCACGGAAGTCAAATGTCAGTGATGACAGCACTAATGCTTCAGTATTACAATGTCAGTTGTGAAGTCACCTTGCAATGTGACACTGACAAGGCAAGACTTGAAGGAACCCTTCAACGAGAAGGACAACCACTGGTATTTGCATCCAGGATAGTAATGTAAACTGAGTGATGCAAGCACCAACTGAGAAAAAAAGAAATGCTTGGCTATTGTCGTTGCTTGTGAGCATTTTAATCAATAACTGTTTGGTAGAGACATAGTGACAGTACAGTCTGACTGTGAGTCACTTCAAAGAAACACTTGCAAAGCCCTTCCATCAGCTCCAAAGCATCTACAAAGAATGTTCTGTCTCTAACAGAAATATAATTAGGAAATGATGTGATGTACAAGCAAGGGAAATAGCTATACATATCAAGCATGTTACCATGAGCAGGATTGTCTATGAGGAACATTGAAATTGCTAGATTCAACAGTGCCTTTTAAATGACCAATTCAGCCAACACTGAATCTGGAGAGCAACGCCTTGATGAAATTGTGCAAACTATGTGACAAAATGCAAATTTCCATACGCTATAGGATGGAGGTGAAAGTACGGTCAGGAAGCAACTTGGACACAGCAGTTGTTATGAAAGGATATTGGGACTACACTGAGATGAAGTGATAGTTCACAATGAAATAATGCTAGTAACCCCAAGGAGATGGGAAGTGCTAAAATGCATGTATGAAAGGCATCAAGGAATTAAGTCGAGTCTGAGGAAGCCAAGAGAAGCCCCACTAGCTACACATGAGCAATGAGATTAAGGACTACATTAACCAGTGCAGTGCTTATGACAAATAGCTCCTCATGCTCTTGCTTCATAAGCAGACCATAGGTGAAGCTTGGAGTAGACCTCATCACTTTCACAGGAATGGATTATCCTTTCCCTATTGATGGCTATTCTGACAACTGGACATTAGACCAGTGAACATCAATGACTATCAGTGAGATTATGAGAGCACCCTTCAGTTGTTACAGAATTCCAGACATTATGAACAGTGAGTTTGACCCTCAGTTCATGAGTGACTCTTCAGGCACTTCATAAAGATTGGTAAATTCAGCATCCATGAGGCGCTGTGAGCCATCAACAGCAGAATTGTACTCCAGAACAATCTGTAACCCCATGGCCCGACATGTCCCCCAGTCAACCATTACCATCAAGCCAGGAGATCAACCCTGGTTCAAATGAGATTGCAGGAGGGCAAGCCAGGAGCGGCACTGGCATACCCAAAGATGTGGTGTGAACCTGGTGAAGCCATCAAACAGGACTACTTACATACCAAACAGCATAAGCAATAAGTGATAGATAGAGCTAAGTGATCCCAGAACCAACAAATTGGATCTAAGCTTTGCAATCCTGTTACATCAAGTCATGAATGTTGGTGGATATTTAAACAACTCACTGGAGCAAGAGACTCCACAAGTATCCCCATCCTCAATGATGGAAAAGCCCAACACTGTGCAAAAGATAAGCCTGAACTATTCACAGCGATCTTCAGCCAGAATTACCTAGTGGATGATCCCTTTCGGATTCCTCCAGCGGTCCCCAGCATCACAGATACCAGTCTTCAGCCAATTCGATTCACTCCATGTGACATCAAGGAGTAGTTCATGGCACTGGATATGGCAAAGACTTCGGGCTCTGACAATATTCTGGAAATAGTACTGAAGACTTGTGCTCAAGAACTTGCCGCTCCCCTAGCCAAGCTCTTCTTGTACAGTTACAACACTGACACCTATCCAACAATGTGGAAAATTACCCAGGTACTCCTATACACAGTAGAAATATACTTCCAACCCAACCAATAACTGCCTAACTACGCTCAATCATCCTCAACATATTGAAAGGAGTTGTTAACAGTGTGATTGAGAGACACTGACAAAGGAACAACCTGCTCACTGATATCCGGCTTTGGTATTGCCAGGACCACTTAGCTCCTAACATCATTGCTGTATTGGTCCAATTATAGACAAAAGAGTTGAACTTGAGAGATGAGGTGAGAGTAACTGCTCCGACATCAACGCCACACTTAAATGAGTGTAAGATCAAGAAGCCCCCACAAAACACAGTGAATGGAAATTGGGAGAAACCTCTCTGCTGTTTTGAGACATACCTGGCAGAAAGGAAGATAGTTGTGGATGTTGGAGGTCAATCAACTCAGGTCTAAGACATCACTGATGAAGTTCCTCATGATAGTCTTCTGGGCTCAACCACCTTTAGCTTCATAATCAATGATTAGAATAGGATTAGAATAGTTAGGTGGTTGTTTCTGACAAGCATGGATGCGATGGGCCAAATGGTCTTTTTCTGTGCTGTCGATCTTTCTGACTCTATGACCTTTCTTCCATCATAAGGTAGAAAGTGGGATGTCTGCTGATATTTGCATAATCTTCAGCACCATTCTTGATTCCTTAGATACTGAAGTCGTCCATTGCCAAATGCAGCAAGACCTGAACAATATCCGGGTTTAAGCTTATGAGTAGAAAGTAAAATTTGTGCCATGCAAGAGCCAGGCAATGGCCATCTCCAACTAAAGAAAAGTTAACTATCCGCCTTGATGTCCAATGGCACTTCCACCACTGAATCTCTCACTCTTAACATTCTGACCAATATGATTCACAGTAAGTGAACTGGACTAGTCATATAAATTTAATGGCTACAAGAGCAGGTCAGAGACTCGGCATTTTGTGAAAGTTGTCTTGCAGGTAGACAGGATGGTGGAGCAGGTGTTTGGCATGTTTGCCTTCATTGGTCAGAACGTTGAATATAGCAGATGGGATATCATGTTGCAACACGTTAGGACATTGGTGAGGCCATTTTTGGAATACTGCTTGCAATTCTGATTGTCCTTCTATAGAAAAGATGTTGTTAAACTTGAGAGAGTGCAGAAAAGGTTTAAAAAGTTGTATCAGAGATAAAAGGTACTGCAGATGCTGGAGAATCCGAGATAACAAGCATGGGGCTGGATGAACACAGCAGGTCAAGCAGCATCATAGGAGCAGGAAAACTTGACGTTTCGGGCCTAAGCCCTTCATCAGAAATGGGGGAGGGGAAGAGGGTTCTGAAATAAATAGGGAGAGAGGGGGAGGCGGATAGAGGATGGATAGAGGAGAGGATAGGTGGAGAGGAGGCAGACAAGTCGAAGAGGCGGGGATGGAGCCAGTAAAGGTGAGTGTAGGTAGGGGGGTAGGGAGGAGATAGGTCAGTCCAGGGAGGACGGACAGGTCAAGGGGGCGGGATGATGTTAGTAGATAGGAGATGGGGGTGTGGCTTGGGGTGAGAGGAAAAATAGGTTAGGGAGGTGGAGATGAGCTGGGCTGGTTTTGGGATGCGGTTGGGGGAGGGGAGATTTTGAAGCTTGTGAAATCCACATTGATGCCATTGGGCTGCAGGGTTCCCAGGCTGAATATGATTTGCTGTTCCTGCAGCCGCCGTCGAGACATCAATCGCCTCAACCTCTCTACCCCTCTCAAACACTCCAAACTCTCCCCCGCAGAACGTGCAGCCCTCCGCTCCCTCCGCTCCAATCCCAACCTCACCATAAAACCCGCGGACAAGGGAGGCGCAGTCGTAGTATGGCGCACTGATCTCTACATTGCTGAGGCCAGGCGCCAACTCTCTGACACCTCCTCCTACCGCCCCCTGGATCATGACCCCACCCCCGAGCACCAAACCATCATCTCCCAAACCATACACAAACTCATCACCTCAGGTGACCTCCCACCCATCGCCTCCAACCTCATCATTCCCCAACCCCGCACCGCCCGCTTCTATCTCCTCCCCAAAATCCACAAACCTGAATGCCCTGGTCGACCCATTGTCTCCGCCTGCTCCTGCCCCACCGAACTCATCTCCACCTACCTAGACTCCATTTTCACCCCCTTGGTCCAGGAACTCCCTACCTACGTCCGTGACACCACCCACGCCCTCCACCTCCTCCAGAACTTCCAATTCCCAGGTCCCCAACACCTCATTTTTACTATGGACATCCAGTCCCGATATACCTGTATTCCCCATGCTGATGGCCTAAAGGCCCTCCGCTTCTTCCTGTACCGCAGAACGGACCAATCCCCCTCCACCGACACCCTCATCCGCCGAGCCGAACTCGTCCTCACCCTCAACAACTTTTCTTTCAATTCCTCCCACTTCCTACAGACAAAGGGGGTGGCCATGGGTACCCGCATGGGCCCAAGCTATGCCTGCCTCTTCGTAGGTAATGTGGAACAATCCCTCTTCCGTACCTACACTGGCCCTAAACCCCACCTCTTCCTCCGTTACATTGATGACTGCATCAGCGCCGCCTCGTGCTCCCACGAGGAGCTCGAACAGTTCATCCAATTCACCAACACTTTCCACCCCAACCTGAAGTTCACCTGGACCTTCTCCAGCACTTCTCTCTCCTTCCTGGACCTCTCTGTCTCCATCTCGGGCAACCACCTAGAGACAGATGTCCATTTCAAGCCCACTAACTCCCACAGCTACCTGGAATACACCTCCTCCCACCCACCCTCCTGCAAAAATGCCATCCCCTATTCCCAATTCCTTCGCCTCCGCCGCATCTGCTCCCAGGATGAGACATTCCAATCCCGCACAT
>JAHRHZ010000016.1:59720612-59742131 GCA_024137785.1 Ginglymostoma cirratum | reverse complement strand
CCCCTACCTACACTCACCTTTACTGGCTCCATCCCCGCCTCTTCGACTTGTCTGCCTCCTCTCCACCTGTCCTCTCCTCTATCCATCCTCTATCCGCCTCCCCCCTCTCTCCCTATTTATTTCAGAACCCTCTTCCCCTCCCCCATTTCTGATGAAGGGTTTCGGCCCGAAACGTCAAGTTTTCCTGCTCCTATGATTCTGCTTGACCTGCTGTGTTCATCCAGCCCCATGATTGTTATCTTGGAAGCTCAAGGTTTTGTTTTTACAGACAGAATGTAGGCATAGGCACTTCGGAAGCATCCTTTCAACATCCACCCAGTCAAGTCCCTCAGGACCTTATATCTTTCAGTTAAGGCACCTTTGACTCTTCTAAATTCCAGAAGATATGTACCCAGCCTATCCAGCCTTTCTTCATCAGGCAATCTGTTCATTCTGAGCGTTAGTCTCGTGAACCTCCTTTTAACTATTTCCAGCACCTTAACATCCTTATGTAGTTACGATGACCAGTTCAAAACACAGTCTGACAGACATAGTCGTACTAATGATCTGTACAATTTAAGCATAACTTCCTTACTCCTGTTTTTAATTAGACTCAGAATAAAACATGGTGTTCTGTTAGATTTTCTGATCACTTGATGTACCTGTATATTAATCTTCTGTGATCTGTACACGAGGACATCCAAATTTCTCTGTATCTCAGAGCTCTGCCCCTCTCGCCATTTAGATAATATGTTTCACCTTTGTTCTTTCTGCCAAGGTGAACAATTCCACATTTTCCCAAATTATACTTCATTTGCCAGATCTTTGCCATCTCACTTCACCCACATATATCCCATTGTAGGCTCATTATTTCCTCTTCACAACTCACTTTCCTGCCTTTCGTTGTGTCATCAAATTTATCTACCCTTTCTTTGGTCCCTTCATCCAGATGAGTTATATAAGTGGTAAAAATTTGCGGTCCCAGCGCCAACCCCTGTGGTACACTACTCATGACACTCTGCCAGTTTGAAAAATATCCCTGTACTCCTACTCTCTGCTTCTTGCTAGCCTGCCAATCTCCTACCCTATGCAATGTCACACCCAACACTATGAGCCTTTTATTTCCACAATAAACTTTGATGTGGTACCTTATCAAATGCCTTTTGGAAATCTAAGTGCAATACATCCACTGGTTCCCCTTTACCCACAGCAAGTTATTTTTGAAAGAATTTCAGTAAGATAATTAAACATGATTTCCCTTGATACCACCATGTCGGCTCTGCCTGATCACTTTGAATGTGTCCTGTTGTAACATGTTCAACAATAGCTTCTGAAACTTTCCTTATGATAGATCACTGTGTTATTGATAAGCCCTTCATTAGTTATCTAGGTAATTGTAAAAAGATATTTTTATTGACGTAGCAGTCCATGTGGATAGTGAAAATAACGTGACGGCATTCTCCTCCACCTCATTCATAACAATATCCTAACTCTATACTGTATTCACTCACTTCAACCATTATACCGATTGCTGGTCTTGTCCATCTTCGTCTGTGGAATCCATACTGTTCATCGCAAGTTCTGCGTCTTTCCGTTCACTGTCTTTTTAACAAATCCTAACATAACTTTATAGACTTGGGCAGTCAGCTGAGAATCAGCTTGCCTTTGAATTGTTTCTCATTATTGTCACTTAGAAATCCTCTGACCGTTCTCCTAAGTAATTATCTTAGTAGAGCTCAGTATATTATGTCTGTTGCCATGTTTTTAATGAAGTCTGCAGGTACTTTATCTTTTCTACTTCTGCCTGGTTTATGGTCGTTCTTATCTCCTTCTCTCATGTTTCTGGCCCAATGAAATGGATATCGTTATTAACCTCTTTTCCCAGCGCAGATTTTTCTTTTTTTTGCAAGTAGTTCTTCAATATTCTGCTTCCACCATTCGTTTTCATTCCATCAGAGTTTGTTAATGAATCACATTCCTTACTCTATGTTGTTATTATTTTCAGTCCTTTTATGCTGAGTGCCACTAATCTCTATTTTTTTGCAAACACAAGGCCTTCCAGTCCTAGCTGGTGCAGATTTTTAAGGATATCATACCACTCTCACCCATTAGACTGATACTTTTCTATTTCTTTACTGAAATCTGTTTTCAGGTGCCAATTTTAGCTTGCCTTCATCAGTATTGACGTTCTTCCAATTCCTCTTTTCTTCCAACCACTACAACATTGCAATCTCATTTCAACATTTCTCATTCTTCACATAATCCTGCATTGTTTGACATTTCTTCCTTGTGGGATTCTCTAGTTGACTCATTTACATCAGGACGATCCGAAACTTTTTAGCTCATGCTTTGCCTGCTGCATTTATAGGTGAGTTGGTTAGTTCAGTTGGCTGGATGGCAGGCTTTTAAATGCAGAGCGATGCCAACAGTGTGGGTTCAATTCCTGCACTGACTATGAATGTCCATTAGGCTGATCCAGGAATGGAAGGATTCCCTTATGTGTTTGAATAGGTTGGGCCTGTACTTACTGAAGGTTAGAAGAATCAGATGTGACCCTATTGAAACATACAAGCTTCATATCAGACTTGACAGGGTGCATGCAAAAACGTGAAGAGAGAGTGACAACCCTTGACATCAAGGCTGCATTCAACTGAGACTGGCATCAAGGAGTCCTAGAAAAGCTAGAATCAGTGGGTATCGGGGAAACTCTCTGCTGGTTGGCATCATACCTGGCATAGAGGAAGATGGTCATGGTTGTTGGACGTCAGCCATCTCAGCCCCAGGACGTCTGTGCAGGAATTCCTCAGGGTAGTGTCCTCGGCCCAACTATCTTCAGCTGTTTCATCAATAACCTTCTCTCCATGATAAGGTCAGAGTGGGGATGTTCGCCGATGATTGCACAATGTTCAGCACCGTTCACGACTCCTCAGATACTGAAGCAGCCCATGTTCAAATGCAACAACATCTGGACAATATCCAGGCTTGGGCTGACAATTATCAAGTAACATGTTTGCCACACAAATGCGGGGCAATGACCATCTCCAATAAGAGATAATCTAATCACTACCCCTCAACATTCAGTGTGTTACCATCACTGAATCCCTCACTAACAACATCCTGGGCGTTAACATTGACCAAAAACTCAATTAGACTCGCCACATAAAGAAAGTGGCTACAAGAGCAGGTCAGAGACAAGGAACACAGTGACAAGTAACTCACCTCCGGACTGCCCAAACTCTTTCTACCATTTTCAAGGCACAAGTCAAGAGACTGATAGAATACTCCTCACTTACCTGGATGGGTGCAGCTCCAAAACACTCAAGAAACTTGACACCTTCCAGGACAAAGTAGCCCATTTTACTGGAAATACATGCACAAACATTCACTCCCTCCATCACTTGTGCCCAATAACAGCAGTGTACATTATCTGCAAGATACACTGCAAAAATTCACCAAGACAAATTCAACAGCACTTTCCTAATTTATAATATCTACTGTATAGAAGGTCAAGGGCAACAGATACAGAGGAGCTATATCACCTGAAAGCCAGTTGCTTTCTCAGTGAATTCCACTGGCTTACCAGTCTCCAGATGAAGAAATTTCTCCTCATCTCAGACCAAAATGGTCAACTCAGTGTTCACCATTCCCTCCATTACTGATGTTCAGTAACAGCGGTGTACACTATATATAAAATGCACTGTAGAAATTACCTGAAGATCCTCAGACAGTACCTTCCAACACACAACCATTTCCAACTAGAAGGGCAAAGGCAGCAGATGCATGGAGACGCCACCACTTGCAAGTTTGTCTCCAAGCCACTCACCATCTTGGAAATATATCACATTCCTTCTGTGTAACTGGGTCAGAACCCTTGAATTCCCTCCCTAATGGCATTGTGGGTCAACCTACCGCACATGGACTGCAATGGTTCAAGGAATTGGTTTACTGGCACCATCTCAACAGCAACTAGGATCGAGTAATAAATGCTGGCCAGCCAGTGACACCCTCATTCCACAAGCAAATAATTAAAAAATTGGAGTTTACCCCTTTGGGCGAGTCTAGAACCAGAGACCGCAATCTCAGAGGAACAAAGAGCCAAGAAAATTACAGCACAGGAACAGGACCTTTGGCCTTCCGAGCCTGCGACGATCCAGATCCTCTATCTAAACCTGACACCTATTTTCCAAGGATCTGTATCCCTCTGCTCCCTGCCCATTCATGTATCTGTCTAGATACATCTTAAATGACGCTATTGTGCTCGTCTCTACCACCTCTGCTGGCAACGCGTTCCAGGCACCCACCACCCTCTGCGTAAAGAGCTTTCCACGCATATCTCCCTTAAACTATTCCCCTCTCACCTTGAAATCGTGACCCCTAGTAAATGAAACCCCCACTCTGGGGAAAAGCTTCTTGCTATCCACCTTGTCTATACCTCTCATTATTTTGTAGACCTCAATCAGGCCCCCCCTCAACCTCCATCTTTCTAGTGTAAATAATCCTAATCTAATTAACCTCTCTTCATAGCTAGATCCCTCCATACTAGGCAACATCCTGGTGAACCTCCTCTGCACCCTCTCCAAAGCATCCACATCTTTTTCATAATGTGGCGACCAGAACTGTACGCAGTACTCTAAATGTGGTCGAACAAAAGTCCTATACAACTGTAACATGACCTGCCAACTCTTGTACTCAATACCCCGTCCGACGAATGAAAGCATGCCATATGCCTTCTTGACCACTTAATCGACCTGAGTAGCGACCTTTAGGGTACAATGGACCTGAACACTCAGATCTCTCTGTGTAGGAAGGGTTTATCCATTTAGAAGGAAGGTGAGGAAGATTGTTTTTCTCTCAGAAGTTTCTGAATCTATGGAACTCTTTGTCCCACAGGGCTGTCGGGGCTGAGCCATTAACTATATTCAAGGCTGAGACAGATTTTTAATAAATAAGGGAATTAAGAGTTAGAAGGAAAAGGAAGGAAAATGAAGTTAAGGATCATCAGATCTGCCATGATTTCATTAAATGATGGAGCATATTTGATGGGTCAAATGGCCTGCTTTTACTCCTACATCTTATGAGACAGAATTTAATAGGCGTCTGACCGATGTAAGTTACAATGAGATTTGTCGCAGTTTCAGAGGAGAATTCCAGTGTGGCCTTTTCGATATTAGGAGTGACTCTGTGCGTTTTTTATACATCTGCTGATTACTGTTTGTTACATGCCTTATTACTGTCACAACTCATCTCATTAGCATTCAGCTCCCTATCTCCAAATGCGCTAGAATTCCCAACATGGAACTAAGAGTGGGTGCCCGGCAAATTCAGCTCCATTCTGGCTACGAGAAGCACCTCAGGGATCAATCCACACGTAGCAACCGCATGCACCCCTCATCCACAGACCTTGGCATCCAATATTTGATAACCCTTCACAATCACCCTGGCACCCTTCCAATCCAGCCCTTAAAATATCACTAACACTTATTCTGAATAATCCTGAATGACTCATACTCAGCCACGAATCTATCATGATCAGATCAAAAATGTTTAACTGAGCCCTCCACAGAATGTTGGGGAGAGAGCTCCGGGTTTTCCTGAACTCTTTCTGCTTTGACCTTCTCCCTGACATTCCCCCAGGAGCAACTTAGCTCCAAGTTCAAGCTGTCACCTCTTGTTCTAGACTTTGCCCCCACAACCGGAAATAGTTCTTCTCCATCTGCCTTAGTAAACCCCTCACCTGAAAAGCCTTAGTTCTGATCACAACCCTACTGTTCTATAGCCAAGGAAATATTAGTCAACAGTCAAGCTGTGAGCTCCATCTCTTACTTTGCCACTTGACATCAGCTCTGTTGATTTTGTTTTATTCTTTTATTTTTTTTTATCCATTCATGGGATGAGGGCGTCGCTGGCCAGGCAGCATTTATTGCCCATCCCTAATTTCCCAGGAAACAATTAAGAGCCAACCACATTGCTGTGGGTCTGGAGTCACATGTAGGCCAGACCAGCTAAGGATGGCAGTTTCCTTCCCTAAAGGACATTAGTGAAACAGATGGGTTTTTCCCTGACAATTGGCAATAGATTCATGGTCATCATTACACTCTTAATTCCAGATATTTATTGAATTCAATTTCCACCATCTGCCGTGGCAGGATTCGAACCCAGGTCCCTGGTATTATCTGAGCATCTGGATTAACAGTCCAGCAATAATACCATGAGGCCATCACCTCCCCAATTGTAGGGTCTGGAGTCACACGTGGGCCAGACCAGGTAAGGATGGTCGATTTCCTTCCCTTAAAATAGAATAGTGAAGTACATCGATTATTGTCCCTCCATCCTGGTTTTATTTCCGTGTGCCTTAATTCTTCAATTATTCAATTTAAATTCTTCAATTTATTAGAGATAAAAGATTTAGGCCCGAAACGTCAAGTTTTCCTGCTCCTATGATGCTGCTTGGCCTGCTGTGCTCATCCAGCCCCATGCTTGTTATCTCTCTTCTTCAATTTATTAGTTTGAAACCAGCACCTTGTGTGATAAGTCTTGGAGTAGAGTTTGAGCCAAGTCCTTTGTGTCTTAGAGGTGTGAACGTCACAGATCATGAACCAAACTGACAGATTAATGTGTTCAGCAACTGGCAGGCTTTCAACGTATTATAAACCTACTTTCAGGTATTAATTGAAGAAATGAAGATACCGGCGACCGGTCCAGTCCTAATTACTTTCACATACAAACTTTCACTGGTTTCCACAACTCAAAGATATGACTAGACCACCTCGTGGGCTTTTCTTGAGATCTTGCTGTGCAAAATTGGGTTGCTCAATTTCCTTAATTACAGCAGTAACTACATATCAGACATTTAAAACTTCAACCAGCTGTGAAACACTTTGGAATCAATAGACCATATAGAAGCAGAAGTAGGCCATTCAGCCCATCAAGTCTACTCTGCCATTTAATGAACTGCTGGTTGCTTTGAAAATGCTCATGTCCACTTCCCTGCCTTTGCCCCATAACCCTTGAGGGGAAGAAAAGTACAGTATATGGGCTTGTTCTGTTCTTCTGTCATCACCATGGCAACACAGCAACAAATTTCATCTCCAATTAACTGCCAAGGATATGGAACTGAATCGAAGCTGACTCATACCGACACCATAAAACAATGAGCTGGATTGTAGCTGATCAAAGTCACTGGAAAAGGAGCTTCAAGAGGCCAAAGGGAGAACTCTCAGGATCCAACAGAATGGTCCAGATCTCCCAGTCTCTGGATCCTTTTGACTGGATGACCAAACACAGTGTCATGATCCCACAGAACTCCTGACAGACTGACGCAGTGTGAATTATCTGGGGAATTCCAACTTCTGACAAAGAATTCCTCTTCTCTGAGGAGATTCAAGTGGTTGCAGCCTTCCAATTACTTGGCAGGAATCATAGATCATAGAATCCTTACCGTGTGGAAACAAGCCCTTCAGCCCAACAATTCCATACCAACCGTCAGAGCACCCACCCAAACCCATCCCCCATAACCTACACATCCCTGAACACTACGGGCAATTTAGCATGGCTAATCCACCTAGCCTGCACATCTTTGGACTGTGGGAGGAAACGAGAGCACCCAGAAGAAACCCACATAGACACAGGGAGAATGTGCAAACTCCACACAGACAATTACCCAAGGGTGGAATTGAACCCAAGTCTCTGGTGCTGTGAGGTAGCAGTGCTAACCACTGTGCCACTGTGCTGCCCCATCATTAGAGCCAAAAAAGCCTCATCCTACTCATGAGTAACTACATAACTGACCTACCAATCACCTAATCTGAACTTCTGCATCTCCCTTTGATCTCCTGGTTACCCATATGTTCATTAACTGCCCTTTTCACATCTTTATTCCCTTTAACCCACCTATCAGCTCACGCACATGTCATCTCCCAAATTAATAATACAGCATGCAATCTATTCATTAGCTTATTGACTCATGGGATGTGGGTATCCCCTGGCTGGACCAACATTTATTGCCCATTCCTAGATGACCTCAAGAAGGTGGTGATGAGCTGCCTTCTTGTTCCGCTGCCAGCCACGTGATATAGGTAGACATACAATTACCTTTGGGGGGCAAATTCTAGTATATTGACCCAGTGACAGTGAGGCAATGGCGATATATTTCCAAGTCAGGATGGTGGGCGGCTTGGAGGGGAACTTGCAGGGGTTGGTGTTCCCATGTATCTGCTGCCCTTGTCCTTCTACATGGAAGTGATCATGGGTTTGGAAGGTGCTGTCTAAGGATCATTGTTGAATTTCTGCAGTGCATCTTTCAGATCGTACACACAGTTGTTACTGAGCATTGGTGGTGGAGGCAGTGGGTGCTTGTGGATTCAGATGCCTGTTGAATAGATGACCTTAAAATTGCCAACAATGTCAATCCATTCAGCATCACAATTATAAACGTGTCATTGAAAGTGCTGGTGTAATTTTCATCAGGACTTATGTTAGAAATGTCTTGGGAACCGGAATCAAGTTTTGTTTACTCCTTTATTCCACATTGCAGCTTTTTCTTCTTTCTTTACTGCTGTCTATGTCATGACACACAGCTATGTTTTACAACACTTGTCGAGACCTGCTCTCTGTGATTTGCAAAGTGCATTAATGGGAGTAAGACAGCTCCAAAGAAATGGATTCAATTTCTCCCAACTATCATCAATCTGGCTGAGAAAGCTAGTGATTGGAAATGGCTGGTGTAAGCCTGGAAAACAAATCACCTTTAAATAAAATAAGTAATTGGCTGCCTGAACATTCAAATTATCTTTCTTAAGGATGCTTAACTGTAACTCAAATGAATTCTCTGGCTAAGTCAGCATGTAATGGGGTTAAAGGAAACACAAGATCATTCTTCGCTGACATTAAGTTACCGCCATTACTTCATGACTGTGAAGGGCCCATAATTCATGGATGCTAGGTTTGTGAGTGAATTACAATGCCATTTTCTCTGAAGGAATGGCTGACACCGAAACACTCTTTTGTTCCTTACTGTGCGATTCCCACTGGAGCAGTAATCATTTCATGGTTGCACAGGCTCCAGGTCTCATCAGATACACCAGACTTCTTTCTATTAAATTCAATTATGAGGAACAGCCCTGGCTATTGACTGCGAAAAATATTGCCCTGGATTTTGTCATCAGACTAATGGTGAAACTCTCAGCTTCACCATCACGATGACCGTGAGACTGACAGCAATTTCTGGAGCTACATTTTCAATTGCTTGTGGTGGGTGGGGGTAGTATTGGGACTCAGACACACTTGGACCCAGAAAGGGGCAGTCAGAAGGTGACCCTGGTTCTGAGGTAATTAGATTTTCAAAGTTTGAACAAGGATTGCAGGGGGTTTCGTCTGTCACGTTGGAATTGGAAGGACAGGACACTCCAAATAATCGCATGCTGAACTTGTTATAAAGATCATTAATTAATTCATTTAATTTTTAAATAACCAGCACAGAGAACACTGAGGGCTATAGGTTTCTGAAGTGCAGTGGTAGTGTCCATGCTTATGAGGCAAGAGGCCCAGGCTCAAATCCCACATGTGCCAGAATTGTGCCTGGACATATTGATTAAAACACATACATAGAGGGTCTGGAAATCATATGAGACTATCCTGCTAGAAACACAGCAGGACGTGATTAGTGCTCATCATTATAAGATAATAAAAGTGGAAGAAAGAAAATGTGTTGTTCATATAGTGGCGCAGAGCTGCCATTAAGGGGAGGCGATAGCCTAGTGGTATTATTGCTGGACTGTTGACCCAGATAACATTCTGGGGCTGGGTTCGAATCCCATCATGGCGCATGGTGGAATTTGAATTCAATAAACGTCTGGAATTAAGAGTCTAATGATGATGGTGAATCCATTGTCGATTGTCAGGAAAAACCCAATTGGTTCACTAATGTCCTTTGAGGAAGGAAACTGCCATCCTTACCTGGTCTGACCAACATATGACTCCAGACCCACAGCAATGTGGTTGACTGTCAACTGCCCTCCTGGCAATTAGGGGTGGGCAATAAATGCCACCTGTTCAGTGCCACCATCATCCTGTAAATGAATAAAGAAAAAGAAATTATGCTGCTGCTATGTAGCGATATCTCCCTATGAACAGGACACTGCTGCCAGGCCAAACAATACAGCAACTTCGTGTTTCAATTTCAATGCTGGTATGATGCCAACTATGTAGCATGTGTCACCATAGTTAGCTGATTGAATCAAGCAGCATGTCCCTTCAATTCTTCTGTAATGGGTAGAGTCCTCAATCAGCCTGCACTGTCAAAACCAAAGAAAAGATCTTCAGTTTAATGGAATTCCATGATTACATAGCACTTGCTGAACAATCCTGAGTTCGCTAACAACCACTCTAAAGTAATTATTCAAGTTCTGAACATTTTAAAAGTATTTTGCAAAATGTACAGCTTTTACAGCTGCGAGAAGTGACATAGAGACATATACAGGACGTGCAGTACAAATTAATATGCCCAAAAGTTATCTTGAAGTTTAGACAGCTTGCAGTCCCTTATTGTTTCCTCCAGGAGCACAATTCATTTTTTTTTTAGCTGTGGGGAGAAGGCAGGAGAAGCTGATTACATTAGCAAAAAGGCTGATATAGTACCTTTGGGTTGCGTGGCTATCATCCATATTGTCAGCTGCTTTGGCTCATTTGCTTTGCGTGATTTCCATATTTTAAATTTTGTTTTTGCATTTACACAGCACCTCTCATAACATAGATTCTTCAAAGTCACTGCTGTGACCTAAAAATTGTTGCATCCAAGATTGACTCCTTTCTGAGGGTGTAATGGCATAGAATCATGGTCATCGGACAATAAATCCAGAGACCTAGGTGACATCTTAGGGACCAGTGCTGAAATCCCACCAGAGGAGAGGGTGAAATTTGAATCCAACAAAAATGTGGAATTAAAAATGTCGAATGACAGCCACAAAACCACAGTTGATTGACAAAAGACATCCCCATCTGGTTCACTAATGCCCTTTAGTAATGACAAAAGGCTTTCTTAATCTGGTCAAGCCCGTTTGAGCTCAAATCCACAGCAATGTAATTCACACTTGAATTGTCTCGCAAGCTGTTTATCAATATCAACAACAAAGAAATCTCAAGAAAAGGAACAAAACCTGATGGACGATCTGACATTGACAATGTCAATCACAGCTTCTTTGTCCCTCTGAGTCCTCATAGAATCACACAGTACAGAAGAAGACCCTTGTCCATCATTTCTGTGCCGCTATCTACACTAGTCTGACATTCACACATTAGGCCCATAACCTCAAATGCTAACGTACTTCAAGTGCTCATCCAAATACTTTTCAAAGGATGTGAGCTTTCCTGCCTCAACTATCCTTCCAGGCAGCGCATTCTAGACCTTCACCATCTCTGGGTGAAAAAACTTTTCCTCAAATCCCCTCCAAACTTCCTGTCTTTCACTTTAAACTATGCCCCAGAAAAAAAAAAACGCATGTGGGCACCATTGCCAAAGTTGGGACAGTTGTTTCACAGATGAGTGAAGCCTGACATAGTTATACTCATTGAAATAAACTTACATAAATAGTCCCAGACAGCACCATCACAATTCTATGCCCTGTCCCATTAGCAGGACAGACCCAGCAAAGTTGGTGGCCCATTATCATACATTCAGGAGGGAGTTGCCCTGTGAGTCCTCAACATTGATTCTGAACTGCATGAAGTCACATGGCATCAGGTCAAATATAGGCAAGGAAACTTCCTGCTCCACAATTTGCTGCACACCAAGCCAAGCTGGCATCTACACAAAATTGCAAAATTGTCCTTGCATTTTCTGTATACAAAAAGCAGGAAGAATCTAACCCAACCAATTGATGCCCCTCCAGTTTGCTCTCAAACATCAATAAAGTGAGGAAAGTGTCATTAACAGTATTATCTGACAGCATTTCCTTAACAATAACCCGCTTTCTGATGCTTGGTTTAGTCTGGGCTTTGTCAGGATGACTCAGCTCCTGACCTCGTCACAGTGTTCATCCAAAGATTGACAGGCTGATTCAGGCTATGGAAAGACTTTCTTCTGAGACAGTTTGAATAGTTTGGATTTGTAAGTTTTGGACTACAGAGCAATGGGAAACGACCTTACTGAAGCATATAAGATTACGGGGATGTTTGACAGGGTAATTGTGTGAAGATTATTTCCCCTTGTGGGAGACTTTCGGACCAGAGATCATAATCACAGCAGAAGTGGTCACCCATTTACTATGGAGATGAGGAGGAATTTCTTATTTTAGACTGTAGTTATTCTCTGGAAGTTTTTACTGTCAAACACGGTAGAAGATGGGTTGTCAAGTGTATTGAAGGCTGAGATGGAGAGATTTTTAATCAGTAAAGAAATCAAGGGCTAAAACAAAGTTGCTGGAAAAGCCCAGCAGGTCTGGCAGCATCTGCGAAGGAAAAAGCAGAGTTAACATTTCGGGTCCAGTGACACTTCCTCAGAACAGGAAGAAATCAAGGGTATAGGGACAAAGCAGGAAAGTTCAGTAAAGGATTATTTGGTCAGCCATTATCTGGAACAAACTCAATGTGCCAAAGAGCCTAATTTTGCTATGACATAATATGGTCTTTTCTCTGTTCATAGCCCCTGTTCTTGTGAAGCTATGATGTCTACTTGCCTCTTATCTCATTCAAGAGCTCAACCACAAGACCTGCTCCTCTTCTGACCAGAATTTCGTTTGCAAGTTCTCAATGATTTCTTGAGCATTTTGATGCTAGGCCCACTTCCAGATATCATAGTATATGTTAGGTACTCCACATCTTTACATTGTTTTGTTCATCCATGCATCTTATTCCTGTCCCTCATCTTGTACATTTGTCCAACATTTTGTATTTGCTGGTGGAGTCACACTAATGGGAACATGCCTCCTTTCACTGGCCACTTTTAACTTAGGTGTGAACTTTTGTTGTTGACCTCTGGGGCAAATAGCACTTTTTTTTGTCTCTATATTATGTTATCCTTATTCAGTCAGTCCTTCATTTGTTTCTCATAATTGTCTAATGCATGCATATGCAAAGACTATAGTGTGTCATCCCTTTCCATGACTGTCCAAATTCTCTTCATGTGTAATCAGTGCCAATTGACCTTGAGGAATGCACATTAATAGTTTAGTTCCCATGCTGTAAAATAATTGTTTCTTTACCAAGACCTATAACTTACTTGGACGTTTCCACTTTATCTGCCCTTCTCTTTCATATTTTATCACATTCCCAAGCTGCATTTAATTTGTATTTCTAATAACTAATACAAGGACATAAAGGTTTCTAAATTTTCTAGGAATTGTCAGCAGTAATTAATTCCCTTCTCCCTGAATGCAGTGCAGTTAAGTCCTCAGAAAATATGGAGCTAATTGTATTCCCTACCCATGCCAGTAGATAGTTTATTCATTCACCTACAAAACAATTGGTATGCACTGTAGCCCCCACTAACTTGCAGTGAGCTCTTCACATGAACTGCCCATGCCTGGGATATTTCCATCAATATTTTATGAGGTGGGTCAGCCCATTCCATGATGCAATTTCTTTTAATTCTTCCTTTGGAAAGAGAACTTTCTGCTGCCATGTTCATTATGACAATGTTCATTATTTTGCATATATCCCTAAATTCACCATTTGCAAGCTACTCCATTGTCTCCAAGGAATTTAGCTGCTGCACACAATCCAGAAGTTATCCATTTCTTCATTACATTGTCTATTAGAACTCTCTTTGTGATTATTATTGAAGACTTGCAAACTCAAATGTCCATATCGATGGAAAACAACATGTAAATCTTTCCTTATCTCATATCATCTTGTCAATTGCTTCAACCAATGTTCCTCTAAGCTGCATGTAGTTTTAATTTAGTTTGGCTTTATTTTCCCTTTCATTCACCTATCTCCTGATGCCAGTAACACATGTATTGGTATTTTGCTCAGAGAGGCTAAGTTTGGCTCATGGAATACAATAACACAGGGGAGGCGATGGCCTAGTGGTGTTATCAGTGGGCTATTAATCCAGTAGACCACAAGAGTGTTCTGGGGACCTGAGATCAAATCCCACCTCGCTAGTGGTGGAATTTGAATTCGATAAAATATCTGGAATTAAGAGTCTAATGTTGACCATGAGTCGATTGTCAGGAAAATCCCACCTATTTCCCTAACTTTTTTCAGGAAGGAAACTGCCATCCTTACCTGGTCTGGCCTACAAGTGACTCCAGACCCACAGGAATGTGGTTGATTGTGAACTGCCATCTGGGCAATTAGGGATGGTCAATAAATGCTGCTTGGCAAGTGATGCCCTCATCCTGTGAATGAAAAAGGAAAAAAAAAAAATCGGAGTTGTATAAACTGTAAATTTATTGACCCCATAACCTTACTGTGTTCTTCGGCTGGTTGTATTTGAGTCATTTTCGTAGATGCTCTGCTCAATAGTAAGAGCAATGCACTTGACAGTGTAGATACTTTCCTAGTCAACCTGCTCAGGGATGTTAATAACACACCTCTGGGGCAGGTTGGACTTGAACCCAGGCATTCCTGGCTCACGGTAGGGACATTACCACTGTGCCACAAAAGCTTACCCATGCAAGCCAGCATTTGTGCTGCTTAAATCATTTACACCTGCTAGTTGCCAGGATTCATCCCTCATTTTAAAGATTTCAATTATTAGTCAATTGAAGCATGTCGCACTCTCAAAGCCCTTAACCTTATTTCAATTGTAATCATTTAAAGAATCTGGGGACCATTTCAACCATGCAGTGCAGAAGTGTATCCACTGCCCAACACAGTCTGCAACTAAAACTATCAGTATTCGGCTGAAGTTTCTTGTAAATACTACAATCCTCTCTTTCTCATTAGTATCACCTTCTTTTCCGTTCAACCCTTCAACACTGAGTGTAATCTTGACAACTTTTTTGATTCCATTTTGGACAATTTATTGCGTAAGTTACATCTAGAACAGTTGTTGACTATGTCCAGGTATTCCTGGGATTCATTCTTCTTTTGTGCTTCACCAATTTCCAGAAATATCTCTAACCTCACTTCTTTTAGCCCTGAATCTTATTTCATATTCCTGCTTTTATTTGTATAAAGAACAAAGAACAAAGAAAACTTACAGCCCAGGAACAGGCCCTTCGGCCCTCCAAGCCTGTGCCGATCCAAATCCACTGTCTAAACCTATCGCCCAATTCCTAAGGATCTGTATCCCTCTGCTCCCCACCTACTCATGCATCTGTCCAGACGCACCTTAAATGAATCTACCGTGCCTGCCTCTACTACCTCTGCTGGCAACGCGTTCCAGGCACCTACCACCCTCTATGTAAAGTACTTTCCGCGTGTATCCCCCTTAAACTTTTCTCCTCTCACCTTGAATGCTTGACCCCTCGTTATTGAATCCTTCACCTGGGAAAAAGCTTATCTCTATCAACCCTGTCTATACCCTTCATGATTTTGAAGACCTCAATCACATCCCCCCTCAATCTCCTTTTTTCTAATGAAAACAATCCTAACCTACTCAACCTCTCTTCATAGCTAGATGTTATTGTCTTGCACCATAGCTGCCATTGAGTCTTCCGTTTTTACCACTGAATGTCCCATTAGGACTATGAAGTCTGCTGGGAATAAACGCTTTTCTGGGAGTTTGTTTTTAAGGTTTCTAACATCTCTTCAAAATAAATGTGTTTTTAAAAAATCTAACTCCAATTAATATCAGCAGTCTGTCCATCTTTGACACCATAATTCGGTCCAAAAATTTAAAGGCCGCACATAATTTCAAGAAAGATTTTTTACGATTTTGTATTTAGGCTGTTAAATTCCATTACATATTCTTTGATAGAATGTCCATTTTGCTTTCTAAATTTATCAAAGACTATGCATTATATGCATTCAATCGATCATTTTTAGCATACTTGTTCATAAATTTTAATACTTTATCCAAACCTTATTCAGTGCCCAAGGCTTGAATCTCTAGGCCTGAACATACTTTACATCTGATCCTACTTCTACTAGGAAGCAACAGTTCCAAGGCCGTACCTTGGTTTTACTTTGGCAAGAATGTCGCCTGCATCTGTATATCTACTACATTTTTTCATAGATCATAAGATCAGCTTCACAGGACATTATTGGAAAGTTACATCATGTTATTTTACACTTTGTTTCAGCCATTCTTCTCAAAAGTAACTGAAATCACAGTCTTCTGTCTGATCGGAACGCATAGTTTACTATGTTCAGCTTCTGGGGATAATTCCCTGCGACCAAGGTCAATCCAGATCTATGCCAGTCACTGAGACAGAAGCCAAGAGAATCTACATTATGGCTGAAGTTTATTGACCGCTCAATCTCCAGTATTACAGAAGCTCGTTATATCCTTAAGCACTTTCAGACAATTAATAGCCACTCCCTGTTTGTTCTTAAGTTCATTCATGTCTTTATTTAGGTTTAACTGTATGATTAACCAGGCTCTAACAGTTGTTGTCGAGTACAATTGCTTTCACGTCACTTCTCGAATTCAGCTCTTTTGTCTATGTTTGATTTGGCTGATCTTTGATACTCTAGGGATGTCAGGAGGAGGCTGAGATGGATTGTTGCCTCTGCAATCCTGGCTAAAGATGGTGCAAATGCTTTACGCCTTGTCTTTCTGTACTGTATAATGCTGCTATCTTTCATCTACAATTAGAATCTTGCATAAAGTAATGGTAAGGTTAAAGGAAATTTCCCTCTCCAAACACTCTACTCAATTCCACTGTACTACCCTCAAGAAGATGCATGTCACTGTAGTTGTCTCCAGGCTAATTAGAAAGAGGTAGTATTTGTATATTTTCACTGTTCCACTATTTCCCAAATTACTCCACAATTTGAGCAGTTGCTTTAATGCAGTAAACACAGATGCCAATTTGTGCACAGCAGGATCCCACAAACAATAATAAGATAGGAAACTGATAATTTGTTTTTGGTGCTGCTTCAAGGATGATATTAGCCAAAACAACTGGGGTCTCATTTTAATGTCTCATTTCAAAGATAGTGTCTCATTCTTGTCTTGTGATCAAGTCTGTGGAGCGGGATATAAACTAATTGCCTTCTTGTCAAAGAGTCATAGAGTCGTAGAGCACTGAAACAGACCCTTCGGTCCAACCAGTCCATGCCAAACATAATCCTAAACTAAACCAGTGCCATTTGCCTGCTCCTGGTCCATATATCTCCAAACCTTTCCTATTCATGTATCTATCCGAATGTCTGTTAAAGGTTGTAAGTGTACCCACATCCACCACTTCATAGTAGACTATGGTACAGTTGTCTCACAGCACAAGGGACCCACGTTCGATTCCACCCTCGGGTCTCCTTCCTCCCGGTTCTGCCGGGTGCTCCGGTTTCCTCCCACAGTCAAAAGGTGTTCAGGTTAGGATTGATTAGCCATGCTAAACTGCCCATAGTGTGCAGGTTAGGTGGGTTAGCTATGGGAAATGCAGGGATAAAGGGATAGGGTGGGCCTGTTTCTTCAGAGGGCCAGTGTGGGCTTGATGGACCGAATGACCTGCTTCCATGCTGTAGAGGTTCAATGATTTTAATGAGTGATATTATTCAGCCAGCAGAATCTCAGGACCTGCTGTCTTACAAATGAGAATAGTCTAAATTAAAAACCCCTGAGAAGTGGCATTGCAAATCACATCAACATCTAATGCCCAAAAGACACTTGAAGAAATCTTTGCCAAGAATTTCACCCTGTGGCAATATTGACCTATAGATATTCTTTATATGAAATTATTCCAAACAGCTTAATTGTGAATGACAGCATAAAGCCTCATAATCCAGTTGTCAGTGATCTGATCTCACTGTCAGAGAACTGGAGGATTGTCTCCAGACAATACCATTGATGGAAAGTTCAGTTTGAAGGGAATGAGTGCACTACGAGAATGTCTCCAATTCACCATTGTACTGCTTACTTCAACAGTTAACTTTCAGTCTGTGCCTGCTGAATAACCTTTAATTAAATGATCATTTGTTCTCATGTCCTGCGTGCACTTTGAATAATGTGAAGATTACGTTTCACCTGAAAGTTGCCAACCTTTCAGATTGTCTGGAATGAAAAATTAATCTCCCAAATACTGCTGGGAGGAGAACCAGGGAGAAAAATCACAAGGGTATCACAAAAAAAATTCTACATGGTACTTTACTGTTTTCTATTGGAAGTGGCAGGGATGAGGAGGATTGACAGGAAGTGCCGTCTGACTGACAGCCAATAATCATCCATTTGGAAAATAGTGTTGATCCATTTTAAAATTGGCTAGGGAAAAGGGTAACCAGCTAGGTTAGGTGTGTCTGATGACCAATGGCAGGCATATATTGGGGCAGTCTGAGTAGGGATGCCAGGTCACAGAAGTGTGACAGAACAGAAGGAGGCTTTTCAGACCATCATGCCTCCACTGGAACCTCTGGAAGTGATGGAATTTTGTGGAATGCATCCAAGCAGAGTCTATGATCCAACCCAGGTGATTTGGTTTGATTTTTGTAGGCACATGTACCTAAGTACTGTGAAACATTTTGTTTTGTGAGCAGTACAGGCAGATCATAGTAAACAAGAACATACAGATCATAGAGATAGTAAGAACTGCAGATGCTGGATTTAGAAATAGCACAGTGTGGAGCTGGAGCTACACAGCAAGTCAGGCAGCATCAGAGGAGTATGAAAGCTAATGTTTTGGGTCAGAACCCTTCTTCAGAAATGGCCATACATACAGATCATGGGGTGCTTACACAGAGTGAGGCATACAAGGTTAGAGATGCACAGGAAGTGTTCAAAGTCAGATCAACTTTAGCAAGATCAACATTAATTGAAGTTAGAGAGGTCCATTCAGCAGTCTAGTAATGGCCAGGAGGAGGCTGTTCTTAAACCTGTTAGCGTGTGTGTTCAAGCTTCTGTATCTTCTGCCTGATGGAAGGGATTGGAGGAGAGCATTGTACTGTGGCTAGGCTCTGTAATTTCAACGAAGCAGTCTGTTCTCGTCCGCAGTACATTCTATAGATAATTGAAATAAAGAAAGAGTTAACAAAGTTAGCTTTGCTCTTTTAGAAAGTAAACGTGGGAAGTTAACAATAGCAAGTAAGGAGATGGCATGTGAACGGGTGGAACGTGAAATACCGTGGACAGGTATTTTGTTGGACTCCTCTATGCTATCCTTGGGATCAGGGACTCTAGTGCAGTACCAGCAATGGCCACTAATCCCAGTGGTGCTGTTGGTACAGAAGACCTGCCAGTTACTCATCAGCCAACAACTCTTGGGTTGAAGCACCCATTCTTCAGGACTTGGGAAGCTTGGTTGCAACTAGGTTCACAGCTGATTGGCTTTAATCCATGCCAGGGGGCCCCAGGAATAGCCACAGTTGGGTTACCATCAGCAGTCCAACTGGAGGAAAGCTCCATTCCCACAGACATTAAATCCAGGCCTTCATTTGTGAACCACCCACCCCTTGAATCCCCTTCCCCATACAACTGAAACTGAAACCTTCCATAGGACAATGTACTTGACTTTTCAGCATCTTGTTATGATCGCATGCGGCTTTTCACTTCAAGAAGGTGTACCTGTTTGAATTTCAGCGGCAGCTCTTTAAATACATCTCTTTCTTTGGCTCAAATGTACCGCATCATCTGCAAGACAAGTGACAGAGAGGCACTCACATGGTATTGCATCGAGATTACCTGCCGCAATTTTTACTGCTTCAGCCTCTGGGAGCCACAGGCATTTGACAATGAGCGCATCCAATTGAGGCTCGTCTGACACCATTATTCTCATCGGGTGAAGAACAGAGAGATCAATGTATTATTAGAGCTGGTATGGCGAGATTATTGCACCTCATGACAACGTGCTCTAAAAATTACTTCAATTATTGCAGAATAAAATAACCTGAAATCGCCTATGCCAACCATGAATTATTAATCTCTCAGACATAAAAAACCTGCTGCCAATCACCGTCGCTACTGAAGTAGACTTTATTTACACACAGCAGTTAAATAGGAGACACAACATATCACACTGTGAGGATTGCTCTACTGTCAGTGTGTGGGTTAAGAGGACATGGGATTACCAAGCCAGCACTGCTGGGTACGGTAATGAAATGATCATTGCCTTCCACCGTACGGGAACAGATTATATTTCACTTTAGCTCTGCCCCTGTGCTTATAGGAAAGTGAAAGGAAAAGCCTGCATGAATTATGACTTGTCTGTGAATTGATGCAGTGTCAGTGAAAAGGCAATTTTGTTTAAATGATTCCTTTTGACATTCTATTTAACACAATATGTAAAATTTGGTTGTGGCTCAGTTTCCTCTGATTCATAGGGTTCTGCATTCAAATTACTCCAAAACAATGATGTCTGACGGTGAAGTACGGGGTTTATTTTTCTCTATTCATTTGTGGGATGTGGGCATCGCGGACCGGCCTAGCGTTTCTTGCCCAGTTCGAGTTGCCCTTGAAAAGGTAGTGGTGAACTGCCATCTTGAACCACTGCAGTCTGCTTGTTGTGAGTTGACCCACAATGCCATTAGGCAGGGAATTCCAGGATTTAGACCCAGCGACAGTGAAGGAACAGTGATATATTTCCAAGCCAGGATGGCAAGTGACTTGCGAGGGAACTTGAAGGTGGTGGTCTTCCCATATACCTGCTGCCCTTGTCCTTCTAGATGGAAGTGGTCTTGGGTTTGAAAGGTGCTGCCTGAGGATCTTTGGTGAATTCCTGCAGTGTATCTTGTAGATAGTACACATTGTAGGTACTGAGCGCTGGTGGTGGAGGAAGTGGATGCTTGTAGATCTCCTGTGCTAATCAAGTGGGCTGCTTTGTCCTGGATGGCGTCAAGCTTCTTGAGTGTTATTGGAGCTGCACTCATCCAGAACTTTATGAATTTAAGAGTAAGGAACAAAAGAATTAGGAGCAGCACAGACTGAGGGGAGACTTGATAAAAGTCAATAAAATTATGAGATTTATAGATCAGGTTGACTGTTAGAATCTTTTTTTCCCAGAGTTGAAATGTCTAGTACTGCATTTCAGGTGAGAGGGGGAAAGTCCACAGGAGATTTGAGAAGCAAGTTTTTTTTACACAGAGAGTGGTAGGAGCCTGGAATGCCCTGTCATGGGTGGGAGGTATAGACAATTACGATAGGGGTGTTTTTAAGGAACCTTTAATTAAACACATGAATATGCAAGGAATGGAGGGATATGGACCAAGGGCAGGCTGAAGGGATTAGTTTAATTTAGCGACATCTTTAGCACAACATCGTTGGCCAAAGGGCTCATTCTTGTGCTGTACAATTCTATGTTTTATGCGTAGGCCACTCAGCCCCTCGAGCCATCTCTGACATTTAACATGATCAAAGTAAATCTCATCTCAGACTCAACTCCACTTTCCTGGCCACTCCCCATCACGCTTCAGCCTATTACTAAGATTGAAGAAGTGCTGCACAGTTGAAGGTGTAGCTAGAGATAAAAGGTACTGCAGATGCTGGAGAATCCGAGATAACAAGCA